>CM076583.1:178437240-179126958 GCA_034641835.2 Pinus albicaulis
TGACAGCAACAAAATTGAATCAGGCCCCCAAGGAGAGATGGTCACTTTCTTCACTCTGCTGGAAATCTCTTTAGTTTCTTTTTCACTTTTAATTATCAATTTCAGAGAAATTGACAAATAAATACCATAGCCAACTTTGGATATAAAACCACCTATAAAGTATCACCTGCGCTCCTTCATCTCGCACGCATATTCATATACGTATGAATTCATATTATATCCCTTCTCATGTTAAGACCTTGGTTAGTTTAAATATATCTTCGGACTTATATTATATCGCTGAACCCTATAACTAAGGTTACAACCCGACACCTTATAATCAAACACTTATAATAACCTTAGGCCCCGGCCCACCTATACAATCGACCATTTAATAAAATGTATCCGCCATACCTTAGTTTATCCTTCAAGCTCTTTCGGAGAGCGATCACCGTTCGATGGATGGCCTTCGGATTGAACGACGCACGCCGATATCGCGCTGGTCCCACAGTCGAACTTTAACGCACGATGGCACGTGAAAAGGGCGGTTTCTCCAGACCGCTTGTGGTCACATGTTAGGTAGCTAATGGAATCACATCCGAATTGAAAAAACCGCTTACCCCACAAAAGCGGTGCGATATGGGTGGTTTGGTTTCGCAAACCCTCTCTCAGTTTTGGAATAGTGATTGACCAAGGTTAAGTCAAATTACGCCATTCGTTCTATTTGCTGCGGTTCATTAACTCATGGTCTAACCTCGGGACAGGAATTCTCAGCAAAACAAGTCTTATTCTCTTTAGGCGGGTTTTTTATCCTACAGCTAAAAGGCTGCAGTTCTATGACAACCACACTACTGGTGCGTTCATCCAAAGAATAGCCCTCTACAACGTCTGCGACGATGGGTTAATATCTCACTCCCGGCCCTCACGAAATGTAATGCGACAATTTCAGGGAATCCTCAATTAACCATAGACAGGGATTTTGCAGATATTTACACAATAATTCTCTTCATTGAAATAATCAAAGGACGGAGGATTCAATATGCTCAGGACCAACGATTTCACACAGAGATTAATTCAAACACACACAGATAGTCAATAAAATGCTGTATTTTATTCAATTAAAGCAAAAGCTTAACACACGGCTTCACTGTGAAAATCTCCTCCCCTCAATACATCTAGGGGATACAATTTATATGCATTAAAATGTGTCTTTTCGGTTCCTTGGTGAGGACCGTTTATCTTCTAACAATACTTAATTACATTAATTGAATAACTGAACATGACAGATGGACTGAACAAAACTATTCAACTTCTAATGCAATAGACAGCTAAGGTGTTGACACCTTGCTGTTACAAATTCAAATGATTTTGAACCCTCCTAGCCACAACATGTGGACAAAACTTCCTACATTGCTGGCTATTGTCTAATGCCCCTGCATCAGACTCCCGAGGGCGATTTTCTTCATGTAATTCTGTCCATGAGCTCCTCCACTGATCTTGCTATCTTCCGCAACATTCCTTTAGTCACCCAAGTGGCATCTTCTTCTGGCTGGTCCTTCCACTTGATCAAGTACCGAAAGTACTCTCGTCCTCTGGTCTTCTTGGACACTCTTTTGTCCAATATCTTCTCTGGTTGCAATGGTTGTGCTGGAGGTAGCTGATTTTCCCACTCAATTCATTCCTTGTCTGCTGGTCCCTCTTCTGCACCATCATCTCCATACTTGTACAAATCTGCAACATTAAAAATGGGAGATATTCCAACATCAGGAGGCAATTCAATCTCATAGGCATTAGCAAAAAACTTTCTAAGTATCTTGCATGGCCCAATCCTTTTGAACTTCGGTTTATTATACTGCTTCCTTGGGAATATCTCCTTTCTCAAGTGTGCCAAAACCAGATCTCCTACTTCAAAATGGACTTCTTTTCTGCGCAAGTCTGCTCTGCCTTTATATTTGATGCTGCTGCCTTGTAGTTTCTATTTCGCCTGTTCATGTATGGCTTGAATTTCTGAAGCAAAATCCTCACCATCAGCACTCCTTAGCTCTGCCCTTCCCAGATTTCTTAACTCTGATATTCATCTGGGTTGCATTCCCTAAACAATATGGAACAAAATTTTCCCTGTGCTTCTGTTTGGTGAGTCATTATATGCATATTCTGCCTGGGGAAAAATATGGTCCCACTGCTTGGGATGCTCTCCTGCAAGACTTCTCAACAAATTTCCCAGACTCCTATTCACTAAATCAGTTTGTCCATCAGTCTAAGGATGATAAGCTGAGCTGAAACTCAGTTTGGTACCAAGTTTATTCCACAATGTCCTCCAAAAATGGCCCACAAATTTGGTGTCTCTGTCTGAAACAATACTCTTGGGAAACCCATGTAACCTAACAACTTATTTGAAGAACAAGTTAGCAACATGGGTGGCATCACTAGTTTTATAACATGGAATAAAATGTGCCATTTTGGAAAATCTGTCCACTACAACAAAATCCATACTCACCATGTCCCAAGGCCTGTCTGGAATAGGCAAGGGAGTGTACAATCCTGCATTTTGGCTCCTTCCTTTGGCATATTTACAGATTTTGCAATTTTTCACAAACCCTTCCACTTCTGCTCTCATCTTGGGCCAATAATAGAAGTGACTCAACTGCTCATAAGTCTTATCAGTACCGAAGTGTCCAACAAGTCCACCACTATGCTTCTCCTTGATCAAATTTTCTCTCATGGAACATTTTGATACACACAATTGGTTTCTTCTGAATAGTAAGTCCTCCTGCAAGAAATAATCCAGCCACTGGCTTCTATCTGTTAGAACAGGGTTACAACATGCCTCAAATGCTTCCTTAAAATATGAATCTGTTTTATACAATTCTTTGAGAAAATCAAATCCTACAACTTCAAAATTGGTTTCTTGAACAAGCATGTGCCTCCTACTCAAAGCATCAGCTACTTTATTTGCTTGGCCACTTATATGTTTCAAAACAAAGTTAAAACCTTGGAGATACTCAACCCATTTGGAATGCTTATGATTCAACTTGGGTTGTTGTACAATGTACTGCAAAGCATGATTATCAGAGTATAATACAAATTCTTTGGACATCAAATAATGCCTCCACTTTTTCAGTGCCTGAACAAACTGCATAGAATTCCTTCTCATAAGAGGAATACTTCCTTCTGGTGTCATTCATATTTTCACTAAAATAGGCTACAGGCCTATCATCCTGACTCAGCACAGCTCCAATGGCTTCCCCACTGGCATCACACTTCACTTGAAATGGTTTAGTAAAATCAGGCAGAATCAAAACAGGCTTCTCAGTTATCTTTTGCTTCAAAAGTTTAAAGTTTCTTTCTGCTTCAGCAGTCCACTTAAATGGTTGTTTTCTCTTCTTTATTGTCTCAATGATGGGTGCATTAATCTTACTAAATTTTCTTATAAATTTCCTGTAAAAACTGGCAAGTCCATGGAAACTTCTTACCTCAAAAACATTTCTGGGTGAAGGCCACTCCACAATTGCCTTAACCTTTTCTGGGTCCATCTTCAATCCTTCTGCAGAGACAAAAAAGCCCAAATACACCAACTCTTCCTTCATGAATGAGCATTTCTTTAAGTTTATCAGCAGTTTCTCTTGGTGCAGCTTCTTCAAGACATAATTAAGATGCCTCAAATGTTCTTCTTTAGTTTTGTTGAAAACTAATATATCATCCAGATACACTATCACAAATTTACCAATGAATTCTTTCAATACTTCATTCATAAGTCTCATGAAAGTGCTAGGTGCATTTGACAACCCAAAAGGCATTACCATCCATTCATACAGTCCTTCATTCGTTTTAAAGGCATTTTTCCACTCATCACCCTCTCTTATTCTAATCTGATGATATCCACTTTTTAAATCTATCTTTGAAAAATATTTAGCACCACTCAAAAAATCCATTAAATCCTCAACTCTGGGAAAAGGGAATCTGTACCTGATTGTTATCTTATTGATTGCTCTGGAATCAGTACACATCCTCCAGCCTCCATCTTTCTTTGGGCTCAATACTGCTGGTACTGCACATGGACTCAAACTTTCTCTGATCAGTCCCTTGTCCACCAATTCCTTTACTTGTATCCTGATTTCCTCATTTTCTATGGGATTCATCACAATAAATTTTGCCTTATTTGGAAGATTTGAACATTTGAGATTGCAACAAGATGATGAGCTTAGTGGGAAGAAGTCGCCTTCACTAAGTGGGCCCGCAGGCTATTTTTGGCGCAAGTCTATTTTTAGACTATGTCTATTTTTAGACATGTTGATCATATTCTATGAGTTTCAGGATGCTATTTGTGGATGGTTGGTCAAGTCAGAAAAAATAGATGGACTTGTATTTTTAGACATATTGGGCGGAATCTATTTTGATATTGCGAGTCTAAAAATAGATATGTCGAATATTATTAGCTCTTAATAATATTTGGACTATAAACATTATCTTATCCTCTTGGAGCACTTCGAGTTAAGTGCCTGAGATGTAGCACATGCGGCTAACGGGAAGGAATTACGCTATTCTGAGGGTTTAGTGGAGTTATTGCATGGAGACTTTAGTTAGAACTCAGGTGACAGATTTTGATGGAGTTGATTGAGGAAGTTAGTGGAGTTGTATTCAGTTTAACTCAGTTAAACATAGTTGAGCTAGTTTTATCTAGTCTAACTGATTTATACACTAGTGAGAGTGGTGTGAATTAATTATTAGTTAATTCACTAATTATAAACTCATAAATCAACTAAAGAATACATCGGTTAACTTCAGTGCAGGGACAGTTTCAGTGGAGACCAGTGAAGAGGTAGGTGAAGGAGGAGTTGACTATCAGTTGTGACTATATTGGTGCATGAGTTTGCACCACACATTGATGGAGATGCCAATGAGAATTGCGCAGTGCATACTAGTGGGATTCGAACTTGGATCAAGCAAATTCTCAAGGTTGGATTGCGCAGTAGAGGCAGGCTAACAGGAGGACAGGATTGGAGCATGTATTTTGCTAGATCTGAGCTTGTGTAGTGTGTAGCATGTGAGATAGTGTTGAGAGCTTGTGAGGAGCTTTGTGCTATGAATGTTACATGAACTCTATCATTATAATATACAGATAGTTGGGGGTTTTCAGCTTTAAGCTTTCCCATAAATACTGTGTTTATATATATGGGTGTTTATGATTTTAATGTGGCATCATGCGGTCAATTTATATTTCCGCAATTAATGATCAATAGTATTGAAGAGGGTTATGTATTGTCATGAAGCTCAAATAGTGGAAATCGAGTAATCTCGGTGAATAATTTAATAGTTATTCAAATTTCTACATGGTATGAGGCCGATGATCATTGGGAGAAGTGCAGAGACATTGAAGCGGTTGAGTTTTGTGTTTGGTGGAATTGAATTTGCGGTAGTGTTTTCTTGGTGTCGAAGTTGAGACGTCTTTCCAACGGATTGAGATTGGAGTATGCCCTTGAGGAAGCTCGAATTATATTGCATGGAAGGACGGGGATGGAGGAGGTGCTGGATGACAAGGGGTTGAAGGAGTTCATAGATGCTGAAGTTCCAAAGCCTACTTCTAGTGATGCTCTTGTACTTGATGCATGGCAAAAGAAGACAACAAAGTGTTGAAGGGTTCCGTTGGAGGGTGTGAAGGATCACATAGTGTCCAGCCTGCATGGTAAGGCTTATCCATTCTTGATGTGGAAATATTTGACAGATTTATTCCAAAGCAAGAGCGACCAGAGAAAGTTGGCGCTCAAGGACAAACTCAGGAACATAAAGATGGAGAAAGGCGACAGCATGCCCAAGTACCTCACGAAGTTCATCCAATGCAGGGATGAGCTGGGAAGTGTGGGGGTGACTGTTGATGATGAGGACTTGGTGAGCTTGGCTCTCCTTGGGCTTCCGAAGAGTTAGCATTCCTATCAGGACTCTGTCAATGGTCGGGAGAAATTGCCAGGATGGGAGCGACTTTGGTCGGATCTTGTGAAAGAGGAGATAAGGCGAAGTACCAGGGACAGATCTTCATCAAAGAACTCTGATGAAGAGAATTGTGCTTTGGCTGCCAAAGCAAAGAAGGGGAAGAGCAAGAAAGCTTCTCAATCCGGTGCGAAAGGCAAGAAGCAGGACATGTCAAAGGTGAAGTGCTTTCACTGTCACCAACACGGACATTATGCCACAAATTGTCCCATGAGAAGAAGAAAAATAAAGCGGAGTTCTTTTGGATCTGCAGCTGGAGAGGCCTTAGCCTTGCAGTTTGAGCTGGATTTTTCACTGATCGCATGCTTGGTCTCAAGTGTGATGAGTTCAGTGTGGTTTCTTGACAGTGGTGCGTCTTTTCACATGACAGGAGATCGAGATTTGTTTACTGATCTGGATGAGAAAGATCTTGGAGTGCACATCGAGATGGGTGATGATGGTAGATACAATGCGACAGGTATCGGTACCATTTCCTTTGAGAGGGAGTCTGGTAAAGCCCTTCATATTGAAGGAAGTGATGCATGTTCTAGCATTGAAGAAGAATCTTATCTCTGTGGCGATGTTAGAAGACAAGGGATATGATGTTGTCTTTAGCAAGGGAAAGGCTTTCCTACGCAGTAAGACAACTGGTGAGACCCGGAGGATAGGGGTTCGAGTTAAGAACCTTTATAAATTGTAGGTAGATGGTTGTGCAACAATGGCAGGCAAGGCAGAAGGAGTGGTGAGCCGGAATGATGGCGAGTTGTGGCACCAGAGATTGGGCCACCTTCACCATGGAGCTTTGAAGATACTGCAGCAGATTTCTACCGGGCTTCCTAAAGGCACTCTTGTGCATTCGGATCGGTCTGAGGTGTACCTTGGGAAAATTTGTAGAAAGCCACCTTTCACGAGAAGGATATTCTTGTCTGGCGAGTCCTTGGGGAAAATTCACACGGATGTGTGTGGACCTTTCTCGGCGGCTTCAACAACAGAAAGCACGAGGTATTATGTGATCTTTGTTGATGATTTTTCTCGTAAGTCTTTGGATCTTTTTCATGCGAAGAAGAGCGAGACATACTCAAAGTGCAGCCAGGTTCAAGGCCTTGGTTGAGAAAGAATCGGGGAAGCAGGTGAAGGCTCTAAGGAGCGACAATGGTGGTGAATTCATCTTTGGCGAATTCAAGGACTTTTGTAGAGAAGAAGGAATTCGAAGAGAGCTCATAGCACCTCATAACCCACATCGGAACGGGGTTGCTGAGCGGAAGAACAGAACGATCGTGGGTGTTGCACGGGCGATGTTGCATGATCAGGGCCTACCCATACACTTGTGGGCTGAGGCATGCAATACTGCAGTATATGTGCAGAACCGTTGTCCTCACAGGATACTTGGCATGAGTACACCCGAGGAGGCGTTTTCTGGTAAGAAGCCCGATATTTCCCATTTGAGGATTTTTGGTTCACCTGTTTACATTCATGTGACGAAGGATGCCAGGAAGAAGCTGGAGCCGACCGCAGAGGTTGGGATATTTTTGGGGTACACTGATACGCCCCACAACTATCGTGTGTATTTTCCAGACAGTCGCAAGATTGTTGTGCGACGGGATATCAAATTTCAGGAGGAGAAAGCCATGAAGTGTTCGCTTGAGAGGGAGCCACACTTGCATGCAGAGGAGGAGCTATTAGTTCCTAAGGATGAGCTTCGGGATGTGGATCAGCCACAAGAGGAAGTTCATGGAGTGGAAGAGACCACTCATGTAGCACCAACCATCAGAGGGCGGAAGCGCACTACAGAAGCTGAGCGATTGGCTCAAGATGCAGAGAAGGTTGTAGGACCACCTACAGCACAGCGCAGACAGAGACAGTCACTGGACCGGTACATTGGATACATGGCTCTTGTGAGAAAATGTGTCGTGACAAAACCATCCTCTTTTGAGGAAGCTGTGGAGGATCCCGCATGGGTAGATGCCATGGTGGAAGAGTATGATTCGATTGTCAAAAACAGTGCATGGGAGATTGTCCCGAGACCGGAGGGGAAATCAATGGTGGGTTTGAGATGGATATAAAAAGTGAAGCAGGCAGCTGACAGGAGTGTGGATAAGTACAAGGCAAGATTTGTTGCCCGAGGCTTCTCACAGATAGAGGGGATCGATTATGAGGATACCTTTGCAGCTGTCGCAAGGTATTCTTCCATACGGACGATTCTTGCTCTCTTAGCTCAGATGGGGTGGCACATTCATCAAATGGATGTGAAGACTGCATTCCTCAACGGAGTCATTGAAGAGGAGGTGTACATAGAGCAGCCCGAAGGTTTCGAGATCTTCAGCAGCGAGTCGCATGTGTGCAGGCTCAAGAGAGCGTTGTATGGGTTGAAACAAGCACCTCGTGCTTGGTACACACGGATAGACAGTTATTTCACTGGACTTGGATTCTCCAAGAGTGAGGCGGATCTGAACCTATACCAGATTGTGGTGGAGGGTAAGTTGCTGATCATTGTACTTTATGTAGATGATTTGATTTTGACAGGTGATGAGCTGTTGATACTCTCATGCAAGGGGGATCTTGCAAAAGAGTTTGAGATGAAGGACTTGGGCCTCCTTCATTATTTCCTGGGATTGGAAATTTGGCAGCGCAGTGGTGGACTGTTTGTTTCTCAGGGTAAGTATGCCCGGGAGATACTGGAGAAGTTCAACATGCATGGCTGCAAGCCTGTTGATACTCCTCTTTCTGGTGGTTGGAGGAAGGAGGATGCTACTTCGGCGGAGGTAGTGGATGCCACTGTTTATCGACAGTTGGTGGGGTCGCTTATGTATCTGGTCAATACACGACCCGACATATGCTATGCTGTTAACCAGCTTTCACAAGCTATGGTTAAGCCTACCAAGCTCTTTTGGAAGGCGGGGAAGCATGTATTGAGATATCTCAAAGGCACATCGGGATATGGATTGTGGTATAGACAGTCGGATGAGGTGAAGCTATGTGGCCTCACGGATGTAGATTGGGCAGGGAGCCCAATGGACAGAAAGAGCACATCTGGAGGGATTTTCAGTATCGGGTCGACAACAGTTTCTTGGTACAGCAGGAAGCAGAGATCCGTGGCACTCAGTTCAGTAGAGGCCGAGTATATGGCAGCGAGTTTGGCTGCATGCGAGGCTATATGGATGAGGAAGATCCTGGTCGGGTTGTTCGGTTCACACTTAGAGCCTACTGTGATTTATTGTGATAATCAGAGTTGCATCAAACTCTCGGTTAATCTAGTATTTCATGATAGATCTAAACACATTGACATCCGGTATCATCATATCAGAGATTTTGTGCAGCGGAAGGTCATGTTACTTTCATACATTCCTACGGAGGATCAGGATGCTGATATCTTGACGAAGGCGCTCACCAGGAGCAAATTCGAATACCACAGAGGCAGGATAGGGGTTGCAGATAATCCATATCTTGTTGAGAGGAAGTGTTGAGATTGCAACAAGATGATGAGCTTAGTGGAAAGGAGTCGCCTTCACTAAGTGGGCCCGCAGGCTATTTTTGGCGCAAAGTCTATTTTTAGACTATGTCTATTTTTAGACATATGGATCATGTTCTATGAGTTGCAGGATGCTATTTGTGGATGGTTGGTCAAGTCAGAAAAAAATAGATGGACTTCTATTTTTAGACATACTGGGCAGAATCTATTTTTAGATTGCCAGTCTAAAAATAGATATGTCGAATATTATTAGCTCTTAATAATATTTGGACTCTAAACATTATCTTATTCTCTTGGAGCACTTCAGTTAAGTGCACAGATGTGGCACAGGAGCTGACAGAAGGAATTATGCTATTCTTGAGGGTTAAGTGGAGCTATTGCATGGAGACTTCAGTTAGAACTCATGTGACAGAGTTTGGTGGAGTTGATTGAGGAAGTTAGTGGAGTTGTATTCAGTTTAACTCAGTTAAACATAGTTGAGCTAGTTGTATCTAGTCTAGCTGATTGATACACTAGTGAGAGTGGTGTGAATTAATTATTAATTAATTCACTAATTATTAACTCATAAATCAACTAAAGAATACATCAGTTAACTTCAGTGCATGGACAGTTTCAGTGGAGACCAGTGGAGAGGTAGGTGAAAGAGCAAGTGTGACTATCAGTTGTGAGCATACTGGTGCATGAGTTTGCACCACACATTGATGGAGAGGCCAATGAGGATTGCGCAGTGCATACCAGGTGGATTCGAACTCAGATTGGGCCATTATTCATCTTGGATTGCGCAGTAGAGGCAGGCTAACAGGTGGAGCAGATTGGAGCATGTGTTTTGCTAGATCTGAGCTTGTGTAGTGTGTAAAAATTGGAGATTGTACTGAGAGCTTGTGAGGAGTTTGTACAATGATTGTTACATGATATCTATCATTATAATATACAGATAGTTGGGGGTTTTCAGCTTTAAGCTTTCCCATAAATACTGTGTTTATATGTGTGATTGTTTATGGTTTTAATGTGCGCATGCGATTGTTTATATTTCTGCAATTAATGATCAATAGTAGAAGAGGTTATGTATTATGCATGAAGCTCAAATAGTGTGTGATCGGGATAATCTCGGTGAATAATTTAACAGTTATTCAAATTTCTACGGAACCAAGGATAAAATCTATCTGATGGCTGATCTTCCTCACAGGTGGCAGCTCATCAGGTAAATCATCCACAACAATGTCACAATAACTGTCTAACATCTCTTGGATCTCTATTGGCAAATCAAAAATCTTTGTAGAAGTAAGAACTACCTTAGGCTTGCAAACTAAAGCAAATCTTACCTCTTCTTCTTCAATTTGTTGTAGATATTCCTTCCCGCTCAGCAACAAGGTCTTTGGATCAACCACTCTGCTTGATGGCTCTCCTTCTTCCATGGGTATCAATGTATGATGTACCCCATCCTTGAAGAACTTGTAAGTGTTCTTCTTGCCATCATGCACTGCTGCTCTGTCAAACTGCCAAGGTCTACCTAGCAGTATGTGAAACACATCCATGGGCATCACATCACACAGGACCTTGTCTTTATAGTTGCCCATTTGCAGCTCTATCTCACACTGTTCTTTTACAATCAGCTGGTGCCCTTTATGCAACCAGGACACCCTATAGGGAGTTGGATGCTCCCTTGTCTTCAGCTTCAACTTCTCTATCACCTTAGTGGAAACCAAATTGTCTGTGCTGCCACTATCAATGACTAGCTGGCAGCATTTCCCTTGGACTTTGCATATGCTTCTAAACAAAGTCTTCCTTTGTGCAGGCTCAGTAACCTCTTTGGCTTGCTTCAACAGGACCTTATTAACCACCAAGGACTCTCCCCTTTCTGGTAGAATTTCTTCTTCAATTGCTACCTCTTCTCCAGCCTAGGTGACAACAACATTTCTTGGACCAGCACCCACATTCTCTGGGCACTCATAGTGCTTGTGTCCCACTTGCTGATATCTATAGCACCTCAATTCTCTACCTCTGCCTCTGCCTCCTCTTCCTCTGTAAGAACCCCTTCTGCCTCTTGCATCACCCTCTGTAGATGCATTATGAGGTGAGCTATTGTTAGCTCCATCTCTGGGTGTAGTAGGCTTTCCTCTACCACCCTGACTTCCCTTTCCACGGAAAGTACTGCTCCCTTTGGCAGACTGCTTCCTCAGGAGTTTCTCCTCTGCTTTCAAGGCCATCTGATAGGCCTCTTCAACTGTCTTAGGAGACAGAAGACCAATCTCATCTTGGATCTCCAGCTTGAGACCATTCACATATCTGGCAGTCTTCTCTGGTGTGTCTTGAAATTGCCCAGCTCTTATGCTTACTCTATAGAATTCTTCTGTGTATTCCTTTACTGTTAGCAACCTCTGTCTCAGGTTCTGCATTTGCCTAAACAATGTTAGCTGATAATCACTAGGCAAGAATTTACCTTTTAACTTAGCCATCATTCTGGTCCAGCGTTTGATAGGCTGCTTGCCAACTCTCCTTCTTTCTGCTTGCACTCCATCCCACCAAAGTGCAGCATGTCCCTTAAGCTTTGTTACTGCAAACTTGACCTTCTTATCTTCGCTCATTTCTTCATATTCAAAGCACTTTCTCATTTCATTAATCCAATCCACCAGCTCCTTTGGATTCAGTCCTCCTGCAAAACTTGATACTTCAATCTTGGGCTTAACTGCAGACCCCAGAACAGTTCTGAGGAGCCTCATGTCAGGAGGAATCTCAGCATTTTCTTCAGCTTCTTCTAATTCAAGTTCACTGATGTCTTCAGGATCTCTAGGATGTCTTCGCTCCATGGCATCCATTATGGCTTCGAACCTATGCAAGGTCTCCAACACTTTTGCATTGGAAACGGGTCTCCTTCTGCCAGCACCTCTACCAATTTAGATTTCCATGTTAATTCTCTGCAAAAACAACTCAAAAACACGCTCTGATACCACAATTAATAGCAACAAAATTGAATCAGGCCCCCAAGGAGAGCTAGTCACTTTCTTCACT
The DNA here is from genome assembly GCA_034641835.2 of Pinus albicaulis. Lineage (NCBI taxonomy): Eukaryota > Viridiplantae > Streptophyta > Pinopsida > Pinales > Pinaceae > Pinus > Pinus albicaulis. The sequence continues at coordinate 178,449,662 of CM076583.1, forward strand.
CTGTTCACATTGGAGGAAATCTCTTCAGTTTCTTTTTCAAATTTAATTATCAACTTCAGAGAAATTGACAAATAAATACCATAGCCAACTTTGGATATAGAACCACCTATAAAGTATCACCCGCACTCCTTCATCCTGCACGCACATTCATATACGTATGAATTCATATTATGTTAAGACCTTGGTTAGTTTAAATATATCTCCAGACTTATATTATATCGCTGAACCCTATAACTAAGGTTACAGCCCGACGCCTTATAATCAAATTCTTATAATAACCTTAGGCCCCGACCCACCTATACAATCGACCATTTAATAAAATGTATCCGCCATACCTTAGATTATCCTTCGAGCTCTTTCAGAGAGTGATCATTGTTCGATGGCTAGCCTTCGGATCGGACGACGCACACCGATATCACGCCGGTCCCACAGTCGAACTTTAGCGTGCGATGGCATGCGAAAAGGGCGGTTTCTGCAGACTGCTTATAGCCACGTGTCGGGCAGCTAATGGAATTGCGTCCGAATTGGAAAAAATTTCTTACCCCACAAAAGCAGTGCGATATGGGTGGTTTGGTTTCACAAACCCACTCTTGGTTTTGGAACAGTGATTGACCAAGGTTAAGTCGGATTACGCCATTTTTTCTATTTGATGCAGTTCACTAACTCACGGTCTAAGCTCGGGACAGAAACTCTCAGTCAACAGCAAACAAGTCTAATTCTCTTTAGATGAGTTTTCCCCTACAGCTAAAATTTCACAGTTCTATGTCAACCATACTACTGGTGCGTTCATCCAAAGGCTGGCCCTCTACAACTTCTGCGACGATGGGTTAATATCTCACTCCCGGTCCTCACGAAATTTAATGCGACAATTTCAGGGAATACTCAATCAACTATAGACAGGGATTTTGCAGAGATTTACACAACAATTCTCTTCATTGAATTAATCAAGGGACAGAGGATTCAAGATGCTCGGGATCAACGATTTCGCACAGAGATTAATTCAAACACACACAGATAGACAATAAAATGTTGGCTTTTATTCAACTAAAGCAAAAGCTTAACACACGGCTTCACTGTGAAAATCTCCTCCCTCAATACCTCTGGGGGATACAATTTATATGCATTAAAATGTGTCTTTTCGGTTCCTCGGTGAGGACTGTTTATCTTCTAACAATACTTAATTACATTATTTGAATAACTGAACATGACAAATGGACTGAAAAAAACTATTCGGCTTCTACTGACTCTAACTAATCTAATGCGACAGACAGCTAAGGTGTTGACACCTTGCTGTTAAAAATTCGAATGATTTTGAACCCTCCTAGCCACAACATGTGGACAAAACTTCCTACATTGCTGGCTAGTGTCTAATGGCACTGCATCGAGAACCTAAGTGCCAATAAGGAAGAACAAAAAAGATATTCGTCTTTGTGTTGACTATCGAATTTTGAACAAAGCTTCTAACAAGGACAATTTCCCGGTTCTCCACAATGGATAAAATCCTACGAAATGAATATCGAGGCTGCGAAATGTTGTCCCTCTAGATTTTTTTCGAGGCTATAACCCAAGTTATGAAGCTCCCATTGATCAATTTTAAAATTTCCTTTAAAAATCCATGGGGAACCTTTTCCTATAGGAAAATTCCTTTTGTTTGATCAATGCGGGAAACCTTCAGGTGGTCGATGGAAAATTGTCTTTGGGGACTAATATATGAAGACTTTCATAATCTTGATGATGTCACTATTTACTCCAAAAATGTATTTCGCTCTGTTTCACACCTTATAAACGTGTTGTTAAGTCCCTATAATAATAGTGTAGCCCCTTATTATGTTAGTGTAGCCCCCCTTATTGTTATTATTGTACCCCTTTAACCCCCATATTGTTATTATTGTGCCCTTACATTATTATTGTTAGGTCGGCTAGGATTACATTGTGGCCCACTAGGATTACATTATGGCCCCATGGACTCCTATATATATAGAAAGGAGGTTTTGTAAATTGTATCATCCAAGAATTGTTCATTTATGTAATGTATTGGAGGTTGCCCCCTCGAAGTGGCTCATTTCTAAGGCGTTTATATCTCTTTTATTCTCTTTTTGGAGCTGGTTACACAACATTTGGTATCAGAGCTTTGGATTCTAGGGTTTCGCTGCTCCAAACAGGTCATCGTGGAATTTTCGCTATAAATTGTTTTCTACGAAGTTTCAGAAGCTGAAAGTTTTAGGGTGCGAAGAAAAAATCTTGAGGAAGCTTGTATAAAAATTTCAGAGTTTGGTTCGCAATAATTTCGGAGATATGATCTGTGGAAGTCAGGTATTTTTTCAGGCTCCTAAACAGGTCATCGTGGCATTTGCGCTATAAATTTTTTTCTACGAAGGTTCAGAATCTGAAATTCATATGGTGCAAAGCTGAAATCCCGAGGAAATTCATCAAAACATTTCAGAGCTTGGTTCACAATATTTGTGGAGATAGGATCTGTGGAAGTTAGATTTTTCGGATTCAACTAAACAGGTCATCGTGGAATTTGCGCTATAAATTTTGTTTTACGAAGGGTCAGAGTCTGAAATTCATATGGTGCGAAGCTGAAATCCTGAGGAAATTCGTCAAAAAATTTCAGAACTTGGTTCGCAATATGTTTGGAGATATGATCTGTGGAAGGTAGTGCTTTTTCAGGCTCCTGAATTTCATCTCAAAGAGGTGATCGTGGGAAAAGTTCAATAACTCTCTCTCTGGGCAGTGGATTTGAGTGCCGTTAAAAGTGGTCGCAAGTACACGGACTGTAGTTTCTTGGCTATCAATTTCAGAGACAAAGGACGAAACAGTGACATGTGGCAAGTCCTACAAGTTTGCTCTACTGAACCAGTCCAAAATTAGGTCATTGTGGGAGATTGGACACAACTTTGTCTTGGGGAATCCAAATTAGATCAGACCTGTGGCATTTGAAAGAAGCTTCAGAGGGCTACTACAGGGCTGAATTTCAGATATTTAATATTTTCAATTACAGAGATAATTCAATTTCAATATCGAGCTCCTTAAAAGCAAGTAAAAGGTGTGTATTGTTTTTCCCGAATTGCATAAATCTTGTTTGAAAAATCAGTTTGAAGCGATTCCAAGGGACTATTGAGCATATATTTCAGTATTTTGTTCTGAAATGCCTCCTAAAAATAATTCCATACCCATTAATCCCTCAAAAATATATACTATGACGCATGAAGAGGAAGAGTTGCAGTATGAGATATCAAAATTACGGTACCAAGTGCAACAAGTTTCAATCTTACGAAGAGCAATTGAAGATGAAATAGATGGTTTAAAAGCAGAAATGGAGGCTAGGTTGGATGGTTTGAAGGATCAAATAATAGCAAATATGGATGATAAATTAATGGAAGATCACATCGAGCATCAACAACAAGTTCTCCAACTCTCAAAGGATAACCCAACTTTGGTGCAGAATCTAATGAAACAACAAGAAGATCAACATCACATCGAAAGAAGTTATGAAGTAGTCATAGAAACAAGAACTCAACAAGTACAATCAATTTCAGAGTATCTTAGCAAGTGGAAGAACTTTCCTGTAGAATATTTCACGTGGGAGGATGAGAATTTTATACAGAAGCATCAAGAAATAATCAAGCGTTGAGGACAACACTTGTTTGAAGGAGAGGGGCATGTTAAGTCCCTATATTAATAGTGTAGTCCCTTATTATGTTAGTGTAGCCCCCCTTATTGTTATTATTGTACCCCTGTAACCCCCATATTGTTTTTATTGTGCCCTTACATTATTATCGTTAGGTCGGCTAGGATTACATTGTGGCCCCACTAGGATTATATTGTGGCCCCATGGACTCCTATATATAGAAGGAGGTTTTGTTCATTTGTATCATCCAAGAATTGTTCATTTATGTAATGTATTGGAGTTTGCCCCCTCGAAGTGGCTTATTTCTAAGGCGTTTATATCTTTTTTCTTCTATTTTTGGAGCTGGTTACACAACACGTGTTCAAAAGATGCAGGAATTTTGGTATTTCCTTAAACCCCCAAAAGTATACCATTGAATACATCGAGGGAAAGTTATTAGGATGTGTCATTTATAAAGATGGAATGATGATCGACCTTGAAATAACTCAAGTCATTGATGGTCTGTCACCCCCAAATTCTAAAAAAACCATGTAGTTATTTCTAGGAAAAATTAATTTCATTAGACGATTCATCCCTATTTTTTCTAAAATTTTCAAACCACTACAAGATATGGTAAAAAGGAATTCTAACTTTAAGTGTGGATATCAAGAAAAACAATATTTTTGTACAATTAAACACGCTATTTCTAAAGCCCTTGCTTTGATGAGCCCATATTTCTCTAAAGACTTTATACTCTATACTTTCGCCTCTAATACTGCACATGCAGCAATACTTACTCAAAACAATGAGCTCAATCATGAAATCCCAATTATTTTATGAGATATTCCTTTAAAGGAGTGGAATTGGAGTACTCAAAAATGGAAAAACAAGCATTTGTTGCCTTTGAGGCAGTAAAATACTTTAGGTCCTACCTGTTGCAATCTAAAACTAAGGTTATTGTTCCCTACCCTACAATAAGAAACTTGCTAGTACTAAAGGATTTAAGAGAAAAAAGGTCACATCAGATGAAAAAACTTTAAGAATATGATTTGGAAATAAATCCTACTCAAAATGTAAAAGGTCAATGTCTTTACAAACTATTTTTTGTGTTTTCTAATTTTCCTAATCAATATCCTTGTTCTAACAACAAAGTATCTTTAATGAAAAATGAAGTTTTGTGTGTACCTAAAAATCCAAATTCATGGTATTATGATATTATATTTTCTCTTTTGAATGGTACAACACCACCCCATATTTAATCAAAGAAAATAAGAGCACTAAGTCGTAAGTCATCTCCTTTCCAATTGATAAATAACATACATTTTCGTAAAAACTATTACGGGGTACTACTTCGTTGTTTGGAACAAGAGGATTCTCGTAAAGTCCTACATGAAATCCATTCTAGTCCCACTGGTGGCCACTTTGGTGGGGATACAACTTCTCACAAGGTACTAAGAGTTGGGTACTATTGGCCCACTTTATTCAAGGAATCCCATGCTATGGTACAAAGATGTGAAACCTACCAAAAGGATGTTGGTAGGGTAAAAAAATTGCATTTCCCCTTCAACCTGTCATTGTCAAATCTCCTTTTCAACAATGGGGATTAGACATAGTTGGTCTTGTGAACTTTACCTCCGCTCAGCAACCTAAATATATAATAACAACCACTAACTATTTTACTAGATGAGTAGAGGCAACCCCCTTGTGAGTGGTTAATGTTAAACATGTAATATCTTTCTTAGATTCTAACATGATCACTTGTTTCAGTGTTCCAGAATCACTGGTTTTCAATAATGTGTCTTATTTTTCCTCTTATGAATTAGATGCATATTCCTTAGAGAAAGGGATTAAAATTAAGTAATAAACAAACTATTACCCTTAGAGTAATGGTATTGTTGAATCTTCAAATAAAAATCTGTTGAAAATCCTGAAAAGAACAGTTTCTGAGCATCACAAGAATTAGCATACTGCTCTCTTTAACAGAATATGGGTTGATAAGGTAACTCCTAAAGCTACAATTAGTAATTCTCCCCTTTTCCTTGTGTATGGTAGAGAAGCAATTCTTCCTCCTAATATGTTTTTTCCTTCTTTAAAGTTGTCCCAAAAAGTACAAGAAATCAAATCTTCATCCATGCAAAACAAAATCGATGTCTTTCTCAAATTGGAAGAAGAAACAGAGAAATCTAAACAAAAACTTGATCAACAATTACAAATTCTAAATCGTTGGTTTGATGGTAAGTATTATTTTTATCGAAACTTTGAGTTAGGTGACTAATTTCTCAAATTGGAAAATGCACACAAGGACAAAGGGGAGCATTCAAAGTTTTAGAGGCTATGGTTTGGGCCTTTCATTGTTACAGAAAATATTTTCTCCAATACATTTCGTTTGCAAAATATGGAAGGGAAATTAGATATCCTTTTGATTAATGGGAAGATTCTAAAGAAATTATTTTTCTGAATCCCTTCGGGGAAGTTGTTATCATGAAAATATTGCTATGTGTTTTGAGTGTGCTTTGATTTCTACCTTTTAATTATCTTTCAATAAGTTCATTGTTTGAAACAAAAAATTATGTCTAGAAACTTTTTCAAGGAAAATCTTGAACATATGTTTTTCTTTCTACCAATGCTTCAACACATTGAATTGCTTGCTTCAATTTTTCACCCAAAAAAGATAATTCTATTTTCAATATATTTGAAAACATTATCATTGCTACATAAAACAATCTCTAACTTAGTCCCTATTTTATTAAAGGAATTCAATTTTTATTTTTTTTGTAAGCTTGGCAGTACCTTTCTATTCATTAATTCATAAAAGCAGGTAACAATCATATAATATATTCAATGGCCTCAACCTGTCCAAAGTAAACTAGGTCGTTTGGCCACTGAAAATCTTTATAGGCTATCCACAACTTTAACAGTTTAAGTTTGTCTATCCAAGCCTTGTATGCCATAAATTATGTTAACCATCTACACTTAAGACTACTAAAGTAAATGATATCTGACCAGATCATCATAAGAAAACAAAAATATTAAAAGGTCATCATAGTAGCTAATCATCAGACAATTCTACTAGAGAAGGTTATTTGACACTTGACCCTAGCATTTCAAATTGATGCAAACCCTGAATCTGACGTTCAATTTGGCCAAGGCAGATGTTCTAGTGATGCAACTGTAGCTGCATGGATTGAATTTATTTTTGAAGATCTTTGAGACTTGGATCAACCTTCGTATGACCCTTGATTTCCTGTGTGGAAGTTATGGCTTTCGCCATAATACATTTCATAAGCCAATATAGATGGATCGACTATTTAAACATTGTAAGCCAGCCTCGGGTATGCCCAGGGTCTGAAACCAAGGGTGTCCAGTCCTCAACCGGGAGCTCTACTATTGTTTTTGAATTTAATTCTCTCTCCCATGAATAAATTATGGTTTTCACCTGTGTCGGGGTCCCAACGCTATATGCATGCAGGATGCTTTGTATGTTCTCAACATCGGATTTCCTTCCTCTTTGACGTTGGGGTTTACTGGACGATGCCCTTTGCGCTTTACCTTTGTCACTTGGTGAGTCATTGTCACGGCCTCCATGCCCTCACTTTCCTTGACCATAAGTTTCCTTAACCATTATGATTTTTTTCATACCACCCAACAACCGTGGAGCCACTCTAACCCGCACAAGAGGTAAAACCCACAATGCAGGAGCTGGAGGGGTTGACAGTTTAGGCAGACCTTAAATGATCATACTAACAAATAGAATGTTAACTATTCTCTGTAGGACACATAAAATTGTTATGGCATTCCTTTGCGTTTCCAAAAACTAGAGTTTTCCCATGTCATCGGGTGGTGCCTTAGAATAGGCGACGAACCCACCAAGAGCCAACACTCGGGATTTACAAGCTTGGTCTCTTTCAAAACCCAAAACCGCTATACTAACCCTAACTTACCGAAGCAACAGAAACCAGAGATAAAAAAGTTCACATATGATATATGCATGCATATTATCGATGACATACCATAAATTACAATACATTCCCATTTGGGAAAGAAAATTTCCATAGAAAACAGAAATTGACATGGAAAATGTAGACAAGTCTAAATTAATCAACAACCCAATTTCTGATGCAGTAATGTACTCAAACCCCTCCAGTATTCAAACATGTTATGAGGTGAAGCCTCCATCTCATTAACAAGGAAATCCTGAGAAACATACCAGAATTCACACTTTGTCTTCACATTGTGACTGTCTCCCGCACTGTTCCTCCTTTGCACCAGCACCTCATTCCAACGAGAACTATTTACCACCTTCTGGATAAACCAAGAATAAATCCCAACAAATTCTTGTTTGCAGCGTGCGGCTCTCACCACTTGGAAGGAGAGATAACCCTCGCATAAGGCCTGATATGAAAAAGGTCTACATATCTGCAAATCCTTAATTTCTTCGTGCATGTAAAGTTGTTGGATGGGCCGCCCACTTTCCATATCCCTTATATTTTTATGCATGACTTCAATCCCCATATGGATCATTACCATCCTCGCACCCCAATCAAGGACTATTAAGAGAATTCATTATTTACTAAGTATATATTTTTTTTAACTGACAGTCTAATCGATACTAGGTCGGTGATCGTAAAATTCTCACACCATTCGTTAGTCTTAATGATTTTTTTTTCAATATTTTCTTTCCCACCTATCATTTGGATTCCAAAACAGGACACTAATCTTCATCCAAACGCTCAAAAATAAATAAAACCAAAATAATTTATAAATCAAAATCCTAACAGTGGGATAAAAGCGTATGAATTCAAGTTAAAAAGAATCCCCGTCAAGGCCATGGATGCATGAATTGAAGCAGAGGAAATTCTTATAGCATTGAAGTCATATTTACACTACTTGTCCAGTTAGCTACTTCATTTTTTGAATCTACTGATTATGAATTCTTTGATAATATAAGAATCATGATGGAATTTATTTAAATTTCTGTGCAATGATGCAACTTATGAACATGTATTTCTGAACAACAAATTTTAATCATTCCTAACCTAAATTAAAGTAATCAATATTCAGCCAATCTAGCATATATTCTTTATGCAACATCTAATTTATATATCCTTTATATTATACTATTTTTTAGACGGAGAAAATTGGTTCATCCAATGAGTCACCAATCGTTGGCCACCCAACAGACTCCCCTCTCATTTTTCAAATGAAATGGGCCCCTCCTTTAATTTTTCTTGTTTGTTTCTGATTTTGATACTCTGCTTTGAACTGAAATGACAATTACAATTTTGATGTAGAGATTTTAATCTGGATTTTGACATGGTTTCTTTTATTGGTATGCGGGGTGATAATGATCTCTAAAGAATTGGAAGGCACATATCAAATCCTAATAATGATGTTGATAATTATTCTTGTTGCATTGGGAATGCTCCTTCATTTATCTGAAGTTATATAAATATCATATCTTTTGAGCAATTTTATGATGCTTTAAGCCTTTTCAATCAAGCCAACATGTGAAAATTATGTTTTCATTACATTTTTGTATATTTTGTGTTTGTTTGGATATCAAAAGCTTGCACTAATTGTAGCTTGTTTTGTTTTACATATCACATAAAGAGTTATTGATAATTTTAAATTATAATTGCATATATAATTTTAAATTAGTTATCTAATTTACAGTGGAAATATACAATGAAAGAGATATAATTTATTCTTTATTATTTTCACTAGTTAACCTAGTTTTTTGGTTCCTTTCTTTCTATATTATATTTCATGTATATTTTGTATTATAGTATTGTATATTGATAACTACTTACTAATTTTGTTTTATTGTAGTTTATTTATTTAACTAGCAGTTTAGGCATATTTAACATAAAACATAGTTTAGGATTCATGTGTATATATCATTTTGATAAATTTAGGATTCCTGGGCTCTTTTCTTCGCAAGAGGAACAGATCTAAATGCCAAAAAAAAATTTAAATTTTTCATGAGTGGCTAATTCAAATGACTTGGGATATTTAAAGAGCCTCGGTCTGGGTCACATCCCCTTTGTTGACAAAATATACAAAAGGCTGCATCAACAGGTTTTCAACCTTAGGGATTAGGGCTATACAGGTAGAATTGAAGGTTGGCAGAACCCTTATTCAAATTTTGGAATCTTTGGAAACCCTTAACAAGTTGTTGGCTTGAGGGGTCCTGAAATAGGTTCAGAGTTTATGGATAAACCAGCAAACCCTCCAACTACTGGCCCTTTCGGCAATGATTTTCTTGTGCAGACCAAAGTCTCACCCGAAGCAGTATGGGGGGGTGCTGGAAATAGGTTTCCGCACCCTCAGAGATAATTTAATGAAGTGGTCCTCGGTAAAACCCTAAGTGATCTTCTACAGATGCGCGCAGTGAGTTTATATCATAATTACAGAACATGCGCAATTATCAACAGAAATCACAGAAATATTGTCTTGCTTAGCGCAGATAACAGATCAGAATTAGATATTGATCTCAAATAATGTAACACTTAATATATATCAAATACTCATGAATAATCACATCAAATAGCTTTGTTCATTCATCAATAAGTAATAGATATTGCGATAAACAGTAAACATAAACGCATGACACAGAGAGTTCGCAAAAATTGTCCTTTCTATTAGTCTTTTAGATCTCTCAACACATCAGTTGTCCTTCCAAAAACCTTTCAAAAACCCTTACAATCCCTTCTGTGCACACAGCCAGGACTAGGTCTCCATGCACACAGCCAGCAGGAGCCTTTCACCCAACCCAAAACCCTTACAAATGCAAAAAACTATCAATATCTCATAACATTTATTGACTTATCTTATGAATTAACTACTTATCTTAGACAAACTCTATCTATTTATAATACGCCTAGCGCGTAGATACAATGGCCTCAAACCATGGTTTGAGGCCCACAATTTACATTTGAGCTTAATTACATCCAAAATTGGGGTTAAAATCACTTTGACTTTCCTTTTGCGCAACGCACACATACAAAAATGCTCTTTGGAACTTGTGCCTCAGGGGACCCTGCTCCAAAAGTCCCCCAACACAAACATGTGACTCGTCATGATTCATTGAGGCGCAGTCTCCTTCGTTTTATCCTTGATCGTCTTAACATAAGTCTGGAGAGGGATCACTAACTTGAGGCTCTGCACTACTACATCGTGCACTTGCTGAACCATTTTGTCTGTCGTAGGCCCTTCAACGACCATCTCCATGCTACGCTAAGTCTATTGAATAATATGCAGGGTGTTGTCTAGTGACTGAGATAGTTGCAACGTTTCCTCTGCCCACGATTTCATGCATTCTTTGAGCACATGTTATTTACGGCGTATGTCTTCAATTTCTTCCTGGAGTCTGCGACCTTCTTGCAGATGATCAAGTCTCTGTGTGATCACCAACGTAGGTAATACTATGCATATTTCTTCAAACTATTGCTCCTTTGTACCGAGTGTGTCGTGCAGCTACTACACAACTGGTTCGTTTTGGACAGAGGCCCAAATTTCGATGGCCTCATTAAAATATGCATCACACTAGGTGACTGCGGTAGAAATGCTTTCTTGTGCTTGTTTTACTTTTGGTACCCTCTTCATGCGAAGCTTGGGAGGTGTCTCTGGTTGCAATTTAGTTTGGAGGTCTGCAATTTGTTGTTCATACTCCATCCGAATTGTCTGAACTTCTACGCACGCTACTTTGACTGTTGGAATGTCTAGCGCAGTGCACTGGGAATCTACTTCTATACATGTTGCTTCAACCTATTTCTGTTGTTGATGTGCTTGTGCAGCCTACTGCTAGGCATCTCTAGTCTTCGTCTACATGGTTTCTTCTCGAAATTGGAGCATATATGCAATCACTTAATGCAACAAGTGAAGCTTACCTGCAGGCAACACTGAAAGGTTAATGTGCACCTCACTTGTTCCTGTAAATTGCACGCGCTGATTAGTGTCCATATGTTTGGCTGGAAGACAGATGTGAACAAATCGTGCATCCCCTAATGGTGGCAAGGCATTATATAATGGTTACGCAGTGGTAACCTGCACACTGGTCCGGCTGGCCTGGATCACGCTCTCCTTGATTTGGCTCGCTTGAAATTTCAATTATTGTAACCCAAAATATACAATTTCCAATGCTAATTTATATTGGACCTCTATGTCCATACAATGATCTTCTTGCACAGAGGTGATTGTATTTATGATCTTAGTGAGATCGTCCTCTGTAAGGGTCATGACCTCCTGTCCCGCTTTCTTTGAGCCCTTCTATTTTTTCGCTACCCACCCGTGGCCTAAGCACCGCGCTTTGTGCGTTTTGGTGTTGTTGTTTCTTCAGTATCCTTAGGTGCAGAGCTATTTTTCTCTAGCACAGTGGTTGTATCAACATTCTCTCCTGTTGTCATCGGGGTTGGTTCCTTCTCAACAGGTTTTTCTATGACTGTTGGTGGCACGATTTCTGCAGGCTTTTTAGTAGCCTTCTCTGTTGATTTTCTCATTGGAGTGTGTGGCTGTGTTGGTGGAGTCAACCAAGCTGGAGACCATGCTGTTGTCACTCTGATCAAATCGTCCTCTATTAAAAAATAAGGAAAATCATACCATACGCCCTCCACAACGCCCTTCACGCGGATGTGGACTTTTTTAAATGTAGCCTTAAAGTCAGCTACCATCTTGTATTGGTCATACAGAGTAGGGGGAAATCGCGGCTTTGACTGTACTACTTGGCATAAGTTTGCATCATATAATACCAAAAATATCTTGTTCTCCTTCGTGCGCACTGGGTCAGATGAGTTCCAAAGTGTTTCGTAGGGCGCAGCTTTGTACATCGTCACTTCCAGCTCCAGGAACTACGTGTCTTTGATATTTTTCCATCCAATCAATTCTATGAGTAGTAAGATCCAAGCATATTGGAAGTGCTTGCCCTCCTCCTGGACCTTGTGAAAATTTTCAAGAAACTCTTTGTAGAGATACCTACACCAATTGTATATAACTCCTTTTTCACACCTTATAGCTAGCACAATCACATGCGTAGGCACTTCCTTTGGCCTACACTTGTGCATCATCTTGCAATCAAAGATGAGCATGCCAAAATGAACTACGAGGTCGTTAATATCCTCCACCACGAATCCTTTGGATTTGCGTGTGACATCATATTTATTATTTATTTGATCAGTTAGCACTTTATCCTATGATTTTCCTCCAAAATATGCCATAGGGTTGCCCCCCTTATTTGGCAGACCTGTGATCCGGTGAATTAATTCTGCATCAATTGGGATGTGATCTCCTAGTCAGAGCACATCGTCGTGAACTAACGCCAACAACTTCCTGAAGCAAATATCATTAATGGGGTTGCACCCAAAATGAGGGACCTGTAATAGATTGAGCAGGCATGCCTTGTGCAGACCCAACATTCCCCTCTTTGGTTCGAGGCGCACCACGCCACCTCATAGGTAACTTGATCGAGATAGAGCTCTGGCACGAGCTTAGGAAACTTTTCAACGTATGCGATGTCCCAGTCATCAAATCATAGTTGATGGATTTTTTCGAGCATATCCCCTTCCATTGGGACATTCGATGGGATCAACGGCACTTTGATACTTGCACACATCTTATCCAACTCCTTCAGTGCTTTAAAAATAGGTTTGTGCAGCGCAATATAGCTAGGCAACCGCGAGAAGGGGGATAATTCTACCACTTCATCATCTCCTTCCTCAATAGTCTCTGGTATTTCGGCCATAAGTTTCTTCATTTTCTCTCCTGCAAAATGGCGCAGTCTAGGGATATTTTCTCTAGGGGACTTGCGCATTCCAGATATTTGACCCTTCTTTGATTTGGATGGCGTAGGGGTTTCTACAGTGGGTATGTCTGGCGCAATAGGGTCATCGCCTAGTATGGTTGCTATCATCTTGTTCTGAATCACATACCCTAGACCAGCTTGGCACAATGAGTCCTCAAACACGGGATCCAAACCTGACATAGACGAAGCAAAGGAAATGGAAAATAAAGAGATCAGAGCATAAAAATCGCTTAGAATGCAAGGGGAACTAATGTGACCCCCTAGGTCATATTTATACTTGTGGTGCATCTGCAACGGCTCCTTGGGCATTAATGAGGCTTCATTACTCCCAAAACAGTCCCAAATCTATAAAAATCTCTTCATTAAATGGATCTTGGACACTCCTAAAAACGGTAATAATTATGTATTATCCAGTTTTACTATTCCAACAGCTAGTTTTTGACACTTCTATGCACCAGTCAATCTCCTGGCGCAAATACTGCGAGCGTACCGCACCTTACTGCACATTCGCAATCTCATCTGAGCAGGTCTGATACTCCAACCATATAGTCATTTGGTAGGCACAGGGTCATCCATGTATGGCTTCAGATGACCTCCATTGACATATCCCGAAAGGTATTCACCACTCAACATGGTCAGGTGCATTGCTCCTCCATCAGTGATTTCCTTGAAAACATAGGGCCCTAGCCAATGCATCTTCAGTTTCCCTAGGTGGCACGCAAACTTGATGTCATATAGTAAGACAAAATCATCCTCCTTGAACACCTTTTTCTTGATATGCCTATCATGCCAGGATTTTTCGCGTGCCTTTTGGACATACTAGTGATAATTGGCAATAAATCGATCTTCTTCTAGAGCAACCAATTGTGACAACCGCTCTTCTAGAGCATCTTCTTGAGCCATATTGGTAAATCCTACAATACGCAGACTGGGAACAATGAATTCCATGGGAAACACAACCTCTTTCCCACATGCCATCCTAATAGTTGTCCTCCCGATCAACTTCTTGCAAGTAGTCTTGTAGGCCCAAAGAACTGGAGGCACTTTCTCATCCCAATAATTTCAGTTAGCATTGCATACCTTAGTGAGCACGGTCTCCAAGATCTTATTGAAAGCTTCAACTGGACATTTTCCTTAGGATGATAAAGAGAGCTCTTCTGATGACGCATATTGAATTCTTCAGTCAAAGCTTTGATGGTGTCATTTACAAAATGTGTACCCTGATCAGAATCTTAGGACCACCAAACCGAGTCAATATAGTCTCAAAAATAAATTTCTCATCAGTATCAGCAATATAATATTTCATTGGTTTGGCTTCAGCCCATCTAGTTACATAATCTGTCACAGTGATGATGTAGCACGCAACACTCTTTCTTCCAAGAGGATCAATAGGTCCCACAAAATCAATAGCCCACTTATCAAAAGTTTGCAGCGCCATCTGTGGATGCAAGGGCATCTCATCCCTACGCGAAGGTTTCCCCGTTATCTGACAAACATCACATGCACGATAGTGCGCATAGGCATCATTATGCAGCGCAAGATCTTCTGCACAGTGGCCCTACCTGCATAATGACCACCTAAAACTCCTCCATGAGCTTCATTGAGAATTTCTCGTCATTCATACTCTAATACATACCTTCGCAGGACCTCATCCACACCTAACTTATATAACTGGCTAGCAATAATGGTGAAGTCTGTTGCGCGCGCCACAAGTTCTTTCTTCTGCTGAACCATATACTCCTCGGGCGCGCGACCAATAGTAAAAAACTAAATGATGTCAGGGAAATGCTCATCAACCACTTTTATTGTAAAAAACTACACTTTGGGAAATCCATCATCTATATTTGTGGGCTCTTCGCTTGATTCAATGCGCGATAGATGGTCTGGCCAAAAAATTAATCGTCCTGGTTTTACTATAATTTCAAAATAATATTCCTGGAATAACAACAACCACCTGTAGATCTTCCCCCCCAACACAGGCTTGTTGACTAGGTACCTTAAAGCAGAATGATCAGTGAACATTTTAAAGTGACATCCCAATAGATAATGGCAGAATTTCTGCAGCGAATATACCATGGCGAGTCCTTCACTTTCCGTGGTTGAGTAATTCTTCTTTGTGCTTGAGAGTTTTTGACTGGCATAAGAAATAGGATGATCAATTTCTCCTTCCCCTGGCTGCGTTAACACAACTCCGAGCGCAATATAGGAGGCATCCACGTGTACATGAAAATCCTTGGACCAATTCAGGAAGAGAATAATGGGCACAGTGACCATCTTTTCCTTGAGCAAATCAAAACTCTTTTGGAAGTCCTCATCCCAACATAACATTGCATCCTTCTTTAATAGATTTTCCATGGGCGCAGTTTTTTTTCCCATAGGAAAATTCGTAACTTTTATTAATGTAAATAAAAGTTACATGTTGTATATGCTAATTGCATATGCAGATCAGCAATGAAGCTATCAAATAGATAGTTTTAGTGTGAAAAAAAAAAATACATCTGTTATGTGCCGCATAAATACATGTTGTAGATCAGCACAATGCCTCCAAAACAGTAGTCTGAGAATATATATACAATCATAACTGTAAGAAAAAATGATAAAAAAAAAACACAATCGCTGCCTCTAATGGGGGTTGTCCCCCCTCCAGTGATCAAGTACAAATGATCGTTGGAAATACCAATAGTATGTGTGATCATTCTGCTCTTGTATCTCCATGTGAGCAGTCAATAAGTGAGTCGCCTCCTTGGATAGGAGATCGGAAATTGTGTTCCTCTCCCTGTAAATGTGCCGACATGAAATAGGATCAAAATGTGTTTTGTGTTGTAGAACTTCATCCAAAATATTTTTCAATGTGTGTACATGATAGGTTGTTTGTAGGTTAAACCATTCAATGACAATTTTGAAATCACCGAATATTTGTAGAGCATGAACATTTTTTGTGATGGAAAATTGAAGGAGATATAGAAGACAGGAGAGTTCTACATAGTTATTGGTGCCTCGTCCAAACCCAATCTTGAATTTATAAAAATGGTGTGATGTATGATGAAGTATGAAGCCACCACCGCAGCCATGATTCTGAGCAGATCCATCAAAATAGGCCCAAGGGAGAGTGTAGTCAATAATCTCAGGGGAGATGATTCGGGGCTGTGGAGGGGGTGGATCATCTGGTTTTAAGTGGTAAATGGAGATAATGTGGGCAGAAAATGAGGGCCAATGATGAGGTATGTTGTGGAAGATGCTCTGATTGCGGGCCATCCAGATGCTCCAACAGATTAAAATAGGCAAATTTCGCAGCTTATGGGGAACATAAAAAATCCACCAATGCTCCCATGCTTCTGTAAGAGTATTCCCCTCCCAACGAAGATTATGATTGATGGAGGAGTGGATAAGTAACCAAATTTCAAGAGTAGCATGACATTGATGTATAAATTATACAACATACATGTATATCTTGGATTCACTCGATCTAACAATGTACTAAAGTTAAATATTGAATCGCTTCTACAAATATTTTGCGGAATTAAAAACAACACAATTGCCAATCACATGAAGAAAACCCCTCTATCATATATTGTATATTCCATAAGGAATCATGAAACAATTATATACAAAACTCTTCTCACAAGAGCTCTCAGTACATCAGCTAATTGTCTCACATTGTCATAAAAAAATTGGCAAGTTCCTTAGCCAATTTACTGTCTCCAGACAACCTGCCTTGCTCACGCAATTCCTGATGAATGAAATCCTTAATCACAAATAATTTCAGCCTTCCTCAACTGTGTTGAGTATCATGGGCATCTTATGGTGTTATAACTACACCTGGGTAGCCTACTAATATCACAACTGATAGTTACACTTCCCTTTCACCTAGATATCAATTGGGTCTCCACTGGATCTGACATGCATGCAGCGAATAATAGTAAAAACATCAATTTCATGTGATATCACTACATGTGAATTAATTAATATTTAATTCACTTGATCTCTCACTAGTGTATATGCAGTTACAACTAGCACAACTGACATTAACTCACTTAACTGAGTTAAACTAATTTACAACTTGCACAACACATGCACCACTGCACTTCCAACTTTGTTAAAACTAGAATCACTCTGTTAAAACTCAAGTCAACCTGCATGTCCCACCAACCAACCTCTTAACTCAAAATTCCTTTAGCTAACTGATTTTCCACTTCAGTTAACTATTTCCAAGTGCTGATTGAGAATAGATTATTGTTTATTGTCCAACTAATATTAAGGGATAATAATAGTCGACATGCAATATATAAATAGAACTTGCACATACATCTATAAATAGACATCCCCTAAAAATAGCCTGTGTGGGCCCCACCTAGTGTAGGTGCTTAATTTTCACTAGGATCAAGGATGTTGTTTCCTGATGCCAATTTCACTGTTTTTGTTGCAAAACTTCAACACTCCCTCTCAACAAGAAAGAATGTTCATGGATGCAACATGCAACTCCATGCATGCGCCATGCAACTCCATCCATGCGCCATGCAACTCCATCCATGTGCCATGCATCTCTGCATGCAACACTTCTCTAGTAGCTGTGACATGCAACCTTCTGCATGTGTTAGCTCCCCATAATTTGCTAGATTGATTGAGATACAAAGGTACAGGGTAACATCAAACCAAGCTTTGGAATCCTAGGACCTAGCCTTCCTGGATTCAGAGAGGGATCTCTCTAGTAGGTGCAAAGATGTGAACTTGTTTGCTGATTAGGGTTGATTTTAGGCTAGATGTTAAGTGCAGGGTATTTTGATTGTTTTTGGTTGGGTATGATGCTCAGATAGATTTAGATAGAAAACAAGGAAGATTGTTAAGTCATTGGGCAATGGAGTCAAACAAGGTCATGAATGAGTTCATCAATGGTTTCAAGAGCATTTGCAGGGAAATTTAATTTGGTTGGTGGATCTTTAAGGTTGTGAAGGATCACGAGATGGACATTAAACTTGGGAATAAACAAGCTAATAAAGGGCAGAAGTAGAATCCTTTATATACTTGTAAACTGAGAGAGTTAGAAGATTTATAAGCATAGCAAGAGAGTCAAAGGGTTAAGCAACACCTAATCCATTTGATTTCAGACTGAAAGCAAATAATCAACCAAGACAACATTCAGATAAAACATAGAAAGGCAAAAACTTATTTAATCTTTCATGGGTTTTATCATCAAGAGCAGGAAAAACATTTAAGTTGCACTAGTAACTATAACCATAGAAGAAGAGACAAATCATAGCATCCACAGTGACAGCTATGAGAGTTCCTTGAGACAATTTTAGCTAAGTAAGGCAAAGAGCATGGTTAAGACAGACTTCTTTAACAAACTATGGGCAAAACTGCTTCAAAAGATGATTTCAAGAACAGAGTACTTCAGAGGTAACAATATGCAGGGCTAGCCATAAATCATAATTGATACTAACTGATCTAAATCATTCAAGAAAATAGACAAGCCAAAAACTTATTAGAGAGCAAAAGATGAATTCTCTAACATATCTTAAGCAGAAGAAAACATTTAGGCAGTGAAGGAAACAAACAGATCTAAGGTGCCATCAACAAGCATATCTTAGTCTAAATTTTTTGTCCTACTGCAGCATATATGGATGGAAAACATATGAGAAACTTAGAAAACATTAACAAGAGAAAACTCCACCATCAACCAGGCCTATGGATCCTACAAATAGTCCTTCTCCATCGACAAGTGAATCAGATCATGCATAAGCTCCAAGACATCAATTTCTCATCAAAGGCTGCAAGGGACTATGTATTACTTCAGCATAAGTCATCAACATCCAACAAAATATACAAGAGCCTCATGCTCTATTTATGGAGAAAATGAGGAGGTGGAAACCCTAAGAGGCTTCCAGAAACCCTAATTTAGCCATAAATGTCATAAATGTGCTTAATGACCATGCAAGGCCCAAGACACATAAGAGATAAGATAATAAATGAAAAAAATCAAAACATAACTCCCAAATCAAATCAGGAGTGATTTTCCTGAAAAAAACATTAAAAAACCAATTTGTCATTAATCAGTGTCTTTTGTTGAATTTTTGGCAAAAGACAGTCTAGGGGCACAACGCCATATCAACAGAAAATGGGGTCTGTTGTAGCTGATTTTTGGACCCCTTCCCGACATCAGATTTGGCCCCGTGATGGCTTGTTGGAAAGCTTTAAGAGTATAATTTCTAGAAATACTTGAGTTGTGCTGAATGGATGCCATTTAGCTGCTCAAAAATCCAATCTCCCATGACTGCTCAACGCGCAGTGCCAGGCCCGAAAAGGAGGCAGAAAGGTCATTTTTGAGGGGGAAAAAATGCTCCAAATGATCTGAAATGTTTTTGGGAGACTGCTAGAGACATGAAAAACCCACAAATCTAAAATTTAGCAACTGAGGATGCCCCAAAAAAGAGCGTAGCACCTAGGGTGTTGCGCTCCTAGGGGCCAAAATTTCGAAAAAACAAAAAGTTTCCGGATTTTCCTCAAACTTGGTGGAGAGGTCCTAAGCCTATGAAAAATCTTGAGCCATTTCTCTGAGTTTTTATTGGTCTTTACCTTCTTTGAGTGCTCGAAATTCAATGCCTCCTTACTGATTTTTCATTGTCACTTTGTTCCTCTTTTTCTTCACTACCCTCTTGCTCAACATGAAAACAACTCTCTTCTTTGTCTTCTATGGACTGATTTTTGTCAAGAGAGTCATGATAGATGTCATGACCGTCATGACTCTTTCTTGGACTGTCTTGGGTACTTAGATAGCTGCCTTCCTCATCTGGTTGTTCTCCTTCTTCACTGCCTTCTTCTTCACTTCTTTCATCTTTGTGGCTGCTTTCACTCATGTTATCTTGTATTAACTTGAAAAAGCTTTGTAGAGGCTGAAAAACCTGATTTTGAAATTCTTTGGCAAAAATTTTGAAGTGCTGCTAGGGGCGCAGCGCCAGCATGCAGCGCCAGTATGTCTATGCGCAGCGCCATTTTGTAGAAGGCATTTGGAGGCCTTCCCAGTGTTAGAATGAGCTCCATGATAGCTCATTGGAAAGCTTGTGGAGTCTACTTTCCAAATATACAATTTTTTTCCTGTTTAGAGTTGATTTCCAAGCCAAAAGTTGATTCTCCCAAGACTGGTCAAAAAAGTCCTGAATGATGGTGCAGAAATGCAGAGTGCTGGTGTAGAACACTTTTGGAAGACGTCCTCAGTTCCAAATTGAGATCATGATAGCTCATTGGAAAGATATTGAAGTATAGTTGTCATTTTACTCATTAAGAAAGTCATCTAGACACTTCAGCTTTGAGAAAAACTGATTTTCCCAAGGTCACTCCAAAAGTGCAAAATTTCTACGGTGACACGTGTATTTTTGACATTGATCTCAAACCATGATACCTGTGTAAAAAATGAAGGAGGTTCTTCGTCTTGGCCCTATGATGAAAAAAAAACTCTTTGACATTTTCCAAATTCATCTTTGTTTGGTCAGAAACACAATTTGAAGAAAAACTAGCCCTAGGTGTGACACATGGCTTGTCTCTTGGAATGAATTCTTGGAAAATGATGGAGGAATGATGTTTATGAGCTGGTATAGAATTATTATTGCTGACATGATATATCAAATTAATCCTTTTCTCTTGTGCCTCATTTTCGTATCAAGCCCTAGCTTAGTTGGAAGAGGAAATTAGGGTTTGGTGTGAGGATTTTGGACTACCTTGTAGAGGGAGGGGAATGAAAGGGTTAAGGGTTGTCTAAATTCTTGGGGAAATTTTGGGGGATAGGGATAGATTTTAGGGAGTAGGGAAAAGTTGAATTTCAGGAATTATGTGAGGGGAAGGGGTCGACAAGGTCAAAACACAGGCCTAGTCTCAAAAAGTATCAAATTGTGGCAATAGACTAGGTTTTGTAGAAAAATGATGATTTTGAGGGATAGGAGTGATGGGAAGTGTTTATGGAGGTATTTTAAGGATAGGAGGAGGTGTAAGAGCATAACATACAAGCTTTGCAGATGATTTAATCATGGAGGTCATGAAACCAAGATCCTTGCCCTTAAAACTGTAAGATAGGCAATGGAGGAGTTTAGGCAAAAAAAATAGAGAGCCGAGGTAAAAAGTGGTGAAAAATAGTGTGTAATGAGTGACATGAGCCCATGATGGGTCTTCGGGGATGGGTGATCTAAGCTTGACACACCCGAATGATGAAATAGTGAAATATCCTAAGGGTAATGAAGGCCGTGAGATTTAGAACTCACAATGTCTATGAACTTGCTTTCTAGAAATCGAATCGATACTTCAAAACTCTTTCAGATGGGTGAAAATTATGTATGACTAACAGCATGCAACACTTCCGAAACTGAATAGCCTCCAAACAACTGAATCAGTATAATGCATTTGTCATCAAAGTCTTTTGACTTCTGCTTAGCTACTGCACATGTCTTCAGGAGCTACTACGCTGTTGAAACCTGCATCCATGCACTCTACACTTTCTGCCAACTCTGATCTGCGCTCCAGTATCCGACATTGTTGCTTTGATTTCATGTCCTCCCGACATCTGACTGCATCAATCCAACTGATCATGCTACTGCTGCTCTATGGGATCCTCGTAGCCAAGTTCGATTCATGAGATCCACACCATCTCAATGAATCCTGCCCAGAAATTTCTTCTTGGGATTATTCATGCATGTCACCCCACCTATCACCTAGTGGTATAGTTTCATGCACTCCCAATGCCCATCTGGCTCGAAATTTCTCTGCATGAGTGGTTTCTCCCACTCCATGATCTTCCGCATGTGCCTGCTCCATATCTTGAGGTTCACTCTTACTCGCATGCAAATCCACCTCCCTCTCAAAGGTCAATTTCATGGCTTTCTCACACTTCCTAATGGTGGGAAGCTCTATAGAAATCGCATCTACATCAAATCTATAGAGATTCTTCTGCATCTCCAGTTGTGGCTGCTCCACAACCTTCTGAGACTGCTTCTCAAGCTACATGTTGAGAGGCTCCCTCTCAACCACAAAGTCACTAACCTCTTCTTTTCTCCTCAAATCTTTTCATGTATCTTGTACCTAAGTGCATGTAGGTTCTTGGGTTGTGCACATTGCTATTGTCCCACCGTCGCAAAATTTTCTAACAAAAAGAGTTGATTTTAAATCGATGATAAGTCCCTCATCCGAGCTCCGATTCGATCGATTTTTTTTTTTTAATTTGGGTATTTTATCACAAGGAATCCAAATATTATATTTGTTTCTAAAAAATTGCATCAAAATTTTCATATATTCTCTGCAAACTCGCGCACCCAAATAATTCTTGTTCTCATACCATGTAGAAAATTGATAACACAACTCCGATACCATGTATAAATTTTAAACAATATGGATGTATATCTTGGATTCACCCAATCTAACAATGTACTAAATTTAAATACTGAATCGCTTCTACAAATATTTTGTGGAATTAAAAACAACACAATTGCCAATCACATGAAGCAAAGAAGATAGATCAAAACCACAACACCTAATATTCCCGGGGAAAGCTTACTACTCAAAACCCCTCTATCATATATTGTATATTCCACAAGGAATCATGAAAAAAATACATACAAAACTCTTCTCACAAGAGCTCTCAGTACATCAGCTAATTGTCTCACATTTTCATACAAAAATTGACAAGTTCCTTAGCCAATTTACTGTCTCTAGATAGCTTGCCTTGCTCACACAGTTCCTGATGAATGCAATCCTTAATCACAAATAATTTTAGCCTTCCTCAACTGCGTTGAGTATCATGGGCATCCTATGGTGTTATAACTACACCTGGGTAGCCTGCTAATATCACAACTGATAGTTACACTTCCCTTTCACCTAGATCTAAATTGGGTCTCCACTGGATCTGACATGCATGCAACTAATAATAGTAAAAACATCAGTTGCATGTGAGATCACTACATGTGAATTAATTAATATTTAATTCGCTTGATCTCTCAATAGTGTATCTGAAGTTACAACTAGCACAACTGACTTTAACTCACTTAACTGAGTTAAATTGATTTACAACTTGCACAACTCATGCACCATTGCACTTCCAACTCTGTTACAACTAGAATCACTCTGTTACAACTCAATTCAACCTTCATGTCCCACCAACCAACCTATTAACTCGAAATTCCTTTAGCTAACTGATTTTCCACTTTAGTTAACTATTTCCAAGTGCTCATTGAGAATAGATTATTGTTTATTGTCCAACTAATATTAAGGGATAATAATAGTCGGCATGCATCTATAAATAGGAATGCAATCTATAAATATAACTTGCATGTACATCTATATATATACATGCATATATAAATAGAGTTTTCTCATGCATCTATAAATAGACATCCACTTAAAAATAGCCTATGTGGGCCCCACCTAGTGTAGGTGCTTAATTTTCACTAGGATCAAGGATGTTGTTTCCGGATGCCAATTTCATTGTTTCTTGTTGAAAACTTCAACAATTGAAGGAAAAGGTGGATAGTGTCTTCAGAATCCGCATTAAAAAGTGGACATCTATGGGGACCAATAAGAGTTCTTTTCTGGAGATTTGTCCCCGTAGGAATTTTATCAGTAAGAATACACCACATGAGGAGCCTAGCTTTCACGGGTCCTTTTAATTTCCAAATATTGCACCACCATGGGAGTAAGGATTCAGGTTTGTGTGCTTGATAAATATGAATATACCCCTCTTTGGGCATATATAAACCTTGTTTAGAGACATTACATATAAGTTCATCCTCCCGGTCAAGTATTCTGACGCGGGTCTCTCTTAATGCATCTAGATTAGCATACTAGATCTCAATCCATTTCGGTTGTATCTGCAGTTCCTGATGTCCAAGCCAGCCTTGAGTAAATAGGGTGGACCGGTTCCTGTCTGCAATTTGATTGAGTGTCAAAAATCTAGCATGATTGAGAGATTCAATAAGTGCATTCGAGAGGAGGTGGGCATTGCCACAGCCCACCCAAGAATCACAACCAATACGAATCCTGGCTCCATTACCAATTTTCCATGCCAAATCATCTCTGATATGTCGTATCGAGGCAAGGAAAACGTGCTAAATCATTGAACAGTAGGGATAGTGCACCAGAAGAATACGTAGCCATTCAATAGGATTAAGCGGATGGATATATTTCTGAATGATCGCCTTGGTCCATAAATTGTTGCCAGTGAGAATCTACCATCCAAGTTTAGCTTCCAATGCCAAAGCAAAGGTCAGTAAGTCTTTGATACCCCAACCTCCCCATATCTTAGGTAATTCAATATGGGTCCATTTGTTCCAAGTGAATGTATGACCTTCTTTAGCACCAAGCCATAGGAATTTCCTGCAGATCCATTGTATCTTGTGAAGTATTCCTTTAGGTATCCAGGCCAGAGACATCCAATATACCAGAATGGCCTCTAAGAAAGATTTAATCAATGACATCCATCTAGCCCTTGATAACCAACTATGACACTAGTTGTTCAATCATTTTTAAATCTTGGTAATAAGACAATTCTAGTCAACAGTTTTATAGTTCACTGGTTTGAGGTAAAATCCCAGGTACTTCAAGCCATCCTCAAATCTGCTGAGGGTGAATGGGAATTTTTGTTGAGCAAAATGGATTTCATGTGGTGTGCATCCATGAAAATTCAACGTAGATTTGTTTTTATTACATTGCATACCAGTAGCAGTACAAAATAGTCGCAGGATGGATCTAACAACTGTCGAATCACCAAGAGTACCATTGAGAAAGAGTATGATGTCATCCACAAATAACAAGTGTGTTAGTATACAGTTTTTCGATATGCGGATACCTTTCATTTTGTCACTGGCTGTTTCATCAATTATACATCTGCTAAGGCCCTCCATGACAAGGAGAAATGAGAGGGGAGATAAGGGGCACCCCTGTCGAAGTCCCCGCTCAGCATGAAAAAAATTGGTAGCAGCCCCATTAATGAGAATGCTGAAAGCAACAGAGGTAATACAACACATTATCCAATTAATAATCTGTAAGGGGAATCCCAGATGTGTAAGAAGCATGTGATTATAGAGCCAACTAGCTTGATCAAAATCTTTTTCCAAGTCAATCTTGAGAGCCATCCCTTTGATCTTATTAGTGTGCATAGAATGTAATCCTTCTTGTGCAATGCCTTTTGCATCATGGATCTGTCTATTTTCAAGAAAATCGAATTGTTTAGGTGAAATAAAATTAGATAAAATGGGTTTCATCCTGTTTGCAAGGATCTTGGCAATAATATTGTAGATACAGTTGCATAAGGAAATCGGGCAAAAATATTTTAAAGAAGAGGGATGATCAAATTTGGGAATAAAGGCAATGAAGGTAGAATTAAAGGCCTCATATATGTGCCCAGATTGTCGAGGCCCTTCCACCACCTCCAGTAGGTCATGACCCAGAAGA
This sequence comes from Pinus albicaulis, assembly GCA_034641835.2. NCBI lineage: Eukaryota > Viridiplantae > Streptophyta > Pinopsida > Pinales > Pinaceae > Pinus > Pinus albicaulis. The sequence goes on from CM076583.1 coordinate 178,475,497, forward strand.
TCAAAGAAATTCAGATAAAATTCCACGGACCATCCATCAGGTCTAGGGCTTTTATCCTTTTTGAACCATTTAAGAACAAATTCTAATTCCTCCATCGATACAGGTGAAAGGAGTCTTCCTCTATAGTAGGATCCACATATCTAGGAAAAAGGGAGGCCACCTTAATGATTTCAACCAATGAGGGTTGATGACGTGCCTTATAAATATCACAAAAATGATTGACACCCTTATGTGCAATTTGAGTAAAGGTAGAAGCTGTAGAACCATCCTCATTGTTGAGTTCCCAAATGGTATTGATGGTCTTTCTTCCCATGAAAAAATGATGGAAGAATTTAGATTTTTCATCACCTGCTTTGATCCAAGTAGCACCACTTTTAAGTCTCCAAACTTCATCCCTCACTTGTAGGATATTTAAATGGTCAAATTCTAGTTTGATAAGCTGTAATTTCTCATCTTCAGTTGCAAAACCTCCCCTAATGGAGCTTTCCAGTCTATGAATATTTTGTTCAACATAGGTGAGCTCTAGATCCTCTCATCTTTTCTTATTCCTAGCCCAAGTAATGGACTCCTTTTTAATAGAGAGTAGTTTGTGTGCAAATATGGAGGATGGCGAATGAAGGTTAGGTGGTGGGGGGATTTTCCATTGTGTGCTCACTAAATTGATGTAGTCTATATCATGTAACCACATAGAGCAGAATTTGAAAGGAGAAGTTGGCTTGTTAAAGGCCCCGGTGATATCAAGATAAATCGGAGAGTGGTCTGAGATTCCACCAGAGCCAATCCATTGTCTGAATGAGCCAATAGTATGTAGTATACCCTCCTTGATAAGGAAGTGATCAAGCTTGCGACCAACCAAATCGTCCCTAGTGCGCCTGTTGCGCCAGGTGGGAGAGGGAGTGGTTATGAGGGAATCCACCAGATGATGAATAGAGAGTAAGTGTCTGAAAAAATCTAAGAGAGGATCTGCATGTGAATTTGGTCCCCAGGTCTCTGAGATCCCAAGAGAGAAGTTCAAGTCTCCATCCAATGTAATGTAGTCAGAACTAAGCATAGAATAATTCAGAAGAGAGGTCCAGAACTATTGCATGTTGGTGCAGGGTCCATATGCATTAATAATACAAAATTGGAGACAAAGGGCTTCCGAGAAGACATCCATCCCCAGTATACATTCCCTTCCCCATACATTTAGTAGTTTGATGTGTCGGGGTTGATACAGAGGGCCAAACCACCTCAGCGACCATTAACATCTATAACATGCATGGTCCAAGTAGGGAGGAGGTGGGAAAGTGCTTGAATAACAAAATCAAATGATCCATGAGTTTCCTGGAGGAGAATAATATCAGTCGAGGAAGAAGAAAAGAGGTGTCTAAGAGCGAGATGCTTCACAAGGCTAACCAGCCCATGGAAATTGAAGGAAAGATAAATCATTAAGAAACCAAGAGAGGGGATTGTCTTGCTCTAAGGATCCCATCGATGGAGAGTTGTGTACCAAAGGCAAATTCAATTCCGGCTTGAAGGATGGCCTTTGAAATATGAGAGTGATGGCCGTGAGAGTTCTTGTGTAGAGAGTGTGAGGGACCAAGAAGTGAGCCAAGGCCAGCCGAGGTGAAAATGTGAGGGCACAAATTATAGGAGAGTGTGGAAGAGGTTTCTGATGATTCAAAAGTGAGGGATGGAATGGGAACAATGCGAGAAACAGTGAGGGGAGTGGGGATAGGAGCAGATGGTGCAAGAGAGGAGATGGGAGGAGACAATGATGACAGGTTCAGAATAGTAGGGGGGTGGGGAGGGTATAGGAGAGGTGAGGAGGACAGGGGGGAAATAATGGAAGGGGAGGAGAATCTAATCGAAGAAGGCTTCGTACACTGAATAGTTGATGCAGATAAAAAAGACAAAAAATTAAAGGAGGAGAAGAGGGAGTACCATCATCTGAAAGGAGTCCAGTAGATGTAGCAGTAGCCATAGATCAAGTGACCTGGGAAGGGGCATCTGCATCCTCCTTTGTGTAATCCGCCTGTGAGGAGTGTATAGGTGTGGAAAGGAAGCTAGTGAGTTGTGCCTATCGCTGCAGCGACACCGATACTAGAGCAATAGGATGCATACCACTGTGAGAGCGGAGAGTCGATGCCTATCCATTTAATGGACAATCTTTAAAAATGTGTCCCACTTTGTGACATCGATGACAGTGAAACAGAACCCCCTCATAATCCAGTAGCTGAGCCTTGGTATATTTGCACCATTATATATTGATGGATTCCTCGAGTCCTTCCCTGGTATCTAGATGTACCAAAATGCGGGCAAAATCCATCTTGCCAGAGTCAATGTAAGAGTGGTCATGGTCCAAATATGTACCCAGAAGGTTACCAATATCCTTGAAGATCTGATCATTCCATAAATGTAGCAGTAGCCCAGGCAACCAAACCCAAATAGGTCCCACTCCCAACAGTTAATGTTCAGGGTCGAACAAGGGGTTCCATCACTTCATTAACACAGGCGCCATCTCAATATGCTATAATTGTGATAATACAAGGTCATTGGGATCCCTAGTTGTGAAGAGTGTATGGTGGGAAGCTCCTGTAAAAGTTCACCCCAAATTTTCTGTACCCATTGTTTCACTATTTTGACCCCGTAGTTCCTACCACAAACATGACCAACTACCACTCTATCCACAGTACCCATGATATCGTCCATCTGTACACTGGCACCAAGGGTGAGGAGGCTAGTACGCTTGTAGGTCTGCATGTATTTCGTGCGACAGGGTAGCCCAGGAGGTAGGGTAGCCGAGGCAGTAAGAGAAGGAGGTGATGAAGGGACAGGAGGGTGGGGAGTGGAGTCAGGTGGGGGAATGGGAAAACAACCGGATGGGTGATGGACGGGGGATGCAGCAGGTCCGTGTGTGGTGTTGGGGGGATGAGAGCATGGGGTGGTATGCGAGGGGGGGATGGGGGGCGGAGGGAGGGGGAAAAGTGGCTGAGGGGAGCGGAGGCATCGAATCAAGTGAACAGGGGAGGACAAAAGAGGGAGCCACTGATGTGAGTGAGAGGGTCTGCGAGAGGAAAGCTAAAGACGCAAGGGACGGGGGATGAAGGTCCGGTGAGGAGATGAGATCTAGATCAGCGGACGAGAGAATAGCAAGGGAGGAGGGTGTGAGGTCAAGTACCAGGAAAGAGTTTAGATCGGGGAAGGTAAGAGGGGAGGATACATAAGCTATGGATCCAGAAAAAGAAGGACAAGTTAAAGGAGAGGAAGCAGGGTGAGAGACATACATACCAGAGGAAAAATGATGAGAAAGGGTCCAAATGTCCACTTAGGCATATGGGTCCTCTGAATAATCCACAAGTTGTTCATCCTGGGCCCTCTCCATTGGAACCCCCAATAAGAAATCGTTAATGCAAAGTCCAATTTCCAGTCAGAGAGAAACGGTCACGGGGAGTTGATAAACCAGAAGTGGGCAATGAAAAGGTCACCAGCATCAAGAAATATGGGTGCCTAAGGGGACAGTGCCCTGACAGAGGTAGCATTCCAATGTCGATAACGTGTCATGAACACCGTTGTGCTCCGTCAGTTGGTGAAGTTGCAGACAATATCGCAGTCATTCGAAAAATGTGTTACCGCCACCATAACAGCTGAGTGGCCCCAAACGTAGCCAAATCCATGAAATCCGTAGTGAGCCGCCATAGGTCACTGTAAGTGCAAGCAGGTGATACAACGATCAGGTTCAGCAGTAGAAAATGCAAACCCTAGTGCCGCCATTGTTCTTCAGGATTTTTTCTTCATTTTCGCATCATATAATTTTACCTCACATTTCAATTAGATATATATAATCCAACATGTTTTTACATTTCTTATTTCCCTCCCATCCCCCTTTTCTTGATATCAATTCCTTGAACACATTGGTCTCATCCCTTCATGGGTGAATTTATCAGCGCATATCCTTGAATAAACTTTCTATAGTACCCAATATGCCCCAATATTGAGCACAAATACTTGATATTCTCATGTAATTCCGAATTGACTATGACAACAATCTTGGCAGGATCCACCATCAATCCCTGCTGGAAAACAATGTGTCCCAGTAGTATTCCAAAGGGTACATAGAAAATACACTTCTTTAGATTCAATTAGATCTGATACTTCCTACAAATATCCAACATTAAGCACAGATTAGACACATGCTTCTTCAATAACCCAAAGACAGTCAAATCATCAAAGTATACCTCCAAAAACTTGTGTATAAATGCTTTGAAAGCAGCAACTACCACAAGCAAGAAAATGGTATGAGCGTTCTTCAATCCAAATGGCATAATTGTATATTGGAAATATCCCCATTCCGTAGCAAAAGCGGTCTTACTCCCATCCTCTAGCGCAATCTAGATCTAATGATATCCTAAAAACCCATCTGTAAAATAATATGCTACTTGACCTCCAAAATTATCCAAAATTTCATCTGAGAATGGAGTTGGGAATGGATCATGCACACAAGCATCATTCAGTTTAAATAGATCAACACACATTCCAATGATTCCCTTGGTCTTCTTATCTTGTACAACCATGGGACTTACCCAGTTAGATTCTTCCACAAGCTCAATGATTCCTATTGCCACCATCTTATCCAACCATTCTTTCACTTTTTGCTTATATCTGGGATTTAGCAGGTATGGACGTTGCCTTACAGGGCACACATCATGCTTTAATGTGATTTTCATCATTCCCAGGTCCCTAATTATTCCCTTCAATTCTGAAAAATTTTTTGGGAACAGATCTTGATATTATGTCAGCAGCCCTGCTTGTTGTATCAACATCCCAGTAGTCTCCAATATTGGTTTTTGGCTCAAGGAGTCCTGACCCAGGTTCGGAGGTTTAAGGTTTGCCAACAAACCCCTATACTACTGGCCCTTTCGGCAGTGACCTGATTGCGCAGGCCAAAGTCTCACCCGAAGCAGTATGGGAGGGTGCTGGAACCAGGTTTCCGCACCCTGAGAGAGAGTAGGTAAGTCAAGTAGAGCTATGTTCCCAGCTTATCAAGCTTCACATTTAATAGATCTAGTTACAGTGTTATACCATCGAGCTTATATCTAATGATTACCTTTGAATCCACATGCGTAATACCAATCTATCAGCACAACAACTATAATCGTAGCAATTAACAGATCATAGATTCATATAACAGAAACAAAGATACTTTCACAGCTATCAAATAGATACTTTCGCAGCTTAATCATACAACCCAAGTTCGCATAAATCATAACAGAACATACCCAGATCACATCAGATATCAACAGTACTTTGCATATATATTAATACCAGAATCTTCTTACAATCCCAAAATACCGCCTATGCACACAGCCAGCAGGGTCCACAGCAGGACTGAGGAGCTCCACTCACATAGCCAGCAGGAGTCCTTCCCCAAAAACCCAACAACAGATCTAACAATTCGTGCTTAACATCAATCTCAATTCTTTCCTACCTATGACTCAAAAAGGTTCATCTATTTATCTTGAATTAACCCTACGCATCCAATGGTACGCAAGGTTTGTGGACTCTTTGGAATCCCTTGACCCGTGATGGTGGAGTCTCGACCTGCGCCTGCAACAATCTGATCACCTCGGCTAATGGGGGCAGCACGCCTTCACTATAAGCAGCAGCATTCTATGCAATGTCAACAAATTTTTCCGAAATCGGACTTCCGTCGCGGCGTTGACACTCTCCAGAGTTTGGTTTAGCTGCTTAATCGCGGCATCAACATCTTGTGAAAGCTTGAGGGCCTCAGCAGCCCAAGGCTTCAGGCGATCGAGGAGGACCTTCTTCTTCTAACGAAGTTCATCAATATCATCTTGGAGGGCGTGACTGATGCGCAGCCGTGTCCAACGCTGAGTAGGAACTAAAGTGGGCAGGGTAGCTTCTAACGTCTCGAACTCTTCTTCTTTCTGCCGCAAGTCCTGGTTGATGCCTCGCAGGATCGGGTCGCACTGGACCTTGGTCCATAGCTGCATGGCTATTTCTAGTAATTGGGCACCCTGCACGATTTTCCCTGTAATGGCGTTTTTAGCGGTGGTGACCAGCGCAGTTCGCTGGGCCCGTACCTCCGGAGGTGTTTTGGGTTGCAACTTAGCCTGCAGATCGGCGATTTGCTGCTCCATCCGAATCTTGACCACCTGAAATTCCTCCCTAAAGGCCTTCAGTGCTGTGACCAACCTTTCAACCTTAGCCTGAGGGGTGGATGTGGTTGGGATATTTGTCGTAACCTCTGCGTAGAGTTGGTGAATCACGTTTTCGAGCTCTGTTTTCTTCACAGTGGCAAGGTACACTTCAACGTTCTTTGCATCAATTGTCTGCTCAGCCACGCCGAGTTGTTGGTGCACTTGTTGGTCCCGATGGTGAATTTCCTGAAATAAAGAGGTGTGGAGACCCTGCAAGGCCTCATGAGGTAGCCTAGCTAAATTCAGCTGGACTATTGTACTGGCCTGGACTTGGATTCCCAAGTCAGGTGGAATGATCACAAGGGTTGCGCCAGGTAGAGAACAGAGGCAGCTTTCGTCTGTAGCTAATGCTGCGCTACTGGTGGCTGAGGGTGTGCGTACCTGAGTCACACTGGTATAAAATGTGTCTGTCTTTAGTTGTAGCGCACAGAGTTCAGCCTGGATTGTGCCGACCGCAGCTTTCTGCTGCTCCTCTAAGGCTACCCATTTTTCCTTCGTTGCTAGAGTGACCGCATTAGCGATTTGTTCAAGGTCTCCATCGGTCAACGTGACTGTCTCATCTTGTTCTGTCTGCTGAGAGAACTGCTTCTTTCGGGGCCCTTTGATAGGCTCGCTTGTTGCTTCGTGTCGTGGGGGGAGGCAGGTCCTCTTGCATCCAATCCTTTTGTACCCAGGTGTGGCTGCGAATCTACCTGAGTCTCTGCCTTGACGTCCTTCTCAAGGGTCTACTTCTGCTGCGCATCCTTTTGTGCTGCTGCGCCCGTGTCTTGCCTGGTACCCTTGCTTGGTCCTCTGGTATCCTTGATGACGACAGGTAGGATTACTTTTAGCGCGCTGGTTCCTGCAGAGCTCTCCGCGCGGGTTTTGAAACCGATCTTCCAGTTAGGAGGCCAGAGCACAATGACATTGTCAATTTCTTTGTCTGCCACCATATAAGGGAGCGAGGTCCAGGATTATTCCTTGCGTGCTTGAATTTGGACATTGTGCATGGTGATCTGGAATGCCGCAATGCCTTTGTATCTGTCATATACTGCTGGAGACAAATGTGGTTGGGAATTAATGGCTGCTGCCAAAATACTCTGATAGAGGACCCAGAAGACTTGGTTGTCCTCGAGACGCTGCGCATTCTTCGAATCCCGTAAGTTTGTATATTGGGTCCCTTCGCACATGTCAGGGGTGAGTTCTGGTAGGACCGATTCCTCTAGGGCCTCCCAGGATATTAATGTGATGAGAAGTAGTAGCCACAAATAACAGAATGCCCATCCCTGCTCCTAGGATTCGCAGACATTGGCCAAAAATTCATTACACAAATATTGCGACCAATTGAAATAGACCCCTTTCTCGCACTAGCCTGCGAGCTGAATTACGTATGTGGGGAAGGAGGCGACTTGACATTTCTGCATCATTTTACACACCAATAACATGGTACCCAGCTGTGTAGTAGGATCACTGATGGTTTTTATCATGAAGCTGCGAGTATTTCGATCCACATGGTATTTTTGTCGCACATATTCAACAGTTTCCCCTTCATATTTCTTGCCAATGCGCTCGAGAGGGTTCGACCCTTCCATAGGAAGAGCAGTGATTCAATGGATGAGCGTAGCGTTAATAGGGATTCGATCATTGATCCACAAACACCCATCATGGACCAGTGCAAGCAACTAATGCACCAGACGGTCTGTGACATTGTAATGGCCAAAATGCGGCATCCTGAGCAGGTTGAGGAGCCCGGACCCCGCCACTCCGCGTACCCAGCTTACAAGGACTATTTTTATCCCATAATCCTCCTGAACTCATTACAGATATAACTCGGGTGCCAATTCGGGGAAGGCCTCCAAATTGGCCTAGTCATGATCATCAAATTTGATCTCATGGAGCTTTCCGAAAGGTTCACCAATAACGGGGAGCTCGCCCGGGGTCAGCGACATCTGCAAGTAGGTGATCAGACCGTCGAGGTTCTTTGGCATGCGCATTGAGGGCCTGTGCGATCGAACAAAAGGAGGTAACAAATTGATGGGCTCTGCAGCTTGAACCTCTTCTTGCAAAACCTATGTCTGGGGCGTCGCTCGCAGGGATTTTACATTTCGCGGGGAAGTACGAGGCTTCCCTCCAGCCCATTTCATGGGTTTTGGGGGCTTTCCTGAACCTTGTGCTTTTTCCTTCCCCTTATTCATGACTGGGGTGGAGAAAAATTCTTCAGCTTCAGACTCAATCTCCACCACTTCCTCAGTGCCTTGTTCCGCCGAGATTACTGGTTCCGATGGTTCAGCAGGATTCGTAGTCGTCATCCTAGCGTGAAATACAAACTCGGGATTGGTACTGTCAGAGGGAGCAGGTTTCTCAGACATGAAAGAGGTCCTATAGGCACATAAATTCTTACAACATAAATTCATCCAAGACAAACATGCCAAGTATGAGCTAGTAAAGCGATACAGAACCCTTGTCTGACCTATCCTGCCCTTTTTATAGCTTTGGTGGGCGTCCAACGGTAGGGTAAAATTTACGTGGAACTTACCATCAAGTAAACGGTAAAAAATCTCCAGAAATCACCTCATTAAATTCCAGCCGCCCGCTCCATCCAATGATAATTTTTCCTTTTTACCCGATTTGACTGTTCCAACAACTAGTTTTCGCACCCTGGGTGCGCTCAGCGTACCCCTGTGCTCCCAGCGCACCCTTGCGCTTTGAGCATACCTCTTGCTCCCAGCGCACCTGCTGTGTTCTGAGTCTATTCGTTCTAAATTTATTTCCACGTCTTCGGCACACTTCCCTGGGCTTCCAATCTTGTAGCTTTCTCCTGCGTGAAGCATGGTACCTACTGTGTTTACCTTCCTTGGTGGGGCTAGCCCACTTCATACAGCTACTTCGGCCATATAGTCATTTGTTCCGATATGGTTTGAGCCGACTACCATTGATGTAGCCGGGTAGAATATCGCCACACAGGGTGGCTAATCGCACAACTCCGCCATCCGTGATTTCCTTAACTGTATAGGGCCCAAGCCAGTGCTGTCGGAACTACCCTAGGTGTTTCACAAACTGACTATCATATAGCAGGACTAAGTCATTCTCCGAAAAGGTTTTTTGATGAATATATCGATTGTGCCAAGCTTTATCTCGTGCCTTCTGTACTTGCTGATGGTAATTGGCGATGAAACGATCTTCCTCTAAAGCCACAAGTTGTGCTAACCGCTCCTCCATAATATCAGACTCTACCATGTTTGTGAGGGCTGCTATGCGTAGAATAGTTACAATATATTCCATGGGCATAATGGCCTCATTACCATAAACCATCCTAAACAGTGTCTTCCCTGTCAACTTTTTGTAGGTGGTTCGGTAAGCCCATAGAACAGATGGAATGCCTATGTCCCAGTCGCTGCGATCGGCGTTACAGACCTTAGTCAGTGCATGCTCCAAGACCTTATTAAAATCTTCAACTACGCTGTTTTCGTGAGGATGATATGGAGTGCCTTTCGCATTATGGATCCAAAATTATTGTGTCAAGGCCTGTATGGTTTCATTGAAAAAGTGCGTACCTCTATCGCTCATGAGGATGTTTGGACATCCAAATTTGGTCAGAATCTGCTTAAAGATGAAGTGCACAGCGGTATCCGTAGTGAAATCCTTCACTGCTTGTGCCTCGGCTCACCTAGTCACATAATCAGTAGCAGTTATAATGTAATGCACACATGTCTTCTTTCCGGGGGGGTTGATAGGTCCTACGAAATTGATGGCCCACTTGTCAAATGCTTGTAGGGATATTTGCGATTGGAGGGGCATCTCATCTCTGTGGGATGACCTTCCGGTGCGTTGGCATGTATCGTAGGCCTTACAATAGTCGTGAGAGTCACTATGCAGGGTAGGCCACCATAATCCAGCTCTTAAGACCTTCCGCGCTGTGGAGTTTCCTGCGTAGTGGCCTCCTGCCACCCCATTGTGGGCTTCTACCAAGATAGCATGCCGCTCATGTTCCAAAACGTACCATCACAGCATTTCATCTTCTCTCATATTATAGAGGTGACCTGCGATGATGGTAAAATCTGCAGTGCAGGTTACCAATTATTTCTTCTGTTGCACCGAATACCCCATGGGTTCCATGCCAGTCGTCAGGAACTGAATAATGTCAGGGAAGTGCGCATCGACTACCTTAATAGAAAACAATTGCGCATCAGGCAATCTATCCTCCAGGTTAGTTGGTTCCTCGCTAGTCTCAATTTGGGACAAGTGATCGGGCCCAACATTCAACTTGCCTAGTTTGACAATGATTTCAAAGTCATACTCCTGGAACAACAAAAGACATCGACAAATTTTTCCCCCCTCATAGGCTTATTCACCAGGTACTTCAAAGCTGAATGATCTGTAAACATTTTGAAGTGTCCCCCTAATAGATAATTTCGATACTTCTGTAATGCATAGACCATGGCCAATCCCTCCCATTCCATGGTGGCATAGTTGTGCTCTGCACCTAAGAGTTTTCGACTAGTGAATGCAATTGGGTGATCAATGTCTCCATCACTAGGTTGTGTAAGGACCGCTCCTAGGGAAATTTCGGAAGCATCAATGTGGACATGAAATACCTTCGCCCAATCAGGGAAAATAAGAATAGGTGCAAATATCATATTTTCTCTGAGGAGCTCAAAGCTCTTTTGACACTTGTCATCCGAAAAGAATGAAACATCCTTATTAAGCAGTTTTTCTGGAGGGGCTATGATCAACACGTATCCCTGAATGAAATTTTTGTAGTAGCTTGTATGTATGAGGATTGAATGTAGCTACTTCTCAGTTGTGGGGACTGCCAGATTGATGATCACGGAAACTTTCGCAGGGTCCACCATTAGCCCTTGTCGACAAACTATATGCCCGAGCAAGATTCCGAAAGGCACATAGAAGATACATTTCTTGATATTCAGAGAGATCTGGTGCTTCCAACAGGCATCCAACATCATGCGCAGGTTCGAAACGTGTGTCTTTACTAAGCCAAAGACAGTCCAATCATCAAAGTATACCTCCAGAAATTTATGAATGAACTCTTTGAATACGACGACTACTACTCGTGAGAAGATGGCAGGAGCATTTTTAAGCCCAAACGACATGACCATATACTAAAAGGATCCCCATTCAGTGGAAAATGTGGTTTTTCTGCGATCTTCGGGTGCGATTATGATCTGATGGTACCTATAGAACCCATTGGTGAAGGAATATGCCTCCTGGCCTCCTACGCTATCCAGGATCTCATTGGAGAATGGTGTAGGAAATGGATAATGTACGCATGCATCATTCAACTTGCACAAATCTACGCAGAAGTGGATTTCCCCCTTCGTCTTCTTTTCTTGGACCACCATAGGACTCACCCGTCCAAGCTGTTCAACCAGTCGATGATACTACGGTGAGCATTTTAGCAATTTCTTCCTAACCTGCTTATACTTAGGGTTTAGTCGATAAATGCGCATCTGGTTTCAGAGTAATGCGCATAACCCCTAAGTCCCCCGTGATCCCCTTAAGCTCCAAAAACTTTGTCGAAAATAAGTCTTGATACTCTGTGAGTAGTTCTGCAATCTTGCCTACTGTCTCTTCATCCCAGTAGTCCCCAATTTTGGCCAACTTGGGTTGCTCTTCGGTACCAATGTTAACTTCTCACAACTTCAGAGGCTTCATAACATCCATAGTGTGTAACATAGGTCCTGCAACTGCGCATTCCCCCTCTGATTCTGGGATCGAGACATTGATCGGATCTTCATCACACTCTTCTATGGTGATATTGTGAAAGTTGACAATATCCTGCATCTGTGTTTCTCATCTAGGTACTTCGCATGTTGCGTAGGGGTTGGATTCACCAAATACAAAGGTATCGATATCCTGCCAAGCTTCATCAAGCGCCTCTGATCCTCCTGTTAACCCGAATGTCCCCAAAAATTTGTCCTTTAAGGTTTCCCACTGGCAGGTGCATTGATGTAGCTCTGCATCTAAGTACCATGCGGTGGGAATTGGTCCCAAGGCATGAATAAACAAGTGAACCCATTCTTCTGTAGCACGATCCCACGACTTCTTGTTACACTAAAAATTTTCACCATGACATTTAGCTATCTATATGGGTTCATCATTACCTATATTGTGCTCCCTTAGAGGTCCAAAACCATAAAGTTCCTAAACCAAGTCTTGGAATTGGAGAAAAACTCATTAAAACACTAAACAGCCTAACTCCAAACTTTTCCTAGTTCTTACCTGTGGTACCACGGTTTCTTGCTCTATAACCTACGGCACATCTCGTATGTTCTGCTTATTAAAATTACGGACCCCCGTAAAAGGTAAAATAAAAGAAAAGGTAAGTTCTAGAAGCCCAACTAGTCGAATATTCTCCCAGCTAGAGGCTTCTAGAAGTATTATCAGGTCGAGCTTCTCCCTTTCATTCATGAACCTCTATCCCTTCATTAATGGAGATTATCCCTTGGTATTTGGAGCTAAAATCCCTTTATGAGAGGACTTTATCCCCCTCTTTATGGAACTAAAACCTCCTTCATTATCCTATAGATTGAACTCATATTTCAGTCTCAAGGGTACTTCCTAACTTATAGAAGATAATTGCTGAAGAAATTATACTCTCTATACTTGGCATCATTGGTATGAGAACAATCACATACTCATATCCATAGTTTCACGCTAGTTCAGAGAGGAGAAGGCTTGTCATACCGAAGGAAAATGACTATTCAAAACCCCGGAAGAACATGTATGACATCAAGGCGACAAGGTTGTAAGGTTACTTCTTATCATACAAGTTAATACAAATGGATTCTATTTTCTCATTAAGTTGTTCATGTATCTCTTTGAGTAATTTAATTCTTGGATTCTTTGATCACTTAGATAGATTATTGTTTCTGGATTATTATATCTTGTAGGTGCTTTTAATCCTTTTTCCTGTCTTTGATTATAGGTCTTACATGTTGAATTGACCTCTTTTGGAGCGACTGGATTGAATATTAGAGCAAGCGTTGGACTTTAGGTAGGAGCATCTCCTCTTACTTAGTTAATTAATAATTCTGAATCATAATGGTCTAGAGAAAATGGTTTACATTTGTTTGTTTGTTTCTAGATATCCTTAGGATACTAGGGAGATCGTTCTTATCCGCAAGAAGGATTTATCCATGTAACAAAGTGTAACAAAATGGTGACTCCACTCGGGAATAGAACTTAGTTTTCCTTTTTGTTTTTTAGTTTGAATTTTAAGAGTCTTCTACTTTTGATTAGTCTAAAACTGGGTTGGGTATATAACTTATCAAAATCCCTAAAAAGAAAAGCTAAATATTACTTTTTTCTGTACTTTTCCTTGCCTCTGCGGTTTTCATTTGAAAATAGTGTGGTAGCCTCTGCAGTTTGTAGTTCAGAACAGTGCGGTACCACTCTGTTCTCCATTAGAACCTGTGGACTTGTGGAAAATTTTTGAAAAAATTAAGATTCTCTTTTTAGGATCTAGATCCCATGATTCTCTGTGTTTGCCCCAATTTATCTTAATTGTCAAATCTTATGTGTCAATTTCTTTTCAGCAACTTTTACAGTCTCATCAATCTCTATTAAGTTAATTGGGTGCTTTGAGTCTCTTTTTTGAGAAATTCTTAATTTTATTTCCTTTGGTTATTACTTTGAGGTTTGTCTCAATCTCTTAACAATTTTGCATCTTTTTTCTTTTGTTTTTGCAAAAAAAATTCCCCCTCATCCGTCGGGGGGGGCGCTAAATTTTGTCTGAGTGTTGATCGCCTTTGAGTGTTTTTATTTTTTACCTTTGGAAATCTCACCCAATTTTCTTTACTTACACTTGATTGGTTCTTTATATTACATTAGAATCATCTCGTGTTTGAGAATTCTCTTGCATAGATCACATTTTCATAATTAGAATTCTAATTTTCAGAATATGAATGAAAAATGTGCATAGATTACATTTGCATACTTTTCAAGTGAATTGTGAATAAATTACAACTACATAGTTCACATTTTGAAAAATCAACGGTAGATTTAGATCAATTTCTTTGATTTGATTTACATGTTTTTATGCTTGTTTTAAAAACATAAAAATAAAATTTGGAATTGATTAGCATTATTTTTTCTTGATGAAATTAGTGCATTAGAGAATTTGTTATATTTTCTCTTATTTATCAATTCTTGCATTGTTGGAAGTGAATGAAACCTCTTTCCTTACTTTAATTAGGATTCATCGAATTAAAAATATTACATTATCATATTCGATTGCATTCATTTTTGGGCCAGGTCATAACACCATTGGTTTCATCTCCATTTACCCTTTGAGTAATAATAGCCAAATAACACAGCGCTTAATTAAAATTCATCTAGAAATTTTTACATTTTCTAGGGATCTTTTCACCAATCTAGCTTAGGCTAGTGCTTTGGAATAGGTTGTAGTTAACTTTCCAAAGCAACTAAACAAACAAGTAGCATCTTGCGGTAAGGAAAAATTCCAATTGTTGTAATTGTGCTCTGGGAAGCTCTTCTTAAAAGAGTCAAGCACAAGATCATGTCGGAACAAGTGAGGTAATCGTACCTATCTCATTGGGAAAGATAACAGATGTGCACGTACTAAAAATGGTAAACCTCAGATATACCATTGTCAAGGAGCCTGGGGTCACTTGTTGGTAAACCTTGGATTATATCAAGGAGCCTTAAAGGGGATCAAGCTTGTTACTCTGCCCTTGCGTGTATATCGGATCGTAGGCTGTTCCCCCAGGTATAATTGTCTTAGTTGGTGACCTTAGTGACCACAATCTTTAGGATTTTTCCCCAAGGTGACGGTGGAGGGAAGGTCCCACTATATCTAGAATAGACGTTGGCTAGACTCACTTGTACTTTCCAGAGGTTACTCTTCACTTCGAGATGGCATAGTGGAGGTACTTGCACCAGACTGTTTCATTAAGCAGGTTTTCAGGGTAACTATTCTAACTGCTATTTTTTCACATAAATCTCTGTGACGTTGGATTTCATCACCAACTAGTGATTTCGCTGTGAAAACAATTGTTTATGTGTGGTTTGACTCCTATATTTGATAACGCGTGTTCATTTGTTTGTTTTACCTTTTTAGAGACCTTAGGTGTGGATTGTGAATTTGAATTGTTAATAAAATTCACTGAAGTTGAATCTAATGGCAACATTTCTGGAATTTACCAACCAAGGAACTCCTCTTAACGAGAATCCTAGTAATTTTCCTTGCTTTGGAAATGTTGGTCCTCCTTATATGGCTACATTTTCATTACCTGGATTTACAATAGGTTTACCGGTATGGTTATTTTCAACTTCGTTGGTCTCGAATACTCAAATTGTTCCACCTCAACTAGATGCTTCACCTCAACAGAGTTCACCATCTCAACATCATCAACCTCCTGTTGACCCTTTACCTTCTTCGCCAAACATGTCTTCCTCCCTTTCTTCCTCTTCACTTGGTAAAAGCCTTGACGCTAGTAACCTGGTGTTGACCGAATAAATCAATTTTGCGGACAAGATTTATCTCCCTAGTACCAAAAGGTAATCTAGTAACAAACAGCGAAATAAACCTATCTTTCTCTAGACATATGCGATTTACAAAAGAATACTATAAAGGTGTTAAGGTCTTACTATAGATCCAATATTTGTTCGAAGTAGTTGTCCCTCGATCGCTTGAGGGAGTTATATTTAAAGACCTGCAATCACAAACAAGCAAACATTAAATAGCACTTGTATAGTAAATATTATAAATCATGCCTATCATGGTGATCAAGGAATCCATGAAATAAATAGTTAATTAACAGCTTATTGAAAAAAATGAATTCATTTGTATTAACTTTGAATAAATAAAACCTTACAACCTTAGCCTTGATGTTGAACAGGCCTTCCCGGGGTCCGAAGCAGGAATATCCTCTACTATAACAAGCCTTGCACTCTTCCAACTGAGATAGATAGAGGTATGTGATCTCTCCTCACAAAAATCTCATTTAAATGAGTCTGAATCCCAACAGCACTTAACCTTAAATAATTCTAAAGCTTGAACCCCCTTGAGGCTACCCAATGCCCCTTTTTATAGT
Organism: Pinus albicaulis; assembly: GCA_034641835.2. Lineage (NCBI taxonomy): Eukaryota > Viridiplantae > Streptophyta > Pinopsida > Pinales > Pinaceae > Pinus > Pinus albicaulis. Next base: position 178,491,752 of record CM076583.1, read on the forward strand.
GCAAAAGAGGAGGTTTCAATTCCAACTATGAAGGGATAGAATCCTCCTTCAAAGGGATAAGCTCCTCACATCAAGGGGTTAGCTCCCTAAGGTAAGGGATACATGAACCTCAAAAGAGTATTTTTTCCACCGTAAGATTCCTTCCAGAGGCTTTTATAATTTACTAAAAGTGAGATTTTTGAGTTTACTTGCGCCTTTTTAATATTTTACAAGGGTCCGCACTCATAACACAGAGAAAGTGCGTTCAGGTATGAAGGAGTCATGAACATTAGGTGCGGGACCGCAGGCAAGACAAAGAGAAAGTGCGATACCAGAGTTTAGGAGATTTTTGAGAACTTTTCTTCAAGGCTTGAAATGAGGAACTGATGTGTTAGACTTGCAAAGGAGGAAGTATGAGTGATAATGAGCTCATACAAATAGCAGAATGTCAATATGACCATTTTCAGTGCAACAGATTTCCCCCTAAACTGCAAAGTCTGGAATAAATGAAGATGAAGTTTGTCATATATGAAGAGTGCAGTACTTTATCATTTCAAGGATCATCCTGTGGACACCCCAGTCGGAACCTGTAAAAACATTCAATGCAAAATATATATATGTAGACATATCATCGCTGAGGTAGACATTCCCATACTCAGATCAAAACTAACTAGAAACTGATTTAAATTGTTTTGATACAGGAATGATTTTGAACACATCAACAGTATAGACATGTGTAGACACAGTATGGACACAGCCATCTTTTTATGAATAGTCCACTTTATAAATGATAACGAAATTCCTCACAGCCTGGATGGTAGAAACTAGATCCAGGGTCTTGATTTCTGCTTCTTGAACTAGTACGATTCTATCCATGTGAATGAATGTGTCGAAGTCGAACATGGTATAAACCACTTGATTACCATTCAACGATGTAGACTGTTAACAAGTGTGAGAGTAACCACCAGTAATGTCAATGGCCCTCAAAGTACTCAATACGATCCATGAAATGTGAATGAATGAGATGAAGTCGAACATGTCACGAAATCATTCGATCGAAGGTCAATGATGCAACCTATCATCGAAAGCGAGAAACCTGCCATTAAGGCATGCAGATTTCAAGGTACTGACGATTTCTAGATCAACTTCCTAGATAATGAGCTGCCATCGATAGGAAGTGATCCGTCATAGGCAAGCCCACAACACAAAATCATAGATCAAGTTTTGAAGAAATATATTAGCAAGGATTGACTTAGGGATGGTCAAAATGGATGACAGATATTTTTCAGATGAATGGTTTATTTGAACTGTCCTCTTAAACACATAACGACACTATAGATGTTTTGGTGACAATTGACCCAAAGCTAATACCCAGAAACCGGCTGAAGACTTTCAATATGGTTTGATTAACTATTACGCAAAGGATTTCCCAACCTAGGTGAACAAAAGTGTCGTGTTCAAGAGTGGTTAACGGCTTTTTGAATAATTAAAATACAACAAACAAGTTCATTTTTCTCTCTTTTCCCCCACCATTTCTGGCAAGTACCTCTTTATTTTTGACAAGCTTGAGGAGGATAACATTTGCTTGTTTATAAGCTCATCCTTCAGATGAGTCCAACTTGGTTCAAGATTCGAACCCTAAGAAGGAGTGGTTCATTCCTATTTTGAAATTGAACAGGTCCTTTACTGTTAAATTTTAACGAGTCCAGTATAGGAGAAACTCGGTGTTTTTTCAATTTTAGGGAGTCAGAAGAAAAAACTTAAGAAGATTCCATGGGGGTACTTTTTCGTAAATTTAGTCTCTCGAGCCCGAAAAAGGATAAAATAATGCAGGAGAGAAATCTATTGATCGTAATTAATCAACGTATATCTTTTTCGTAAATAGTCCATTTCAGTCCATAAAAGGGGTAAACTTATACTGAAAGGACGATCATTCATTTATTTTAACGAGTTCGAATAATCAAGTGCTCGGAAATATTTTCAATTTTCGAGAGTCTGAAAAGAGCTTAAAAGAGGACTCCAATTTTTCGCCATTCGTAAATTTTTGAAAGAGTCCGAAAAAGTGATAAAAGTATGCTCTTTGTTGAAAAACAATCAATTTTCCCGAAAAAATCCAATTTTTTGCACAAAAACTCGAAACATTACACATACTTGTTTAATATAAATAAAAATGTTTTCAAAATAACCTTTTTAAAGTGAAAAATAAACAAATTAAAAATTCATTTATTCAAAAAAACTTATAAAAAGGACTTTTCTAACTTCATTTTTACCATTTGAGTTCAGAGTGAAAAGTGAGAGCTTTTGGGTAAAAAAGTTCCTACGAAGATTTTGGAAAATATGTCCAGCGAAATCGAGAACTGTCAGCTCCAGGTAATCCATGACCTCCTTATCTTGAATTTCATCTGTTTACATTTCGTTTTTAGACTTTAGATTTCATTTTTTAAGCAAAAATAGGTTGAAAAAATCGCCAGCGGGGTCTGCAGGTGCAACACGCGGGCCCTGCGGACCCCGACTTTTTTCTACATAGAAAAAATTCATGGGTCCACACCTGTTCCACAGCACCCATGTGTACCTATGCACTGTGTATGAGCTTATGGTGCAGACCCCGCGCAATGAAATTTCAAACTTATTTTTCTCAATTTCCGCCAAAAAATTTTCAAAAAATCTTGTTCTAATATGTCTTTTTATGCATTGTAGGACATACAAGATGCTTGTTTGGAGAGAACGCGAGCATGAAGACGTATATTATGCCACAATGAATCATTTTCCTACAATGCAGGCATTGAGAGCATGCGGTTTGTATAAATTATGGGCCATTCAGGGCATGAGGGCACAGGTAGACCTCCTGACGTGGCTCGTGAACAGATGGAATGTACAGGACTAGTGTTTTGTTATTGGCGGCCATCGGCTCAAAATTGAGTTGGAGGATATCTATTTTTTGATTGGTTTGTCCAAGAGGGGAGAACAAATTTCTTTGTTTGGGACTAGGCCAGGTGGCCAGTCTATCTCTAGTATTCGACTAGAGTTTTGTGATGATCAGGCAGACCCCCAGGACAAATGGATTGACATAAAAACTATCATCCGTCCCAAGCTTAAATTTATTGCATTTACTGTCACCAGACTGTGTGGGAGTGCAGCGTTGCATGTGGCTATCGATTCCCAGATGCGCATTGCTGTAGACTGTTTTTGAGGCACCATTTTCAACTGGTGCGAAGCTGTGTTGGCCAATGTAAAAGGCCAACTAACCAGAGCAAAGAATGGCAAGCTAAAAAACTTTGGATATGGATCCATTTTAGTCACCTTTTCTCTAGAGAGGATCCCCATGTTAGCTCCGCAGAACATTCCTGTTGATGCTGGTCGACCTCGAGAACCTATGATGGTTCGTTGGGTTGCATTGATGGCCCGTCATGCTGAGGGCATCGAGGTTGTTCGATTTTCTTCTTCATATTTTCATTGGCTAGAACGCAAAAAAAAATTTATAGAGGACTTTCATACGCCGGGATATATTTTCGCAGTGACCGAGAGATGGCTCTCCCAGCAGGGGAACAATGGGATGACTCAGGTAACAATCATTTTCAACAATTTTTAAGTTCTAATTTTTTTTATTTTAATCGTCCCAAAACTAATAATCAAAAGTTTAAATGCAGATGTGGGTCCACGGTGACCAACCCATCTCCAGCCTTATGAGAGGAGGCATCCAGCTGCAGCCGCACTAGCCCCAGAAGGCCAATCAGCAGAGATCCTATCTGATTTAGAGCATCACCTAGAGCGCCTGACTCTAGACATTCCAGAGACTGACATAGATTATATTTTGCTTAGATTACAGAGATATGTGATTGGTTTCCCAGGACATTTTTGGAGGTTCCTGTGTAGGGTGGCCCGGGCAGTGGTCTCTTATCGTGATCATCATCAGGGATAGGATGATCGTTTTGTAGACTCATATTTTTTGACCTTTTGTATTATCATTTTTGTCGATCATAAGGTGTTTTTCAACCTATGATTAAAGACGATGTATATTTTGAAACAAACTTCTATGCTATGATATATCACTATTACCGGCTATCTATGTACATGTTATCGAATGTTGTTTAATTTATTTTTTTGGTTATTGCAAATGTCTATTTATCATACTGGTAGCAACTACATCTGCTAATGTATTTAAATGTCTTGGAATATGTTGATATTCAATGTAATCAAATTCATGTTCCAAGAGACGAACTTTTAAAAATAATCGTAATAACACTAGATTTCTAATGGCATAAACCCTATTAAGCTATAATACAACAAGTTCAGAATCCAACCTAACAATCAAACTCTGAATTCCAAACGATATGGATTCAGATAATAACTCAATCACTGCACTATACTCTGCAATGTTATTCATTGTTTGATCGAGGCTTACCCCATGCATGGATACTAACTCATCAAAGGGTGAATAGATAACCCAAGCTGCAGAAGAAATGTTTCGTGTACTATGACAAGCACCATCAGCAAAACCAATGTAGGTTTGAAGAGGCGTCGACATCTACAATATCAAGAGTAAAACTCAGATAAGCAGGAATAGTGATAAGAACACACTCTAAACTAGACATGCTTTTATAATCTAAGACACACCAATAGTAAATAATCTAAGCTAATTAAAAATATCCACACCAAGTTTAAGCATAATATCTCTTCAAATAAAGCCCATTTCTGGGTTTATCTACAGGGACACCGTCGAAATCTATCAGCGCATAGGCCCCTTTTGTCAGCTTTCCCTTAACAATGAAAGGACCATGCCACATAGGCACAAATTTTCCAGCCCCTAGCTTATCATTGGCTTGATCGTACACTAAAACTAGGTCTCCTCCTGAAAAATTATGAGGTGTAACATTTCTATCGTACTGAGCCTTTATTCGTTTGACATGAGCCTCATTTGCTAATGCAGCATTTCGTCAATTCTCATCTAGCTGAGCCAAGTACAAAAAATGCTTCTCCTCTTCAGACGTAGCTGGGAGTAATTCTATGGCTAATTTCAATGACGGAATTTCGTATTCAATCAGCAACACAGCTTCCAAACCGTAAACCAGTTGAAAGGGAGTGAAACCAGTTGATGTTTTTACTGAGGTCCGATATGCCCAAAGTGCTTAAAATAACATGGAATGCCAATTCGACTTATGAATACAAATAATTTGTTTGATCATAGTGACTAAAACTTTATTGATAGCTCAACCAGACCATTAGCCTACGGGTAATATGGAGTAGAACTATCGTGGCGCAGGCCAAGTTGATCTGTCAGTTTAGTCATCACGATATTTCAAAAATGACTTCCATGATCTGTAATTATGGCTTAAGGAACACCGAATCTAGCAATTATATGATTGAACACGAAATTTGCAACAGTCTTGTCGTCTGCCGAAAATGTAGGCATCGCCTCGGCCCATTTAGTAAAATAATCTACCGTTGGGATAATATATGCATGCCCCCCGTCCGAGTGAGGGTTACATGTAATAAATTCAATACTCCATTTTGAGAAAGGACCGACAGCAATTATAGGGTGAAGAGGAGCAGGTGGTGTACACATTTTACGATCAAATACCTGACAATTGTGGCATTTCTGGACTGCATAGATACAATCTTTGAATAACGACGGCCAGAAATAACCAACGCACAATATATTTTGGGCTGTGGCATACCCAGACATATGACCGCCACATGCTCCAGAATGACAGTCATTTAGAACCTTCTCAGCTTCTTCATGAGTAATACAGCGTCGGAAAACATAATCCGCTTCGCAATGATAGAGTGTATCACCAATAATATTGTATTGTTGGGATTGGAAACGTATTTTCCGTCGCTGAGATCGTGAAATTCCAGGCCGAAAAGATTGGGCTTGGAGATAAACAATAATATCCCCATACCAAGGATCGAAAGTACTGATAAGAAACAAGTATTCGTCCGCAATGGGCTGCTCCGCCACAGTTTCAGTATTAGTAGAGGGGAAATCACACATCAGTTCGACAAAAACCAAAGATTTTTTTGCCTTGGATTTTTCAAATTCCAAGTCAAATTCTTGTAGGGTAACTATCCATTTGGAATACTTGCCCCCAAGAAATTGTTTGGTCAAGATGTACATCATAGGGTTACAGTCAGAAATTATTGTGGTTTTGCGTAATAAGATGTAGTGACGAAATCTTTGGACAACTTGAACAACTGTCAAGGCCAATTTCTCCACATGTGTGTATTTGATCTCAGTCGGATGCAGATTTTGACTAAGATAATAAATCACATGTTCATTGTTGAATTCATCTTCCTGAACTAAAACCATCCCAATGGTGGAATGAGAGGGGGTGAGGTACAAAAAATAGTCCTGGTTGTAATTGGGAGGACGCAGTAATGGTGCATGGGTCAACGCGTGTTTGAGTGCATCAAAAGATCAATTAGTGATCTCATCCCAAAATAATGGAACATTCTGTTTTAACAACATGGTAAAACCTTTTGTTAACTCGGCATAGTTAGGAATGAACCGACGTAAAAAGTTTGCTTTCCCCTGCAAACTTTGGAGTTGGCGCAGAGTCGAAGGAGGAGGTAGATTGACAATAGCTTCGACCTTCGACGGATCAACACGAATGTCGGCTTTCGAAACAATAAATCCTAATAAGCGACCTGATTCTACATAGAAAACACATTTGTGTGGATTTAGCCGAATTCAATAATGCATACATCTCATAAAGATAGCTCGTAAATGAGTGAGATGGTCGGCCCTACGCGATGAATGAGCAGGTAAATCATCGAGATAAGGCTACACAATGTGCTTAATGTCATGAAATTCATAGGACATAGCCCTTTGAAAAGTTGCCCTAGCATTCTTCAATCCAAAAGGTAGTTTGCAATAAGCAAATGTTCCCCACGGACAAATGAAAGTTGTTTTAGGCTAATCAGCAGGGAGTATGCTTATTTGATTGTAACCGGAAAAACCATCCATAAAGGAAAACATTTCACTGTCGGCACAATCGTCAATTATTTGATCGATATAGGGGGTTGGATAATTGTCTTTAGGACAAGCTCAATTAATATCCCTATAGTCGATACATACTCTTATCGTTCCTTGTTTTTTGTTAACAGGAACAATATCTGATACCCAATCGATTAAAGGAATTGGATAAATGAAACCTGCACGAAGTAATTTCTCAACTTCGGCTTTGATAGCAGTAGATTTTCTTGGATGTATCTGAAGTAGGTGTTAACAGACAGGTTTCGCATCCGGGTAAGTCTTGATTTCATGGACAACAATTGATGGATCGATTCCTAGCATTTCCTCATATGACCAAGCAAAGATGTCACAAAATTCTTGAAATAGGGCTTTATAAGATTAGAGTTCATCGTCTGTACAGTAAGCACCTATATGAATGTTTTCAATTATTCCAGGTTTAACTGAAATGTCAATAGGAATTGTTCGAGAGATATTTTCCAAATTTAACTCAGAATCAAGATTTTGCAATGGATTCTGTGGTTCTTTGACATATTCAGCAGTAAAAATAGAAGCGAAATCATTTTCAAAATGACCCATCTCAGGTAAAAACGAAGATCGATGATGTAGATCTTCCCATGGTAAATCGTCAAAAGACAAAAGTTCACGAATCTGCTCATTAGTATGAACAAGATCGGGAAATGTCATTGTGGCTGAGCTAGATATAGAAAGTGATTCCTCATGGATCCAATTCATTGGATCAGTTTTGGTTGAAGAAGGATCGGAAAGTGACTGCACAGCCTGATATGCAATTTCAAAGGGATTCAAAGGCATCGCGCCATCAAATGAATCCAACTCGGAATCGGAAGGTACGATCCAAGGATCATCAAACATAATAGTATTCGATGAAATCATATGAATATTTGCAATAGGAGGTGATACGTTAGGAGGAGGAAAGGAAAAAGTTCCTAATAAACCAAAATCTTTAATCAAACCTACCCCAACATCCTTATAAGGGATAGTCGTTTTACCGACATGCTGGATAGTTTCTGTAGAGGCTGGATCGGATGAGAAATAAGTCAATTGGTCTATTGTAACAATCTTTCCTTGATGTGGAAACTTGATAAGCTGAAAGACCGATGAAACAACAACAGTCATAGCATAAGACCAACTACGACCCAAAAGAAGGTTGTAATCTAGAGGGGCATCAACCACTTCCACATCTAGATTTATAGTTTTTCCTTCGACCCCTATAGGTAAATCCTGCAAATACTGAAAGGATGGAACCCTCGGCCATCAAAAGCCTTTAGAATTGTCGGAGACTGATTGAGTGTAGGAGAACCAAGCGATTTCCAACACTGGATCGACATAATACACGTAGAAGCCCCTTCATCAATCACAATCCGAAAGATCGGTCTGCTTTTTACTAATACTGGAATCTGGAAAGCCATTTGATGAGGTAGGCGAGGTGCACTATTCTATAAATCGAAGATTATAAGGTTCGAATCCACGAATATCGTGACTCCTATAGCCGAGACAAAGATTAATTTATGTTGTCTTTGAGCATGATTACAACACCCAAAGCCGACATTGCTGAAGGAAATAGCTAAGTATAACAGCTGTTGTATTCGAGCAACTCTCGCATGTGGATTGACGGTTACGAAGTACACCTTTGTAGGAAGTTGGAGTTACTAAGTCTGGGTGATTTCAGTCTGTGTGGTGAAACATGAGAGGTATGAATTGATGTATTTAGAATTAGAAAATTCACCTTCTTTACTAAGGATTTTACTACCCATCTTGCAGTGTGTGTAATCCGGCTATGAAGACATCATCATGTCAAGTTCTTAGAACGTGGTGGAGCCAATCATCTTCTTGTCTTGAGCGGGAAAAGGATCCTTGAATGTGAGGCTAGTAGAGAACCTTTAACAAATTTCAAAACCTGCGCTGATGTGACATTACAGTAAACTGATCCTCGTCGCAAATGAGATTGGGATAACAGCTCGTTTTTTAATGTAGATTGATTTCTCTTTTATCTTTTGAATTTTATTTTTTTTATTCTTCCTTTATTCTTCTTGCCGGATTTCAGTTTATACATGTTGGCTTAAAATTATCTCCTAAACTGTGAATATTGAGTAATTAGTAGGAAGACTCTCACTGAGAGATCAGTAAGATTATTATAGGAGAAGAGTTCTTTGAAGATTTCTTCACTTTTAGTATTAACTTTGCAATCACTTAACTGTCAGCCCCGGCATGAGACACGAAGGGCTGGGATTCCACTGACCTTCATTTTGGAAGATCGGGGATTTTCATGTAAAGTGCCTAACTACGTAAGCAGGGTCAGTCTAAGACTTAATTAATGACTTGCTCCTGGGTAACAACTCGCCTTAGCTGTCTTTAGTGATTTTGAAGGTAATAATGATTTAACAAACCATTCCTTAAAAATTTGATCCGAATATAAACTTTCACTAAACGCCCAGCTACTACGTCGCCATTAAGTGAATACAGTCTGCATATATGTACAGATATGATTGTTTAAAAACGAGAATCCCAATAGTTTAGTGACATTAAATAAACATCGGATAATACTTTGAAAATGAGTTAAAAAGCGATTTTCTTGGCTTGAAAAGTCACAAAGGTATCATGCAGTAACTCAATGTACCATTTGGCGGCAAGATAATAAAGGTTCGTTGAAAAAAAGACATAAGTGAATTGAATCATCAATTATTCGAATTATTTTGCAAAATAGTGATCATAACGTGATTTGATGGATCCTCTCCGACTTACCCTCGAATTTTGGTATATCAACGGGCTTGCTTCTGTGGCATTGGCGACGATACGGATGATAGTAAATCAGATCATTTTGTAGGCGTGTTAAATCAGAGTGATGAGGTTACGTAAATGGTAATGAAACCGGATTGGGGTCGCGAAAACCTTGATTAATAAGACCGGTTCCGAGTAGGATATCCGGATAACTTTAAGATTGGTTTAATTCAGAATAATGCCAACCTCATAGAGAAACAGGATTACGCATTGCGTGACCCAGGGTTGTTGAGGTTGTTGATAAACCTGCTTGAGGGTGGTTGATACGATAAGCCCAGGGTTGTGTGGTAGAACCCGGGTGTAATCTCCCTAAGTGGTTGTCTGATATATAAATGGTGTGTGCCTTAGTAATCGTAGTTGTACCAACTTGTCACCCCGTGGGTATACGATAGAAGTACGAGCGCGGGTCATGATATAGAAGAGGCTTAGAGATTTACGGATGCGGGGATAGAAGAAATCGGAGCTACGAATACTCCAAAAATAGGTATTATAGGTTGAACGGTCTTCACAATGATTCTGACGGTTAGTAGTCACAAAATTTTATTGAACCTGGGCAGAACTAGGTGCGGATTTGAATAATGAGCTATGAATGAGTTCTGCCAGTTGAACCGAAGCAAAGGATGTCCCAAGTTGATTAGGCTTATTGCACATTGGGTGCATAATGCATTGAATTTGGGATGGATCCACACTGTATTTCTTAAAATTATTATCTGCAGCAGAAGGTTGTACATGTAGGACCATAGCACAGTTTGAACATAGGGTTGATAATTTATTGGTAAATTCCTAATACCCATGAAATGATTGACCAGAAGGAGGTTGAAAGGAAACTTGTTGGGTATTGTTACTTGAGATTGATAACCACAGAATAACGTGCGAATGCGGGACGTACGGGACTACGAGGGAACATGCGGGTTTGGGGTTGACCTTGGGGTATGTACTATCACGAGTTGATAACCTTGAGGTATGTCTTGTCCTTAAGGTTGTTCTCAAAATAATATTGTCCTACAGTTTTGTCTGGAAAAAAGTGCCGCAGAAATTTCCCCCAACATTAATTGACTGCCTTGGAGTTTTAAGCAGTAGTAGCTATCAAAAGTTTCCCAGTGATGGCCGGCCACTGCGAGGTTGAGGATTTGGAATATTACCCAGACATCATAAACATTTGCTACGTATTTCTAACTCATTTCTGATTTTAATTGTTCTGAAGATAATAATAATTGTTCGATAAATTGAGGGCTGCTCTTTGAGAAAACCTGAAAGAGCACACAAAATACTGAACAAAGAGACCACCATATAAAAATGCTTGATGAATTAGGAAAACATGGAGTAACTCTCACCTTGCATGATAGACGGATAACCTCTAGGCATGGATAGAAAGACTAGAGATTAAATTTTGAAGCATAGGGCTGGGGATTTTCTAAAAAAATTATCAAGATGTTAAGCGTCACTCCTAATAATTTAGAAAATGGATTCACTCCCTGATTGATAAAAGAGATTGGGGAAAGATATGATACTGTCTGAATTAGTAAGTTCTTCAATAGAAATGAGGCAGATGGAAGATGTTGAGTATGTACACCTAGGTGAACCGAGATCGCTGAAGTTGGAGTAATAAATCCGAGGATGTTCCCGAACGAGAAGGTGGAGATATGAACAGAAATTTCCAGTTCTTAGCTCAGTTTCATGGAAGAATACTACAGTAACTTCGGAAACCGAAATTTAAACCACCAATACCTTTGTTGTGGGCTTGATGATCGGGATGAAAAACTATCAATAGAACTGGAAGCTTCCGTTGATCTAATTCTACCGCTACTAGATGATACTAGAGCATGTAGCCCTTCAGGCGACTTGGTGTGTGCCTTGGGGGCTTTGAAGTCTGCAGGATTGTCTTGGTAAGTCACAGGTGAATATTCATTAATGCATACACGAAACAAAAAGGCCCAATGAAAGAAACACCTAAAGTCTCCAAAGAAACAAACGAGTTGAATCTACTAAAATCAAAGTTGAAAATACACTGACTTGATGACACATTCAACATAGTTGGTGATGAAAATCCAACTTGGTATAGGATTTAATACGAAGGGCGGTTGGGCAGTTCTGCAAACCTGTAATAAAGCAAGTTGGCACAAGTTTTCTTCACAAAACAATATCCAATTCAGAGGAGCCCCAGAAATTGATGAAGTACCATTGAGCGTCTTCTGAATGGAATCCTGCTTCACCTGTAGAAATAAATACGCTGCATACATTCAGGTTACCAACGGTAACAAATACAGGCGGGAAACTGTCTACGATCGATTCTACGTACGAGCGCGAGTAACAAGCTCAATCCCCTTGAAGGCTCCTCGACATGAGTCGATGGGGTTGCAGGCAGTGACTTGGGCTCTCGACAATGGTTAATCTGAGGTTTATCGTTTGTAATGCTGTGATCTTCCTCTTGATGAAAGCAGAATTGATTGTCTCCTGAGGTTGGGACAGAATCCAGTGATTAACTCTGACTTAAAGCTTCTAGGTTAACTTTTATTCTGATTGGTTATTTCTCACAGGTTATCTACTTGTTTGTTTTTACTATCTTGAGTTGTTCTCTCTCCAAGATACAGCCTAACTATATTGGTGATAAGAGCCTAAATACAAAATTACTGAATAAATTTTAATTGAGCGGTACTTTTATGAGTTTATTCTTTAAGCAATAGGTATGGATATGAAACATGATGGTGTGAATATAAACATACAGCTTGCAAAAGTAAAAACAAAACGTATTAATCAATTAGTTTTTCTTTCAATGAAATTCTAGCTAAAAGGAAGTTAAGTACAGACTAACATTTTAAGAGACAATTCTTTCTTTGAACATGAAGAATAAATGAAAGAAAATCTTTCCCGTTTTTAATAAGACTCAACAGACCAATGATAATACTCACAATAAGAAGTCACTTTCTAACAAGATTGAAAACTACAAAAACAACTTTTCTCCTTCAAAGAGATCTACAAGTTCTAAAACGCACTCAAAACTCGCAAAACTAATTTTGAGATCTACAAACTTTAAAAAATATAATTGAATAAAAATTTAATTTTTTTTAGAATATTTTACTTAGTTGTTCGATAAACTAAGGATTCATTTTATCTGAGAATAACAAACAAATCAAAAAACGTCCGGATATGTTTCCTTTTATAAAAATAAATTAAACTAACTCAGAAGTCGATTCGAGGTTGCAAAGAGACAACTAGATCTATTTCAGAAAGGATGGATTTCCCAACCAAGTGGGGCCTATTAAAGAACAAAAAAGACCATTCTTGATCTAAGGGTGTTTTGTTTCAATCTTTAGTCCTCTGAGAACAAGTGAAAATAAATCCCAAGTATCTCCCCACAAACTTGAAAATCACCTAAAACACAATTATTATTAAGACTCCTCAAGGCTTTTGGCTTGGAATTAATACAAATACGGCGAGACTAGAAACCTAAATCAAATTAAAATGACAGAAAATAAATTTTCAAAAATTTTAACAAGATTAAGCCCTGAAGCAAAAATTGATCTCATATGGTTACTAAAGGAAAGTGCGAAGCTACTTTACATTATGTAAAACAACAAAAGTCTGGTCTACAAGGAAAAATCCAGAAAAATTATAATTTCAAAATTTTTTGACAAAATGCATGTCCTTTACCCAAACAAGCATATAAATCAAAATAAAGAAAAATCGTTTTCTCACATCTCAAAAAAAAACTAAAAATGTGGAATCTATCCCAGTGGAAGTCTTAAAATTTGTTGACGGGATAATCAATCTTGCGAGACAAGATGCAACTCTCCTATTTTAAGGCAATCTGTATGTTCCTCCAAACAAACCTATACTTTTTCTAGACATGTCACGATTTAAAAGAATACTATAAAGGTGTTAAGAACTTATCATAGATCTAATGCTTGTTGAAGTTGCTATATAATTACTTGAAGAGTTATCTTTACTAACTACGATCACAGACAATAACAGTAAATACTTTTGTATATTAAACGTATAAATCTAACTGCTATCTTTGTTGATCGAGGAATCCATGAAATAAACATTTAAGTAACAACTTATTGAGAAAAACCAATTCATTATTAACTTTAAAGAAGAAAGCCTTACAACCTTAGCCTTCAGTGCTGAAGAAGACTGTTCCAGGAACAAAGCGAGAATTTCTCTGCCACATTGGCCTTGCACTCTCCAATAGAGACAAATGAGGTATGTGATCTCTCCCTCACAAAATCAAATAATTCCCAAAGCAGAACTCCCTTTGGGCTACCCAATGCCTCACACAGTGCAAAGAGGGTTTTAGTTCAGCACCATGAGGAGTAGATCTCTTCAAAGGTCAGCTCCCTCACATCTAAGGGGTTAGCTCTGCAGGTAAAGGATACACATGAACCTCAAAGATTTTGGTTGCATACACCCAAAGTTCTTTCAGAGGCTTCTAGAAATTCTTGGTAAGAGCTTGCAGGGTTACTTGCACCATTTTAATCTTTCCACAGGGTCCAGCACCCATAACACAAATAAAATCTCGTTCAGGTATGCGGGAGTCACTGAACATTAAGTGCGGGACCAGGCGAGACAAAGGAAAGTGTGATATCGAGTTAAGGAGATTTTAAGAACTTTTCCCTCTGTTTTTAAAACATTTTGAGGAACTGATCATGTGTAAGAACTTAAAGGAGGGAAATACCGAACAATGTGGGCTCATACAAATAGCGGAGATGTCAAGATGACAATTTTTCGGTGTAACAAAACGGGAGAGATAGTACGGAACTTTTCGGCGGGGTTCTGACAAAGACATCTGATACATAATCTTTTCCTTAACATAAAAATACTTTTGGATGACCCTCAACACACTATGTCTGAGTTCTTATTGTGAGGTGGAATTCCATAGAGAAAGAGAGCCTTTGAACTGGAGAAATGCGAACGTAGCCATTATTGTCGAATACAACATAGTGCAGGGAGAAATATTAAAAACATGTCTGAAGGACCAAGTAGAGAAAATAAAATTCGATCTCTTTGAATAGTGGATAAATCGATAGAGACGACCCGGCCTGTACTAAACACTCTAGAGGAAAATGAAGGTTAAAACTGAGAGAAGGATGATTGGGAAAGACCTACACAGCATGCTCATAAAAAGCAAACCAAATGCTAAGTTATAAACAACGAGCAAGCATGTTTGATGAGCAAGATCTTGAATCGGAAGGATGAACTTGCGGATTACTTTGAAAACGAGTCAATGGGTTCGATGAGTAGCATTCTTCTGAATATGATTTCTCCATCAAGCCTGCTCAGCAGTGACCGTTTTCAAAGGAAGGCCGAGCTTGGGGGCCATCATCGGTAGGTTCGAGGAGAAGATCATGATACTTGACTCCAAGAAAATGATGGTGTCCGGGTGTGTATGTAATCACCCGATGAAAAGTGTTGTAATGATAGCCGGACGAAGATTCATGAATCTTCTTTTCCATTTATATATCGGATCATCGGTAATAATTTCCATGAAGATGGAAGTCGACTTTCTAGCTCGGAGGATGAGGAAGAAATAAACAAAGAAAATCTTGAACGAGATAAATGTCATGAGACCTTCTCTTGAAATGGTGTGAGAAATCAAAGAAACCTTTGCTCAAGTGTGTTAATCTTTCTGAGAGTTCATTCCTGTAGAAATTATTCTTGACCAAGAGAGCGAGGAAAGGCACTGCAAATAAGTGAGTCCTCACATTTCCAGATGATGATGAAGATGAGGAGATTTTTTTTCTCAAAGGATCTTCTTTTTGATCAGTGTGGAGAAGGCTCGTCTGGTTTCAAACTACTTGCCAAATGTTCACGACGGTATCATTTTCAAGGTCTATTATGTCTTTTCTGTGAAACATTTGAAGAAGGATCAAAGGTCATTTTGAGCGGCTTCATTGCGGACAACAAGAAACATTTTAAAATTTGTTGTTAAAAAGCAAGAGAATGGGAGTGGCCACAACATATCGACAATAACAAAGAGATGAGCAGAAAAAGACCCAGGTATTAGGATGTCTGATCTGGCTTGGATGGTGGAGAAAAGAGTGTTTATAAGCTAGACCTTAAATATTTAAGTTAGAGTAGGATAGGTAGGAAGTCTCAATAAAGCTCGATGTGACATTTGGCTAGTTGTTTTAATTTCTTTTAAAAATCAAATAATAGGCAGTCTAATCCTGGATTGGTGTATTTCAATTCTGTCTTAGAATGAGAAAGAAATCTGATGGAGCAGTTTAATCTAAAAGGATAATCAGTCTAGATGAAAGCTGTCTGGACAAACATTTAATACATTCACCAGATAATAAAATTAAAGTAAATTGATTGTACATATGTAAACAATTGATGTGAAAGATGCAGGAATAAGTATACACATAGAAAAATGTTAGGACGATGGGATGGGTAGGTAGTTGTTTGGAGATGTTTATATTTGATTTAGTATCACTAGTGTTGTAACGGTGATCAAAGAAAGGAAAAATATACAAATGCAGGCATACGGCCTACTTCCAAAATTCTTTGTGAGTTCTTATTTTCAGAAATGTATCCCCATTTAAAGATTATTATTATACAAATTTTTGACAAACAATTGTTAGAAATATACAGTCTTGGTAGATACACATTCCTTTAAATCTATCATTATTTGGCGACCCTCTTATTATTGTGTCTCTTTAAATATTCTCCCTCCATTTTACATTAAAAAAATCTGATTGTTTTGTGAAAGAATACTTAAAAAGACCCTCTATAATTGCCACATTCCTCATTCATTCATTTCATTTTAGCCTCTTTTCTTCTTTAGAACCTCCATATTCCTCTAAAAATCCTCCAAAATCCTTTTAAGCCACTAAAAATCCCTTTTATTGGTTTAAACTACCCTTTTTCCCTTTACAGAAAGTCAAGAAATCCCTTGAAAAACACTCATTTTGGCTTTAAAAACCCCTTTTTTCATTTAGGACTTAAGCCCCATTCAGCTTAGCCCCTAACCCTTTCTTCCCCATATAACCCGAAGCCACGATCAGGTGCTTAGCCCTCAGGCGCTTATCGCAATCAGAGCTTTCGTTAACACATTTTCCCTTTTTTTCTTCAAATTTTCCGATGTGATTGGGTTTTGTTCTATAGACCTCCATTGCAATATTAATTGTCGATCTGTGTAGATCTAACGGCTAGCACTGACTTCACATCGCGCCCATCACACATTTTCAATGCCCTTCCGATTGTATATCCACTGTTGATCCCTTTCCAGATCCAAAGGCTGGTGCAAAATCACATCGCGCTAACCCAGCGTTCCCACTCTTCTTTCCTCCGATTGGCGATCCCCGATTGGCGATCTCCGATTGGATCTCCACCGTTGAATCCATATAGATCCGACGATTAAAATTGCGTCGCGCCGCGCCCCATCACCTCACTCCTTTACCCCTCCGATTAAATATTGACCGTCGATCTCCCCTTTGATCTAACGGTCAGCGCATAATCGCAAATCGCAAACCCAAAGACCTCAGTGTTTTGGCCCCTCTCCTTTTCTCCGATGCGATTTAATCCTAGCTGTCCATCCCTACAGATCCGACGGTTGGGATCTAATCGTGCTCCGCTCATAATTCTCTACCGTTACCCCGCCAATTTAGTTTCCACCGTCGATCTTGTTCTAGATTGGATTGCTGGCGCTTAATCGCGCATCGCGAAATCTTAAGTGCCATCCCTCGACCTCCTCCGATTTGTGATCCTCGATCAAATCTTGACCGTTCATCCTTACAGATCCGACGGCCAATATCTAATCGCATCGCCCATTCTCTGTCTGTCCACCAAGTCCCGAAACCATTTCTCCGACGCAATCTTGGTGGTCTATTTCTCTAATCCGATGGTCGCAATATAATTTTAACTCCGCCCATTGTTCATTCATCTCTCCTCCCTAATGACCCTATCAGTGAATCTCGATTGTTGATTTACCTCTGTTAAAACTAATCTAACGGTCTAGAATGCATTACACACCAAACTCCGTCAGACTAATTTTTCACCATTCTGCTGTGTTTTCATTCGTTTTCTCGTCTGCCTCCACTATTTTCCTGGCCTGTGCCACCATCCTCCGGCCCTCTAGAAAACCCATCCTCCCTCACACATGGTTTTCTTAAAATTTTGATCGTTTTTTTGCAGGTTTTAAAGGGATGTGAACCCACTCCGGCTCACAGTCACAGACAACGTTGTGTAGAGTGCAGAGTTCTATTTTTAGAGCCGAAGATTGCAGGGAAGACTCCTGAAGAGGTTAACAGCACGATTTTATCAAAGATCAGGCTATAAAACCCTGGTCCGAAACCTCTAGCACCATTAAACCTGCACATGCACCAGAAACAGTCAGCAGAAGTAGAAAAGAGTATCAAAGGACAAATTAAGGGATTTAAGGCTCCTTATTGAAGATTTAACGCCTATAATCCAATTATTAAAGCTCAAGGGACACAGATGAAGACCATGAAAATGATTAAGAGGCTTAATGAAGCCTAAAGCACATGAAACAAGCCATATCCGTGTTTTAATATTAGCATAACACTTTTCCTCCAAAAAGGACTAGCTAAATCACTTCTACCATCTTCCATCGAACGCCAGAACCATTATTACACTGACAGGGGCCTTAAAAAACTATCAGGACAACAGTTATGGAAGTATGGGAGACCTACAGACCTTCTAGTCACCTTACTTATATCAAAAGACAAAACAGAGTACCATGCAGCCAGAGTACTTCAGATAACATACCTGGAGTCATTAACAAAGACTTCTAGACCATACTACAGAGTACACACAATTAATGAAGAGCCATTTATCAGAATGGGCACTCGACCTTCCTCCATTCTATCTTAATGAACCATTTAAAGCTCATATCTACTACTACTACCGCTCTTTCTCCTATAAGAACCCCTATAAATTATATTGAAAAGGTTGTTGTTGGTTTTTGGGATTCTATTAGTTGTAGAACTGTTATTGAGGGGAGGTAGCTTAGTAGTTTGTAATATAGTAGGCTGGGAAGAGAAGTTTGGACTATGAAAGCCATTGAGCTCAAAGTATGTGACTGGTTTTGCACATCAATTGAACAAGCATATTCACAGGATCCTGGTCTATATTATTGGTGATGTTTCCTTACTGTAATTGTCTCCTTTCATGTTTTATCATATTGTCCATAATTTCTCTGATAAGAATCAGAAATCTGGCTTAGGATATACTGCTGCAAGTACCCTAATGCTTTCCTGCTCTTCTTATCTTTTATTTTTTTTGCTATTGTGTATCTAAGAGAAAATTCAGTATAATTTAACCAATATAGAATTTGGTTTGTCCATGCCTACTGATGTATGAATTTAGAGTTTGTCTTTTAGATGTTCTTGACTGGATTCAGCTGAAAGAATTGGGAAACTGGGGATTTAGAGTTAGCCCTGTCCACTAGGGTCATTTTCCAACAGTTGGCCTTTCTAAGATCCCTTCGAGTTAGTGTCAAAAGCATTGGAGGTTAAAAGCCCTTTCTCTGATCTTAGGCCTTGCTCTATGTTCATCTTAAATGTAATGTTCCAAATTTTGCAATAAAGTATTTGGAACATTAATTTTACTTTTATGTTAATAAAAGTGAATAAGTGGGTGAGGGAACCCATTGTAGCAACTTAATAAACACTCCTAAGGTGCAAAAGTCACTTAAGTGGCTTAAGATAGCAGCCCCAAGTGTGAAAAGGACCAAAAGCAAGTGAGCTAGATCATGGTTGACCAAAGTCAACAACGTACCCTAAGAGGGAAAGCTTGCACAAGAATATTATGTAGTTGGAGTGGAGGGAAATTCAAATGAGAGAAACCCTAATGTGAGTGGGGTCCATGAACACAATGCATAAAAGATGAAGGAGAGCTATTGTGGAGACAGTTTTGGAAAATATAATTCGAAGTTGAAGCTCTCTTCAACTTGTTGCTACTTAGCACAAGAGGGATTCCTGTTTAGGAATTCCCTTCTCTTTCATGGGAGGCCATGGAGAGATTGTTCTTCATCTTCCTCACACCATGGCTTAAGGCCAAAGTAGTCATCTACATCTACTGCATTATTCTTGCAGCAAGAGAACGTTGGAGTTGTCGGTGTTGCAATGAGGGACCTTCATCATCTCACTTCCAGAGTTGGTTTGTAGAGGGGAAGCTCATTCCTTCTCTAGTAAATCAGCAAAGGAGATTTCCAGAGCTTCTATTGCAGATTTGGCATCAATTCATATATGTTTCGCTCATGCCCAACACAAACCCTTTATCTTACAGCGTTATTCTCAATGAGGGTTTGCAGGTGGTGCTCATTTGGTGCACTAGTGAGTGCAATCTTCAGGAAGGAGATCAGCTTTTTCACTTTGGAGATCATTGGAGGAGGATTCATTGTCATTGTAGCATCTCTTTCCCTTCTCCTATGTTGTATTATATTTGAATTGTAGCAGCTACACTGCAACTCCGGCATTTTACTATTTCATGTATTTTAGCCAATCCATTGGAGGATTGAGGTAATAATGTTTTCTGGGGTTGAGATCTTGCTCCCCCATCTTTTTTTGAGCTCTTATTGTTGTATCATCATATGTATATCAGATTGCAGTCATTTTCCCCTATAGACTGCACTGTTAGAGAGTAGCTGGATTTATGTAGTAGTGTGTTTCTTCATTTCATGTATATCTTCCTTTGAGGCTGATTTGTACTCACCTTGAGAGGTCTTTTCCTCAAGTATTTTATATAACATTTGTTGCTACACATTCTATATCAGATTTGTACTCTTCTCATATTGTATGAGTCATTATTTCACTGCTGTTACATATTGGAGTTTTAATACTGTTGAGGATTCTCTCATTGTTCACTATTCCAATGTACCTGTTGGTGGGAGATCTGAATAACCTACTTAAGGTTATTTCTTTGGGCTTATATTCTACAGGGAATTTGTATCAGGTGTGTTCCAAGGCATTCCGGCATTGGATGGCCTTATTTTCATATGGGCTTCCTAATACAGCGTCCAGAAATTCCTTGAAGGGAATTATTAGCCTTCGACAAGTTCTATTGGCAGAGTCTGCTAGTGGGCCAGGTAGCCTCTGGATCTCATTCTTCCTTGTGAAGATGAAATATCCAGTAAATGCCCCTGCAGTCAATCTCTGAAATAGTTCATTGTTGATTGTTAATACTCCCGGGGGTGGGAATAAGGAATATCTTAAGATATTCCCGGCAAAGAAAAATTTCCCCATTTGGGATATTACAGTGGTATCGGAGCTTCGAACTTGGCTCAGCCTGTGAAGTTCGAATTCCAGAGATGATGTAGAAGATGAGATCAATCTCATCAGTTTTGTGTCCAGCAACAACCTCTCCAAGGAGGTTGAGGAGATAGAATAAAGGAGAATAGGAAGGACCATGCACTTCCTATTCTCACAGAGGAGCAGAGCAGAAGCATGGAGAACACTTGAATTCGAATTCTAAGTGAGTATCTTGCTGAATATGGAGAAAACCCTAGAGTCTTCCAAGAGACTCTATCTTTTTCACACTTGTTCAGCAGGAAGAAGAAAGAACTTGGTGGTTCAGCCATGAGGGGCATGCAAGGTTTTCTACTCTTGCTGATTTTCTCAGATCTTGATCATAGGATTTGGCCAAAGGAGGGAGGAGCCCTCACTACCCGAGGCACATGCCAGCGCTGTTACATTCATGGAGGAGCAGCCTCCACCTTCAGCTATTGAGGCAGCCAGCACATTGAGGAGGAGACTCTTGCAGCAATATTCTTCCAGATCTCTCCAAGGTATGCATGAGTTTTCATCTATCATGTAGGATTATACATTTTTGCATGTTGATTGTCTTGAGGAGGGTACTTTCACTGCGCTATGCCATTATTCTCAGACACCCTTGATGAGTCATGCACCACACATGAGGTTGGGGTTTGAGACATAGAACATGGAGGAGATTGCCTTTCAATGTCCCATGAAATGCAAAGGGAGAAATTTGTTTTGGGACAATGGTAGCTCTTGTGAAAGAGGTACCAAGTGGCAGGATACTTACACCAAAGAGCAAAGCTTTGAGAATCATATGTGCCCAGCAGAAATGTGGAGGATCCATAACCCATAGGTCCTAGGATCTTTTCACACTTATTGCACTTGATGGACAAGGGGAGAGCATGGGTACATCATGATGGGATGGCATTTCTCTTACCATTCATCATGTTCCCATTTCAGATTGGGTATGGTGGAAGTATAGGGGAGCAGCAAACACTCTTGTTGCTCAGATTTTGTTTGAATGTTGCGGGAGCAAGAGGAGGCACTAGCGTAGTGCAAGAGGATTGTTCTTTGATCTTGGATGCCAAGCAACACCTTCTTCATGGGAGGAGCTCTACATTTGCAGCAACATGATGGGATGAGTCTTTGACAAGATTCATGTCAAATATGTGAGCTTTGAGATGACAGTGGCCCTACTCCAAAGCTAAGTAGCGCTGTCACTTGAGAGCTTGAGTTACTTGTTTGAGTGTCTTCCAAGCCACTTCACAAGTGATGTATTTTGGAGGCCTGTAGATGATGAGAATGAAGGAGTAATGGAAGGAAGCATTCATCACTACATTTTGACTTCCTTGACTTGGTTGCACAAGCACAAGAAGAGGAATCTACATGCAAAAAATTTTGGGTTCTTTTTTCATGCATTTTTCATGCATATTCTTCATTGATGGAGGAGTCCACTTGGGAGGGAATCTTGATGGATGTATATCAGCATATGGCTAGATGCATAGCCCAAGAGATGATGATATGGTTGGCACAACCACTCCCCTACTATGTTGCAGTAAGGGGAACTTTTCATTGGAGCCATTTCAGCTCAAAGACCGAAGTACATGATGAGGGAGGTAACCATTTGTCTTATGTCTTATGCTCTCTAATTCTTATGATAAACATGTTATATCAAGGAGGATCCTTCCTTCTTGCACATTATGTTCAGCTATACTTATGGTCTATTGCAGCAAGAAAGATGGCCATCTTATGGGTGGTTTGTGGGGGAAAGCCACATAGTTTTGGTGTGCACCTTTGGCACCAAATTTGTTTTTCATGATCACATCTTGCAGGGTGATTGTGGCAGCAAAAAAGTGGCTGAAAAGATGCCACTTGTTACTTTCTATTTTGAGGCAGGCTAATGATGCCCTGCGCTGGTTCTATGTATGGGACCAAATTTCACCTCCTTGCTCTCATAAGTTTATGCTTCCATATGTTGCTAATGGAACGTTGTTTAGAGGAAGCATCATTTTGAAGGAGGAAAATGAATTGAAGATGCCCATTGGGAGTATGATTCTCTCTACTTTGCATGTTGTATGCTTCAGGAGAAGAAATGGGCAGCCCATGATTGCCAAGCTTCATCTCTTTCCTTCATGTGGGAGGAGCTATTTGGAGAGTTCGAAATTTTGGAGGAGGCATTTCATGGATGGTATGATTGATGGGGTGGCTTGGGTCTCTCATGAAGGCCATTTATTTCAGCCATATATCAGCAGCAGCCCCATATATATCATGAGGAGGGAGAGACTCATTGGGTGGACGTGCCCTTTGGGAAAAGAAGACCTCCATTCTTTTGCAGCACATGCTCCAAGAGGAGTATGAGAGATGATATGGTCACCATGTTCAGCCATGTAATTTTCCATGAGGTGGACCATATGATTTTTGGATGCCATATGATGATGAATTCCAACTCATCACATATGAGATGATTTGGGCCAGCTTGTTTTGTAGCGTTGGAGGAGAGATCTTTGGGGGATCTAGACTTCATTTTTCCTCTTGAAGGCAACACTATTACAGCCCAAGTTCAGCTTTCACTCCACATTCATCATGAGTGGAGAAGAGGACAGTGTGGGGTAGGCTATGAAGCTTACCAAGTTCAGAAATTCATCCCACCTATTTCTCATGAGCACAAGGTGGAGGAGTACTTTCAGGAGTTGCCTAGTTGGAGGGCGGCTCATTTTGCTTGAGGATGGAGGATATACAGGAGGATATTTTAGACTCCATGCCTTGAGTGGAGGACCTTTTTGCAGTTCATCCTTGCTCTTGCTTGAGGACAAGCAAGTTTTGGGAGGCGAGGACTGTAATGTTCCAAATTTTGCAATAAAGTATTTGGAACATTAATTTTACTTTTATGTTAATAAAAGTGAATAAGTGGGTGAGGGAACCCATTGTAGCAACTTAATAAACACTCCTAAGGTGTAAAAGTCACTTAAGTGGCTTAAGATAGCAGCCCCAAGTGTGAAAAGGGCCAAAAGAAAGTGAGCTAGATCATGGTTGACCAAAGTCAACAATGTACCCTAAGAGGGGAAGATTGTGTAGTTGGAGTGGAGGGAAATTCAAATGAGAGAAACCCTAATGTGAGTGGGGTCGATGAACACAATGCATAAAAGATGAAGGAGAGCTATTGTGGAGACAGTTTTGGAAAATAGAATTCGAAGTTGAAGCTCTCTTCAACTTGTTGTTGCTAGTGGCTGGGCAAGAGGATTCCCAGAATGCCCTTCTCTTCCTGGGAGGCCATGGAGAGATTGTTCTTCATCTTCCTCACACCATGGCTAAAGGCTAAAGTAGTCATCTACAATTACTGCATTATTCTTGCAGCAAGAGAACGCTGGAGTTGCTGGTGTTACAGTGAGGGACCTTCATCATCTCACTTCCGGAGTTGGTTTATAGAGGAGAAGCTCATTCCTTCTCTAGGAAATCAGCAAAGGAGATTTCCGGAGCTCATATTGCAGATTTGGCATCAGGCCATATGTTTTCTCTCATGCCCAGTTCAGTCCCTTCTTCTTACAGCGTTATTCTCAGAAGTGGCTTGCACAAGGGTTTCATTTTGTGCACTAGTGAGTGCAGATTTTAGTAAGGGGATCAGCCCCTTTCCTTTTGGAGATCATTGGAGGAGGATTCATTGAAGTCATTGCAGCCTTTCTTTCCTCTTCTCCTATGTTAGCTATATTTGAGCTGCATATAGCCTACACCCAATCTTACATTTGCTCATTTCATCTATTTTGCCAATAATCCATTGGAGGATTGAGGTAATAATGTTTTCTGGGGTTGAGATCTTGCTCCCCCATCTTTATTTGAGCTCTTATTTCTGTATCATCATATGTATATCAGATTGCAGTCATTTTCCCCTATAGACTGTGCAGTTAGAGAGTAGTTGGATTTATGTAGCAGTGTGTTTCTTCATTTCATGTATATCTTCCTTTGAGGCTGATTTGTACTCACCTTGAGAGGTCTTTTCCTCAAGGATTTTATATAACATTTGCTGCTACACATTCTATATCAGATTTGTACTCTTCTCATATTGTATGAGTCATTATTTCACTGTTGTTACATATTTGAGTTTTAATACTGCTGAGGATTTTCTCGTTGTTCACTATTCCAATGTACTTGTTGGTGGGAGATCTGAATAACCTACTTAAGGTTATTTCTTTGGGCTTATATTCTGCAGGGAATTTTTATCAGGTGTGTTCCAGGGCATTCCGGCATTGGATGGCCATATTTTCATATGGGCTTCCTTATACAATGTCCTCATGGACAGCTGGTGCAGAAATTCCTTGAAGGGAATTATTAGCCTTCGACAAGTTCTATTGGCAGAGTCTGCTAGTGGGCCAGGTAGCCTCTGGATCTCATTCTTTCTTGTGAAGATGAAATATCTAGTAAATTCCCCTGCAGTCAATCTCTGAAATAGTTCAGTGTTGATTGTTAATACTCCCGGGGGTGGGAATAAGGAATATCTTAAGATATTCCCGGCAAAGAAAAATTTCCCCATTTGGGATATTACATTAAATGTCTTCTACTATTTTGAAAGTGGTTATGAGGACTGCTGGATTTCCTTCCTTGAGAGTATGCTGAAAGTAGGCCTGGATTTAAATGACATCTGACCTGATCTTAGGCTGCCCTTTGGTCTCTTTCTTCCACCCATTCTTAATGTTCCACTCCACCATCTATTTAAAAATATCCTTTGGTATAGATAACTTGCCCTATGGAAACCCTTAGATGGTTGTTATGCAAGTAAACCCTTTCATGACTCCATAGCCCAATGGATTGGCACTTCTCTTGACTTATTTTCCCATGTTGAAACATCCTTCTATTTAGTTCCTTTCTTCCATGACCTTCTCAGTTAATGATCTCCAACCAAACAACCAAACAAATCTAAACCCTTGTGCTTCATACCTAGGCTAATACCTCAATTCGAGCTTCAAAGACATATCATTCTTTGCATTTATAGAGAGATCCCTCTCTGGATCCAGGAGGGCTAGATCCTAGGATCCCAGAGTGGTTTGATGTTGTCTTGTCTTTTGGTCTCACCAATCTAGCCAAAAAATAGGAACCACAACATAATGGCGACTCCACTGGGGACTTTCTGAGTGTTTTCCATCTTATACATCCTTTAGACCTCAGAAATCCAAAATCTCTAGTTAGATTGGTATTCAATTGCTGATGGTGCACAGCAGCCTGTTTCAAACATTCACATTCATCCACCTAGCGACTCCACACTCCACAATTCCTAATAGTCCTAAAGACTCCACTAGAGGAAGAACCTAAAATATGGCCAGACCTCATAGAAGGATAGAACATTTAGGCTGGATTTGGCTTAAGGAATTCATTGTTTTTATCTACCACTACGTTGTATCCTACTTTAAGCCTGACCAAGTGTACAAAGAAGAGACCCACATTGAGTATGGGAAAGATCTCAAGCCTCAGTCTTCAGACCATGAGTAGACCCATACACCTGTGAAAGACCCAGTGAGACAAGAGCTTGACACTGTATCTCTAACCCCTAATGAAACTTCAAGCAGTCATCAGCCTCTTATTGCACTAACTACACCTAAAAAGGTCATAGAAAGATATAAGCCTCTGGTTTTTCCTATTATCTTCCAACCCCTTCCTACAGGACTTACAAATAAGCTGCCCCTTTTTTATGGAGAGAATTCAAAGATCACTGCTGAGCGGCATGTCCAAAATCTTGAGGATTTACTTGACTCATATGAAATAGAAGAAGATGGTGTGCATATTAGAATGTTTGCCTTGTCATTACAAGGAAATGTTAAGATTTGGTTCAAAAACCTTCTAGCTGCAAGCATTTTCAGCTTTCATCAATTTTCTCAAGTTTTCCTTGATAGAAGGGTAGTCCCAGGAAACTTCTTCCTCATCCTAGAAGAATACCAGAATTTGAGAAGACAACCAGGAGAGACAATACAAAACTTTTCAGCCAGGTTCAATAAGGTATACAATGCAATACCTGCTAACATAAAGCCACATTTGGGATGGGCCCTATTGCACTA
This sequence comes from Pinus albicaulis, assembly GCA_034641835.2. Lineage (NCBI taxonomy): Eukaryota > Viridiplantae > Streptophyta > Pinopsida > Pinales > Pinaceae > Pinus > Pinus albicaulis. The sequence continues at coordinate 178,518,757 of CM076583.1, forward strand.
TCCAAGTTCCTTTGACCCTGAGGTGGAATTCCATATAAGAGAAAGAGAGCCTTCGAGCCTGGAGGAAATGCAGAACGTAGCCATTACTGTCGAATACAACCTGTGGTGCAGGGAGGAAATATTAAAAGCAATACAGAAGGACCAAGGAGAGAAAATAAGGTCGATCTCTTTAAGAACCAAGCTGGATAAATCGATAGAGACAGCCAGCACCTTGCTAAACATAGAAGAGGAAGAATATGAGGTTAAAACCAAAAATGATGATTGGGAAAGACCTACACCTTGTCCTCAGAAAAAGAAAACCAGATCACTACAAGACATAAGCATCATGTCAAGCATGTTTGATGAACAAGATCTTGAATCAGAGGATGAACTTGCAGATTACTTTGAAGAAAGACTTGCTGAGAATCCAATGGGTTCGATGAGTAGCATTGCTTATAATTATGATTTCTCTAATGTTGACCTATCTGATGATGATTTTTTCCAAAGGGAAGATGAGCTTGCAGGGCCATCATCAGTAGGTTCAGGGGAGGAAGATCATGACCATCAACTCCAAGAAAATGATGAGCCAATGCAAGCCATCTATGATACTGATGAAGAAAGTGTTGAAAGCATGATAGCAGATGAAGATTCATTGAATCTTCACTCTGTTATATATCAGATCATCAGTAATAACTGCCATGAAGATGGAAGCCATCAGCTTTCTAGCTCAGAGGATGAGGAAGAAAGAAACGAAGAAAATCTTGAGCCAGATGAATATCCTGAACCTTCTCCTGAAATGGGTGAGGAAATCAAAGAAACCCCTGCTCAAGAGTATGTTAATCTTTTCACAGAGTTCAGTCCACTCCAGCAGAACCTATCAGAGCTACAAGAGGACAGAACTGCCAAATATGATGAGTCCTCCAGCTCAGATGATGATGAAGATGAGGGAGATTTTTTTTCTCAGAAGTATCTTCTTTTTTATCCAGTGGAAGAGGAAGAAATCCTGGTCGAAGCCTGCTTGCCAAATATTCACAACCAGGTATCATTTCAAGATCTTTCTGCTCTTTTCCTGCAAACATTTGAAGAAGGATCAAAGGTCATTTTGAGCAGCCTGTTGCAGACAACAAGAAACATTTTAAAAGCTGATGTTAAAAAAAAAGAGAATGGGAGTGGCCCTGCCTATCCAACATGCTCAAAGAGATGAGCAGAAAAGACCAGTCATGGGATCATCTGATTGACTGGATGTATTGGAAAAGAGTGTTTATAAGCTAGACATGTAAATATTTCAAGTTAGAGTAGGATAGGTAGGAAGTCTCAATAAAGCTCAGCCTGTGAGCACTTAGCTATTTGTTTTAATTTCTGCAAAGTCTAGTAAACTAGACAGTCTAATCCTGGTTTGACTGTATTTCAATTTCTGTCTTAGAATGTAGAGAAAGAAATCTGCTGAACAGTTTAATCCTGGCAGATAGTAGTCTAGGTAGAGAAGCTATGAGACCAACTGTTTAATCTGGTCTCATGGAGTAATAAGGGTAGCAGTGGATAGGTTTATTTTCCTGTTTGTAAAAAATTGATGATGTGAAAGGTCTGCAAGTCTAAATGCACCTTGAAGAAAAAATGTTAGGAAAGTAGGATGGGTAGGTAGTTGTTTGGGAGGATGTTTTCTGCTGATTTAATATCCACCATGTTTGTGGTAGCTGATCAAAGAAAGGAAAAATATGTGTCAAGTACCAGGCATCTGGCCTACTTCCAAAGATTATTTTCTGAGGTTCTTGACACCTTCAAGAAGATGCCATCCCCATTTGGAGCCACTGTTAGCCACCTATAAATTTTTGACAAGCAAACAGGTGGCTAAATATGCTTCTGAGTCTTCAAGAGATACATTTCCTTTGAAAATATATCATTCTTGAAACCTCCTTGTGTCTTATATCCTTTAAAGATCCTCACTACTGTTTGCATTGAAAAAGCCCTGTTGTTTTGTGAAAAAGAATACTTCAAAAGGCCTCTGTAATTTCCCATTTCCACTCATTCCCATTCATTTTCATTTAGCCTCCTTTTCCTCTTTAGAACCTCCATATTCCTCTAAAAAGCCTCCAAAATCTTTTTAAGCCACTAAAAATCCCTTTTATTGGTTTAAACTACCCTTTTTCCCTTTACCGAAAGCCAATAAATCCCTTGAAAAACACTCATTTTGGCTTAAAAAACCCCTTTTTTCATTTAGGACTTAAGCCCCTATCGGCTTAGCCCCTAACCCTTTCTTCCCCATATAACCCGGAGCCGCGACCAGGCACTTATCGCATTCGGAGCTTTCGTTAACACCTTTTTCCTTTGTTTCTTCAAATTTTCTGATGCGATTGGGTTTTGTTCTGTAGACCTCCGCTACAATATTAACCGTCGATTTGTGCAAATCTAACGGCCAACACTGACTTCACATCGCGCCCATCACACCTTTTCAATGCCCTTCCGATTGTATATCCACCATTGATCCCTTTCCAGATCCAACGACCGGCACAAAATCACATCGTGCTAACCCAACGTTCCCACTCTTCTTTCCTCCAATTAGCGATCCTCGATTGGCAATCTCCAATTGGATCTCCACCGTTGAATCCATACAGATCTGACGGTTAAAATTTTGTCGCGCTCCGCCCCATTGCCTCACTCCTTTACCCCTCCGATTGAATATTGACCGTCAATCTCCCCTTTGATCTGACGGTCAACGCATAATCGCAAATCGCAAACCCAAAGACCTCGGTGTTTTTCCCCCTCTCCTTTTCTCTGATGCGATTTATTCCTAGCCGTCCATCCCTACAGATCCGACGGCTGGGATCTAATCGCGTTCCACTCATAATTCTCTACCGTTACCCCGCCGATTTAGTTTCCACCGTCGATCTTGTTCTAGATCAAACGGCTGGCGCTTAATCGCGCATCGCGAAATCTTAAGTGTCATCCCTCTGCCTCCTCCGATTTGGGATCCCCGATCAAATCTCGACCGTTCATCCTTACAGATCCGACGGCCATGATCTAATCGCATCGCCCATTCTCTGTTTGTCCACCAAGTCCCGAAACCATTTCTCCAACGCAATCTTGGCCGTCTATTTCTCTAATCCGACGGTTGCGATATAATTTTAACTCTGCCCATTGTTCATTCATCTCTCCTCCCCAATGACCCTATCAGTGAATCTCGACCGTTGATTTACCTCTGTTAAACCTAATCTAACGGTCCAGAACGCATTACACACCAAACTCCCTCAGACTAATTTTTCACCATTTTGCTGCATTTTCATTCATTTTCTCGCCTGCCTCCACTATTTTCCTAGCCTGCACCACCATCCTCCAGCCCTCCAGAGCACCCATCCTCCCTCCCACATGGTTTTCTTAACATGTTGATCGTGTTTTTGCAGGTTTTAAAGGGATGTGAACCCACTTCAGCTCACAGTCACAGACAATGTTGTGTAGAGTGCAGAGCTCTATTTTCATAGCCGAAGATTGCAGGGAAGACTCCTGAAGAGGTTAACAGCATGATTTTATCAAATATCAGGCTATAAAACCCTGGTCCGAAACCTCTAACGTCGTTAAACCTGCACATGCACCAGAAACAGTCACCAGAAGTAGAAAAGAGTATCAGAGGACAGATTAAGGGATTTAAGGCTCCTTATTGAAGATTTAACGCTTATAATCCAATGATTAAAGCTCAAAGGACACAGATGAAGACCATGAAAATGATTAAGAGGATTAATGAAGCCTATAACACATGAAACAAGCCATATCCGTGTTTTAATATCAGCAGAACACTTTTCCTCCAAAAAGGACTAGATACATCACTTCTACCATCTTCCATCAAACACCAGAACCATTATTACACTGACAGGGGCTTTAAAAAACTGTCAGGACAACAGTTATGGAAGTATGGGAGACCTGCAGACCTTCTAGTCACCTTACTTATATCAGAAGACAAAACAGAGTACCATGCAGCCAGAGTACTTCAGAGAACATACCTAGAGTCATTAACAAAGACTTCTAGACCATACTACAGAGTACACACAGTTAATGAAGAGCCATTTTGCAGAATGGGCACTCGACCTTCCTCCATTATGTCTTAATGAACCATTTAAAGCTCATATCTACTACTACTACCACTCTTTCTCCTATAATAACCCCTGTAAATTATATTGAAAAGGTTGTTGTTGTTGTTGGGATTCTATTAGCTGTAGAATTGTTATTGAGGGGAGGTAGCTTAGTAGTTTGTAATATAGTAGGCTGGGAAGCGAAGTTTGGACTGTAAAATCCATTTAGCTCAAAGTATGTGACTGGTTTTGCACATTAATTGAACAAGCAGATTCACAGGATCCTGGTCTATATTATTGGTGATGTTTCCTTACTGTAATTGTCTCCTTTCATGTTTTATCATATTGTCCATAATTTCTCTGATAAGAATCAGTAATCTGGCTTAGGATATACTGTTGCAAGTACCCTAATGCTTTCCTGCTCTTCTTATCTTTTATGTTTTCTGCTATTGTGTATCTAAGAGAAAATTCAGTATAATTTAACCAGTATAGAAGTTGGTTTGTCCATGCCTACTGATGTATGAATTTAGAGTTTGTCTCTTAGATGTTCTTGACTGGATTCGGCTGAAAGAATTGGGAAACTGGGGATTTAGAGTTAGCCCTGTCCACTAGGGTCCTTTTCCATTAGTTGGCCTTTCTAAGATCCCTTCGAGTTAGTGTCAAAAGCATTGGAGGTTAAAATCCCTTTCTATGATCTTAGGCCTTGCTCTATGTTCATCTTAAATGTTTTCTACTATTCTGAAAGTGGTTATGAGGACTGTTGGATTGTCTTCCTTGAGAGTATGCTGAAAGCAGGCTTGGATTTAAATGACATCTGACCTGATCTTAGGCTGCCCTTTGGTCTCTTTATTTCACCCATTCTTAATGTTCCACTCCACCATCTATCTAAAAATATCCTTTGGTATAGATAACTTGCCCTATGGAAACCCTCGGATGGTTGTTATGCAAGTAAACCCTTTCATTACTCCGTAGCCCAATGGATTGGCACTTCTCTTGACTTATTTTCCCATGCTGAAACATCCTTCTATTTATTTCCTTACTTCCATGACCTTCTCAGTTAATGATATCCAACCAAACAACCAAACAAATCTAAACCCTTATGCTTCATACCTAGCCTAATACCTCAATTCGAGCTTCAAAGACATATCATTCTTTGCATTTATAGAGAGATCCCTCTCTGGATCCAGGAGGGCTAGATCCTAGGATCCCAAATTGGTTTGATGTTGTCTTGTCTATTGGTCTTGCCAATCTGGCCAAAACATAGGAACCACAATGCCATATTGGCATGCAACCATAGATCCAAGCATGGGAGTTGATACCTCTACTTCCAAAGAGGAAACTTGTTCCTCTAGATCTATTTCCAAAGAAGGAGTCCACTTTTGGTGTTAGGTCCATATATTACTAGTTTAGTCCCTTATTGTTATTAATTTAGCCCCCTTATTTTTATTGTTGTACCCCTGTAACCCCAATATTGTTATTATTGTGCCCTTACATTATTTTTGTTAGGTCGGCTATGATTATATTGTGGCCCCATGGACTCCTATATATAGAAGGAGGTTTTGGTCATTTGTAGCATCCAAGAATTGTTCATTTATGTAATGTATTGGACGTTTCCCCCTCGAAGTGGCTGATTTCTAAGGCGTTGATCTCTCTTTTCTTCTATTTTTGGAGCTAGTTTCACAATATTTGCTATTAGAGCTTTGGATTCTAGGGTTTCACTGCTCCAAATAGGTTATCGTGGAATTTTCGCTATAAATTTTTTTCTACGAATATTCAGAAGCTGAAATGTCTAGAGAACGAAGAAGAAATCTTGAGGAACATCGTCGCAAAATTTTAGAGCTTGGTTCTCAATATTTTCCGATATATGATCTATGGAAGTTAGGGATTTTTGTAGGCTCCTGAATTTAACCTAAACAGGTCATCGCGGAATTTTCGCTATAAATGTTTTTCTACGAGTGTTCAGAAGCTGAAATTTTCACAGAGCAAAGCCGAAATCCCCAGGAACGTCGTGGAAAAATTTCAGAGATTTATTCGCATTATTTTGTGAGGTAGGATCTGTGGAAGTTAAGGCTTGTTTAGGCTCTATAATTTCATCTCAAAGAGGCGATTGTGGGAAAATCTTCATAACTCTCTCTCTGAGAATCGGATTGGAAGTCTGTCAAGAGTGGTCGCAAGTAAACAGACTATAGTTTCCTAACTATCAATTTCAGAGGCGAAGGAGGAAAAAGTGACACGTGGAAAGTCGTACAAGTTCTCTCTACTGAACCAGTCCATAATTAGGTCATTGTGGGAGATTGGACATAACTTTTCCTTGACGAATCCAAATCAGGTCAAACTTGTGGAATTCGAAAGAGGATTTCGAGGGCTACCTCGGGGAAAAATTTTAGATATTGAATATCCGACATCACAGAGATAATTCAGTTTCAATATCTAGCTCCTCAAAAGCAAGAAAAAGGTGTGTGCTGTTTTTTTTCCAAATTGCATAAGTCTTGTGTAAAAACTCAGTTTGAAGTGATTCAAAGGGCCTATTGAGCATATATTTTAGTATTGGGTTCTCAAATGCCTCATAAAACTAATTCAAAACCCATTAATCCCTCATAATACTCTACTATGACTCATGAATATGAAGAATTGCAACATGATCTATCAAAATTACAAGAGCAAGTGCACCAAATTTCGCTCTCGCAAAGAGCAACAAAAAATGAAATGGAAGTTTTGAAGAAAGGAGTGGAAGCGAAAATGGATATTTTGAAGAATAATATGGATGGTTTGAAGAAAAATATGGATGGTTTTAAGAAAGGTGTAGAAGCTAAGTTGGATGGTGTGGAAGCTAAGATGGAGGACATGGAAGAAAAAATGAAAGACAACATGGAAAACATGAAGAATGATCTAAAATAAGACATGGAAAGTTTGACAAAGTTGATACAAGAAATGATTCCTAATGGCAAAAAGATAGTAGAAGAAACTCATGATAAGAACAAAACAGATGTTAATCGTGATTTCATAAACTCTAATGTTGGATGGAAGAACCACCATATTCCAAATATGGATATGAGGAAGTTTGATGGCAAGGACCCCGTAACATTGATACTACAGATGGAGCAATATTTTGATCTCAATAATGTGCAAAACACACAAAAGGTACGCATTGAAACTTTACATTTAGAACAGAATACATTTGTATGGTATCAATGGCTTTGCTCTCGTAAAAAAATTGTCACATGGTCAATTTTTATGGAGGAAACGATAGCACATTATGAGGATACAAAGAGCAACACCTTTTTTAGCCAGTTGATAAATCTCAAACAAAAGGGTTCAGTGGTGGAGCACATTGAGGAATTCCAAAAAATGAATATAAGGGTAACTGATATTCTAGAGGAACACAGGATTGATGTCTTCATAGGGACTTTAAACGATAACATCCAACATGAAGTTCCCATTTGGGAACCTGATTCATTAGAGAAGGCATTTAGGTTGGCAAGAAAAATTGAATGTAAAATTATGGCGACAAGGAAGCCTACCACTCACATCTATAAACATGGAACTGTTCCTACTCCTAGACTTCCACAACCTACAAGGTTGACACCACGACAATTGGAAGAAAAAAGAGAAAAAGGGCTTTGCTACAGTTGTGATAGCAAATACACTAAAGGTCATAAGTGTGCTGAGAATAAATTATTTTACATAGATTGTGAAGAAGAAGAAGAAAATGAACAAGAAGAGGATATACACCAGAAACCAGCCCTAGAAGAGGAAGAAATGAATCCGACCATATCGTGTAATGCACTGGTAGGAATTACCACTCCTCAAACTCTCAAGATAAAAGGACAAATCAAGAAGAAAAAGGTAATAGTGTTGATTGATTTAGGTAGCACCCATAATTTATTCATTGTAAGGTAGCCAAGGAATTAAATTGTTTCCTATACCCAGCACCAGAATGTCAAGTGATGGTTGCAAATGGAGGAACTATAAATTGCTCTGGAAAATGCCATAACATTAAGTTAACCATGGGGGAATATGTATTGACTAGTCCAATGCTTTCCATTCCTATGGGAGGTGCTGATGTTGTACTAGGAGTACAATGGTTACAATCTTTGGGGACGGTAGCTTTTAATTTTCAATAACTTTTCTTGAAATTTTTTTCAGAAGGAAAGGAAGTTGAATTACGGGGTATTGCGGGGAAGCCAGGAAGGATAATAAGCTCTAATGTCATGACAAAGCTTCTAAAGAAAGAACAGCGAGGCGTAATTGCACAATTATGCTCACTAGTAGTTCCAACATCAAAATCATCTATTTCTGCAGATCTCCAACAAGTCTTGGACAATCATTCCAAGGTGTTTGAAACTCCCAAAGGACTCCCACCTATTCGTGATCATGATCATGCTATTCATTTGATTCCAGGAAGTGTTCCTCCAAACATCAGGCCTTATAGATATCCTTACTTCCAAAAGAGCGAAATTGAACGTATGACTGCAGAAATGTTAGAGGTGGGTATAATTCAACCTAGTCAAAGTTCTTTCTCTGCTCCTGTAGTATTGGTACACAAGAAGGATGGATCATGGCGAATGTGTCCGGATTATAGGGAGCTCAATAAGCTCACCATTAAAGATAAATTTCCCATTCCTGTGATTGATGAATTATTGGATGAATTACAGGGAGCAATTTATTTTACCAAGTTGGATCTTCGTTCAGGATATCATCAAATTAGAATGAAGACTGAAGATATTCCAAAAACAGCATTTCGAACTCATGAGGGTCATTATGAATTTTTGGTAATGCCTTTTGGCCTTACCAATGCACCTTCTACATTTCAAGGGTTGATGAATTCCATTTTCAAACCCTTCCTTAGAAAATTTGTGCTAGCATTTTTTGATGATATACTAATCTATAGCAGGTCTTGGAAGGATCATGTTCAACATGTTGACAGGGTGCTCAAACTATTGCAGGAGAAACAATTATATGCAAAAACATCCAAATGTTTCTTTGGAGTACAAGAGGTGGAATATCTGGGTCATATTGTATCTCACGAGGGTGTTAAAGTAGACCCTAACAAAATTAAAGCCATTAAGGAATGAAAATTCCCCACAACCATAAAGCAGTTGCGAGGATTTCTCGGGTTAACAGGGTATTATCGCAAGTTTGTTAAGAATTATGGGAGAATAGCAGCACCTCTAACAACATTATCGAAGAAAGATGCATTTTCATGGACTCCTGAAGCAACTAAGGCCTTTGAACATCTTATAGAGGCAATGTGCCTAGCACCGGTCTTAGCTACGCCAGACTTCACAAAAACCTTTATTGTGGAATGTGATGCCTCAGGAAATGGAATTGGTGTTGTTTTAATGCAAGAAAGAAGACCCATTTCTTTTGAAAGTCGTCCAATCAAAGGAAAGTATTTACATAAACCTATTTATGAGAAGGAAATGTTAGCAATACTGCATGCACTAAAGAAATGGAGAACTTACCTAATGGGAAGACACTTCAAGGTAAAAATTGATCATGATAGTCTTAAACACTTTTTTGAACAAAGACTATCTTCAGAAGAGCAGCAAAAATGGGTCACAAAGATGTTGGGTTATGACTTTGAAATAATCTACAAAAAGGAAAGCTTAATGTTGTTGCAGATGCACTCTCAAGAAAGAATGAAGAGGTGGAAGCATTGCTTTGTGCCATTTCTATTATCCAACCAGATTGGATAACTGAAGCAAGAGATGAATGGAAGAAGGAAAAAGATGTGTCGACACTCATTCAAAAGTTGCAGCAAGATCCTAGTCCATATGATACATTTAGTTGGAAAAATGATTCCTTATGGTACAAAGATCGCTTATATCTTTGTAAGAATTCCCAACTAAAACAAAATATTCTTTTGGAATTGCACACTTGTCCTTTAGGAGGTCACTCGGGATTTTTAAAAACTTACCACAGGGTGAAGAAAGAATTTTTTTGGGATGGTCTTAAATCTGATATTCAAAGTTTGTAGCAGAATGTTTGGTTTTCCAGCAAAATAAAGTTGAGACAATTAAGACCCGAGGTCTTCTACAAGATTTATCCATTCCAAGTCAATGTTGGGAGGAGATTTCAATGGATTTTATCACAGGTTTACCCAAGTCCGAAGGAAAGAGTGTCATCATGGTGGTAGTTGATAGACTTACCAAGTATGCACACTTTTGTGCATTATCTCATCCATTTAAATCAAGTATAGTTGCTACTACATTTATGGACACAATTCAAAAGCTACATGGAAACCCAAGGGTTATTGTGAGCGACAGAGATCCCATTTTTACTGGAAATTTTTGGACGGGGTTATTTTCTTGTTTGGGTACTCAATTAGCTCATAGCTCATCTTATCATCCTCAATCTGATGGTCAAACTGAGATCGTAAATAAATGTTTGGAAGGATATCTTCGTTGTTTTGTATCTGATAAACAAACACAATGGGTCAAGTGGTTACCTCTTGCTGAATGGTGGTATAACACTTCCTTCCATACTGCAGCAAAAATGACCTCATTTATGGCACTTTATGGATATCATCCGCCATCCATCATATCATATTTAAGAGAAAATTCGAAGGTTCAAGCAGTGGAAGATCACATCGAGCATCAGCAAGAAGTTCTCCAACTCTTAAAGGATAACCTGAATTTGGCACAAAATCGAATGAAACAACAGGCAGATCAACATCGCAGTGAGAGAAATTTTGATGTAGGAGATTGGGTATTTTTACGGCTACAACCATACAAAAAAATGTCCCTCAAGCAAGCTAAGAAGGATAATAAATTATCGCCAAAGTACTATGGTCCTTACAAGGTGTTGCAAAAGATTGGTACTATGGCATACAAATTGGAGCTTCTTGCTTCTTTGCAAGGGCATCCAGTTTTACATGTTTCATGCTTAAAGAAGGTTATAGGTGAAAAACTTCCAGTTCAAACAATATTTCGAGAACTTGATGAGAAAGGAAAAATTATATTGGAACCTGAAGCGGTCACGAAAACAAGAACTCGATAACTACGAAATCGATCAATTTCAGAGTATCTCATCAAGTAGAATAAATTACCCATTGAAGATTCTACATGGGAGGATGAGAATTTTATACAAAAGCACCCAGAACAACTCAAGCGATGAGGACAAAACTTTTTTGAAGAAAAGGGGCATGTTAGGTCCCTATATTACTAGTTTAGTCCCTTATTGTTATTAAGGTAGCCCCCTTATTGTTATTGTTGTACCCCTGTAACCCCAATATTGTTATTATTGTGCCCTTACATTATTATTGTTAGGTCGGCTAGGATTATATTGTGGCCCCATGGACTCCTATATATAGAAGGAGGTTTTGGTCATTTGTAGCATCCAAGAATTGTTCATTTATGTAATGTATTGGAGGTTTCCCCCTCGAAGTCGCTGATTTCTAAGGCGTTGATCTCTCTTTTTTTCTATTTTTGGAGTTGGTTTCACAACATTTGGTTATGTACTTATTTGGGGAACCAACCCCATTTGTTAGTCAAGTAGGAAGTAGGTTGTCATTTCTTTATCATCAATAGAGTCCGAGTAGAGAGGAACAATCAATGCCACCATTCATGCCATTTGGTTGCAGTATTTCCTTTCCAAGCTTAGTATCATTTTCCATTATCCTACTGTCATATGGTGTGATAATCAAATTACACTGAATTGTTTTAGAGATCTAGTGCAACGATAGCAGACCAAACATTTATAAATTAGCATGCACTATATCAAAGGATTGTTTCATTATTGGATCGTCAATCTATAATATTGTCCTAGTTCTTAGTAGATTATCAACATCTTCACAAAGACTTTCATTGAGTAGAAGTTTCACTTTTTGCAGGATCGTTTCGGGGCGAAAGACACAACTTCCTGGTAGTTGTCTTTTCTTTTAGTTTTGCATTGTATTTTGAGGAGAGGATTTGTTCCCATTAGGTTTTCCCTCTTTCCTCTTTCATGCATTGTACATGGGTACCCTTGTTGATGGGACTCATCTATCTTGCATCATACTCACCTAAGTTATGCTTAAGGGGGGTGTTGGTGTATATGAAAATTAGCATAGCATAAATCACACTTAACCTTAGTTAATTTTAGTACTCATGTGGTGTACATGCATATTAACATAACATAAAGATCACTTAAATTTAGCTAACTTTAATGCTTGTCATAGCTATGTTATGTATTAATTATTTCATCACTAGTGAATATACAAATATACAAATCCATTCTCTCTTCCAAATTTTCTCAATTCTTACAAATTTATTCAATTATTCTCTAACTAAATTCTTACATATATTTTCTATAATAATTTAACATAACAAATAATTATTAAATAAAATTCAATTAACTTTTAAGTAATAATGAAAACTTCTATTTTAAAATTAATATTAATAAATTATTTCAACTTAAGGTTTTTATTTCTAGTTTGTTTAAGTAACCTAACGTATTTTTTTCAAAACACTTAAAATTTAAATCTCACCTTATTCATTGCATTTTATAATGCATTATTTTTTTATTATTTAATTTTTATATAAATTTATTATTTATTTAAATATTTTAATATAGAATAATAAACACCATTATATAATATTAAAAGGTTGTTTTTTATATAATATTTTACATTTAAAAGGTTATTTTTTATATTGTTATGTAATTTTTTCCAACTTATTATAATTTGTGGATGATTTTTAGTTTTTTTCACCTCAAAATAGATGATAGGATTAGTTAGAATGGTAACTATGATAAAGAATTGTAACTTTGAGTTGTGTAAGGTTGTTTTAGAGATTTATCAAAGCTTTAAATTCATTTATATTTAGTTTAAATAATTAAATAAAATAATGTCAAAAAAAACATATTAAATAGCTAAAGTTATTTTATCTATTTATATATTAATTGATTCTATGTATTGATTTTTCACCTATTAAGTATATATAATTTTCAATAAAATCACCTTTTTTTCATTATTATATTTCTCAAAGAAAAGTTATATTATTTTTATTTATGTTCAAAAAGCTTTAACTTTATAAATTGTTAACAATATACAAAATTCATTAAATTTATAATGAAATTAAATGTTAAATTATTATTTTAAATTTTTATTTTTTAATTTGAATTTATATTTTTTAAATGGGTGATATACGTGAATGAATAGATTATTTAAAAAATAAAATAAAATAAAAATCCTCACACTGCCCAAGGTCCTAAATGAATTAATTATTCAATACATTTATTTAATATTTTAAATCATGACTTGAAGTTGTTAAATTAATCTATCAAGGATTTCTGAAATGTTGTGTACCAATTAAAAAAGAGAGTGACCACACAGTATCGTTGTTTAGATCCCTACAATAGTTAAATTCAAAAGTGTCAGGGTGGTGATTGAAATTTTCAAAGCAATCAACTTGAAGTTAAATAGTGTGGATATATATCCCAATGGACCCATATCTTCAATCTGGATGCGCGTAAACTTGGGTTATGACCGACCTCAGGGAGGGATGGTATGACTGGGGAGACCCCTCAGGGAGAAGCAAAGTTTTGTTTGGAGAATATAAATGCAGTGGACCGGGAGCAAACTTGAATGGCAGAGTGCCATGGGCGAGGTGCCTTTCTTTTGACCAAGTGAAGCCATATCTGAGCCGTATCTGAGCCGTCAGTTGGTAGAACGCGAGGAATTTGCTATTTCGAAGCCGAACGATATGGAGCCTTCAGGATGGTGCTGAAGGATACATGAATGATGGGGCATATAATTCGGGACAGTAATGGTCACAAAATCGGAAATCAGTGGTGGTTGTGCTGACTTCTCTGTAGATATCATTGACCTTTGTTTTACCACTATTTCCTTGTGACAGGATCTTTTATCATCTCCATTTTATTAGGAATGGGGAAATGTATTTTACTAAGAAGCTCCAGTATTTGAACGCGTTGTGGGGGGACTGGTTTCATTATTTATACTGGCCTAAACCGTGTGCGAATTTTCAAGTTCAGCTTTGCCATCGATGGTGGCACCTGGGTAAATGCATGTTTTGCATTTGCTGCTTCTGTAAATGAATATTCCTGCGGTGATCATCAGAGGGGGGTTATCGTGTTGACTGACTGTGCCCGACTCTGGTGCAGATATGCACCCTGCTATCTCTGTTTTTTCCAAGCTACTATGTTCCCCCCGGTGCGGTGATCATCAGAGGGGGATCATCGTGTAGACTGACTGTGCCCGGCTCTGGTGCAAATATGCAACCTGCTATCTCATTTTTTTCCGAGCTACTGTGTTCTCCTCGGCGCGGTGATCATCGGAGGGGGATTATCGTGTAGACTGACTGTGCCCGGCTCTGGTGCAGAAATGCACCCTGCTATCTCTGTTTTTTCCGGGCTACTGTGTTCTCCCCGGCGACCGGATTGCCTGATCCCTGGTCATCCTAGTTCTCTTACTCTTTTCCCGTGACCGGTATTGCGGATTTTTGAATTTTCGAGAGCGGGAGGCTCGGGCGCCTCTGCGGTGTGAGTCAGCCCACCTATTCTGTACTTTCATGCATTAGACCTTCATACAACTGGAGACCCGCGACATTGACAACGGATGGAGTACATATTCCTTCAATAGTTGGGCATAGGTATAATTTCATTAATTATCGACCTTTCTACACTTTATTCACCTGTCATCCGGACGTCCCTTACTGACCAAACTGGGACACATGGCAGAACTTTCGAGATTTCTGCAAGAGCTGGATGGCATGGAGGCTACGGAAGCCTTGTTGCATGCAACAAAGGTGGTGGACGGAGGTGTTTCCTATTCATTTCTCTCGACGGTCCACCACTCCTGTAATTATCAAGTGGTAAAGGAGCATTTCATCTCAACGCTCAAGGAGGATTATCAGAAACCTCCACTGTTGAGGGTCGCCGCAATAAGATAGACACCGATTCTGTGTGTGACGGGGAGGAAGGCCGAAAGTGTTTTCCTAGACAGGAAAATATTTTCAAGCCTGCAACGGAATGGCGTCTACTGAGTTTTGGTCATGATATCATGTTGGACAGAGCCGAGAGTTTGCATACTCAAACACTGGTGGGGCGCTGGGTGTATGAGCAAATGTGTAACATCGATTTATTGCAATGGTTGACGGAGGCTTGGGTCAAACTACTGAGATATCCACCAAAGATCAACAAACTTCAAAATGGATGGTGGATCTTCCATTTTATTAAGTCAGAGGACGTCGAGGAAGTATTTCGCAGAACTTGGGTCCATGGGTGCATATTTCTTGCACTACACCGATGGTATATCGGTTTCAACCCATGCATGACACATCGACAAACCATATGGTGTGGGTGAAACTCCCGGGGCTACCATTGGAATTCTGGTCTTCACAGGTGCTAATTGTTATTGGCAACAACATTGGAACGTATTGGTATGTGGATCCGAAGTGTTTGGGCATATTTGATAAAAAGGTGGCATGGTCGCGTTTGTCGACTTGAAATGGCAAAATCAGGTTAACAGACAATTTATTGACTATTGGCATTTTTCGTTCCGATGCCATAATTGGCACCAGACTCGGCATCTTCGTTGTCAATGTACTTTGGGGCCACAGAGAGGGACCTGGCGATCGGCTTTGCGGGCATTGGTGACGGGCCGGAATCCTGATGACTCTCGGCACAAAATCTCAATCTCTGACTCCCACGGGTAAGTTCATCTACAAAATACTAGGGGCTGAAAACCATCATGCTCCAAAACATGTGCAAACCTATGCACAAAGCCATAGGCAGTTCTGCCCACCTAAAATAAGGTCCATAAAAAAAATTCTCGGAGCGCTACCCCGCACCCCACGTATGACTAGTCGTGGAAATAATATAACACATACCGAACAATAAATATAAAGGAGTTTCCACAAAATTTTTCAATTGGACTAATATAACTACTCCCTAGATTTTCAGATATGAAGTAAATGTCTTTGTATCACTGATTTTCTCTTCTTTATTTCTCTTTTGAACAATTGTACCTTCACTTTTCATGTAAAGGGTTATAAATTGCAAACTCAAATATGAAATCTTCACTTTCAATCATTCTCCCCATAAGATCTGTAATGGTTTGGATTACTAAAATATTAAAAATATCAAAATTGCTACACCATTCGTTGTCCAAGTATAATTTTCTTTATGAAATTACTAGCTACAAATCTCATCCCCTACTTGGGCAAGGATACCATTATCAAATTTATGTAGTATAATAACATTTTTATCTAATTTTAGATCATCATGGATCTAATTTTCTAGGATGGATTTGTCCAGCTCTATCGTATGGTTTTTCGCCTCCTCTTCTACACAAAAAAAAAAGTTCTCATTGTCTTCCATAGGAGATCTTTGACCTTCTTCAATGAGTTTTTGTCGCTAAAGAAATTTTTTACATATTGAAAAATGGAATGCCAATCCTCACCATCATAAACCCAATCTGCAAAAAATGTCTCCAAAAATTCTACAAAAGACATGAACTTCCCCTTGCCAAGGTTGTTGAACTAGACCCTTACGCATCTTTTCAATCTGAGGGTGAAAAAATTCATCATGATGTCAAAATTCATCATAATGTCTTCATAAATGAGATTATTGTTGTGAATGAATTCCATAAATACATGTATATGTTATGAGACTGAATAACCATAAGTCTTGTATCTCATAATAACATCTAAATCTATGCAAGAATGCTCACAGGGAAAACCCTCCATACCTGAAAAGTTAACTAGAGCATAGCATTATGCTAACCATGAAGGAAGCTCCATCTTTTCTACACATGTAAAACTTCATAGTAAGTATGAAAGAGAAATTTCGAAATAGATACTAATCAAACCTGTTGAATTATGTAGCTCAGGTAGGTACTTTTGTACCTGCAGAAGGTATTCTAGCCATGCGTCTTAACTAGAAGGACCTTGTTTTTCATGTTTAGGAGCTTGCATGCAACATGCAAGGCATGCATGTGAGTTAAATTCCACATGTGGATTTTTCCTATTGATTGCATGAGACATTTTGCGCGTGTAAGTGAGTTGCATGCATGCGGATGTTTTGCATGTGACATGCATGAAATGCAAGATAGATTATGACTAGTACTTGGGTTAAAGTAAATAAAGCTAAAGATAAGAAACTTAACTAAAGTTAAGTAACTTGTCTTCAGTTAACGTGATGAGCTAATTTTGGTTATCAATCTTAGCTTTGAAAAAATATCAATTGAGCCTAAATTTTGAGGAAAAGACATAACAACAACACAAGATAGAGAAAAGTATCTCAATGAGTGTGTGTTGGATCCGAGGGAGTGCAGAGTGGTTGGAGTTCTAGATCTGCAAGAGAGAGCAGATCTGCTAGATCAGTTCTAGTATATTTTAATCTGTATTTTCTCAATTGGACCATTATCCCAGGACGGGAGTGTTTAAAATTTGACAGTTATGGGACGAATTTCCCATGAGAAACCCTACTTCCCCAAATGGAATCCCATTCTTGCCAAAGAATAATTCAAATCGGGACATTAGAAAATATATTTATTAGAAGAAAATTAGACTTTGATTATTATTGATGTATGGGCACTCTTCATATTATCATGGCACAAGAAATCCTGGAAAATATATTTAATATTGTTATAAAAAAAAAATTTGAATTTTCAATTCCCTCCATAAGTTTCTAGTCAGCATCTCATGTCAGCCTAATTCTAATAGACGTGTCTTTCGCACATTGAAAAAACTATAGATTGTCAATAATCCTCCATCAATTTGGTAGCAAAGAGATAATCCTTCTATGGTTCTGACAATATTCTCTAAGGCTCACATTGTCCTCCTTGTGGCTCGCACTTCAATTATTTGAATATACTTCTATGTGGCTAAATAAAGGCTCGCATTCCTCTATAATAAAGCCTCACATTCCTATGTAATAAAGGCTCGCATTTTCTCTTGATGAAGCATGTATTTCTCTGTGGTATGTAGCTCACATTTCTATGTGAAGAAAACTATAATATCTATGGTGCAAGATCAATCCCTGTAATGAAAACATGACCACAATATTTGTAAGTCTAATCATTATGTTTCGCTGTTAAGTCCCTATATTAATAGTGTAGTCCCTTATTATGTTAGTATATCCCCCCTTATTGTTATTGTTGTACCCCTGTAACCCCCATATTGTTATTATTGTGCCCTTACATTATTATTGTTAGGTCTGCTAGGGTTACATTGTGGCCCCATGGACTCCTATATATAGAAAGGAGGTTTTGTCATTTGTATCATCCAAGAATTGTTCATTCATGTAATGTATTGGAGGTTTCCCCCTCAAAGTGGC
The DNA here is from genome assembly GCA_034641835.2 of Pinus albicaulis. Lineage (NCBI taxonomy): Eukaryota > Viridiplantae > Streptophyta > Pinopsida > Pinales > Pinaceae > Pinus > Pinus albicaulis. Next base: position 178,537,077 of record CM076583.1, read on the forward strand.
TTATTTCTAAGGTGTTGATATCTCTTTTATTCTATTTTTGGAGCTGGTTTCATAACATTTGGTATCAGAGCTTTGGATTCTAGGGTTTCGCTGCTCCAAACAGGTCATTGTGGCATTTTCACTATAAAAAATTTTCTATGAAGGTTCAGAAGCTGAAATTTTTAGAGTGTGAAGCTGACCTTTTGAGGAACATCGTCGCAAAATTTCAAAGTCTATTTCATAATATTTTAGGAGATGTGATCTGTGGAAGTTAGGGCTTTTTGCAGGCTCCTGAATTTCACTTAAAAAGGTCATCACGGAATTTTCGCTATAACTTTGTTTCTATGAAGGTTCAGAAGCTGAAATTTCTAGAGCGTGAAGCTGAAATCCTGAGGAATATCATCGCAACATTTCAGAGCTTGGTTCACAATATTTGAGGAGGTATGAACTGTGGAAGTTAGGTATTTTTCAGGCTCCCGAATTTCATATCAAAGAGGTGATCGTGGGAAAATCTTCATAACTCTCTCTCTCTGAGCATCAGATTGGAATTCGGTAAAAAGTGACTGGAATTACACAGACTGTAGTTTCCTGTCTATAAATTTTAGATCCAAAGGAGCAAACAATGACACGTGGCAAGTCGTACAAGTTTGCTCTACGAAACTAGTCCATAACTAGGTCATTGTGGGAGATTGGACATAACTTTGCCTTGAAGAATCCAAATCAAGTCAGACCTGTGGAATTTGAAAGAAGCTTCAGAGGAATACTATAGGGCGAATTTCAGATATTAAGGATTTACAAGTATATAGATAAGTCAATTTCAATATCGAGCTCCTTAAAAGCAAGAAAAAATTGTGTATTTGGTTTTTAAAATTGCATAACGTTTGATTGAAAAAGCAATTTGAAGTGATTCCAAGGGCATATTTTAGAATTTTTATCAGTATTGGGTTCTATAATGTCTCCAAAAAATAATTCCATACCCATTAAGCCCTCAAAAAGCTATACTATGACGCATGAAGAGGAAGAATTGCAGTATGAGATATCAAAATTACGATACCAAGTGCAACAAATTTCGATCTTACGAAGAGCAACCGAAGATGACATAGATGGTTTAAAAGCAGAAATGGAGGCTAAGTTGGATGGTTTGAAGAATCAAATAATAGCTAATATGGATGATAAATTAGTGGAAGATCACATCCAACATCAACAACAAGTTCTCCAACTCTCAAAGGATAACCTAACTTTGGTGCGGAATCTAATGAAACAACAGGAAGATCAACATCACATCGAAAGAAGTTCTGAAGCAGTCATAGAAACAAGAAATCGACAAGTGCGATCAATTTCAGAGTATCTCAGCAAGTGGAATAACTTTCCTGTAGAAGATTCCACATGGGAGGATGAGAATTTTATACAAAAGTATCAAGAAATAATCAAGCATTGAGGACAACACTTGTTTGAAGGAGAGGGGCATGTTAAGTCCCTATATTAATAGTGTAGTCCCTTATTATTTTAGTGTATCCCCCCTTATTGTTATTGTTGTACCCCTATAACCCCCATATTTTTATTATTGTGCCCTTACATTATTATTGTTAGGTCAGCTAGGGTTACATTTTGGCCCCATGGACTCCTATATATAGAAAGGAGGTTTTCTCATTTGTATCATCCAAGAATTGTTCATTCATGTAATGTATTGGAGGTTTCCCCCTCGAAGTGGCTTATTTCTAAGGCGTTGATATCTCTTTTCTTCTATTTTTGGAGCTGGTTTCACAATATTCGCAATGTATCCAAGTATGGCTCGCGGTATAGTTATATGAGGCTCGTATCGTATTTATTATGGTGCACTTTCATTTTTCTATGGTTTTTTCTATGGCTCGTATTATCAACTCTATGGCATCGCTCTATGGATTTGAATTACAATGGAATTGCATTTTACTCTATGGATCGAAGGCATCCTCATGGCTTCATTGTTGTTTTGTGACTTATATACATATGACAGGTTCTATATAATTACAGTGACTTGGTTCAATGTCTTTGACGTGTATATGTATGTCTATGATAGCGAACTTGGTCTACATGATAATGAACAAATTCTTTTAATGAGAGTGATGGTAGTGACTTGGAAGTGATGTGTAATAGTGATATTAATAACATACTTGATAATAGTGATGACATACTCTTCATAACAATGACCTTGTTGTGTGTTCATACCAGTGCCCTTGAGACAATTTTCTATGTGACTTTTTGAAAGTGACATTTTATGAGTGACATGATAGTAAATTTATGATAGTGATTTTGGTTCAAGACAGTGGTCTATATGTATGGAAGTTACCTTGTTGTATAGCATATACATGGTAGTGATCTTGTATGGCAGTGACCTATATTCATAGTGACCTTGCTTATGATGAATAATGACAGCAAGAGTGATCTTTATATGACAATGTTGATGACAATGAATTGAAGGATTATGGAAGTGGTAGTGTCTCTACAGAAAATGACTTTTCATATTATAGTCATCATGTTATGATTCATGTGGAAGTGACCTTGCTCTTATATGATGGCAGTGACCTTGGATAGTGTTCTTACTCCATGATAGACGATGACAGTGAACATGTTGATGTTAATTATGATTCCACTCTATACAATGATGTGATAGAAACTCTCTCTCGGACTTATTTCATTCAGTTCACAAACAAAGTTGTGAACTGACTTGGGTTGGCCCTGGGAGGCCTGATGTAGTTGATGAATCTTGTTATCGATGTACTTTGTATCTCAATTGAACAATTGATGAATATCTAATATAAGAAGAATTTGGTTGGGTTTTCCCCCTTGTGGGGTTTTTCCATGGTCTCTGACCTAAATCTTGTTGTCTCTATTGTGTATGATTTTCTTTTATTTTTCCTTATTTTTTGTTAGCATTGTTGATGTTATTGTTCTTTCTACATAATTTTTAATGATGTTATGATGTTATGGGGTGAATGCAACATGTAAATGATGAAAAAATTGTAAATGCAATTATTTGAAGCAAAGAACAATCTAGCCCTAAAAATTAGCATGGTACCAAAGTTGGGTTGAAGAAAAATCATTGAGATCACCCCCCTTTTGATGACACCTATGTTGAAATTCATGAAAAAATTAGATTGAAAGGGATAAATATGGCAGAGACCTAAAAGAATCCTAGAGTTTGAAGGAAACCCTATGTAAAAAATTTTCCTACAAGAGAAGGTTAGGATTAATTAGGAGAAACCCTTGAAGTGACCTTGGATATGGCCTACAGCATCGAACCCCTAGAGTGAAGCAGAATCTTCTTGATCAGTAAGAATTTGTTGAGTTCTTCAAGTACCTATGACAGATTTAGAGAAACTCTAGTTTGTCTAATCTCCTTCGCAATGGTAGATGATGTGTTAGAGTGATTATCTTGTAATTGGGCTTGAAAGGATTGGAAAGAAAATACAAGTGATGTTGAAGAAGATGCATTTATTTTGAAGACAACATTGACATATGATGGATGGACAATGATTCTTCTTGGAAAAAATGGAGACAAGATCAGGAGGGTGTTGTGAGCCTTCTCCAATCGACATTAAAGATAAGTACTTTCAAGACTCATGTCATTTCTTTATGTCGCCATTCTTGAGAATTTATTTTTTTTCGATTATTGGTGATTCTTCTTGCATGAGTATTTTATTTGTTTCACTAAATTCCTGGATGAGGATGTGATCCATCTTGAGGATCATCAAGATGCAAAGTAGTGCAGGAAGGGTTAGCTCCAAGATGAAGTTGGTGCAAGAAAATGAAGGAGCCACTCTTACATCTATAAAATAAAGATTCTTGCCTCATCACTAGGTACACCTTCATTATGATAATTTACTTTTCCATTATTTCTCTTGCTCTTGAAATGGGGTCATAGGTATATCGAATGAATGTGAGGACTACGTCATTTGTATTGAAATTGAGGAATATGTGGACCCATCCCATGATTAGAGTGGCACTTGAAAATCAATATCCTAGTGTTGAACCCCAAAATTGCTTCCTTTTTAAAACTCTCTTACACCATATCCTCCTCCTTTTTAATCCTAACAAATCTAACTGGGCATCAATTTACAAGGTTTATGGCATAGCAGGTACATAATCATCTTCTATTTCATAAATTTTAATGGTATTTATTATTAAACTCAATATTTACATGAGCTATTGAATTACAATGATTCTCTAGCTAATGTTTGATTCTACAGTGAAGTTGAAGGTTTGATGGGTTCTGAAGCTCCAGTCGAAGAACAAGGCATATGGGAAAGTGGAAATTAGTTGGCACGATTATTTTTACCTATCTTCATAACCTGTATCAATAAGGAAAGCACCGTAGCAACTCAGTCAAAGTGAAAGTCAACCATTGTGGAAGGTGAATCAAGCAAGCAAGAAATTAGTAGATGCATATATTCAACGTCTTGATTTGCTTCGCTAACAGAAAATCATGAGAGAATCATGTTATCTTATCGATTTATGTTAATTTTAGTCATTTTCGAGTAGCGAAGAGTTGTAAGACTCTGAAACGGTTATGAGCAAGAGATTATAAATATGCTTCTCAGAATGGCAGTCACAGACTTGGATTTTATTTGAAAAAAATTATTTTTAAAAATACAAAACTTTGTTTTCATTTCATCCCTTTGTTGTGTGATTTATCAATGTGAATTTACTCTTGTGAAGGTGTGGTTTTGACACCTACTTCTCGCAAGAGGGCCTCCTCGAGTTGTAAGGTTTTCATTAATTGCAGATAGCATTTTAATTCTGTGTTTTCTGTAGCATTTCATTAGTTTGTTTAAATGCTTAAGTTTTGATTTTTGAATGAATGCTTAAGATTTTTTTAGAGTAAGATTGCTTAATCATTTCGCTGTAGAGTGAAGTCAATATCTCTTGTGCACAAAGAAAGAGTACAAATTGATATAGATTTATAGTATAGTTGTGTGAATATGATTTTAATTTAGAGTTAATCTATTTTTAGCAATTTAAATTTAGTTTCATTATCAAGTGTGATTTCATTTAAAGCAAATGTAATTTATTTCAAGCAAGAGTGAAGCAAGTGTGATTTTCTTTTGAGCAAGAGTGATATTTATTTTTGCAAAGTGTGATCTTTATTTTGAGAAAGTGTGATAATTTTATGGCGATTATAGTTTGTAAATACTTCTTTAGCAAGTGTGATCATTTTGATTTTAAGAATGACATATTTACCTTCATAGTTAACATGTGCATCTCAATATCTCAATTTAACTTAAGAATTGTTTAAATAATAAGGACTCCTAACACATATAGTGCACATACATTTCATCAGTATACTATCCCTGGTTGATAATTCATGTAATTAATTTAACTCCAATTAAATTACCAAACATTTTGGCACCATTTTCGAGGAAGTGTATCTAGGATTAGTTTTCTTTTTTATTAAAAAAAATGATATGCATAGGGAAAGATATTCTAGAGGTAGATTTGTAAGAGGTAGGATTTTAATTCCAACATCACCATTCACCGCACCAAGACCTCGTAGTGCCACACCATCCACTAAAACTCATATTCCATCAATTGCAGGCAGGCATAGACTTCCCGAGGGACTTAGATATGAAATCCAACCTAGAGATTCACTAACTTCCTCTATTGTAGTTGTATGAGAAAAAGAAGATCCTAAATACCCAACATAAGGAGTAATCTTTCTATCTTCAACCGGAAAACAATTTCTACGACAAGAATTGGAAATCCCTAGTGAAGAAGAAGAAGAAACTTGTTTTAACTTTCCATCGAGAGAAGAACCAGAGGAGGCACTGAAAGATCCAATTTTGGAACCTTATATTAGCTCTGAGGAATCTACAATGGTAGGAGAAGGGGAATGAGAGGTAGATAATGTAAATGGTCAACATCTTAGGATTGGAGGTGGAAGAAAAGGTGGAAGAGGTGGCGAAATAGGAAGAGGAGGTGGTAGAGGAGATCCAAAACCTTTTGGATTTCCCATATTTGATGAAGATACCATAGCCACAATGAAAAATATCTAACCCTCTATCCTCTATAATTTCCATGGATTAAGGAATGAGGACCTTGAAACATTTCTCTTTGAGTTCGAAGTTTTGTGTAGATCCTATGACTACTTGCTTGGTACTCAAAAGTTGAAATTGTTTCCAGCCACCCTTAAAGATGCAACATTAAAATGGTTTATGGGACTAGGAACACATACCATAAGAACATGGAAGGAAATGAAAGATGTGTTCTTCGAAAAATACAAATATTATTGTATGCCTCACAACCTTTAAGGAAAATTCTTTAAAATGATGCAAAAAGAGGATGAAAATCTTGAGGATTTGGTTGAAATATTTGCTTACAATCTTAAAAGGGATAAAATGCATAATCTAGATTATGAAACTTTGAAATATCTTTTACTAAAATCCATCAGAGATGAGTGGATAGATCTTCTCAATTTAATGGGTAAAGGAAATGTTTCAAAAATATAATTTAGATACATTTGTGAACTTTGTACACATATTTCAAGAGGTAAGGCTGGAACTGAAAAACAAAACAAAAAAAATCCAAGAGATCCTCTTATGTCTAGGATTAACAAATCTGCAGCTCAAACAATAAGTAGAGAAGAAATAGGAAACTTGCTTAAGAATTTTAAAACAGATATTTTGGGGAGTCTTAGTGAAAAAATAGATACCCTTCAAACACAAGACAAGCAAAAGGCTGAAAAAGTTGCATTATATTTTTTTTTTCCAAAATGTAGAAAGAAGCATGCTTTGAGAGAATGCCCTCTTGTCTTAAAAAGTGTATAAAAATGTGTTATATATGTCGAAAATCATGATATAGAGGAATGTCCTTCAATACCAGGTCTTAAAGTTGTTTATCAAGAGGAAGTAATACCAAATCAAACAGGACCTCTTTGTTTTATTTCTAAGAGACCATGGAAAAATCCACAATCAAATATGACTTAAGGTTTCACACTAAAAAATATGCACAACCACCACAAAGTAATTAGACTGCACCCATGCCTTGGCAGCCTTGACCTCAACCATGGACACAATGATGGAAAAATCCTTATGGTGAGTATCCTCAATATCAACAAACTTACCATGTTTTTCCACCACAATATTTCCCTCGGCCTGTTCAACCCTCTCAACCTCAAAATCCAAATCCACAACTTTCATTACCATTTTCACAAAAGCCAAATCAATTGTCTACTCAGCCACTTTCAAATCCAAATAATAAAAACTCACAACCTGTTTACAACGTAGAAGGGAATAATTTCCAAACTTATATGATAACTCCATTAGATCTAAATAATTTTCAACTTAGATCTGGTAGAGTATTGGAAAAGAAGTCACCATCTGTTGTTATCAAGGAATATGAGAATGATGACCTCTCTTAGAAAGATACATCTCTTCATCAAGAGGAAGATCCTCAAAAACAAACCACCCCTGTACATTCTGATGATATTCCAATAAACTCAACTCCCATTACATAACAACCTTCAGTTTCTGTTCAAAATCCACCTTTTCCTAAAAGATTGAAAATTGACAAAGGGAAAGAGAAACAGATTGTATTACCAGATTACGACATGATAGATGAATTGAAGAATGTTTGTATAAAAATTCCTTTGTTACAAGCTATCAAATAGATACCAATATTTGCAAAGACAATCAGGGAGTTAAGTATTAAGAAACCAAGAAGAAAAATAAAATAATAAAATAATCAAGTTGGAAAAATTGTAGATATCATGATGGGAAAGACAACAATTTAGAAATATTTTGATCCAGGTAGTCCTATTGTGAAAACACACATTAATGGTGTTGAAATTCTGAACACATTGATTGATTTAGGGGAAGCTATCAATATCATGAGTAAAAAAACTATGGATCAATTGAAACTTCCTAATCTTCAATATACACCTACATCGTTGCAACTAGCAGACATATTTGTTATCAAACCTAATGTTGTGTTAGAATATGTGTTTGTATCCTTATATTCTTGGGAATATCATGTTGACTTAATGATCTTAACATCCAAGAATAATCTAGGAGGACATCCATTGGTTTTAGGTAAACCATAGTTAGCTACAACTGATGCTTTTATAAGTTGTAGATTTGGTGATATGTTTATCTCTGATGGAATTTCAACAAAGAAATTCACATTATATCCTCCAGCAAAAACAACAATAGAAGCATAAAGTGAAGAATGGATATATGATGATAATGAATGCTTTTATATACGACCAAATTTTGCTACTTCACAAATAGATGAAGAAGATCAGATTTTGAATTTAATGGAAAATAATGAATCTTCCTCACATTGTGAACAAAGTCTAAGTTTTCAAGAACAATGTAATATTTGAAATTTATCATCACGACAAATTACTTTACATTATATGGAGAAATTTTGAAATTATTTAATAAAAATATTTCCAAGGAAAACTTTGAATATCAATAATAATATGGAAGAATCTCAAAAGAAGGAATTAGTGAAGATGCTACAAGAACATTCCTCTTCTTATGCATGGGAATCCACTGATATGAAATGAATTGACTTAAATACTTGTATGCATAAAATCTATATTGAAGAAAATTTCATACCAATCCGACAACCCCGGAGGAGGATGAATCTAAACTTAAAGGAAATTGTTAAGGAGGAACTACAAAAATTGTTAAAAGTGAATTACATTTATCTAATATCAGATAGCTAATGGGTCTCACCATTGGTAATTGTTTCGAAAAAGAATGGAAAATGGAGAGTATGCATTGATTATAGGGAATTGAATAAAGCCCCTTTAAAAATCATTTTCCACTTCCTTTAATAGATCAAGTGCTTGAAACATTGGCAGGGAAGAAATATTTTTCATTCTTCTATGGTTTTAGTGGATATAACCAAATCCAAGTGGCTCCATAAGATCAAGATAAAACAATTATTACCTATCCATGGGAAATTTATGCTTACCGAGTACATCCTTTTGGATTATGTAATGCACCAGCAACATTCCAAATAGAAGTTCTAGGCATTTTTTCTGATCTAATTCATGATTGTGTGGAATTTTACATGGATGATTTTACTCTCTATGGAAACTCTTTTGAAGAAGCTCTTAAAATTTTGGAAAAAGTTCTCATTAGAATGTAAAGAAGAAAATCTCTCATTAAGCAATGAAAATTTTTTTATGATGTTTATTGAGGGAATTGTTCTAGGCCACCATATTTCGGGAGATGGAATTAAAGTGGATGCATCTCAGGTAGAAGTCATCTCTAAATTATAAATTCCTACTTGTCAAAGGGATGCTAGAATTTTTCTCAGTTTTACTAGATATTATATAAGATTTATAGAAAACTTTACAAATATTTCCCTTCCACTTTTCAAATTTCTTACAAAATATTTTGAATTCATCTGGAATTTTGACTGCTAGAAAGCCTTTCAAACATTGAAATAAAATATTTCCCAAACACCCATTTTAAGAGTACCAAAATGGAAACTACCTTTTCATATTTCAACTTATGCCTAATACAACTTTAGGAGTTGTATTAGGATAGAAATATTTGACTCCTTATGCCATTTAATATACAAGTAAAAATTTGACCCCCGCATTTTAGCCATTGTACATGCCATCAATAAATTCAAACATTATATCACTCATTATGAAACCTTCATTCACATAGATCATTCTGCAATTAGATATTTAATGAATAAGGAAATTACTAATGGCATAATTATAAGATGGTTATTGTTATTACAAGAATTCAATATTACTATTTTGGATAGACCTAGAAAGCAAAACATAGTTGTTAATTTTCTATCTAAAATGCAAAATGATAATAATGATATTCTTGTAGAAGATAATTTTCTTGATGAATATATTTTTGAAATACCTATTAAATCTCCTTGGTTTTCATGCATTTCTAATTATTTTTCCACACATAATTTACCATCATATTTGTATCCTCGAGAGAAAAAGAAGGTTATTAAACCTAGTGCATCTTATTCATGGATATATGAAGAATTGTACAAGACAAGACTAGATCTAATTGTTCGAAGATGTGTTATAGAGGATGAAGTACCAAATATTTTAAAATCTTATCATGATGAACCATGTGGAGGACAATGTGTTGATAAAAGAACTGCTTATAAAGTTCTTTGCTTAGGATACTTGTTATGAAACCAACTCACAAAATAGAAGAAAAGATAGATCAACACCTTATAAATCAACGTCTTCGAGGGGGAAACCTCATTTACATTACATAAATGAACAATTATTGGATGATACAAATGACAAAACCTCATTTCTATATATAGGAGTCTAATGGGTCACAATATAATCCTAGCTAACATAACAATAACAATGTAAGGGCAAAAAAAGAACAATAGTGAGCTTCTATGGGAAACAATAATAATAATATGGGGACTACATGGACACAACAATAACAATAAGGGGGCTATACTAACAATAACAATAAGGGGATACACTAGTATTATAGGGACCTAGCAATACTATTGACCTTCTCTTTTTAAGGAGGTCAAGGAGTACGTTAAGAGATGTGATAGTTATCAAAGAATGGTAAAGTTCATTCCTTCGAATGAAATGTCTCTACAACCTTACGTACTTATTGAAAATTTTGAAAAATGGGCACTAGATTTTGTTGGTCCAATCAATCCACTGTCAAGATAAAAAAGGTACATTTGTGTCTATACGGATTATGTCACAAAATGGGTAGAAGCTAAAGCACTTCCTTTTGCTACTGAAAATGTTGTATTTTCACTTCTTTTTGACGATATTTTCACTTGTTTTGGTGTCCCAAGGGAAATTGTGACAAATCAATGTACTCAATTTACATCCAAGTTGTTACAGAAGATAATGGAGGAGTACAAAATCAAACATCGGAAATCTACTCCATATCCACAAGCAAATGGAAAAGTGGAATCTGCCAATAGAGTAATTGAAACAATTCTTACCAAGATTGTGCATCTGCATAGAAGATATTGGGAGAAAAATCTTTCAGAAGCTTTATAGGCATATTTTATTGCATGGATAAATACAACAGGACAAACTCCTTATGAACTTTTTTTGTGGAAAGAAAGTCATATTTCCTATTGAGTTCCAAATAAATACCTTTAAAACAATAGTCAAATTAGGTCTTGATCTATCAGAAGCAAAAATAAAAAGAATCGAGCAATTGAATTAACTTGATGAGATACGAAAAGATGTTATTCATAAAACCAATATAGTTCAACAGATTAGATCAAGGTGGCATGATAAGTTTATCAAAGAAAGAAAATTCCAACCTGGTGATTGGGCATTGATTTTTTATTCAAATTTTAAATATATTCAAGGAAAATTTCAAACTCTTTAGCTTGGTCCTTATGAGATTCAAATTTTCTTTGATAATGGAGCAGTCGGAATCAGAACTATTGATGAAGAAAAAATAACTTTCTTGTAAATGGTCATATATTATTAATATATCATAAATCATTAACGAAGAAAGAGTTCATAAGAAATCTACGAAAAAATCTCAATTTGAAGTTGGTAAAGGAAGATTCTTTTTCCTCTCCCACTTAGCCTTCTACTTTCTTTTTCAATATATATATATATATATATATATATATATAAAGGAAAAGAAAAGAAAAATGATGAAAAAAAAAAAAAAAAATTATAAACATGAAACCCAACAATGTTCACATGTTTATACATAAAATATAAGTTAAAAACCAAGAATCCTTTAAATTTTCTTTTTAAATTCCTTATTCTTGTCCCTTTTTCTCTTTTTTATTCCTCTTTTCTCTTTTGAAAAATAAAGCAGCTACATAATTTCAACATTCTGCAGCTCTCATGAAATTCTGTAGCTAACTTGATAGATTGCAACCATGGAAAATGAAGATCATGGCAAAAGAAAATTGAATGAATATTACAGCTAAAGCAACCTACATACAACCTAAAGCAACCTGCAAAAGGACAAAAATCCGTAAGTCAAAGATATAAGGTATGTAGATATTAGTTATATAATAAAAGTAAAAACATTTAAACTATGAAATAAAACATGAGTGACCGTTGTTACTGCCATTTTGTAAAATGATTACTATGACATGAATTTGGAATTAACAAAAATATCTATGTTTTGTCAAATAAATCCATTATGAAGCCTTGATACAATTCAAACTCATTTTCTTCTCTTCATATATCATTCTACTTCATGCCAATCCTTCCATCACACCTATTTCACTCAACCCTGTTTTCATTGTCGAAACCACCTCTTACCTAAAGTTTGTCGTTTTCAACTCACTCCATAATCGAATTCCTTCCACAATAACCCCATCAAAAGAGAAATTGAGAGCTAAAGTTTCTCCAACATGAGATTCATCGTACGCTCAGAGTCGAATGGGGCTAAATTTCTTGAAGGATACCCACAAGTCAGAGAATTGTTGCAGCAATCACAGTGGCTAGCGTTCATGGTAAAATTTGATGGGCGTGGAAAGTAAGTGGAAAAATCCTTTGCTAGGGCATACAATCGCATAAAAGCAGAGATTGGGGACATGAAATTTATTTTGATAAAGTCATTTGTAGCAAAGGCTACAGGATTACAAAGAATCGGTGAGAGTTGGTTCAATAACCAAAAAATTGAAGAGAAATAATGAAAAGTCTTCCTCAAGAATCTAGGTATGGATATTTCTGTGTTTAAAAAGAGGATACTAGTCACATCTTTGAAGAAAAAATGGAGGAATTTTCTATTTATTATTCAAAATTTATAACTTGTGAAGGTAGGTTCAGTCACATGTTCTTTTACCATGCACAATTGATGATGAATTTTCTTGAAGGAAATGAAATTAACCTACCATACTTCCTACTTCATAAGTTGAGAAAAATGTATGGAAACATACATAAGAAAATGTAGTCCATAGATAAAACCTTATACCATCATGGATTAGTGAAAGCATTGGTTGAAGCCCATTTGAAAAACATAGGAGACAATTGGGAAGATTTCTTAATCAGAAATATTTTAAGGAGGCAGAATAAGAAGAACCTAGTAAAACAAGGAAGAGTGGAAGGAAGTTGAATTTAAGCCCTAAGGATAACTCACCTCCACAACAAAATCAAGATTAGTAGGATGAAACTCCTCTTGCAAGTGTGTTGGATACTCTTAAACAGAGAAATGTTAGAAGAAAGAAATCTAGAAATAAAGGAGAAAGTTCATCCAAAAAAAAAAACGGAGCAAGAGAAATTCAAGAAGCAGTCCCTTACTACTGAAAAACCATAATCCACTATAAGAAGAAGTGCAAAGCTCAATAAACCAGTGCATGTACAGTCTCAACAATCCCCATGATTCATCAACTTAGATGAAGATTAGGAATTGAGATTTTTGTCACCAACAGTTCCATCACCTAGATTTCTATCACCAATTTCCAGTCGAACTAAGAGAACTTCGGAAATATATCTTTTTCAACAAGAGATATATGACTACATAGAGTCTTTGTAGCAAATATATGTAGGTAAAACAGTGGAATCATCCTCAAACCAAGAGGAAATTACTCATTTTGACCCTCCAAAAAGATCTGAGATTGTAAACACTCTTAACGAAGAAATCTATGAGTTGTAGGTATTAGATAGATATGTGAAACAAGAACATGAAACACTAAAAGTGAAAAATTAAATACATAAAACTAAAAATGGCAACATCATGTTGCATCTTGGTCTATGGTATGATAAGAACGATAAATTGATGGCCAAAAAAAAATCTCTTAAAATAAAGGTGATGATCTTGCACAATAGAATCTTGATGAATAAAATAAGGATGGCAGTCACTACCAAGAAATAAAGAAGGGATAACTTGAAATTTCTTTCTTAGGCCTCTGAAGAAGCTTAGTAACCAAGAAGGGCCACAAATTTTGAAATTTTGCATGAAGACATGCAATGTCTTTGGTGTGGGGGAATGTTGAACCCGAAAATTTCTTCTTTTTGACAACTCTCTTACACTCTATCCTCCTCCTTTTTTTATCCTAATAACTCTAATTGGGCATCAATTTACAATTTTTAAGGCATAGAAGGTACATAATCATCTTATGTTTCATAAATGTCAATGCTTGATGAATAAACTGAGGATGGCAGTCACTACCAAGAAATAAAGAAGGGATAACTTGGAAGTTCTTTCTTAGGCCTCTGAAGAAGCTTAGTAACCAATAAGGGCCACAAATTTTGAAATTTTGCATAAAGACATGCAATGTCTTCAGTGTGGGGGAATGTTGAACCCCAAAATTTCTTCTTTTTGACAACTCTCTTACACCCTATCCTCCTCCTTTTTTATCCTAATAACTCTAATTGGGCATCAATTTACAATGTTTAAGGCATAGAAGGTACATAATCATCTTATGTTTCATAAATGTCAATGTTATTTATTATTTAACTCAATATTTACATAAGCTACTAAATTATAGTGATTCTATAGCTAATATTTGATTTTGCAACGAAGTTGATGTTGAGAATTTGGAGGGCTTAAGGTTAATACAAATTCCCTTCTTCATAATTACTTGTGAGCTTGCTTGTGTTGTTTATGTATTCTCTTAGTTAATATTTCATCAAGTCAATTATCAAAATGCACAAGACACAAATGTTTAAGCAGAAGTAACACTTTTATTACATTACACTTTTACCTTCCTTACATTACACTTCAGAATTCATTATAACCCTTATGCTTGTATATCTTAGTCCTGAGACATTTGCTTATACCAACATTGTATGATCGCAATCCTGTAGATATCTGCACTGCATCCTTGTAGATATCCGCACTGTATTCTTAGAGATGTCCAGCTTTTATGTTTATTCATACATCTGCATTTCCTTAAACCAATTCGCAATTCCTGTCTTAAGTCTACACTAAATCTCCTTCAAAATCCACAAACTGTCTCTTGAACTACCAAAAACTCACCTCCTCAAATGGGCCGCAGAGAAGGTATTTGTAGATACATTCTAACTGTATTTAGGCCGACCATCTAGAAAGACAGAGGGCCAACTTCATAGTTTATTATAGGTCGACATGAAGGATAGTTAATCCAGTGTTAATAAGATTATCTTCTTGCATCTTTTGGGAGTCATCTCTTCACAGTATTTTTCCAAGATCTTGGAGTATATTTGTTGACTAGATCCTTCATGAACATGACTCTTAAATACATCTTATTATTTTTTACTTCTTCTTTATATAAGTACATAATTATATAGTCAACATGAAGACCGACCTAGTTACACTTTTCAACACTCCCTCTTAACTAGGGAGGTATTCATACAGATACATGGTCACTTTCAAACTGAATAATATCATAAGAAGATTCGGATTGGTAATCGCATCTGTATAGCATCATATCAACTAGCATTGTCCTAGTGCAAGGCCTTGACTAACAGCTCCATATCTCAACGAGACAATGGGCTACAATGCTGGTGAGACACATGATTTATAGACACCTTCGTCATTGTCTCTCCAAGGTACATACTCCACCCGGGTGTTCCCAAAGTATGACCTTCCTGGACTATTCTTCTCTTGGGTATCTAGCCCTAAAATAATATAGGTCCCTGACTACTCTTATCTTGAATTCCCTAACCCATTCTCAAATATTATCGAATTCCAGATGATTACCCAATCCTCCATTCTATCTTCCCAAGACCAGAATGATGTGTCTATCTCTCCCTCTCAACCAGGGAGGACCTATTCCACAAGGGAATGTACTCATTCCTATACGAGGAATGTACCTAAGCTCATTCTTAGGAATTACCAAGTTTCTTACAAGTAAGAAACTTATCATCAGGCTCCTTCTTAACCAGGGACCTCTAGCAGCAATGGTGAGACACCCAGCTGCTCATGGAGAATTCCTGTCCTTGATGTCATGGATTTCGATATTGAGGAATCTCCAACTTTTAGCTTCATAGGGCACAGATCATCCATCACTTCCATCCTGAGTCATGTCAGTCTATTAGAGAGTGATTCATCAGACTTCCTTTATCTGGTCCATTTTTATGCCATGCTGCTTTCCTTCGAATCATTTCCAAGGATCATACATCATTTCTCATGATTAGAAACCCTGCACAAATTCATCCAAATAAACATATTCATATTAACTAAAGTTACCTTAGTAATGATCTTTGACCATGACATCTTCCTGTATGCATCGACATCCTTCATACTGATTGACACATATCCTAATGATATGGCTTTGCCATGGGTATTCATCTTTACCAGACTTTCGTTAGAGTCTACATATCTTCCCAGGAGATCTTTTAGTCACATCTTCTTGGTCTCCGGATGATGATTGCCTCTTGACGTGGTTGCATTTCATGATCTCTTCCTTTCTGTGCATTCTCCATTCTGAGGAACTTACACATTTTCCAGTTCCTTGTTCATATACAACCACCTCATATTTCATGAGGACATATTATGTTGATTTCATCTGTCTCGTGCATTGAGAGATACTTCTCCATAGATCATACTTCTAAGTACATAATTTCATTACCTGCAACCATATAACATGACATCACAGCATCCAATGTCAACATATAAATATATACATACCTCATACCTTTTTCCCTTGAGTCATCCTGTAGCAATTTTTAAGAATGAATAGCTTCATTCCCTTGGCTTGTTTCATCAATGTCATCACATCCCAGAAGTATGTTTCTATGATGACCCTTTCTCTTGATGACTACTTTCTTAAAGTTTGTCAAAGAGGTTTTCCCAGAGCTGATTCACCAGGAGCTCCTGCCATGCTTCGATCAGGATGCTACATTGCTTCCTATCATATATCCAACAGAAATCAATTCCTTATTCATAAGTTTGCGTGATTTTCCTTGAATATTCTTTTCTTTCTCCTATTGAGATTGTCCCTTTAGGACCATATTTCTTGTAATTTCCATAAGTCTTCCACATTTCCTCAACTTCCCTTTTTCTTCTGCAAATGTTTGAGCCTTTTATCCTTTAACATTTTTTCCCTTGATTTGTCTTTTTCCATCTAGCATAGAGACCGCAAGTTGAATGAGGTAATTTTCTTGTCTATTTGTTACGTTGTCCATCTTATCATCTTCTCCAAATCTCATAGTTGAGATCTTATGAAGATATCCCTTCATTCTTTGATACCTTAATTTTGTGTAAATTGGTTCTAAGTGACATAACCTTATGTATTGCATAGAATAGTTCTTTCAGCGTATCATATATTCTCTTGATGTCTCCAATCCTGTCATATATAGAAGGATGTAAGGACATTGACTGATTTCATAAGAATCCTTTGAGCCCTTTTATCCCTTTCCATGTATTCAGATAAACCTTGACCTTCATAGAATTTTCATGACTTTACTTTCTTCGAGGACTGTGACTATCCTCCTCATGCAAGGATTCTTGGTAACCTAACCAGCTTATAGATATCCCTGCAAAAACAAAGTCATTTAACCAAATTTGATTATAGAATGAAAGATACTTGATAAGTGAAGATAAAGTCTTCAGCTTGATTTCTTCGATGGTTGTTGAGAAAAGATGTGTTAGTGCTTTCTCTTTGGATGATCTTCTTCAAGGGTAAGGATTAGAGCCTTGTTGTAATGATGATAAAGCCTTCTTTTGGTTGTCTATGTCTTGTTCTATTTTTGTCATGAAACCAAGGTCTCATTTTGATACTGATATCGTTCTTTTAAGATAGCACTATATTATTATTATTGCACTGTGAGTTCTCAAAGATTGTGGTGTTTGCACAAGAATCATCTTAACTATAGCAACATTGAATCATGTACCAACATATAGTATCAAAGTGGGCGATTATAGTAATGTTGATGTAGATAATACCAGACCTGAAATATCACTCTGAACTGCACCATGTATGACGAGAAGTATAGTAGTTAGACTACTGAACTGAGTTTGTCAAAATACTCCTGAAATTAGCCCGAGATGATCCAAACTGTTGACTGTGACATTCAGACTGTGATTGCTTCTCGAAATTTCAGAGAATCCTCCTTTGACTTGCTTAGATGTTTTTGAAATTTGATCCGTAAGTGTCTCTTAGATGCCCTTCCTTAACTGTTACCTTATCTTTGATACCATGTTGAGAATTTGGAGGGCTTAAAATTAATACAAATTCTCTTCTTGATAATTACTTGTGAGCTTGCTTGTGTTGCTTATGTATTCTCTTAGTTAATCTTTCATCAAGTAAATTATCAAAATGCACAGGACACAAATGTTTAAGCAGAAGTAACACTTTTATTGTGGGAAGATAATCACAGATTTACCTTCCTTACATTGCACTTCAAAATTCATTATAACCCTTATGCTTGTATATCTTAGTCCTGAGACATTTTCTTATACCAACGCTGTATGATCGCAATCCTGTAGATATCTGCACTGCATCCTTGTAGATATCCCCACTGTATTCTTAGAGATGTCCAATTTTTCTGTTCCTTCATACATCCGCATTTCCTTAAACCAATTCTCAATTCCTATCTTAAGTCTGCACTAAATCTCCTTCAAAATCCGCAAACTGTCTCTTGAACTACTGAAAAATCACCTCCTCAAATGGGCCGTAGAGAAGGTATTTATAGAGACAGTCTAACTGTCTTTAGGCCGACCAGCCAACAAGATAGAGGACCGACTTCATAGTTTATTATAGGTCGACATGAAGGATAGTTAATGCAGCATTTATAAGATTATCTTCTTGCATATTTTGGGAGTCATCTCTTCACGGTATTTTGCCAAGATCTTGGAGTATATTTGTTGACTAGATCCTTCATGAACATGACTCTTAAATACATCTTATTAATTTTGACTTCTTATTTACATAAGTACATAATTACATAGTCAACATGAAGACTGACCTAGTTACACTTTTCAACAGTTGAAGGTTTGATGGGTTCTGAATCTCCATTCGAAGAACAAGGCATATGGGCAAGTGGAAATTAACTGGCACAATTATTTTTACCTATATTCATAACCTAGATCGATAAGGAAAGCACCGTAGCAGCTCAGTCAAAGTGAAAGTCAACCACTGCGGAAGGAAAATCAAGCGAGCAAGAAATTAGTAGAGATGCAAATATTCAGCCTCATGATTTGCTTCGTTGATAGAAAATCATGAGAGAATCATGTTATCTTATCGTTTTATGTTAATTTTAGTCATTTTCGAGTAGGGAAGAGGCGTAATACTCTGAAACAGTTATGAGAAAGAGATTATAAATTTGTCTCTCAGCATGACAATTACAAACTTGGATTTTATTTGAAAAACTTTGTTTTTACAAATACAAAACTTTTTTTTTTCATTTCATCCCTTTGTTGTTCGATTTATCAATGTGAATTTAGTCTTGTGAAGGTGTGGTGCTGACACCCACTTCTTGTAGGAGGGTCCGCTAGAGTTTTAAGGTTTTCATTAAATGCAGATAGCATTTCAATTATGTGTTTTCTATAGCATTTCATTAGTTTGTTTAAATTCTTAAGTTTTTATTTTTGAATGAAGCAGCTTAGGATTATTTTTAGAGTAAGATTTCTTAATCATTTTGTTGTAGAGTGATGACGAGATCTCTTGTGCACATGGACAGAGTACAAATTGATATAGATTTTTAGTATAGTTGTGTGAATAGGATTTTAATTTAGAGTTAATCTCTTTTTAGAAGTTTAAATTTAGTTTCATTACCAAGTTTTATTTATTTCAATCAAGAGGGAAGAAAATGTGATTTTATTTTGAGCAAGAGTGATATTTATTTCTACAAAGTGTGATCTTTATTTTGAGCAAGTGTGATAATTTTATGGTGACTCTAGTTTACAAATACTTCTTTAGCAACTGTGATCATTTTTGTTTTAAGAGTGACATATTTACCTTCATATTTAACATTTGCATCTTGATATCTCAATTTAACTTAGGAATTGTTTGAATAATAAGGACTCCTGACACATACAGTGCACATACATTTCATCAGTATACTAGCCCTGGTTGATAATTCATGTAAGTAATTTAACTCCAACTAAATTACCAAACACCTAGGTTGATAACTATGATTGAAGAAGATTCCTATTCATAGGGAGTAGATTGAGTGAAACAATCTAATATGATGTTGATAGTGACATTTCCTTCATGCAATGACTATTCTCAATAACTAATATTTTGTAGTATTTAATGCTTTCGTGACATGGTTCAAACTATAATTAGAAGTATGCTCCTAGAGAAAGAAGGTTATGATGAGATCCTAGCTCTTGTTTCCAAATGCATTATTATCAAATATATGTGAAGTAAGATTCCTTTATGGAGGGAGGAGCATATTTTTAGTTATCTCGGGACTTGAAGGGGCATGAATAATAGACTAATGATTGCAGATTGAAGAAAGGTCCATATGGACTCTAGCAAGTCTCCTAGGCTTAGCACACTTGGAATGATTTAAATTTGATGCAAACGCTGACCTCTCTTCATAATTGAAGGTATGTATTTGATATTTGGTTTTATATGTTGACTGTTTATTAAGATCATCTCATCATTTAGTATCAGAGCGAGTTGACTCTTGAAACCAAGATGATCCACGTCTTGAGATTAGAAGCATAATAGAAGAGATGATGAGGAATTATTTGTTAAGATATGTATTTTTTCAGATATTTGGCATGATGATTTACACTAAGCAGTTGAGAGAACCTCCTCTTCAAATACAAACTTGATGGTTTATTGATTTGAAGTATGTTCTTTGAGCCATATATAACCTGGATATGTATTTTGGAATGTTGCAAAGTTAGTATTGGGATACCTAGACAATGTAGTCATTCATGAACTAAGACAAATTGTTGGATACTTGAGACTTTATGGATACATTGATGCTAAAAATGTTGTTGACTAGAAGAGCACATCTAAGTGTTACCTTAGGTCTTCCCTGGTTTCCTAGATGATTTCCTGGTGTAGAAATGTGTTTCTTTGAGAGACATTTTGCATTGTTGCTAGTATGGTTGGTTGCAAGACAATATGGTGGAGAAAGCTATTTAGAGAGTTGCTTAAGCATATCTTGGGCATGACTACATTGTGACATATTATGGGCTTCGACATGCAGATAATCTTGTGTTTGATTACAGGTTCAAGCACATTGAGATCATATATCACTATATATAGGATATGGTGTAGTAAGGATTAATGAGATTCCATCACATTTTGATTGATGAGCAGGAAATCAATTGGATCATTTTTTTGTAGCATGTTAGCTTGTGGTTGACCCAATATTCTCTAGGTGGCATGCACTATTTCCAAGACTAACAGTCGTAACCCTAGTGAGGGAACTAATGAGATGAAGGGGTCATGGTTGATTGAGGACACTGAGCTATGCTCTTCCCCCCTGTTTGAGCTCACAAGGAGAGGAGTTGATCCAGAGAGCTCCTGGGGTTGAGAGAAATATGGACAATATGATAGGTTGTGGTCCTTACCCTTGTGGTAATTAGATCTCACCTATTGTCATTGTAGGGTGTGTGTATGATCCTTTCCACTTATGACAAGTGGGTATCTCTCCCTACTATCAAGCCTGGGACTTGACAGAGTATACCTCAATTGACATCCAACAAACAATTTGGGCTTGTTGGAATTGTTCCTCCCCATCTAGCCAATGGGCTGAGGTGACTTGAGATAGGGTGTAATCCTTACCATTTATGGTAAGTAGTATCTTGCTCAAGTGATCGGATGCAGGTGTTCTACCATTTGATTCTTGAGGGTCTAGGTGGGAAGGATCAACGAATAATACAATAGAGTATGATCCTTACCTCTCATGGTAAGTAGATCTCACCTATTGTCACAGGTAAATAGGATAGTGTGTGATCCTTACCCTTTTGGTAAGTGGATATTTTCTATTGTCCTTGGATATAGTGTGGAAATAAGAGCTCCCCTGTGATGATTCTTCTTCTTTAGACAGAGACATCATTTTTCAGCTGATGATCAAAGATGATAAAAGTTGAGACAAGAATTGATGAAATGGATGTCTTGTTTATATCGTTGAGATGAAGGTCATGGGACTTGACTTGAAGACTAGTATGGTTTGGAGGATCGATCTCCCCTATCATCAGTTGTAGATTATTCTTCTATGAGACGACATGAGATTAGATGAGACATGATGATACTTCCAATATGAGACTTATGATACAGATGTAAATGTATCCCTAGTTGGGAGGATGTTGAAAATTGGGAAGCTATGGGACAAATTTCCCATGAGAAACCCTATTTCCCAAAAGGAAATCCCATTCTTCCCAAAGAAGAATTCAATTTGGGACATTGGAAAATATATTTATTAGAAGTAGATTATAATTTGATTATTATTAATGTATGATCACTCTTCTTATTATCATGCCACAATTCATCGTGGAAGATATATTTAATATTGTTATAAACAAAATTTGAATTGTCCTCCATAATTTTCTAGTCATCTTATCATGTCGACCTAATCTAATAGATGTGTCCTTTCGCACATTGAAAAATCTATATATTAGAATTAATTCTCCATCAATTCGGTAGCAATGCAATAATCCTTCTTTGGTTTGGATAATCTTCTCTAAGGCTCGCATTTTCCCCCTTGTGGTTCACACTTCAGTGATTCGAATCTAATTCTTTGTGGCTAAATAGAGGCTCACATTTCTCTATAATAAAAGCTCACGTTTTCTCTATGATGAAGCACACATTTCTATATGGTTTGTAGCTTGCTTTCTCTATGATATTGGCTCACATCTTCCCCAAGGTATGATTCTCATTTCTGTATGAAGAAGAATACTATGATATTTGTGATGCAAGATAAATCCTTGTAATGAAAAGATGACCACAATATTTGTAAGTCTAATCGTTGTGTTTTGCAATATATCCAAGTGTGGCTCGTAGTACAGTTATCTAAGTCTCGTATTGTATTTATTATGATTCACTTTCATTCTTCTATGGTTCCTTATATGGCTCATATTATCAACTCTATGGCATCATTGTATGAATTTTCATTGCAATGGCATTGCCTTTTATTCGCAGTGGCTCGGATGCATCCTCGTGGCTTCGTTGTTGGTTTGTAACTTATATACATATGACAATGTCTTGATAATTACAGTGACTGGGTCCAATATGAATTTGACTTGGATCTGTATGTCTATGATAGTGAACCTGATCTACATGACAATGAACAAATTATTTTAATGACAAGTATGCCATAGTGACTTGGAAGTGATGCGTAAGAGTGATCTTAATAAGATACTTGATAACAGTGATGGCATACTCTTCATAATAGTGACCAAGTTGTATGTTCATAACAGTTCCCTTGATACAATATATTATGTGACTATATGACAGTGACCTTTTATGAGTGACATGAAAATAGATTTATGATAGTGATTTTTGTTCAGGAAAGTGATCTATACGTATGGAAGTTACCTTGTTGTATAGCAGGGACATTGAAGTGATCTTGTATGGAAGTGACATTTATTGATAGTGACCTTGATTATGATGAATAATGTCCACAAGAGTGATCTATATATGACAATGTTGATGACAATAGCTTGAAGGATAACATAAGTGGTAGTGTCTCTACCATAGATATGCTTTTGCATATGATAGTGATCATGTTATGATTCATGTGGCAATGACCTTGCTCTTATATGATGGTAGTGACCTTGGGTAGTTCTCTTAGTCCATGATAGATGATGACAGTGAACAGTGTTGACGTTACTTATGATGCCACTCTAGACAATGATGTGATATCAACTCTCTTTCGGTATTATTTCATTTAGTTCACAAACAAAGTTGTGAACTAACTTGGGTTGGCCCTAGGAGGCCTGATGTAGGTGATGAATCTTGTTATGGATGTACTTTGCATCTCAGCTAAACAATTGATAAATATCTAAGAGAAGAAAAAGTGTTGAGAATTTGGAGGGCCATTGATTAATTCAAATTATCTTCTTGATAATTACTTGTGAGCTTACTTGATTTACTTATGTCTTCTCCTTTTTAGTTTATTTATTATTTCATCATGTCAATTACCAAAATACAAGAGACGCAAAATTACGCTCTTCAAGACAGGGAAAAACCTCTCCCTCTTGGAGAGGAAAACCCACGATAAATTCTTCTTATAGAATTTCATATGACAAGTACCATGACCAATATTTAGACCCTTGACCTATGTATGCTCCCAAGACCTTGTCAATTCTTCTTTGTTGACCTCCAACGTTGATCCTTCTTTTCTACACCAACCTGCACTGTGCTGCACCAACACTAGATAAATCGGTCTCTAAATTTATCTTCAATCACTTATTATTGTTTATTCAAATATTGGAGACAAGATCATTCAAGATCTTATCCTTCATTTTGCATACACTTGAAACTTTATTTACTGGAAATATATGAACTGTAATTAGGTAGGTAAATCACAGATTTACCTACCTCTCTTACTCACACTCTCTGATTGCTCCTTTCTTAGGATTATCCACAAGCTTTGCTACGCGTAGATCACAGTTTCAACTTCGCATGAAATGCAGCTTCCAGCCTTTTAACACGCATTTATACCAAACTTTGTCACGTTGTAAAATCTCAAAGGTATCTGCAATATTCTGCTTCAAAACATTCTGCAGAACTTCTCCAAAAAGGTTTGCACTTCACTATACTTTAACATTGCATTGACTTCATATTTTTTCCATACTCTATCACTCTGAAATTTCGTATCTCTATCTGTCCTTAATCCCACATTTCATTACATATGTATCCGCGTTATGCCTAGGTAATCCGCATTTTTTTCTTGTTGTACCATTTCAAATAGATCTACGTTATGCCCAGGGTGATCCGCATTATTTTTCTTGTTGTTCCATTTCAAATAGATCCGCAATTCCTTCAAAGATGATCGCATTAACTTTTTCCTTCCCTTATCCGCAGATTAGTGGTATATATACAGACAGTCTTACTATCTTTAGGGCCGACCACTAATTATGTTGGTAGGTCGACTTATCATTTGATTGGAGGTTGACTTCAACACATCGTGACATAGTTTAACTTGCAGCATGCTGGAGGACTGAATGAGACCATTCATTCATGGTTTTAAGAACTAGGTCTTGGAAAATTTCTTAGACTCGATGCTTCATACATGACACATATTACATTTGCATCTAGAATATAAAAACCTAGGTGGACATCAATAATAATTCCACTAACCTATAATAAACTCTTGCTCATGAAACCCATGAAGCAAGTTTAAAATACATTTTATTATCTTTGTCTTATACTGTACATAATTACATAGTCAACATGAAGACTAACCTAGTTACACTTTTCAACACTCCCTCTTAACTAGGGAGGTATTCATACAGGTACATGGTCACTTTCAAACTGAAGAATCACATAAGAAGAATCAAATTGGTAATCACATTTGTATAGCATCGTATCAACCAGCATTGTCCTTGTGAAAGGCCTAGACTAACATCCCCATCTCTCAATGAGACAATGGGCTACAATGTTGGCGAGACACATGACTTATAGACACCATAGTCATTGTCTCTCCAAGGTAAATACTCGACTAACATCCCCATCTCTCAATGAGACAATGGGCTACAATGTTGGCGAGACACATGACTTATAGACACCATAGTCATTGTCTCTCCAAGGTACATACTCCACCCGAGTGTTCCCAAAGTATGACCTTCTTGGACTATTCTTCTCTTGGGTAGCTAGCCCTCAAAGAATATCGGTCCCCGACTACTGTTATCTTGAATGCCCTGGCACATTCTCAAAGAGTATCAAATGCCAAATAATTACCCAATCCTCAATTCTATCTTCCCAAGTGAAGACCAAAATGATGTGTCTATCTCTCCCTCTCAACCAAGGAGGACCTATTCCACAAGGGAATGTACTCATTCCTGTATAAGGAAGGTACCTAAGATCATTCTTAGGAATTACCAAGTTTCTTCCAAGTAATAAATTGATCATCGGGCTCCCTCTCAATTAGTGACCTGCGGCAACAATGGTGAGACACCCAGATTCTCATGAAGAATTCTTCCCCTCAATGTCATGGATTTTCATATTGAGGAATCTTCAACTTTAGCTCCATAGGGTACAAATTATCCATCACTTTCATTCATGAGTCATGTCGTCTACTAGAAAGTGATTCATCTGTATTTCTCATTTGCTTCACCATTATGAATGCTTCTTTCCTTCAAATCATCTCCAAGGATCATACATCCTTTCTCATGATTAGCATCCCTGCACAAATTTATCCAGATAAACATAAACATATACATATGAACTTTTAAAACAAAAGTAACCTTAGTGATGATCTTTTACCATGACATCTTCCTGTAGACATCGACATCGTTTATTCATATTGACACATCTACTAATGATATGTTTTGTCAAGGGTATTCTTCTTTACCAGACTTCTGTCAGATTCTACATATCCTCACAGGAGATCTCACAGTCACATCTTCTTGGCTCTCGGATGATAACTGCCTTTTGACATGGTTGCATTTTATGATCTCTTCCTTTCTGCACATTCTTCATTCCCAGGAACTTACACATTATACAGTTCCTTGTTCATATACAACCACCTCATATTCCATGAGGACATATTATGTTGATTTCATATGTCCATGCACCGAGAGATACTTCTCCATATATCATACTTCAAAATATAGAATTACATTACCTGCAACCATATGACATGACTTCATAGCATCCAATGTCAGCATATAAATATATATATATACATCATACCTTTTTCCCTTGAGTCATCCTGTAGCAATTTCTCAAGAATGAAGAGCTTCATTCCCTTGGCCTGCTCCATCAATATGTCATCATATCCCAGAAATCTGTTTCCATGATGACCCTTTCTCTTTGATGATTGCTTTCCATTAGTAATGTTATCAGAGAGGATTTCCTGGAGCTTATTCGCCAGGATCTCCTACCATGCTTTGATCAAGATGCTACGCTACTTCATATCATACAACCAACAGAAATCACCTAAAGGAGAAGATGATCTCAATCGTAGAGGAGATCCCTCGCTTCTTCTTTCTTAGGTTTATTTGCATCAGGTTCTTTCCTCATGGGCTTTTTCCCTATTTTTCTTGTTCTTTTCAGATTTAGGACAATCCCTTTTATAATTCCCACAATCATCTCATCCAAAGCATCATGATTTTTCCATACTATTCTGAGGACCAAACTTACTGAATCTTCCTTTCTTTCTCGACGTGACTGCAAAGGCTTTATTCCCTTCACTTGATCCTGTAACACCTTCAACTTTTCTATCTTATTTCCTCTATTTTACATAGAGACAATAAATCATGGAATGGTGTGGCTTCCTTCTTCCCATATAAATCTGAAGTGAAGTTTCCCCATTCATCTGGTAGATGATTCTCCCTCTTCCTGTAGATGATCTCAGAGAGATTGCTTCTCCTACAGTACTTACAGAGAATAGCTCCACCAATTTATCATATATTCTTTTTTATGATTCTAGAATTGATACATCGGAGATGAGACTCTTTTATGGATTCTATAAGAATATTTCGGGCTCTTATATCTTCATTCATGTATTTGGCATGACTTCATTGTCTTTGTCTTCCATGAAGGAAATTTTGAAACCTTGATAGAGTGACTTTCTCCTTCATTAGCTTCCTTGATGATGTTTGAAGATTAAGTCAAGATTTTATTCTAATATAGAAATATTCAATGTAGATGTTCTTGAATCCTTGATGATAAAGTATATCTTCAGAAATTGAAGTCCTCCTTCTAACAATGTCTTGAATGTGAATCTCTAATAACAAAAGATTGCTTTCTTGATTGAGTTGATCCTTTAAAATGGATAGGAGATCTTGAAGTAGTTAGAGAGTCTTCCTTTTCAAACTGATTTTATTTTCCAACCCAAACTTTTGATCTTTTCTTCTTGGAGTGTCTCCTTTGTCAAGTAGCCCTTGAGTTCAGCACCTTAGCTCTGATACCATGTTGAGAATTTGGAGGGCCGGTGATTAATTCAAATTATCTTCTTGATAATTACTTGTGACCTTACTTGATTTACTTATGTCTTCTCATTTTTAGTTTATTTAGTCTTTCATCAAGTCAATTACCAAAATACAAGAAACACAAAATTAGGCTCTTCAAGCCAAGGAAAAACCCCTCCCTCTTGGAGAGGAAAACCCACAAGAAATTATTCTTATAGAATTTTAGATGACAAGTACCATGACCCAGATTTAGACCCTTGACCTATGTATGCTTCCAAGACCTTGTCACTGCTTCTTTGTTGACCTCCAACGTTGATCCTTCTTTTCTACACCAACCTGCACTGTGTTGCACCAACACTAGAGAACTCGGTCTCTAAATTTATCTTCAATCGCTTCTTATTGTTTATTCAACTATTGGAGACAAGATTATTTGAGATCTTATCCTTCACTTTGCATACACTTGAAACTTTATTTACTAGAAATATATGAATTGTAATTAGGTAGGTAAATCACAGATTTACCTACCTCTCTTACTCACACTTTCTGACTGCTCCTTTCTTAGCATGATCCACAAGCTTTGTTACGCATAGATCACAATCTCAACTTCGCATGAAATGCAGTTTCCAGCCTTTTAACACACATTTATACCAAACTTTGTCACGCTGTAAAATCTCAAAGGTATCTGCAATCTTTTGCTTCAAAACAGTCCATAGAACTTCTCCAAAAAGGTCCACACTTCACTATACTTTAACACCGCATTGACTTCGTATTTGTTCCAGACTCTATCACTTTGAAATGTCGTATCTCTATCTATCCTTAACCCCGCACTTCATTACAAATGTATCCGCGTTATGCCCGAGGTAATCCGCATTTTTTTTTATGTACCATTTCAGATAGATCCGCGTTATGCCCAGGGTGATCCACATTTTTTTTCTTGCTGCGCCATTTCAAATAGATCCACAATTCCTTGCTATTTCATTTCAAAAAGATCCGCAATTCCTTCAGAGATGACCGCATTACCTTTTTCCCTCCCTTATCCGCAGATTAGTGGTATATATACAGACAGTCTTACTATCTTTAGGGCCGACCACTAATTGTGTTGGTAGGCCGACTTATCATTTGATTGGAGGTCGACTTCAACACATTGTAACATAGTTTACCTTGCAGCATGTTGGAGGACAGAATGAGACCATTCATTCACAGTTTCAAGAACTAGGTCTTGGAGCATTTCTTAGACTCGATGCTTCATATATGACACATATTACATTTGTATCTAGAAGATAAAAACCTAGATGGACAACAAGAAGAAGTCCACTAACCTATAATAAACTCTTGTTCATGAAACCCATGAAGCAAGTGCAAAATACAATTTATTATCTTTGTCTTCTACTTTACATAATTACATAGTCAACTGAGGACCGACCTAGTTACACTTTTCAACAAAAATTTGGTTTTATTTTTCCTATTAGAGAAAATTCGAGGTCTAAAATGGGTCTCCTAAGGAATATTACAAAATAATAGTGGAAATAATAAAATAAGATTAGATTACAGCATCAAAATTCAAGAAAAAACTACTTTTTCAACTTATATTCCTATGGTTTTACTCAAATTTCCAGTAGGAACTCTCATCGGATGTAGAATTGAATTCATCATCCAAGGAGTACCCATGTTGCATACTTTCAATCAACCCTACTACACGAAAAATGAAAAAATGTGATTGCAATAAAGTTTTTCATGTATTTCTCAATTTTTGTATAGCAGGGTCCATCGAAAGTATGCAACATGGGTACTCCTTGGATGAAGAATTAATTTTTTCAACCAACGAGTGCTCTTGCTCGAAAATTGAGTAAAAAACTGTTAATTTTGGACAACTAGGTCCAAACTCCATGTTGTGATGCTCAGATGAAGATGCCAATATTTTTATTAGATTCCTCTTTCGAAGAGGTGCAAGATCGATCTAAAGATCATCTTGATCTGATGAGCATAACATTTATTTTGAATTTATTCAAAATATGTGCAGGTCGGCCTGAATTGAAATGTAGGCTTGAAGCCCCAGCAGATGTGTCACACACCCTCACTGATGTATATAAATAGGTCAACGTTGGAGGTCATTTTCACTCATCCATCATTACACATTCTCTCTCCTCATCTGATTGGTTCGATCATCACTTGGAGTCTCTTCTTCTCCAC
Organism: Pinus albicaulis; assembly: GCA_034641835.2. Taxonomy (NCBI): domain Eukaryota; kingdom Viridiplantae; phylum Streptophyta; class Pinopsida; order Pinales; family Pinaceae; genus Pinus; species Pinus albicaulis. Next base: position 178,567,148 of record CM076583.1, read on the forward strand.
ACATGGGAAACTCAGCAAAAGGAATTTTTGTTTTTGACCTAGGTTTTTCAGCGCAGAGTTGACCAGCATTGACTTTGGTCAACACATGGTCAAACTGACCCAAATCTGGGTCAAAATTATGATTTATGCAGTCTGCATTTATTGCCACAAAAATCGAGGTTGACCGTTGACTTTGACCGAACTGCATTGACTTTTTGCTATTGTTGTTTTGCGTTGCCCATTCACTGGGACAGCATTCACTTTCGTTGACTTTGGGTTGACTGATATAGTTGTCCGAGAGGTTTGTGTGACACTTCTGGTTGGCTGACCATATTGAGACTTTGCTTGTTGAAGCATCATGTTGACCACCGTAACGCACCAACACATATATTTTTGGCGTGTCTTCTATCGATCTACTGGTATGTTCTATCATCATTTTACTTTCGTGTTTATGTGAATGATGTTTGATATTGGGGATAAAAGTAAAGTTGCATCAAGCTAGAATATCTACGAAAATTTGCATGGTATCAGAGCTAAGGTGAAGAAAAAACCCAAGTTTGTAGCAATCACCGAAGAAGAGCATGGGTACCTCAAACTATAATGGCTTTAAAGCTGATGAAAATTTGACTGGGAAGGAAAACTTCCATGCCTGGAAGATGACATTGGATCTTATGTTCGAAGACCAAGATGTCATGGACTATGTGCAAGGTAAAATCCAAGAGCCTCCATCCACTGCACCTGCTGCCACCAAGTCAAAATATAAGAAGGGGGGAGTCAAAGCAAATTTGATGATCATGGATTCAATTCATAAGAGTTTGGTTTCCTACATCTCTAAGCTAGGAACATCCAAGGAGATGTATGATAAGTTGGTCAACATGTTCAAGGCCAACAATGCAAATCAAGTCCTTTTCTTCAAGAACCAACTGAAGAATCTGAAGAAAGGCAGGGATGAATCCATTCAATCATATTTTCTGAAATTGATTGAAATCAGGAATAATCTTTTGGCTATTGGGGAGACAATAGCTGATCGAGAAATGGTTCTCACCACACTTTGAGGTCTCTCATCTGAATGGCATGTATTCAATACTATCATTCTCAATAATAATGTGATACCTGATTTTGACGAAGTACTATAGAGATGCGTACAAGAAGAGACAAGGATGAAGGAATATGAAAATGAAGGAAATGTTACCTTCACTGCTCGTGCTAAGAAGAAGAAGAACGGTGGTCCGAGGAACAAAGGAAGAGCAAGGGCCCAAGGGAAGAAAGGTAAATGTTACACATGTCACAAGACCGGCCACTATGCTAGAGAATTCCCTTTCAAGAAGGATTCTCCTAATGATGATGATAGCAACAAGAACCGGAGGAATGGAAATCAAAGGAACAACAGGTTCAAAGGAAAGAGGAAGGCTCCCTCTAGTGGAAATGGGCAACCTTTCAAAAGGTCTAGAAATTCTAGGTACGAGGAATCTAATGTTGCTGATGATAAAAGAAATGAATTCATTCTTATATCTACCCTCTCTGCTGCATCTCCACTCGACACTATGGATGTATGGTTGATAGATAGTGGTGTCTTAAGGCACATCACTGGGTTCAAGGAAGCACTTTCTGATATGGTTGAGAAGGATGTTAATTTGAAAATTATCCTTGGAAATAAGGCCACATATCCCATGAAAGGGACAGGGACTGTGACCCTCCACTTGCCTCAAGGTCAAGTCCTCCACTTGCAAGATTTACTATATGTACCTGATCTGAAGAAGAACCTTGTGTCTATTTCGGCCATGGAAGACAAAGGTTTCAATGTGGCATTCTTTAATGGGAAGGTGCACATCTAGAAGAAGAGTTTCAAGGAAGCTATCACGATTGGTTTTAGAGTTGATACACTCTACCAGGTTGAAGGAAGTCCACTGGAAGAGATGACATGTGATACTATCCGACAGACTAAACTATGGCACCGGAGGTTTGGACACCTTCACTACAAAGACCTTCCTGAAGCAAGGAAGGTGGTGATAGGGATGCCCGAGTTCATAAATAATCATGAAGGTGTATGTCAGGGCTGTGCCGAAGGAAATCATACAAGGGGACATTTCCCCTCAAGTGTCACAAAGACATCTGATGTCTTGCAACTAATACATTATGATCTATCTGGTATGTTGCCCATGACATCCTTGGGAGGATGTTCTTATTATATGACGTTCATAGATGACTTCTCTCGCAAAACCTGGATATTCTTCTTGAGAAGAAGGATGAGACTTTCATGTGGTTCTGTATTTTCAAAGCCTTGGTGGAAAATATAACAGGGAAGCAGATCAAGATATTGAGGACCGATAATGGCATTGAATATGAGACGAATGAGTTCAAGAAATTTTGCACATAAGCTGGCATCAAGAGGTAGACCACAACCGTCTATACTCCTGAGCAAATTGGCGTTGGTGAAAGAAAGAACAGGTCCATTGTGGAAGTTGCTCGTGCCATGCTATGTGACCAAGGTCTTCTAAAGTTTCTATGGGGAGAAGCTACGAACACCGTTTTGTATATACAAAACCGACACCCGCATTCCGCTCTGGACTCCAAAACTCCCGAAGAGGTTTTCTTTGGTAAGAAACCCGACGTCTCACATTTTATAGTTTTTGGATGTCCTGTTTATTTTCATGTACCGAAGGAGAAGAGAAGCAATTTGGATGCTTCTGGGAAGAAGGGAATGTTTGTGGGCTACAGCGAAACTTCAAAGGCCTATAGAGTCTATGTGTCTAGTCAAAGGGAAGTGGAGATATGCCACAATGTTACCTTTGACGAAGATGCTTCCCTGCGAAAAGTAATAAATCTTCCGAGATCTGAGGAAAATCATGAAGCAAGGCTTGGAAATCAAGAAGAACCGAAGGATGAGACGATGTCCTATGTTGAAGGACCGATGGACCCTATTGATCCACCTCCTTGAATGAGGAAAATACCATCATGGCTCAGGGACACTCTCGAGGATGCCGAGAGACATATGGCCCCAAGGGGGACATTCCGTGAAAGAAAGAAGCTGAATAGATACCAAGGGTATCTAGCAACCATGAGTACAATCATGCAATCTGAGCCTGGATATTTTGAGGAAGCCGTAAAGAATCAAGTTTGGAAGGATTCTATGCACGAAGAATATGAGTCCATTATGAAGAATAATGTTTGAGATGTGGTTCCAAGACCAGAGGACAAAGAATTTTTCACCTCGAAATGGCTCTATAAGATCAAGCATGGATATGATGGTAGTGATGAAAAATTCAAGGCAAGATTCGTTGCCCGTGGCTTCTCTCAAAAGGAAGGCGTAGACTATGATGACATATTTTCACCTGTGGCCCAATATACCACCATCTAATCTATCATAGCCCTTGTTGCTACGCGAGGATGGAATCTTCATCAGATGGATGTGAAGACTGCATTTCTGCATGGTGCGATAAAGGATATCAGGTACCACTTTATCCGGGATATGGTACAGTGAGGCGTCGTAAGGCTTGATCATATAAGAACTGATGAGCAGGTCACAAATATTCTCACAAATCCCTTGGGGAAGTTCAAGTTCCTAGCCTTTCATGAGAATATTGGAATCGTGGAACGACCCTATGTTGAGGGTCGTGTTGGACGATGAGCTATGGGAGGTCTGGGGGGCTTTGGGGATAGCTTCTCGAAGCTATAAGCACACACAAGGCTAGGCTTGCCAAACCTTGTGGTGCTTCTGCCCCACCGTTATGATGTTGAGTTGGTTCACCTCTCATGATCTATGCCCTGTATACATCCCACCCATTGAGTCCTGGACTCATGGGAAGTACCTCTCATTTGGCATGTGAGGAGGGAAAATCTAGAGACCAGTAGCAAAGACCGATGGACACATCGGAGATTGCCATACTCTCTATGTCTAGGATGGACCGTGTCCAACCACTTGATCTAGGATCAAGTCTAGTGAGGTTTCGGACCTCCAACTGACTTCAAATCAGGTAAACCAACTTCGGGTTGGTATGAGACTCTTTTTGGAGTCATATAGAGGTTTTAGACCTCTGGGCTGAATTTTTCAGTTGGGAATGATGTCTTTGTGACTGACCCACTTTTGTTATGAAATAAAGAAGCCAGCAAAGAAATTTATGGCGGGATTATACACGATGTTTGGATGGCACAGGTGGATGGAGTTCTCCCTAGTTGAGAGGGAGTGTTAATTTTGGACAACAAGGTCCAAACTCCATGTTGTGATGCTCAGATGAATATGCCAATATTTTTATTGGATTCCTCTTTCGGAGAGGTGCAAGATCGATCTAAAGATAATCTTGATCTGATGAGCAAAACATTTATTTTGAATTTATTCAAAATATGTGCACGGCCTGAATTGAAATGTAGGCTTGAAGCCCTAGCAGATGTGTCACACACCCTCACTGATGGATATAAATAAGTCAACGTTAGAGGTCATTTTCACTCATCCATCATCACACATTCTCTCTCCTCATCTGATTAGTTCGATCATCACTTGGAGTCTCTTCTTCTCCACATGTGGGAAACACAGCAAAAGGAATTTATGTTTTCCACCTAGGGTTTTCAGCGCAGCGTTTACCAGCGTTGACTTTGGTCAACGCATGGTCAAATTGACCCAAATATTGGTCAGAATTATGATTTCTGCAGTTTGCATTTATTGGCATAGAAATCGAGGTTGACCATTGATTTTGACCGGGCTGCATTAACTTTTTGTTGCTGTTGTTTTGCGTTGACCGTTGACGGGGAAAGAGTTGACTTTCGTGGTTGACCAATATAGCTGTCCGAGAGGGTCGTGTGACACTTCTGGTCGGCTAAGACTTTGTTGGTTGAAGCATCATATTGACTGTCGTAACGCACCAACACACATATATAATTTTGGCTTGTCTTATGTCAATCCATTGGTATGTTCTATTAGCATTTTACTTTCTTGTTTATGTGATTGACGTTTGATATTGAGGATAAGAGTAAAGTTGCATCAAGCTAGAACATCTATGAAAATTTACAAACACATAGGGTGATAAGTTCAAAATACGAGTTGAAAAATAAATTTTTTATTATTTTTTTCATTAAAAGAAATTTCAACCTAAAAATGCCCATGAAATTTTCATGTAATTTCCATGTCATAATATGTAAACCAATCAAAACCCTTTAAATTTAAAAAGAGGTACATGGTAATATTTTGGAGGGAAAAGTAGAAAAAAAAAATTGTATTTTTGGCTTATCTCCTTATAGGTTCACTCAAATTTCAAGTGTAAACACTCATTGGATGCAGATTTAAATTTCACATCCAACAAGTACCCATTATGCATACTTTTGCGAAGACCCGCATTGTTAAAAATTGAAGATACATTAAAAAAACATGTTCAACACATTTTTTAATATATCTTCAATTTTTAGCAATGTGTATCTTCTCAAAAGTATGCATAATGGGTACTCGTTTGATGTGAAATTTAATTCCACATCCAACGAGTGTCTACACTTGAACTTTGAGTGAACCTATAAGGAGATAAGTCCAAAATACAATTAAAAAAAAGTAGTCTTTTCTTTTCCCTCCAAAATTCATAACTTATTTTATTATTTTAACTATTATTTTATTATTTTTCCTTAGGAGGCCACTTTTAGGCTGAAATTTGCTATAATGATTTTTAAATCTTTAAACTTTTTAACTCCAAAAATTGTGAATCATCCCCCTTGGTTTAAATCATCATCTTGAATCCTATTGGTTCTTATAAAGTTTATTATGGTTGTATATTTTTGTTTTGAGGAACATTTTTTTACCTCAAAATTTCTCTAATGCCCTTGTGGGGTTTTTCCCTCGTCTCTGACCTAAACACCGGTGTCTCTATTGTGTATAGATTTCATCTTTTGTTCCATATTGTTATCATGCATTGTTGATATTATTGTTCTTTCTACATAATTCGCAATGATGTTATGATGTTATGGGGTGAATGCAACATGTAAATGATGAAAAATTTGTAAATGCAATTATTTAAGGAAAAGAACAATGCAACCCTAAAAATTAACACGGAGCCCAACTAAGTTCTGGGTTTTATTAATGATGAATTTATTTGTTGGGAATGCATCTATTTTTAATTCATGTAATTCAGATCGTAAATTGCTTCAAGTGAATATTATTCGTTAAGAATCTATCTATGCATTTATTCAGTAATTTATTGCATGGAATTAAATGTCGTGTGTTGGGTTCTCGATAATTTAACATGGTATCAGAGCTTAAACTCTGAATCGATCTAATAATTTTATGTGTCAAATTTGTACTAAATCACTAGAGTCATGTTTGGCTGCAATCGTATGAATTAAAAAAAAAAAAAAAAAACACCCTAAGTAAATCGACCAAACAGCCAACAGAAATTTTTTTATGAGCCCCGAAATTTTTTTTGTGGCCATGATTTTTATTTTTAGAAAAAAACAAGAAAAAATAAATAAATAAAAAGGGGCAACGGGGTTGTGATCGACAGACCTGACATCCCATTCAATCATCGGAATAGCTTCTAACCACCAGGACTAGTCGAACGTCCTGTTGTTTTTTGTCGCATCAGAAAGTGTTCCAAGTCTCAAAATTTGTAAGGCGGCTCAAACATCAGTATTCCAAAGAACCTAGAGTGTGAATCTTCTAGAGAACGAAAATCATGTTAATTTTTAGTCTTGGCCATCGATTAGACTTCCAATCTGGGTCATTTATTCATCAATGAGAAGATTATAAAAGAAGGCTTGAGGGTCATTTGGAAAGTAAGTCGGGCGTACACTCAGTAACCTCGACAATAGTTCTACAACTATCTACGTACAGAATAGAATTCCTCACAATGCATTGGTTAAGATCACTCCAGAAAGTGTCTTCACTGGCAGCAAGCCTGAAGTGAGCCACTTTAGGACCTTTGGCAGTGCGTCATATTTTCATGTGCCCAAAGATAAGAGGAAGAAACTAGATAAGACTGTGGAAAATGGACATTAGCTGGGATATAGCGAGAATGAAAAGGCTTACCATATTTACATTCCTGAGAGCAAGAATATTGTATTACAGCGGGATGTGAAATTCATGGAGGAAAGGGCCTTCAGGAAATCCTGGGAGATGCCTTCTTCAATGCAGTTTGAGGAGGATCCATTGGTCCAACCACAATGACCTGCGGAGGGTAATACGAGTGCCTCTCCAAGGCATGGGGATCGAAGGGATACATCTCTTAAGGACTTGCAGGAAGGAGAGCAGGTAGATCCACCCACTACCAGTGGTAGGACGAGAAGGGAATTATGACAAATTTTGAGGGACGCAGAAGTGTTTGTCAGAGCCCCCAGAAATGAGAAGAGGCAACACAAGAAACCTGAAAGGTACCAAGCTTTGGTAGCGCAGGTTGGGGAACCCTCTAGTTTTTGGAAGGCAACTCAGCACCAAGTATGGGTCGATGCGATGGTGGAAGAATACATATCCATCATGACGAATGATTTCTTGGAAATGGTTCCCAGGCATCAGGACAGATCAATTGTAGGTTTGAGATGGATCTACAAGATCAAATATGTTGCATATGGCAGCATCAAGAAATTTAAAGCCAGGTTTGTGGCTAAGGGGTACGCTCAAAAGGAAAGGATAGATTATGAAGAGACCTTCGCCCCAGTAGCCCAATATACTTTTATTAGATCTGTGATATCCCAAACTGCACAAATGGGATGGGGTATTCACCAGACGGACGTTAAGACTGCATTCCTGAATGGGTTGATAGAAGAATAAGTATATATTAAAAAACTAGAGGGATTTGAGACGCGTGAGCAGAAAACTCATGTATGCAGGCTCAAGAGGGCCTTGTATGGACTGAAGCAAGCCCCTAGAGCTTGGTATGGTCGAATTGACAACTACTTGCAGAAGATGGGATTTGTCAAGAGTGATGTGGATCTCAATCTCTACTATCTGAGAGTGGGGGATGAGCATCTGATACTAGTGTTGTATGTAGATTATCTATTTCTGACAGGATCATATAGGCTCATCAAGGACTGCAAGGATAATTTAGCTACAAAATTTGACATGAAGGAGCTAGGGTTGACGCATTATTTTCTGGGGTTGGAAGTTTGACAGTAGAAGGGTGAGATCTTCCTTGGTCAAGGAAGGTATACCACAGAAGTTCTAAAGAGGTTTCAGATGGAGGACTATAGAACCATGGCTACTCCAATGATTGCCAACTAGAAGAAAATTGACATGTCCGAAGATGATTAGGTTGATCCTACTTTGTATAGGCAACTCATATTTCTCTGATGTATCTGGTAAAAACGAGACCAGATATCTGTTAGGATGCCAATACTCTCATTCAGTTCATGGTGGAACCAAGGAGGTCTCATTGGGCAGCATCCAAACATGTTCTCAGATATCTACAAGGAACAATCGAGCTTGGACTGAAATACACCCGAGGCAATGACATCAGGTTGAGTGGATTCACTGACGCAGATTGTGCTGGGAGCCCAGTAGATCGAAAGAGTACCAGTGGGCATTGTTTCAATGTTGGATCGGGAATGACCTCTTGGTGCAGCAGAAAATAGAAATATGTGGCCTTGAGCTCCAGAGAGGCTGAATATATGGCAGCAAGAAAGGCTTCGTGCGAGACCATATGGCTTCAAAATTTGCTTGTAAACTTACTCAAGGAATATATGGATGCGACCAAAATTCTATGTGATAATCAAAGTTGCATCAAGCTCTTTGAAAATATTGTGTTTCATGATCGGTTGAAGCACATTGACATCATGAGTCACTTCATCAAAGACTGTGTCGAACGGGGAGTTGTAAAATTGTAGTACACTCCTACAGGAGAACAAGTGGCGGATATCCTCACGAAAGCTCTGGGGAAGACTAACTTTGTCTATTTTAGAGAAAATATGGGGATGATCAAGAATCCATTTCAGTAGCAGGAATGGATAGGCTCAGGATTCACAAGGAGCTGTAGTACAAATGAGGCAATGACAGTAACAGTGTCATGGGAAACAGTACAGAAGGTAGTAGCGTAGTATTTGAGGGGCAACAGTCATGCAACAGCAGTGCAGAGGATGATTCAAGATAGAGCGGCATGCAGCAGGCATTTTGCTAGAACACTTTCCTTGCTAAGAGGGAGTGTTGTTTATTATAGCATCGAAAAGTGTTCCAAGTCTCAAAATTTGCAACTAGGACCCTAATGGAGACCCTAATTCTAAACTTAGGGAAATTAAATAATTAATGGGTATTAATAAAACAGAGTGTGAATCTTCTAGAGAATGAAGATCAAGTCAAATTTTAATCTTAGCCATTGATTAGTCCTCTAATCTGGGTCGTTGATTCATTAATGAGAAGATTATAAAATAAAGCTTGAGGGTCATTTGGAAAGTAATTCGAGCATACACTCAGTAACCTAAAGAAAGTTGATTCCGAAGGAATAGAATTTCATTTCGAAGGGAGAGTTGTAGGGCAGAAGAAGCAAAGGGAGTCAACAGTGATAAGGGTCGAGGAAAGAAGGACGCATAAGGCCAAAGAAGGAAGCGCAGAGCAGCAGCGCAAATAGCCCACGCAAAGTGATGCAGTCTCATGCAAGCACTGCATAGAGAGACATGCAGAGGGACGCAAAGGGAAGTTATGATTCTTCCAAGTGTCAAAAATTCTCCAGAGGGTTCATGAGAATTTATCACAGGTGTTTTCCACTTAATTCTACCAGTCTTTTCCTTGTAAAGAATTTCATTGCTAAAGAATAATATATAAACCCTCATATGCTACACCGGTTTTCCCGCATTGGGTTTTTCCGGGGACAATTGTCCAAAACTAAGTGTGTATATGTGATTGATTCTTATGCGCATAATTATTATTGTTTTATTCTCTGCATATACTTGAGTGAATGCTGCAATAGTGTTTATTTCAAAATTTACTAGAAGAATTTTGTAAATAAATTATTGGAAATAATAAGTAGGAGAAATAAATATATCACAGCAGAATTATTTTCAGGATTGAAATTTTCACATGGTTTCAGAGAAAAGATGAGTAACAGGAGCAGAGAACCGACGATGGAACATAGATTAGACGTTGTTACAGCAGCAACTCAGAAGGGTTCACGCAGTTCTCCAGAGAAGAAGGAAAGCATGAAAGAACAGATGGATCACGACGTTTTTTTTCTGGTATCCAGATTGGAAAAAGAGTTTGCTTATGTGTCAAGCTCTGCTTCTCCTGAGATCTGGTATATTGCCAATGGGGCTTCTACTCACATGAAGGGAGTGCGAGAATGTTTCTCAAGCTACCAAGAAGAGCAGACGAACTTTAAAATCTCCATGGGCAATAAGGCGAAATGTACACATATTGGAAGAGGTACCATAGTATTTCAAATAGAAGTTGGTAATAAGATTCGGGCCACCAATGTTTTACATGTGCCTGGTTTTGGGATGAACTTACTCTATGTGTCACATCTTCAAACAAATTCTATGATGTTTACTTCATTGGACATAGAGTATACGACAAACACTCAAGTTGGAAGAAGAAGGCACAAATCAGTGTCAAGAGCAATAAACTCTACAAGTTACAGCTCGAATCCCTAATGGCAGTGATAGGAAGCATTTATGAGAAGGATTTGAATGGGCTATGGCACAGGAGAATGGGGCACTTGCACCATGGGGCATTAAGAATTCTCAAGAAGACTATCATGGGAGTTCTAGAACTGAGCACCAAGAGAGACAATGTCTATAGAGGGTGCATATTGGGGAAGTATGCCAAGGCAGCGTATCATAGAAGCAACAATAGGGCTAAGAGTGTGTTGGGCTTAATACAATCAGACATCTGCAGAACAATGTCCACTAGAGCTCTTAGTGGTGTTGAATATTTCGTCACCTTTATTAATGACCATTCCAGGAAGACCTGGATCTACTTTCTGAAGACCAAAGACGATGTCTTTGATCGATTCAAGGAGTTTAAATCTCTGGTGGGTAATTTGACGGGAAATTAGATCAATACACTGCAATCAGACAATGGTGTATAATACATTGATAAAAACTTCACATAATTATGTGCAATGGAAGGCATCAGAAGAGAGTGGATTGCTCCATATAATCCAGAGAAAAATGTAATTGTAGAGAGAATGAATAGAACTATTGTCGAGACTAAAAGGGAAATGTTGTATGATCAATACATGCCCAAATTCTTTTGGGTTGAAGCTTGTAATACATTTTTCTACGTACAGAACATGATTCCTCACGACATATTGGTTAAGATCACTCCAGAAAGTATCTTCACTGGCAGCAAGCCTAAAGTGAGCCACTTCAGGATCTTTGGTAGTGCGGCATATTGTCTTGTGCTCGAAGAGAAGAGTAAGACACTGGATATGACTGCAGAAAAGAGATATCTGGTGGGATATAACGAGAATGAAAAGGCTTACCGTATTAAAATTCCTAAGAGCAGGAATATTTTAGTACGGCGGGATGTGAATTTCATGGAGGAAAGGGCCTTCGGGAAATCCTGGGAGATGCCTTCTGCTACGCATTTTGAATAGGATCCATTGGTCCAACCACAATGACCTGCGAAGGGTAATACGAGTGCCTCTCCAAGGCATGGGGATCCAAGGGATACATATCCCAAGGACTTTCAAAAAGGAGAGTAGGTAGAGCCACCCACTACTAGTGGTAGGGGGAGCAGGGAATTACGAAAAATACTGAGAGACATAGAAGAGCTTGTTAGAGCCCCCAAAAATGAGAAGAGGCAGCATAGGCAACCTGAAAGGTATCAAGCTTTGGTAGCGTAGGTTGGGGAATCCTCTAGTTTTCGGGGGGCAAATCAGCACCAGGTATGATTCAATGCGACAGTGGAAGAATACAGCTCCATCATGACGAATGATGTCTGGGAAGTGGTTCCCAGGCCTCAGGACAGATCATTTGTAGGTTTGAGATGGATCTACAAGATTAAATATGTTTCATATGGCAGCATCAAGAAATTTAAATCCAGTTTTGTGGCTATGGGGTACGCTCAGAAGGAACGGATAAATTATGAAGAGACCTTTGCCTCAGTAGCCCGATATACTTCTATTAGATTCGTGATATCCATTTCTACGCAAATGGGATTGGGAGATTCACCAAATGGACGTCAAGACTGCATTCCTGAATGGGGTGATAGAAGAAGATGTATATATTGAACAACTAGAGGGCTTTGAGACGCATGAGCAAAAATTTCATGTGTGCATGCTCAAGAGGGCCTTGTATGGACTGAAGCAGGCCCCTAGAGCTTGGTATGGTCGAATTGACATCTACTTGCAGAAGATTGGATTTGTCAAGAGTGATGGATGAGCCTCTGATACTAGTGTTGTATGTAGATTATCTATTTCTGACAGGATCATATAGGCTGATCAAGGACTGCAAGGATAATTTCGCTGCAGAATTTGATATGAAGGATTTGGGGCTGATGCATTATTTTCTGGGGTTGGAAGTTTGGCAGCAGAAGGATGAGATCTTCCTAGGTCAAGGAATTTATACTACAGAAATTCTGAAGAGGTTTCAGATGGAGAACTGTAGACCCATGGCTACTACAATGATTACCAACTAGAAGAAAATTGACACGTCCGAAAATGATGAGGTTGATCCTACTTTGTATAGGCAGCTCATAGGTTCTCTGATGTATCTGGTAAACCCGAGACCAGATATTTGTTATGATGTCAATACTCTCAGTCAGTTCATGGTGGAACCAAGGAGGGATCATTAGGCAGAACCCAAACATGTTCTCAGATATCTACAAGGCACAGTGGAGCTTGGACTGAAATACACCTGAGGAAATGACATCAGGTTGAGTTGGTTCACTGACGTAGATTGGGCTAGGAGCCCAGTAGATCGTAAAAGTACCAGTGGGTATTGTTTTAGTGTTGGATCAGGAATGACTTCCTGGTGCATCAAAAAACAGAAATATGTGGCTCTGAGCTCCATATAGGCTGAATATATGGTAGAAAGCATGGCTTCGTGTGAGGCCATATGGCTTCAAAACTTTCTTGCGAACTTACTCAAGTAAAATATGGAGAAGACCATAATTCTATGTGATAATCAGAGTTGCATCAAGCTCTCTGAAAATATTGTGTTTCATGATTGGTCGAAGCACATTGACATCAGGTGTCACATCATCAGAGATTGTTTCCAATGTGGAGTTGTACAATTGCAATACACTCATATAGGAGAAAAATTGGCGGATATCCTCAAGAAATCTCTAGGGAAGACTAAGTTTTTCTATTTCAGAGAAAAGATGGGGATGATCAAGAATCCATTTCAGTAGCAGGAATGGATAGGCTCAGGATTCAGAGGGAGTTGCAGTACAGATGAGTCAATGACAGTGACAGTGTCATGGGCAGCAGTACATAAGGAAAAAGTGCATCAGTTGAGGGGCAGCAGCCAGGCATCAGCATCGAAGAGGATGCTTCAAGATAGAGCAACATGCAGCAGGAATTTTGATAAAACACTTTCTTTGCTTATAGGAAGTGATGTTTTTTTTAGCATAGGAAAGTGTTCCAAGTCTCAAAATTTTTAAGGAGGCTTGGACATCAATATTCCAAAGAACCCAGAAACCATTTGTGGAAATTCCACTCGGTTTATGTTTTATTAAAATAATTAATTATTTTAATGGAGACCTGTCTAAACTTAGGGAAATTAAATAATTAATGGGTATTAATAAAACAAAGTGTGAATCGTATAGAGAATGAAGATCAAGTCAAGTTTTAATCTTGGCCATTGATTAGTCTTCTAATATGGGTCATTGATTCATTAATGAGAAGATTATAAAAGAAGGCTTGAGGGTCACTTGGAAAGTAAGTCGGACATAAACTCAGTAACCTGAAGGAAGTCGATTCTAAAGGAATAGAATTCCATTTCGGAGGGAGAGTTGCAGAGCAGAAGAAGAAAATGGAGTCAGCAATGATAAGGATCGAGGAAAGAAGGGCGCAGAAGGCCAAAGAAGGCAGCACAGAGCAACAATGCAAATATCCCACACATAGATCCCACATAGAGTGATGCAGTCTCCCGCAGACACTGCGCAAAGGGACATGTAGAGGGATGCACAGGGAAGTTGTGAGTCTTCGAGTGTAAGAAACTCTCCAGAGGGTTCCTAATAATTTATCTAAGATTTTTCTATTGAAGTATGCCAGTCTTTTCCTTATAAATAATCTCATTGTTGAAGAATAATATATAAACCCTCATCTGTTGCACCGATTTTCCCGTATTGGGTTTTTCCAGGGACAATTGTCCAAAAATAAGTGTGTGTATGTGATTGATTCTTATGCTTGTACTTCGTACTATTTTATTCTCTGAATATACTTTAGTGGATGCTGCAATAGTATTTATTTCAAAATTTACTGGAAGAATTATGTAAATAACTTATTGGAAATAATAAGTAGGAGAAACAAATATATCACTACAAAAGTATTTTCAAGATTGAAATTTTCACACGTCCAACAGGGCATAGTTCATTCAATCACAAGACATTTCACTCAGTAGACAGCGTGGGGACATGTCGAAGACTAGTGTTGTAGGGCCGAAGGAAAATGTCGATGCGCAATAGAGGCTAAGGTACATGCCAACATGGGAAAAATTGTGTGAGAATATATGTGTCGATATCAGGACAAGGCCTGACAAGCCACCAATAGGGCTATGAAATAATTGATGTGTGCAACCAACAACGATGGGCAAGGTGCAAAATTGGTTGCATGGTGTTGGTCCAATTATAGAACATAGATAGAGGAACAGAGGGTCAACTACGGGTGTTCATGTGGTCAAAACTCAGGGATGGAGTAGAGATCAACACAACATCTATGTGGGAAGAGGTTAGCGCAGCGGCTCTGTGGACAAATTTCTAGCAATATACGCAAATTGAGGACGGGGTTAAAGGGAGATCGGTAGTGTTAGAGCTAATAGTCGACCAACCACAAGATAGTATCAGCTAGCAAGGGTTGTGGAGGTAATGTGGGATAGGCACAAGAGCAGGGCCACGTGATGCAGAGATTACTACAAACGAGACACGAGAGCTTCAACGCACAACCTGAATAAAGTTGTGGCTAAGAAACGGAGTGACAGGAAATCGAAGGTTGGTTGGCAGGTTAGCCGCAGGCAGAGTGGTGTCGGAACCTACAAGTCAATCCGTGGAGAAGCTCAAACAGTAGATGTTGGCAGCAAAGACAAGCCACAAAATTTCATATTATGGGAGTGTGTTGCAAGGGACAGTGATCGTGCATCCCAAGGCATAGAAGCACAAGAAACTTCTTCATCAGGAGAATTTTTTTGGAAATTGTTTGATCATCTAGACAGGATGGTGATTGATCTCAGGTTTGAAGACCACATGGATGGTTTTTCCGAGTACAGTATCTTGGAGGAGAGCATTGCATTAGTGTTGGAGGAGAATGAGATATGGGATTTTGTAGCACAAAATCAGATCCCTTCTACCAATAAAACCCTTCTGGCCACCCATAATAAGAAGGACGTGAAAGCGAGGAGGATTATCCTGAACAAAGTGAAGGGAAATATTATCCCTCATATATCTGGGAAGAAAATAGCCAGAGAAATATTGGAGGCACTAACCAAATTGTATCAAAGCGAAAAAGAGAACCTAATAATGGTGATGAGAGAAACTAGATGGCACCATAATGTCCAAGAATGAAATTGTTTCTTCTTATCTCAACGGAATATATCAAGTACGAGATGAGATTTTCCTAGTAGAGGAGAAAGTGTCTGACTCAAAACTAGTAAGGACAGATTTAAACGGGTTCACAAAGAAGTGGAGTGCCTTCGTTAAAGGAATTGTGGCACTGGAGAAGCTCCCAACCTAAGATAGGTTGTGGGATGACTTCACCCAGGAGGAGACTCGTGAGGAGGCTCTTCGTGGAAACCATGTAATAATTGAAATGGATGAGCATAATGTTTCTCTTTCAAGTCATGTAATAAATGGCAAGGGAGCTACCAAGATGAACAAAGTGTTGAAAATGGTAACTAGGTTTGGTCTTAATAATTTTTTATGTACCATGTAATCAATGTACTTGTCAAAATAAAAGGAAAAGAAAATTATATTTTGAAAAAGAAAATTTATTTATTGAGGAATGGGTCTCTTTCCCATTAACTATATTCATTTTGGCACCCATTGTGTGCCCTAGGGTTTTGACAAGGTCAAGTTTAAGGTCATGATGTAAATTCCCTTTGAGGGCTCTTGTATCAATGTAAAAGAAATTATTTTTGAATGTAAAAAGTACTATAAAGCACCAAGTGATGAGTTGGCCATCCCATCAAGTCGGCCCCATAAGAAGGCAGATGCACCACACCAAGAGGCTACATATAGAAGAGTCATTTGACCTCCAAAGGCACTAATCAAGTTCACATCTCTTGAAGTTTGTATTAAATCATGGCGAGGAAGGAGAAAAGGATAGAGAGGAAGAAAGGAATGTTCTTTTGTTTTTCTTTGGAATCATCTCATTGTTCGGTAGATCTCGCATGTGTGAAGGAAGATTATTTTGTTCAAATTTTTTCCTAGAGGAAGGCAGCAGATCGAGTTGCAGAAAAGGAAGTATTTTTTTGGGTGGTTGGCCCTCACTTGATGAGTTGTCTTGGTGAATTGTACTGGAAGTCTTCCTTGAGATTATATAAGAGAGAGATAAGTTATGGGTTTTCCCTTTTGGAGGGGTTTTCCCCTGGAGAAGAGCCTAATTTTTTGTTTTTCTTGTTTGCATTGTGATATTCTTTATTGAAATTATCTTGATGATGATAAACACACTTAATAATAATGATGATGATCTAATCTAATGTCACAAGGAATGTCAATGTAATACGAGAAAACAAACAAAAGACCCTAATTCTAGCCGCCCTAGTTTTCTCAACATGGTATCAGAGCAAAGGTCTCTTGAGTAAATGACTAAAAGGGCAAGATAAAGATCACAAGAGGTTAAAATGTTGGTAAATGTTAAAATTTGGGTACCAGAGGACAAGTGGTTCCCTAAGGCTTTGATCTATGGCCTAGGGAAAAGTGTCCACTTTATTTGTACTTATTCTCCTAAAGTGACTTTATAAGTGGTAAAGTGAGTCTAATTTAAAAGTGACTTTATAAGTGATAAAGTTACATTCTAATTTAAAGAGACTTTATTAAAGTCAATGAAAAATTAGAAAGTGAAAAAGTGACTATGGAAATAAAAGGCTAAGTGGGTCTTTATTTAAGTGGGTGAGTTAAAAAATAGAAAGTGAGAATTAAATGCACATTTTTTCTCAGCCCTTGATCTAAAGCTATCTCAACCATTGGATTTAGGGATTCCCCAAAAGTCACTTAGTGTTAGGGTAAAAGGTGAAAAGAAGAGAAAAGATCATTCAGTCTTTCATGAGCATTTGAGATAAAGAGAAGAGAGAGCAAGGAGAAAATTTCTGAGCAGGGAGGAAGTGAAGGTGAGAAGCAAATCTTGGCACGCATCCCAAGGAGACATTTAAGCAGTCCGTACAACAACATTTATTTGCACGCTTTCCAAGGCAACAAATACATGCAACATTTATTGGCACACTTACCAAGGTAGAATCCTTACAGCAAATTTCAGGCATGTTTTCCAAGGAGGAAAGGCAAATAAATTGAGAAAGAGGGACAACAGAATTCATCACGGATTTCGAGGCATAAATGGGCACATTTTTCGAGGAAGTTGGGCACAAATTTTGAGGAGGACTATTGTACTTTTCCATACAATCTGTATATCTTGTTTTGGGTATGATTTTTGAGGCAGTCATACAACATTTAATGTTGTAATTTTCTATTTGTTGTTGCCACATTTTTTTAGGCGGAGTTCAAGCACGAAAATTGAGATAAGTCGTAAATTGTGGTTGTTGGAATTTTTACTGTGTATTTCATTTTCTCTGTAAAAGCATTTTCAGAAATAAAGAAGAGTTGTCAAACTGGTTTTCCCCAAGATTTGTAGGAGGTTTTTCCAGGGTTACATTGACCAAAAATCTCTGTGTCATTTTCTGTGTGGCTGTCATATTTTTGTTGTGTTTTATTTCTACATTTTCCAACAGTGGTGAAATCTCCAAATTTGTGTTTTCATAAATTATTGTCATTTCCAAATTTTAGTATTTTTATCATGCTTGGATTTAAAACTATATGCATGGAGTGATAAAGAAAACTGATAACCGGAGTTGGGATTGAAATCCTACAGTGAAAAAGTGCCTACTCCTAGAGCGAAGTCTTGATCAAAATTTTGGGCTCAATTCTTTCGATCCCTAGTCACCAGATCCATAACAGAGGAAGAAAAGAAGTGTAAAAGGTATCATAAGTAATGGTTTGAGGACCTAAGGTGTCTCCCATCCAGATCTTTGAAAATTCAATCCTTTGCAAAGAAGAGCAAAGTATTGGGCTACTTGATTAGCTCTCTCCAAGCATTTAAGTCCTCTGAATTGTTTGCATCAATTGTGTTTTTTGTAAGGTCACTACATCTTTGTTTTAAGAGGTCAAAGGCCTATTTCAAGAGCTCCTAGTGGACTGAGATCATTGGAAAAAAGAGCGATCTCATGATTTTTAAAGAAAAGGATTGTTCTCATCATCTCAAGGAATCAAAGTTACAGTGGCATCCACAAATCCGAATTTTTTAACATTCATGGAGATAAGGATAGTTGTTTTGAAATCATATTACGATTATGTATGGTCACATTATAAGCTTGAATTTTAGCGTCAAATATAAGCCCTAGAAGCTAGCATTGAAGACTTATTCTACAAGAAAGGCGCCAAGTCATTTTCTAAGCATACCTGGAAAGATTCTAGAATTTATGGGCATGAAAATCGTGATGTAAGGCTTCCTTAGTAGAGAGTTTAATTTCCCATATCTTTCTTAGAAGATCGAGATCATATTCAAATTCTTTGTGAAAACAAATACTTCATTATAAATCATGTCTCAATCACTATTTATGGTGATTGAGTCAGAAAAGAGTGTATATATATATATATATATATATATATATATATATATATATATATATATATATATATATATACCTGATTTCTGAAGCTCAAATAGTCAAGAAAGGAGAGCCAAATTTAATCATAGAGACACGAAGTATATTCTCTATGTGATTTACTCACACTCTCTAGTGTTTGGAAAAGGATCACCTTGACAAAGTCTGAATATATATTAGACATCTCCAAGCTCACTTGAAAAAAGAGATTTGGAAAATCTCGATAGTATGAAGTCCCTATGCATCCTACATTGACAGAAGTCAGCATGTACATACTCATATCGTTCTATAATGAGGTTTACTTTTAGTTATGGATATTAAATTGAAGGACAACCTTATACAATCATCTTGTTTATAAATCTTTATAACCAAAGGAATTGTGATAGCCTCAAATACGTGAAGAATCTAAGCCTACCTAGCATCAGTGAAAAGTTTGGTATGTATATACTCAGTCCAAAGTTTCCATAAGTCAATAAGTGTGACCTCATTGGTAAGGGTCTAGATATCAGAAAGAGGCCAGATACATGTTGTAATAAGGTCACATCATCGTGACAATAATTCTATGCTTATAAATGGTCTCGTTCTTAGGACCTAGGTATCTCTGGAAGAGAGTAGTACATTGGTCCGAACGTAAGAGGTATCGGTCCTATCTCAGGTCAAAATATTGCCTTCAAAAGTAGAATGAAAACAATAAAAATACCATGTCATCTAGAAGAGAATGTCTCTATGACATCAACTATGACAAATATATGTGACATTGAGGTATGTTTTTAGGTTTTAATATGGCTCTAGGGTTTGTAGGACTATAAACCCTAGATTGTATATAAGAAACCCTAGTGATAAGAAAACCTAACCCTAAATCACTTGTTCCCAATGTTTTGATTTCTAAGGGTTTGTTAGTAATCTAGGGCTACTAGGCATGTATAAGGTTAAAATCCTTGGTCTAGGGTTGGACATCGTGATTTTGTTATTGTATACTTTTCTTGGGGTACTTTTCAATGAATGTTGTAGGTACAGGAAGTAAAGCAAGGAGAATGGGTTGATGCTTTGTTGTGGGAAGCATGATGGAAAAAGGGAACTACAAGGACTCTTGGATCCTTAGGTACTATGACATATTTATTGTGCAACTATGAATGTATGGAAGAGTTAATGACAAACATATGGAAGAATTCATGGATCCCCCTTTGAGATGACATTATCATAGAAGCTTGAAAGGATAGTTAATGTCTAAGTCTACATGGTTATAGTTGTCATCATTGGAAGCATATAAGAACAACCAAAGTAGAAACATATAAGGTTGAAAGAAATTCATCTAGTGTGATAAAATAAATCATCATACATCATCATCATTAGAAAGGAGAATCTGCAGGATGAGGATCATCGAGATCCTTTACTTGAATATTAATGATAAGGTTTACTTGGAAGAAGAAAATGTCTTGTGTGGGATCCTTTGTTTAGAAGGATGATGGTATGATAACATAAGAGTGTTGTATGTCAAGATGATTGAAGTAATTTCTAGCCAGGAAAGGAAGCTTCCAAAGGAATTCTAGATGGCCAAGAAGGAGATAAGAGGTATGTATGTGTTTGATATATTAATTCATGCCATCCTATAGTTTTAGATAGCATGGGTGAATGCTTTGCCTCATCAACATGATCAAATAAAAGGGATCTCTTCCTTTGGAAAGATGCATTAAGTCATGATTCACATATTGACAAGATGAAATCAACATAATATTTCCTCATATGCAATATGAGGTGGTTGAAAAAAATGAAGGAACTATGAATGGAAGTTCCTAGGGAGAAATATGTGAAGAAAGAAAGGAGAGATCATGAAAGATGAAACTATAGTCATGTAAGATAAGATAAGTGATCAACATATCATGATAATAGAATTGGTGAAGAAATATCCATGAAGAAAGTATGAAGACTCTGATAAAGTATGTAAAGGAAGGATACCCTTGACATTGAATGTCTTGGAGATGTGTTTATGAATGTGCAGTATATTGATGTTGCAAGCAAGCATATGTCATGATGAAAGGCCATCATAAAAGGTAACTTTGATTTGATGCTCATTTTGAATTTTCTAACAAAATTTGGTTGGGTTGATACAAGGCTACCGAAAGAAAGTTGTACATGTCACCTACAACTAGTTATCATGGGAATGGATGGAATATCCTGAAAGGAAAAATAAAGAGATACTTGTGTGAAGGAAAGCCAGATGTGGACTAGAAGATCACTTTCTAATGAATAGAAGGATGACATGACTATATAATTTGTGAATGAAAGTGATGGATGGTCGATGCCCTATGAATAAAACCTAGAATATGAAGGCTCCATAATGATGAAGATAAAATTCATGACATTGAAAGAAGGAGCTCTACAAGCAGCTGAAGGTAACATGATCTCCACTAATGAACTGATAGTTGTTGTTAACAAGTCCCTAGTTAAGAGGGATCTTGGAATCAATTCCCTGGTTAAGAGGGAGCTTGGGTATATTCCTCTTATAGGAATGAGTATATCTTCCCTAGTTGATATGGATAGATAGACACATCATTTTTGTCTTCATGTTGTGAATAAATAATGGAGGATTGGGTAAGCATCTGAGATTTATTCTGATACTCTTTGAGGATGTGGTAGGGAATCCAATAAGAAAGAGTAGTCGAAGAGGAAATTCCTTGAGGATGTGTTATTCCAAGATAGGAATTGTCCTAAAAGTACATACCATGTGAAAACTCGAGTGTGGTATGTGCCTTGAGAGACAATGATGATGGTGTCTATCAGTCATTGGTATCACCAGCATTGTGTTATGACCTTGTAGAGAGATAGATTTGTTGGTCAAGGCTTTATGGTTAGTATGATGAGATGCTATGACATAAGCTAAGGAAGTATCTTATGATATGACTTACCAATCTGACTCTTCTTATGAGAACTTATCAAGGGTGTATCATCCATTGCACCTACTATTGTCAATTATGAATGCCTCACTAGTTAAGAGGGAGTGTTGAAAATGGTAACTAGCTTTGGTCTTCATAATTGTTTATGTGCCATGTAATCGATGTACTTGTCAAAAGAAAATTATATTTTGCAAAATAAAAATTATTTATTGAAGAATGGGTTTCTTTCCCATTAATTATTTTATTTTTTGTTAGAAAATTATATATTACAGAGCAATGGAACACATAAATATAAGGAAACACAAAAACATAAATAACAAATAAAACAAAAGAGACACAGATATTTGTGGTTCACCCAACTTGGGGTACGTCCACTGAAACAGCCAGTCATTCCTTTCTATTATCCAGCAAAATGAAGAGACACAACCTACAACATATATGTTGTAATATCCTCAACTCTCTCCCACAATCCCCCTTGCTATTTCTCGCTCAGAGTATACACACCATACACAGACACAATATGATGCCCTCATACAACATAGGGGTTGCCTTCTAGGGAAAAAAAAACCCTAAATTAAACATAATTTCTACCGTCAGATAATTTGCCTAATGAACAGCCCAAATTGACTATGAAATTACAATATTTTACAAGGCAATTTTACATATGTTTTTAGCTTCGGGGGCGATGCCCCCGAAAACCCCCGCCAGGGGGGCCGGGTGGGGGGGTGTTGAAAAGTTTAACTAGGTTGGTCTTCATGTTGACTATGTAAATATAAAAAGGAGTCAAAGATATAAAATGTAATTAAGTGTCATATATGCTCCAAGACCTTGCTGACAGTCCAGCCTCAAAATGCAAGAAATGAAGTACCTCATCAACACTGAGATAAACATTATCTAGTCGGCCTCACTTACAGCGATATGGTCGGCTTGCTTAAGGGGATGTTCCCTATATATATATACACATAGGGTATGCGGTCACAACTAAACAAGTTAACATACCTCTGAGTCTATAGTGCAGATAAAGGGAAAATTGTGGATCTATCTGAATTAAAATAAGCAGAGTTATACGAATCTATTGCGAACTTACCTGTAAACTACAATGTGGAAAAAGGGACAACATATAATGTGGAGAATGGGATAGGAAGCAAGTAATACAGATATATTGCTCTAAACCTATAGCAGACATCACTAATTAAGGAATGCGGACATCGTTGAGTAAGCAATGCAGATATCATACGGATTACGATGTGGATGTACCTAATATTACAATGTGGATATCTCAAGATTATTATGTGGACATCTCCAAGAATTAAGTGTGAATCTATCTGGAAATATAGTGCGGATGAAAGACAGAAATTAGTGCGGGTTCAAAAGGAAGAGAAGTGCGAAATTTTAAGAAAAGTGCGCTTTTTACTGTGTATGAAATGCAGACTTCAGGAGCTACGTACAGGATATAATGTGCGGACTTATCAACGTTGTTTCAGTACCTATCTCGGACCCTAAAGCAAGGAAAAAGGATGCGTATATACTATTTTTATTTGATATATGATTCCAAAATTAAGAAAAGGTCCTGTAAGATGAAGTTAAAAGAAATATGCTTAAAGGAATAAATTTATGAATTCAAGGCAGTGATTATAAGAAGAAAGGAAGATATAAAGGTGGGAGAAAGTGAGGAAGGTAAATCTGAGATTTACCTTCCTAACTACATTTCAAGGAATTCAGTTACAAGTAAAAATAATTTTGTCCCTACATTTGACTGAGTACTTTTATAATTGACTTGATGAATGATTAACTAAGCTAAAGAAGAGAATGCATAAGTACGCTCACAAGTAATTATCAAGAAGAGAATTTTTGTATTAATTACCAGCCCTCCAAATTCTCAACATGGTTTCAGAGCTTTGGTTACAAGAAAGGGCTATTGGCGATACTTCAATTCGGCATACATTTGAGTTTGAAAAAGGAAGAAGAACTCGGATAGCACAGTTTTAGCCTTGGAAGAATACATTCTGAAAGTTTAGCTATACAAATGGATGACATGTCATCTCTAAGTCTGGAAAAGCCTAAGAAGAATATTATTGAAGGAAGAACAAGGTGAAGATCTCCTCTTCACTTTCCAAGTAAGTATCTTTCATTTTCATTTTAATTTTGGTTAAATGACTTCGATTTGCAAAGAGATACATGAGGTACTACCGAAGATCTTTGTATGAAACAAGGAGGATAGTCATGATCCTCTTAGATAACTGAAGTTATAGATAAGTGTTTCCTTTGAATTCATGGAAAGGAACTCTTAGGGTTCTCTCACATGAACAATATTGGAGACACAAAAGAAGCTGGAAGAAGAATTATGAACAGTACAAGAAATTTCATGTCACCGAAAAGGATGGAAGGAGTAGATGGAAAGGAGGAGTAAGAGATCATTAAGAATAGTCTCTCTCATAATAAGTCTCTTTATGAATCCTAGATCCTACTTAAGATTTGATGCTATGTGACATCATGGAAGTATAAGAAACAAGAACTCATATGATCATGAGGGTTACAAAATCATGGGATAAGTAAGTTACCTCACTCATCAACCTAGGGTTTCTATGGAAGAAAACAAGTTGAAGGCAATAGTTTTGCAGAACTCAAACATTTGAAGAAAAGGAAGAATCTGATTCAAAGAAAATCTAAGAAAGAATAAGCAAGGGATCTACACTATGATTGAGATCATCTTCTTCTTTAAGTGATTTATGTTGGTTATATGACAGGAAGCAGTGTAGCATCCTGATGAAATCATGATAGGAGCTGTTGGTGAATCAGCTTCGGGAAAAACCTTTTTGACAACATTACTAATGGAAAGCAGTCATCAAGAGCAAGAATCATCATGGAAACATATTTTTGGGATATTGATGGAGCATGCCAGGAGAATGAAACTCTTCATTCCTGAGAAATTGCTACAGGATGACTCAAGGGAAAAAGGGGTATGAGGTATGTATATATTTATATGCTAAACATTGGATGTTGTGAAGTCTTGTCATATGGTTGCAGGAAATAAACTTCTATATTTAGAAGTATGATCTATGGAGGAGTATCTCTCAGTGCACGGAAAAATGAAATCAACATAATATGTCCTCATGGAATATGAGGTGGTTGTATATGAACGAGAAACCAGAAAGGTTATAAGTTCCTAGGAATAAAGAATGTGCAGAAAGGAAGATATCATGACATGCAACCATGTCAAAAGGCAGCTATCATCCGAAAGTCAAGAAGATGTGACCAGGAGATATCCTGGGAGGATATGTAGACTCTGACAGAAGTCTGGTATATAAGAAGACTCTTGACAAAACATATCATTAGGAGATGTGTCAATCTGTATGAAGGATGTTGATACCTACAGGAAGATGTCAGGGTGAAAGATCATCACTAGGGTAACTTTTGTTCTAAAATTTCATATATATATATAGATGAATTTGTGCTGGGCTACCAATCATGAGAAAGGATGTATGATCCTTGAAGATGATTTGAAGGAAAGAAACATGGCATAACAATGGACCAGATAAAGGAAGTCTGATGAATCACTCTTTGATAGCTAACATGACTCAGGATGAAAGTGACGGATGATATGTGCCCTATGAAGCTAAAAGTTGGGTATTCCTCAATATCGAAATCCATGACATCGAGAAATGGGAATTCTTCATGAGCAGCTGGGTGTCTCACCTTTGCCACTGGAGGTCCCTAGTTAAGAGGGAGCCTAATGATAAGTCTCTTACTTGGAAGAAACTTGGTAATTCCTAAGAATTAACTTAGGTGCATTCCTTGTATAGGAATGAGTACATTCCCTTATGGAATAGGTCCTCCCTGGTTGAGAGGGAGAGATAGACACATCATTCTGGTCTTGGGAAGACAGAATGGAGGATTGGGTAATCATCTAGCATTCGATACTCTTTGAGAATGTGTTAGGGCATTCAAGACAAGAGTAGTCGAGGACCGATATTCTTTGAGGGCTAGCTACCCAGGAGAAGAATAGTCCAAGAAGGTCATACTTTGGGAACACCCGGGTGGACTATGTACCTTGGAGAGACAATGACGAAGGTGTCTATAAGTCATGTGTCTCACCAACATTGTAGCCCATTGTCTCGTTGAAGATATGGGGTTGTTAGTCAAGGCCTTGCACTAGGACAATGTTGGTTGATATGATGCTATACAGATGTGATTACCAATAAGATTCTTCTAATGAGATTCCTCAGTTTGAAAGTAACCATGTACCTATATGAATACCTCCCTAGTTAAGAGGGAGTATTGAAAAGTGTAACTAGGTCGGTCTTCATGTTGACTATGTAAATATAAAAAGGAGTCAAAGATATAAAATGTAATTAAGTGTCATATATGTTCCAAGACCTTGCTGACAATCTAGCCTCAAAATGCAAGAAATGAAGTACCTCATCAATGTTGAGATAAACATTATCTAGTCGGCCTCACTTACAACTATATGGTCGGCTTGCTTAAGGGGATTTTCCCTATATATATATACACACATATGGTATCCGGTCACAACTGAACAAGTTAACATACCTCTGAGTCTACAATGCGGATAAAGGGAAAACTGCGGATCTATCTGAATTAAAGAAGCGGATGTATACGAATCTATTGCGGACTTACCTGTAAAATACAATGCGAAAAAGGGGACATCATATAATGTGGAGAATGGGACCAGAAGCAAGTAATACGAATATATTTCTCTAAACCTACAGCGGACATCATTAATTAAGGAATGCGGACATCGTTGAGTAAGCAATGCAGATATCATATGGATTACGATGTGGATGTATATAATATTACAATGTGGATATCTCAAGATTATTATGTGGACATCTCCAAGAAGTAAGTGTGAATCTATCTAGAAATATAGTGCGGATGAAAGACAGAAATTAGTGCAGGTTCAAAAGGAAGAGAAGTGCGAAATTTTAAGATAAGCATATATAAGGTAAGTCAGCGTGGAGAAAAGTGTGTTTTTTACTATGTATGAAATGCATACTTCAGGAGCTACGTACAGGATATAATGTGCGGACTTATCAATGTTGTTTCAGTACCTATCTCAGACCCTAAAGCAAGGAAAAAGTATGTGTATATACTATTGTTATTTGATATATGATTCCAGAATTAAGAAAAGGTCCTGTAAGATAAAGTTAAAAGCAATCTGCTTAAAGGAAGAGTTTTATGAAGTCAAGACAGTGATTATAAGAAGAAAGGCAGATCTAAAGGTGGGAGAAAGTGAGGAAGGTAAATCAGAGATTTACCTTCCTAACTACATTTCAAGGAATTCAGTTACAAGTAAAAATAATTTTGTCCCTACATTTGACTAATTACTTTGATAATTGACTTGATGAAAGATTAACTAAGCTAAAGAAGACAATACATAAGTAAGCTCACAAGTAATTATCAAGAAGAGAATTTTTATATTAATTACCAGCCCTCCAAATTCTCAACAGGGGGGCTCTAAAAGGTCGTTGTCGCCCCCCCTAGACCCCCCTGACGACAATCAAACGACAGATGGTGTTTCCACCCCGTTAAGAACATGGGTCCAACGAAGCGATACATCTAAATAAAGAAGATAATCAGGCTACACAACCAACATTTTTGGCACCCATTGTGTGTCATAGGGTTTTGACAAGGTAAAGGTCATTATGTAAAGTCCCTTGGAGGGATATTGGAACAATGTAAAAGAAATTATTTTTGAATGTAAAAAGGACTAGAAAGCACCAAGTGATGGGTCGGCCAGCCCACCAAGTCAGACCCACAAGAAGGAAATTTCACCACACCAAGAGGTTATATATAGAAGAGTCATTCGACCTCTAAAGGCACTAATTAAGTTTGCATCTCTTGAAGTCTAAAGTAAATCATAGCAAGGAAGGGGAAATGGATAGCGAGGAAGAAAGGAAGGTTTATTTGTTTGTCTTTGGCATCATCTCATTGTTTGGGATATCTTGCACATGTGAAGGAAGACCATTCTATTGAGATTTCGAACTAGAGAAAGGCAGCAGATTGGATTGTAGAAAAGGAATTATTTTATTTAGGTGGACGGCCCTCACTTGGTGATTTGTCTTGGTGAATTGTACTGGAAGTCCTCCTTGAGATTCTATAGGAGAGAGAGAAATTTTGGGTTTTCCCCTAGCGAAGAGCCTAATTTTCTGGTGCTCTTGTTTGCATTGTGATCTTATTTATTAACATTGTCTTGATGATGGTAAACACACTTAATAATGATGATGATGATATAATCTAATGTCACAAGGAATGTCAATGTAATAAGAGAAAACAAACAAAAGAAACCCTAATACTAGCTACCCTAGTTTTCTGAACACAAAGGAGATGGAGGGTCCTCTTAGGATGGGAAGAAGAAGGACATGAGAAATCCAAAAAAATCGAAGGCCAATAATAACCAACTCGTAATATTTTTTGGGCATTATTATTTGCAGCGAAATGATCACCAAAAAATCCTGCATGAAACTCTGAAATAAGATTTTTCGTTTCAACTTCATCAATGCACCTAAGTATTATCCCTTTAGTATTTCTCCATCCAAGACCATCTTTCAAAATACAATACTTAACTTCTTTCAGCCTAAGGTATATTCTCTTATGAGAAACTAAATGGCTGAGACATGTAATATTTAGCAAACAAAAAATTATTTCCTCGCACTACTCAAGCTCTCTTAATTTTTGAAGATCGTGTGAAGTTGAAACTTTTGACAAATCACTTTGAAAAATTAAGCCTAAATCCTTCTCATTAACTTCAATCAAAATTTCAACCAAACCTTGGTCGTTAACGAGCTTAGTGGGTCTAATCTCCAAATCATATTCCTGAATCTTCATTACCCACCTAACACAAGTACTTAATCAATTTATTTGATTTAATATATCTTTAACCGCAAAGTGTGGGAAAAAGGAAAAAACTCTAGAATATCCCAATTTGACTAAGGCATAAGGTTTTTTTTCCATAGTATTATAATTTAACTTGGAATTCTGAAGCGACCTACTCAGTAAAGCAATCGGATGCTCGTGACATTCCTTATTCTTTTGAAACAAAACACCCGCAATAGTATCCTCTAAAGCGAAAGAAAAAATCATGAACTCCCTAGAATAATTTGGGTTGACTAAGACAGGAGTCTTCACGATAGAGGCCTTGATTTCCTGACAATCCTTCTTTCCATTATCTTTCCATATAAATTTCACGTCCTTTTTCAACAGAATTTGAATAGGCTTAACAATATTTGCATAGTTTTCAACAAACCTCATGAGAAAAATAATCTTTCCAAGGAAGGGCTAAAGGGATTCAATATTATGAGGCAAAAGAATATTTTGAATAGCCTCAACTCTCTCATGATATATCTTGATCCCATCTTTAAAAATGATGTGACCAAGTAACTTCCCTTCAATTACTCCAAACATAGACTTCGCAGGATTCAAGGATATTCCATACTCTCAACACATGTTAAAGATTTTCCTGAGATGATCTATATGATTAATGTCATCCTTTGAAAACATAGTATTATCATCTTGATATATTTCAATAATTTTGTCAATTAAAGCCTTGAAGGCATAATCCATAACCCTTTGAAATTTTTCTCTAGCATTGGTCAACCCGAAAGGAATTTTGATATAATCAATCATCCTCCATGGTGTGGTGAAAGTAGTCACAATGATCTTCTTTCTTTACCCGGACTTGGTTATAACTAGAGAAACCATCTAGCAATGGCATCATGACTGAACTTGTTACTCCTTGCAACAATTTTCCATGTTAGGAAAAGGGTAATTATCCTTCTTACAAGCTAAATTAAGTTTTCTAAAGTCAACACAAAGTTTGATTGTTCCATTTTTCTTCCTAACAATCACCATGTAAGAACACCATGATGAATGACAAGTATGTGTAATAATCCCAACTATGAGCATCTTTTGAAGCTCCTTCTAGACTAAGGGGGCCAACTTAGGATTAATTTGCCTAATTTTTTGACCAAGTGGTTTAGCATTTTCATCTATCAAAGGGATAGTATGTTCCATAACATCTTCCCTATAGCCTTTCAATTCATCATAAGAAAATTCTAAGACATCTTGATATTCACGAAGTAAATCAATCATTTTTTTTCTTTCTTCATCAGTGGTACCTTTAGCAATATTAATAATCTTCATATCTTCAGAAGTACCAATATTTACTTCGATGAATTCCCCAAAATCGATTTTATTTTCTTCATTCCTCTTTTTGGCAATGTTCCTATTAAAGAGCCACTCCAAATCTACATAAACTTTGGGGGTAGGATTTGTTACATCATCATTTTCAGCATAATTGCATCCTTCCCTTTGATAGCCAATATTAAAATCTTGAAATCCTTCTAAATTATTCAAAAACGAACCACCTAACTAGCATCTTGAAACACCTACCAATTCTCAACATTATTAGGACCGAATACCTAAAGATAACCTCCATCTTGACTTTGTCATTTATCATTTCATCAAACACCTGCAAAGTAGATGCAGCAACTGCAAGCTCATCGACATGGCTATTCCTTTCTCTAGGGAAATTTTCAAGGTTAAAATCATCAAACAATTCCAAGGTGTCCCATACCACATTTTGATATTTCTTATTTATATCATTCTTACATGAAAATTTACCTTTGACCTGTTGAACGATAAGATCTAAATATCCCTTAAAACTAGCAGTTTTACCTTTAGGTCTCTTTATAATTCAAGACCTAACAATAGGGCTTCATACTAAGACACATTGTTAGTAGCTTCAAACTCCAATGTATAAGAAAAATTGAAAACATGATCAAGGGGAGAATTCGACACAATTCCAACACCTTTACCATGCTTGAAAGATGCACCATCAAAATGCATATTCCATACTTGATTCTTAAAATCGTCAACCTTTTCATCCAAAGGAACTATGGAGTTATACAAGATAGCATAGTTCCTAATATTACGTTTCCCCTGTTGAATTTCCATGACCTTGGGTCTAGCTTAGAGTCTTAAATCACTGACACTACCAAACCAAGAATCTCAACCGTAAACTACTTTGCACAACGGAAAATATAAAGCAGTAAATCACTTATGCACAATATACACAGTTTTAAACAAAATTGTACAATAATGTGCAATCCCAAATCTTTGTTATATTAAACCAAATCTGAATAATACAACAGTCTATGGTATACAAGATACACTGACAAATACTATGTCTTATCTCGTCCTGTTGGTCCTTCGCTTTTGTACTACTCACTAGCATTTCCTTAGTCCATCAATGAATCTACACATCGAGACTCTGCTCTAATATGCTCTTTGGGAAGGCCTAATTCCCGAGCTACAATATTCAAGACTAGAAACAACTTTTGTCCATCAAAGTGTTGCACTTCAGCACGAACCTTCACCCAACCTTTAGTTGCTCTTCTTCCTTCAAGATATCTTGTCTAGGGCTACTTTGGATAGCCAACACGCTGCTCTCCAATAGTCTTATGGAACCCAATCTAATCACTATTGAATCGGCTCCTAAGATGACACTTCACCACCACGAAACGTCATCTACTTGGAATCAACAAGATTCTCAATAATATGATCCAAAACTGGTCATCAATTCTACCCAATACACCTCACAAGTGTTGATGTTATACCAATTCTGCATTGTTGCACCACTGGTTAGGGCACACCACGCTGCCCTCAACCTCCATGCATCCCAGCAAACTAACCTCCAATTGACTATGGTCCACCCTAGGGAGACTCCTTCGGGCATATGTTGCCTTATAGGGATGTTATCCACCTTGAATGCAGCTCCTAAAGGCTCCACTTGCTGGCTATGGCATACAGCCTAGACCAACAATGGATCATTGTCCATGTCCTCCTCAAATGTGTCACAATCTACCCTCTAAACAGCAGCATCCAACCTTCTAGCACCCTAGGCCTAGTTGTTTGCACCTTCCTACACTAAATCGCACTCAAGACTCTTCCCTACACAGATCTGTTAGTGCATAAATAATCCCAGACAGCGTTGTAGCTACAACTCTTCTCCACGTTGTTTAGGGAAGCCTCCTCCACGCAGAAGCTTCTCCTTTTTGTTGCGGCTTCTCTACCATGCAAACGCACCAACACAACACCTTAAAACATGCCCTTATACAGCCACTCTTTCCCCACATTGTTCCTACAGCAATAGAAAATTTTCATGCTTATCTTTCAGGCCTCCTTTACGATGTCCCTTAGGCTCCCTTGCCGCGGCTTAGGATCCTTCAAATTTCAGAGGTATATTGCCAAAACTTGGATGCTAAAATTACCTCAAATCATCCTTAATTTATAGACATTAAGGCTCAATGAATTTTCTTGAAGTGACACATCTATTGGAACACTTTTACACCAAGCCTATATGACTTAGTAACCAATAATTACCTTGTCAACTTTAAAAATTCATTTCTCTCTAACTACAACTCGGATTCGGACGATTCTCGATGTTTTGGAATCCTATCACCAAGCATTATCATCCTCATCCATCACATGTCGTACCTCCATCACTATTTTTCCCCAAATCATTATGAGTGCAAAACCCCACACTTGGGTTCCAAGACCACAAGCTTCCCTTGTGGTGCTTTGCCCTCCAAACCCTAAACCCTAAGGCTTGGAGTACCTCCCAAGCTACACAAATCAACATTTCCATTATAATATCATTCTGGGTTCTATTTGGGTCTTCCACATGGAATATTATTTTAGGATTTCTGTTAATTTTAACAAATACAGTACCTCTAGAGAAGGAATCGTAGCATATGATCAATTCTTAATACTCCCTCCTAGATGAGAAGCCCACTTTCTTGATAACAACATACCTCAAGCATCAGGCACATAAACTACAACAATGTCCATAACAATCATTATATGAGGATAGATTGACAAATGAACTTGTAAATACTTAATTAACCCATGAACCCCAATCTTCTTGGAATCCATGTCACATATGTTGTAATATGGTCTAGATATTCTTAACTTTTAAGTTTCTCCATGACCCTCTTAGTCATAATACAAGTTGATGCACTAAAATCCAACATGAAATTATATAATCAAAAACCATTAACAAGTAAAGTAATGAAAAATGGTTGATGATATTTATTATGCAGATCCATACTTTGCAAACATACCAGAGCATCTTGATAGAAAACATCAGGGCTCTTTTCACGAAAATCATCAACACGAGGAGCATCAATAGCATTTAATAACTTAGACTTTTGAGATGTAATATTTAAAATCTCAGTGATAGGAACCAATATTTTTTCATTATTAATCCATCCTCCTAAGTCAATATTCAAACCATGGCTCGAAACTCTATGGGAAGTCTGATTTTCCTTTTTCTCTTTATTATTCCGCTAATAAGTTAACCTTTATCTTTTGCAATCTCCAAGAATTGTTCAAGAAAAGGCTTCTCTCCATACAATGCAATAATTATATCCTTCTCATCATTAAGATTATTAATACTATAAGAATATGGGAGTGTCTCAACATCATGATTATTCTCAACAACCTCCATCCAATCCTGCATAGACAAGTGATGTTCCTTACGAACTATATTTATATGATCACTTGTCCCTGCCTTTCCACTATCCAAGATTCCTCTTGCAACAATGCAAGTGGCCTCATCATGAATATTATCATAAGGTCAACAATATGGTAAGGATTGATCAACAACATTTGCAGACTCAAGCAGATTAGGTGGTCTTTGTTATGAAACCAACTCCAAAAATAGAAGAAAAGAGAGATCAACGCCTTAGAAATAAGCCACTTTGAGGGTGAAACCTCCTTTACATTACATAAATGAACAATTCTAGGATCATACAAGTGACAAAATCTCCTTATATATATAGGAGTCCATGGGGTCACAATATAATCCTAGCCGACCTAACAATAATAATGTAAGGGCACAATAATAACAATATGGGGGTTACAGGGGTCAACAATAACAATAAGGGGGCTACACTAATAACAATAAGGGACTACACTAGTAATATAGGGACCTAACATGCCCCTCTCCTTCAAAAAAGTGTTGTCCTCAATGCTTGCGTAGCTCTGGATGCTTCTGTATAAAATTCTCATCCTCCCATGTAGAATCTTCAGTGGGTAAGTTCTTCCACTTAATGAGATACTCTGAAATTGATCGATTTTGTAGTTGTCAAGTTCTTGTTTCCATGACTGCTTCAGGTTCCAATATGAATTTTCCTTCCTTGTCAAGTTCTGGAAATATTGTTTGAACTAGAATTTTGTCACCTATAACCTTATTTAAGCATGAAACATGGAAACTGGATGCACTCGCGAAGAAGCGGGAAGCTCCAATTTGTATGCCATAGTACCAATATTTTGCAACACCTTGTAAGGACCATAGTGTTTTGGCGATAATTTATTATCCTTATTAGCTTGCTTGAGGGACATTTGTTTGTATGGTTGTAGTCGTAAAAATACCTAGTTTCCTACATCAAAGCTTCTATCTCTATGATGTTGATATGCATGTTGTTTCATTCAATTTTGTGCCAAACTTAGGTTATCCTTTAAGAGTTGGAGAACTTGTTGTTGATGCTTGATGTGATCTTCCACTTCTTTCACCTTAGAATTTTCTCTTAAAGATGATGTGATGGGTGATAGATGATATCCATAAAGTGCCATAAATGGGGTCATTTTTGTTGTAGTATGGAAGGAAGTGTTATACCACCATTCAGCCAGAGGTAACCACTTGACCCATTGTGTTTGTTTATCAGATACAAAACAACGAAGATATCCTTCCAAACATGTGTTCACTATCTCAGTTTGGCCATCGGATTGAGGATGATAATATGAGCTATGAGCTAGTTGAGTACCCAAACAAGAAAATAATTTCGTCCAAAAAATTCCAGCAAAAATGGGATCTCTGTCGCTTACCATAATATTTGGGTTTCCATGTAGCTTTTGAATTGTTTCCATAAATGCAGTAGCAATTGTACTTGCTTTAAATGGATGAGATAATACACAAAAGTGTGCATACTTGGTAAGTCTATCAACTACCACCATGATGACACTCTTTC
Organism: Pinus albicaulis; assembly: GCA_034641835.2. Classification (NCBI taxonomy): domain Eukaryota; kingdom Viridiplantae; phylum Streptophyta; class Pinopsida; order Pinales; family Pinaceae; genus Pinus; species Pinus albicaulis. Next base: position 178,602,000 of record CM076583.1, read on the forward strand.
CTTCGGACTTAGGGTAAACATGTGATAAAATCTATTGAAATCTCCTCCCAACATTGACTTGGAATGGATAAAGTTTGTAGAAGACCCGGGGTCTTAATTGTCTCAACTTTATTTTGCTAGCAAACCAAACATTCTACCACAAAATTTTTAATATCAGATTGAAGGCCATCCCAAAAAAAATCTTTCTTCACCCTGTGATAAGTTTTTAAAAATCCTGAGTGTCGTCCTAAAGGAGAATTGTGCAATTCCAAAAGAATATTTTGTTTTATTTGGGAATTCTTACAAATATATAAGCGATCTTTGTACCATAAGGAATCATCTTTCCAACTAAATGTACCAGATGTACTACGATCTTGCTGCAACTTTTGAATGAGTGTCCACACTTCTTCGTCCTTCTTCCATTCATCCTTTCTTCGGTTATCCAATCTGGTTGGATAATAGAAATGGCACAAAGAAATGCTACCACCTCTTCATCCCTTCTTGAGAGTGCATCTGCAGCAACATTTAGCTTCCCTTTTTTGTATATGATTTCAAAGTCATAACCCAACATCTTTGTGACCCATTTTTGTTGCTTTTCTGAAGATAGTCTTTGTTCCAAAAGTGTTTAAGACCATCATGATCAGTTTTTACCTTGAAGTGTTTTCCCATTAGATAAGGTCGCCATTTCTTTATGCATGTAGTATTGCCAACATTTCCTTCTCATAAATAGCTTTCTGTAAATATTTTCCTTTGATTGGACGACTTTCAAAAGTAATGGGTCTTCCTTCTTGCATTAAAACAACACCAATTCCATTTCCCAAGGCATCACATTCGACAATAAAGGTTTTTGTGAAGTTTGGCGTAGCTAAGACCGGTGTTAGGCATATTTCCTCTTTAAGATGTTCAAAGGCATTAGTTTCTTCAGGAGTCCATGAAAATGAATCTTTCTTCAATAATGTTATTAGAGGTGTTGCTATTCTCCTATAATTCTTAACAAAATTGCAATAATACCCTCTTAACCCAAGAAATCCTCGCAATTGCTCTGTGGTTGAGGGGACTTTCCATTCCTTAATGGCTTTAATTTTGTTAGGGTCTACCTTAACACCTTCATGAGATACAATATGACCCAGATATTCCACCTCTTGTACTCCAAAGGAACATTTGGAGGTTTTTGCATATAATTGTTTCTCCTCCAATAGTTTGAGCACCATGTCAACATGTTGAACATGATCCTTCCAAGACCTGATGTAGATTATTATATCATCAAAAAATACTGACACAAATTTTCTAAGGAAGGGTTTGAAAATGGAATTCAACAACCCTTGAAATGTATAAGGTACATTGATAAGGCTAAAAGGCATGACCAAAAATTCATAATGACCCTCATGAGTTCAAAATGTTGTTTTCGGAATATCTTCAGTCTTCATTCTACTTTGATGATGTCCTGAACAAAGATCCAACTTGGTAAAATAAATTGCTCCATGTAATTCATCCAATAATTCATCAATCACAAAAATGGGAAATTTATCTTTGATAGTGAGCTTATTGATCTCCCTATAATCCAGACACATGTGCCATGATCCATCCTTCTTGTGCACCAATACTACTGGAGCAGAGAGAACTTTGACTAAGTTGAATTATACCAACCTCTAACATTTCTGCAATCATACGTTCAATTTCGCTCTTTTGGACATAAGGATATCTATAAGGCCTAATGTTTGGAGGAACACTTCCCGGAATCAAATGAATAGCATGATCATGATCACGAATAGGTGGGAGTCCTTTGGGAGTTTCAAACACCTTAGAATGCTTTTCCAAGACTTTTTGGACATCTGGAGAAATAGGTGACTTTGATGTTGGAACTTCTAGTGAGCATAATTGTGAAATTACACCTTGTTGTTCTTTCTTCAAAAGCTTTGTCATGACATTAAAGCTTATTATATTTCTCGGCTTCCCTACAATACCCTGTAATTCGACTTCCTTTCCTTCCGAAAAAAAATTAAAGAAAAGTTCTTGAAAATTAAAAGCTACCGTCACCAAAGATTGTAACCATTGTACTCCTAGTACAACATCAGCACCTCTCATTGGAATGGAAATCATTGGACTATTCAATACATATTCCCCCATGGTTAGCTTGATATTATGGCATTTTCCAGAGAAATTTATAGTTCCTCCATTTGCAACCATCACTTGGAATTATGGTGTTGGGTATAGGAAGCAATTCAATTCCTTGGCTACCTTACAAGGAATAAAATTATGGGTATCACCTGAATCAATCAACACTATTACCTTTTTCTTCTTGATATGTCCTTCTATATTGAGATTTTGAGGAGTGGTAATTCTTGCCAATGCATTACATGATATGTCGGACTCATTTCTTATTTCTCTAGGGTTGGTTCCTGGTGTATATCCTCTTCTTTTGAAGTTTCTTGTTTATTTTCATCCTCCTCTTCACAATCTATGTAAAATAATTTCTTCTCAGCACACTTATGACCTTTATTATATTTGCTATCACAACTATAGCAAAGACCTTTTTCTCTTTTTTCTTCCAATTGTTGTGGTGTCAACCTTGTAGGTTGTGGAAGTCTAGGAGTAGCAACACTTCCATCTTTATAGATGTGAGTGGTAGGTTTCATTGTCGCCATAATTTTACATTTAATTTTTCTTGCCAACCTGAATGCCTTCTCCAATGAACCAGGTTCCCAAAGGTGAACCTCATGTTGGATGTTATCCCTTAAAGTCCCAATGAAGACATCAATCATGTGTTCCTCTAGAATATCATTTACTCTTATATTCAATTTTTTTTGTCCTCAATGTGCTCCACCATTGATCCCTTTTGTTTGATATTTATCAATTGGCTAAAGAAGGTATTGATATTTGTATCCGCATAATGTGCTATCATTTCCTCCATAAAAATTGATCAAGTGACAATTTTTTTACGAGAGCAAAGCCATCAGTACCATACAAATGTATTTTTTTCTAAATATAAAGTTGCAGTGCATACCTTTTGTGTGTTTTTCACATTATTAAGATCAAAATATTGCTCCATCTGTAGTATCCATGTTACGAGATCCTTGCCATCAAACTTCCTCATATCGATCTTTGGAATACGGTGGGTCTTCCATCCAACATTCGAGTTTATGAAATCACGATTAACATTTATTTTGTTCTTATCATGAGTTTCCTCTACTATATTTTCGCCATTAGGAATCATTTCTTGTATCAACTTTGTCAAGCCTTCCATGTCTGATTTTATATCATTCTTCATGTCTTCCATTTTTTCTTCCATGTCTTCCACGCCATTCTTCAAACCATCAATCTTAGCTTCCACCCCTTTCTTCAAACCCTCCATATTAGCTTCCATGCATTTCTTCAAACCATCCATCTTCGCTTCCACGCATTTCTTCAAAACTTCCATTTCATTTTTTGTTTCTCTTTGCAAGAGCGAAATTTGGTGCACTTGCTCTTGTAATTTTGATAGATCATATTGCAATTCTTCATATTCATGAGTCATAGTAGAGTATTTTGAGGGCTTAATGGGCGTTGAATTCTTTTTAGGGGGGATTTTAGAATCCAATAATGATATCTATGCTTAAATATGCCCTTGGAATCACTTCAAACTGATTTTTCAAACAAGACTATGCAATTTGAAAAAATACACACTTTTTTCTTTCTTTTGAGGAGCTCAATATTGAAACTGAATTATCTATGTAATTACGAAACTTCAATATCTTAAATTTGGTCCTGTAGTAGTCCTTTGAATCTTCTTTCGAATGCCACAGGTCTTATCTGATTTGGATACTTCAAGGCAAAGTTATATCGAATCTCCTACAATGACATAATTATGGACTGGTTCAGTAGAGCGCACTTTTACGGCATGCCACGTGTCACTTTTTCCTCCTTCGGCTCTAAAATTGATACACAAGAAACTACAGTCTGTGCTCTTTCGACTCCTTTTTACAGAATTCCAATCTGATGCTCGAAGGGAGAGTTATGCCAATTTTCCCAAGGTTACTTCTTTTAGATGAAATTCAGGAGCCTGCAAAAACCCTAACTTCCACACATCATATCTCTTAAAATATTGCGAAACAAGATCTAAAATTTTTACAAGACGTTCCTCGGCATTTAGGCTTTGCGTGATACAAATTTTAGCTTTTGAAACTTCGTAGAAAAAGAGTTATAGCGAAAATTTCACTATGACCTGTTTGGAGCAACGAAACCCTAAAATCCAAAGCTCTGATACCAAATGTTATGAAACCAACTCCCAAAATAGAAAAAAAGAGAGATCAATGCCTTAGAAATAAGCCACTTCGAGGGGAAAACCTCCTTTACATTAGATAAATGAAAAATTCTTGGATGATACAATGACAAAATCTCCTTTTATATATAGGAGTCCATGGGGTCGCAATTTAATCCTAGTCGACCTAACAATAACAATGTAAGGGCACAATAATAACAATATGGGGGTTACATGGGTACAACAATAACAATAAGGGGGCTACACTAATAACAATAAGGGACTACACTAGTAATATAGGGACCTAACAGTCTTTTCTCATTAGGAGTGCCCCTCTTTTGCCATGTATTATTATTATTTCTATTATTGTGCATTTTATTTCCTTGAGACATCTCCATATTGATCAAATCATTCTGAAGGGAATTTATCTTATTAGCATGATCAACTTTCATATTTTTAATAATTTTTGTTAATTCTTTAATAGGATCCTTATCAACTTCATTAACTTCTTTATTTTTTGAATCATTCTTAAGATGACCCCTAGAAAAACCTAGAATCTCAAACTTCCCAGACGTTTTTCTACATTTTTCCATTTCCTCAACAAAATTCTAGGTAATAATTACATCATAGGCTTACCACACCACATCTCACAAGAATGATCAGCAAGGAAAGCATTGATATAATAAACTAGGAGAGACTTCTCAGGACATTTAGAATCTTGAGGTAAATCCTTTGCAATATCATTAAACCTCTTATTGAATTCTTCTATGGTCTCGTTCTCCTTCTTTATATTACTAATAACACTAAGAAAATATATTTCTTCTTTATTATCCCCATATATATTATTAAAGGCATTGACAATAGGTTGTAAAGAATCAGAATAATTATTAAGAAAATCATGAAACCAACCCATAACATCATCTTCCAGAGAAAGGACAAAAAGCCTCATCTTAATATCTTCATGATTATAATTAGTAGTAGTACACCACTTTCCCACACAAAGGTTAAACTTCTTAAGGTGATCACTATCACTAACTACATTATTTCCCTGAAAAGAAGACAACTTATTAATGAAATTTTCTGGAATATCATGCAGATAGCCTTGAATGTTAGTGAAGTTACATGGGGAAAACAAAAATCCATGGGAGCTTGTTTTGCTTGACCCTAAAAAATAAAATGGATATCAGAGAGAGATTAGTTTCTGATATTAACAAGAAGTCTATGAGAAGAGAGCTTGTGTAATAGAAATCTGAAGTCATATTCATGATCCGGAGTACGATTAACCAAGCTACTTGTATGCCTTCTAGTATATGCTCTCGTAAAAGATGGAATAAGTGGATTCACCACTCAAACAAAAATTTAAATCCAAAATTCCAATATGATAAAACCAAAAGTTAGTCAAAAACCGAGAACAAAATATATTCCCCAACAATGGCCCCATTAAATGTTTTTTTATGTCGAGTCAAAGAAAATATCGAATACCGAGAACAATGAAAACTTATCACAATCAACAACGCCAGAAAATGTTTCCAATTTCGGGTGAAAGAAAAATATCGAATATCAAGAACAAGGAAAACTTATCCCTGGCAATGGCGCAAGGGAATGTTGTCGCCCTAAGTGTACACCTAAGGCACAACACTCAAAGTAGGGGTTGTTGACTATTCCCTACTCACTTCGTTTAAGCTCTCTCCTATAAAATCTATGGTGGTAGACCCTAAAGATAAATGAAAGAGGAAAATTTGTTGGAACAACAAGTTCTAGGAGACTAAGGGCAAGGAAATTACTTCTTTAGATAACTTGATTTGAAATTAATTAGAAAGTGTGATTATTAATGATCAATGTAAGTGTTAAATATAGATTTAATTAGATGAATGAGACACTTAAAATGATAAAGAGTGTAAGACATGTTCCTTAATAACAATGCTCAAAATATTAATTAAAGTACTTGCACAATAATAAATCGTATCTCAAGTTATAAGATAATAAATATTACAAGACAAGGTTAGTACGAGAGATCAAGAGATTAAAACAATTGGATATATGAGCAATAAGAGACAAGCTTGCAATATAAATAAAACTTGTACTTCAAATAAAGATGATATTAAAGAGACAATAACTTGAAAATGACAAGTATAAAAATGTAAGATTTGCAAGTATGAAAGAGGGTCTCAATCCCAATTACAATAATCAATGGAAATGCAAATGACGATGTCAGATGAGTGAACGAAATATCTACCTATGTGAGATGCAAGATCTTGGCTACTTTTAATTATATGCCTATTCTAAGTCGAAGGCCTTCTCCTCAATTATAGAAGCTAGTCTTAGAACAAGGTTTTTGGGAGAAGTGTTGGGGAAGGAGGCTAAGGTATCATTAACGATACCTACCCAAGACTTCTAGCAAACCAAATGCCTTTCTTCCTACAAGGGCTCGGTCGCAAGAGAACTGCAATGTCACTCGTTTTAACCATTTTTTAAGGGTCAAGCTTCACAAATTGGATACAGAGAAGGTTGTCCTATGTTTCTATCAACCAAGCTTATGCTCGGAGGTAAATTTTAAGAATGAAAATTTATAACTAAGATGCAATTCGAAAGGAGATCCACCTAAAACAAGATGCTTTACTAAAGGAAAATCCAATTCACTTATAATGAAGATTTACTTAAAACGCAATGATTAAATGATTAAATTAAGCAAATAGAGTATTACTCAATAAAACAATAGAAGAGATTCAATTAGATCATATGTTAGACAAAATAGCTCAAATTCCTTTAGTTTTAGTGCTTATCAAGATGTTTCCCACTTATGTTATTATGACACTTAAAACAAGTGATATTTATATGTCAAAAAACACAAAAGAAAATGGAAAATGATATTTCTAACAATGATTAGAAAAAATACTACCACTCTACTATGAAGATGAGATTAGAGACAAGAGAAAAGACAATGAAAACCAACTAGCTAGAAGAAAACAAGGAAATAGCTTAATAATCATATCTAAAGCTAAAGCAAAGAGAAGCTAAGTTAAGTGATCTTCCTTTTTAAATAAGGAGGGGGATACCAAGGGATTGAGTCCCAATCTCCCTTCAAACAAGAAGATATCTTTATTATTAATGTTATAATGAATAAGTAACCCTTTAGACAATGAGAAGGGCTCTTTCACAACCTTGAGGAGATTACAAAGATAATTAGAACTTACAACAACCAATTTCTCCTCAAGATTCAATATATCAAGAAGATGCTACAAGCCAATAGATGATGAACTTCAACGGACAAATAATTTCTCTGAAGCCTCTAGAAACCCATGGCCTTGATGAATATAACCCTCAAAGCTAACGACCTTATCAAGGAAAAGCTAGAAAAATTTTAATAAAAATGTTATGATAACTTTGCAAAGTTTTCAAGCCTTTAACCTCTTGAAAAATTTTGATAATCCTCAAAATGAAATTGTTTCATATTGGAAAGGGCATGTGTCCTTCTTCAAGCCCTTGTCTAGGATAAATGGGCCTCCTAAGGCATGCGACTAGTCTCCAAAAATAGTCTCCAAGGATCAACCCCAAAAGGCTAGCTCCTAGCCCAAAAAAAAAAAACGACGGATAAACCCTTTAAAAATGTGAATGATTTTTCTACAAACAATCAAGGATTAGCCACAAAATATTTCAAGCCAAATGAATCCCTAAAGGCCTGGCGGCTAGGCCAAATAAATATAAATAAAAACTTCAGATCAAAATATGTGTATTTAATCTGCAAAATTGGAACACAAGTCAAATTTGCAAAGGAAAAATTTGAGAAACAATTCAAAAATTATTTACAAAAATTATAAATGGAAACCCTTGCAAATAAAATCAATTTTGGTTGGAGGAAGGGTCTCAAATCCTTGTGGCTTCCCTAAAAAAAAATCATTGAAATCCAAGCCACAAAAATTTGAATCCTCCCTTTTGAAAGGCCTAGAGATGGCCTATAGGCTTGTGGTCGTGAAGAGAGAGGGGTAAGATGCTATGAAACCCTCTAAAATATGATATTTGTGCTAAAACCCTAGTCGCCAAGCTATATCAGGGTATAGCCTCCCAAAACAAATTGTTTCTCTTTCTTTTGTTGGGCTAATCCAACTGCAAACAAAATAAAAAATGAAACCCTCACCCCTCTCTTCAAATCTACAAGAGAACAAAATAAAAAAACCAATCGATATATACAAGATGAAAAAATATATACAAGGGTTAGAGGAAAATATATACAAGATCTATTTACAAATTCACAAGAAAATCCTCTTTAGTGGTAAATATATTCATTTAAAGATCAAAAAAATTTGGAAGATTTTAAAGATTGATGAAAAATAATCTAGAGTGGATGGAAAAAAAACCATTATATTATTTTGAATGATAAGTCTTCAGATGACCCACTATAGGTTCCTCTGCTTCTATGCCCTAAATAGTTGGTTAATTCAATCGAGAATGTCCCCAAGTACCCAATATCTTATCAACAATATTATTTTCTACACACTTGAAAAATATTTGTTATATCCACAAAGATTTGGATAGCACAATGGAAGAGGAGTCTAAGGGTTTAACCATAAAACCAATAGATCTAGTCTAGCTAAAGTGTTTCTCCAAATCTAAACAATGATTAAAGGTAATTGTACACCAATGAACCTTCAAGAGCTAATGGGAATAAAAATAAATAAAACATTAGTATACCATGAAGAATAATAGATCAAGAAGATCTTACCATATAATCGAAGAATAACACCATAGCTTTGCCCCAAAGACTTTATTTTATTGCCCAGAAAAATATTACAAAAGTATCAGAGTTTCACTTAGCCAAGACCTCAATATTTTTCATTCTTACAATGAGATGCGAGAGCTTCCTTATATAGAAAAATGAGAGTGTGAGAGCCTCCAAGTGGCAAAAACGGCTAGTTGACTTGATCTTCCTCAAAATAATTTGAACCCTTGATTACTCTTGCACATATCCATAGAAAAAATTGAACTCCTTAATTGATGTGATGGATGGACCAATATTTGATCCTTGAGTGGTTTTGGACCATCGAAATATCTTCAAAAATATGTTTCTTCAAATTCCCTCATTCAAAACAACCACCTAAACCAAAAAAATTGATTTCCCTTGAGAAATTATTTTCCTTCTAACCCAACAAATATTTTGTGAGACTTTTTTTCCTTGGAAATGAGACTTTTCTCAACATTTAATTTGATCCATTTTTTTGGGAAAGTGCACATTCCCTTTTTAATTATTTTTCCACTTGCAAAAAATTTTATTTTCTCTCATTTTAATTTTTTGACTATTTTATGGCTAACTATTTGCCATTTTTGCCAGAAAATAAAAATAATGACTCTAGAGGGGTTTATAGATCTTTTTTCACCCTCAAAGTGTTGAAGAATGTAACTAGGTTCGGTCTTCTTAAATGTACTTGGGTCAAAATGTAATATATTTGTCAAAAGAAAGCAAAAAGAATTTTATTATTAATTTAATTGACTTGTAAAAGCATGGGTTTCATGCTTGGGTCAATTTCCTTAGGTCAAGCCTCCATTGTAGGTTTTAGGATTGTTTATTAAAGTCAAAGTCAATTTTTGTTTGGTCAAAGACTCCTCCATCAAAGTCACCTTACAGCGAGACTCAAATTTATTTTCAATCAAGTTGGCCTCACTACATGAACTCATGTCGGCTCATTACGAGAGGAAACTACGATATATAGGAGTGCAACCTTCGACCAAAATTGCGGAGAAGAATTCGGATGATCACAGAAGCAAGCGTGGATTACAGTTCGGTGCAATATATCATAATAAAGGTTCGGTATTTTCAAGATGAATTTCGGTGATCACATTAAAGGAATTTGGATCAATTTCAGATAATAAGGATCGGTGCATTCACAATCTAGAAGAGATATAACTTCGCTCAAATTACAGAGAAGGTTTTCGGTGGAATCAAGCGACACAGTTTCGATATACCACTGTGAACTAGTTCAAATCAAATTTAGAGTGATGAACTCGTGAACTCTCATATACAAGTGTGGAAATCACAGTGAATGGGTTCGTAGAAATCATTGAAGTCATAGTAACCTCTCTATATATTGCAGTGAAGACTATAACAAAGACTATTACAGTGAAGGCTATATCAAAGGACTGTAGTGAAGACAGGATGACACTATATGGATATTATTATAGAGATATAAATTTGTCATAAGTTATCGAATAGAACCAAAGTATGAAGTATATGACTGAACTGTGTCATCACATAAAGAAACAAAGCATGACTAAAAGGGTTATCTCATTGTTGCAAGGAATACATTGAAGAATATTAGCTAAAGGTTGACTTGATGGAGGAAGTCACTAGTATAGGTTGTGAAGGTCTTGGTCATCTCATCTTGTTTTGAATCCACTAAAGGAAGAATTTTGACCGGGTTTTCCCTAGATTGGGGTTTTTCCCTCGTTGTGTGCCTACATCGTGTGTCCTCTTTTATTTGTTTTATGGAATCAGTCTTTATGATAACAAAAGATAAATCGAAAGAAAGAATAATAAGAATGAAACATCAAAATATAATGTCATAATAAGAGAAATCATTTAACTTTCTACGCTTTGGATTTCTCAACATGGTATCAAAGCTAAGGTCATGATCAGAGGCAGCTTGAAGATCACTTATACATCTTTGAACTATTCTCAGTGAAAGGTTTTGCTTTCACTTGTCTTGAATAACATGTCAGTTAGATCAAGATCCCAGCTTAAGAAGGACATTCATGGGCTAATAGAACTAAGATTACAGTGAGTTAGTTCAGTATCTAATCACCATATCAAGACACCTTGAAGAAGGAGGATTTCAATATATCTTAAGGAGACATGTTCGGATCATTTTCAAATTATGAGGATGTAAACTTCGCACAAACTTAAGAGAATATTTCCGATGGACTTAAGTAACAAGATTTCGATATACCACAGTGACGAATTCGAATCATTTTAGATAATGAGTATGTATAATTTCGGAGAAGGCACAGTATAATAAAAGAGTTACTTCACTATAAATTGCAGAGAGAATTTCAACATATATTTCTAAGATGCAAGTGCGGATTCTCAGAGAAGTTCTTTGGTGGAAACATGAGACATAATTTCGGTGGTATATTACAGTGAAGAAACTATGGACTGAGTTCAACATACTCTGAAAGACTATTATATAATCCCTAAAAAAATAACACTAGTCATATATATATATATATATATATGAAATTTCCATCAAGCCTATTGTTAAAGGCAACAAAAGGAGGATTTTGATAAAGCAAAAGAATTCATTTAAAGACTATCTGAAGTTTGTCCTATGGAAAAAGAAAATACAAGTCTTCTATGATCTCAAGCACAAGGAACCAACTTAAAGAAAGCACTCTTTGAGGATATAGGTACAAGGAACCAGCTCAAGGAAATCAAGTAAGTATTGTCACCTAATAAGATGCACTTGCAACAAGTCTAATGAGCTATCGAATCAGACGTACATAAACACAAGGTAAGTATTTTAGATTTTCAATGTATCTAATCTTAAATGGTTCATACAATCCTTGATTATAGCTAGTCTAGGGTAAAGATTTCAATCCCTAGATAACATACAAAAATATCATATTAAATCCTAACCCTTATATTCTATGGTTTACAAGTAATCTAGAATGTCAAGTAAGAGTTCTAATTAAAAGAAATAATAACTTGATTACATCCTCCATTGTTACATAGAATTAAAACCATGTTCTTGGTATCACATGTTTTTCTTGGAAGTATTTATTTTAGGTATAAAATATCATGACTGAAAGATAGCACTTCAAGGAATCCTTACTAGGTTTGTCAAGAAATATCTCCAGGTACGTCTATATGCTTCATAAAATTCTCTTAAACATACGTTCATTTAATTTTGAAATTTGTGTTACATCACTAACATCGTTATGTCTAGTTGTCTTGCATCATAAAGATCCTTGTTTAGGGTGCTTCATCATTTGATAAATCTACCCTCCTTACATCCTTGATTATCCTTATAGAACCCTAGACAGGTTCTCTGGAAAACCCTAACTTAAGGTTATGTTAATAATAATGTGTGAAACCCTAGCCTGCTTAGGGTTATTGAAAATGCTATTTGAATTTTTTGATGATGATGTCATGTTTGGGGTTTTGGTATGATCATTAAAACCCTAACTTGTTAGGGTTGAATGATATTGTCTGAGATCCTAAACCTTTGAAGTGTTGGTATAGTAGGGTTTGTTTTGCTATGAAACCCTAGATATTTAGGGTTTGGTAGGGTCCATAACCAAAACCCTTGTTATATATATTTAATGTAAGGACCTAGGAATGAAAACCTAGGTATATGTCCATTTGGTTGAATCCCTAGCCTGGTCTAGGTCGGTATATGCCTAATGAAATAATGTTGTCTGACATATGATATTCTTATGCATGCTAATGAATTCCTAGATATGTATGCTTGACCTAATTATTGATGGTCATAACTCTTAGGGTTTAATCTAAGCCCTTGTTTGAGTTTGATATTTTAGGATGATGTTGTTTGGGAAATCTAGGGTTTTTCAATTAAACCCTAGTAGTAGTTAAATTCTTTAGTATGTATAAAAATCTGGAATCTATGAATCTATATAGTGATTGTTGAGAATTTGTAGATGGAAAATATAGGGTTTACATCAAACCCTAGTAGAAGTTATTCATTTTGTTGATTAAGTTGTGGTTGGTTTTGATTGTTGGAGCTCATGTATGAAATCTAGTGTTTACATGAAATCCTAGTAGGAAGTCTAACTTGTGAATTCTGAAAATTGTTAGATGCATTAATATGATTTTTTTCTAGGGTTTTTTATTTGAAAAGACTTGTCATATTGTTGAAAGAAATGTTAAGACCCTAGATATAATGAAACTGATATTTTGATTAAGCTATTGATGTGATTTACGGTTCATAACAAAACTTGGGCAATAAGTTGAAGTATTGAAGTATAATCTCTTGTTGATTATGTTTGTAAAGTCTAATGCTTATGTTATTAAAAGTTTTTGTTATGGCTAACTTCATGCTTCTATATATCTGGTTGTACTTGCTATCTAAGTTGTGCAGGTGCATCATCTTCAGGATGGTGAACATGTTCGTAAGATAAGTTGATATGATAAGCATGATGAGAAGGATGGAAGCCATGAAATATTCTCCAATGTCATAAGAAGAAGTTGATCTCCCTAAGTTAAGAGGGAGCCTAGATAGAAGAAATCTACTTGGTTGAGAGGGAGGGCATTTCATAGTCTTGATTGGGGAATGCATTTTGAAGAATACGTTGTTGCATGAAGAGTAGGAAAGAAAATAGGAATCTTTCGTCAAATATTCGATGGATGGTCCTATTGTGATAAGTTGAGAAGAAACATCTAGTTGTCTGGAATGCCCTGAAGGTTTGCATTTGAGTATGTACATTTGAAAGTGTATTACTAATTGGGGTTGTGTTTGTATAGTTAAATCTCGTGAATTTTTGATAGCATGTTGGTTACCGATGAGTTTGATTGGGAGTGATTCGTTTTTTAGGCTTTGTGTGTGAAGCATTGCCTGCGAAGACATTTGGCCAGCACTTTTTGTTGATGTCTAGGTCCCGAAGTAGGGAAGATGGTGTTGGTCATAGAGCTCTAACCTCGGATACACACCTAGATTCCTTGGTTGATAGTTACTAAGTAAGCTTGATTATACCTAGAGAGGCTGAAAGCTTTAGTCCATCTTAGTCCCACTCGAAAAGATTGCCCTGGTCAAGAATCTAGTATGTGTCATTGTGGTGCCTAAATTGTTAAGAGGCCTTGGATAGATTACCCTGGTTAGGAATCTAGTCCACGGCATTGTGGTGCCTGAACTTATTCATAGATTATGTGTTTTGAGATCTTCCGTGTACCTCTATGGTTATATGTAAATATGAATACCTCCCTAGTTAAGAGGGAGTGTTGAGGAATGTAACTAGATTCGATCTTCATAAATTGTACCTGGGTCAAAATGTAATATAGTTGTCAAAAGAAAGAAAAAAGAACTTTATTATTAATTTAATTGACTTGTTAAAGAATGGGTTTCATGCTTGGGTCAATTGTCTTAGGTCAAGCCTCCATTGTAGGCTTTAGGATTGTTTATTAAATTCAAAGTCAAATTTTGTTTGGTCAAAGACTCCTCCATCAAAGTCACCTCGCAATCAGCCTCAAATGTATTGTCAATCAATTCAGCCTCACTATAGGAACTCATATCGGCTCATTACAAGAGGGAAACTATTATATATAGGAGTGCAACCTTCAACCAAAATTGCAAAGAAGAATTCGTATGATCACAGAAGCAAGTGTGGATTACAGTTCAGTCCAATATCTCAGAAGAAAGGCTTGGTATTTTCAAGATGAATTTTGGTGATCACAGTAAAGGAATTCGGATCAATTTCAGAGAAGGATCGGTGAATTCACAGTCTAGAAGAGATATAACTTTGCTCAAATTAAAGAGAAGGTTTTCAGTGGAATCAAGTGACACAGTTTGGGTATACCACAATGAACTAGCTTAGATCAAATTCAGAGTGATGAACTCCCGAGCTCTCAAAGACAAGTGCGTAAATCACAATGAATGGGTTCATAGAAATTAATGAAGTCACAGTAACCTCGCTATATATTAAAATGAAGACTATAACAAAGACTGCTACATTGAATACTATATCAGAGGATTGTAATGAAGATAGGATGACACTACATGGATATTATTACAAAGATCTAACTTTGTCTAAGTTATCGAATAGAACCAAAGTATGAGGCATATGACTAAACTATGTCATCACATAAAGAACCAAAGCATGGTTGAAAGGGTTATCTCATTGTTGCAAGGAAGACGTTAAAGAATCTCAACTGAAGGTTGACTCGAAGGAGGAAGTCACTAGCATAGGTTGTGAAGGTCTTGGTCGTCTCATCTTGTTTTGAATCTGATTAAGGAAGAATTTTGACCGGGTTTTCCCCTAGAGTGGGGTTTTTCCTTGGTTGTGTACCTACATCTCATGTCCTCTTTTAATTGTTGTTTGGAATTAGTCTTGATGATAACAAAAGATAAATCGAAAGAAAGAATAATAAGAATGAAACATCATGAGATAGTGTCAAAATAAAAGAAATCATTTAACTTGCCACGATTTGGATTTCTCAACACAAAGCATCTAAATAGAAAGATTAGGAGCTGAGGTATAATTTTGAGTACTCATGCCCCTTAAAACCTCTATAGACAACATTTTTTTACATCAAAAATTACATAGACATCACATTAGAAGGGAAAAATTGACAATTAAAAATGACCTCTAGGCATAACCAACTTTTGCGACACTTTCCAAAGTATCTAATATGATAATTTACATAGACTCTATACATTATGACTCACTTAAGACCTCACCATTGAGCCCCACTCTAGCTTTGGGATATGCTAGAGAAAAAAACTCTACCAATTATAAATGTATAAAAACATAGATAATTGGCAGAGGAAAAAAAAAACTCCCTAGAGTGAAACTCTTTTGGTAAAAATCATAAGATTACCTAGATGTTTTACATGGATTTATAAACATACTAGAATCATTTTTACATAATATCCCATCGGGTTGCAAAATTTAGATTACATTCTGATGACCAGAAGTTGCATGATGATGACGAAATCTGAAGAAAAAAAATTATGATTGCTCTGCATTATACTCTGCTCAAGCGGTAGTTGACACTTTGTGGTCAACAGACTGCATGTGACATGCAGAGTGTGCAAGTGAGCTTCATACATGCGGATGTGTTTCATGTGACATGCATGAAATGTGAGCTAAATTTATGACTGGTACTTGAGTTAAAGTAAAGAAAGTTAAAGATAAGAAATTTAACTAAAGTTAAGTAACTTATCTTCAGTTAACTAGATAAGATAATTTTAATCATCAATCTTAGCTTAGGAAAATTATAAATTGAGCGTAAGGTTTGTGGGAAAGACACAACAACACAAGATTGAGAGCAATATCTCATTGAGCATGTGTTGGGACCGAGGGAGTGCAGAGAGGTTGGAGATCTAGATCTACAAGAGAGAGTAGATCTACAAGATCAAATACGATATATTGTAATCTATATTTTCTCAGGTGGGCCATTATCCCGAGTCAGGAGCCCAAGTAAGTTCTATTTTTTTATTAATGATGAATTTAATTTTTGGGAAGAAATATATTTGTGATTTATGTAATTATATCATAATTTGCTTCTGTTGAATATTATTTGTTAGGAATCTAGTTGTACATTTATTCAGTTATTTATTGGTTCTAAATAAATTATGGGTGTTGGGTTCTGGAAAATCTAACATTACAAAATGCCCTGGTAGAGTCGTCAAGATGAGCTTATTTCTTCAATCTTAATAGTTGTAGGATGTGATCACCTCTACCTCCAACAAGGTCTTAAACAATTGAAAGAAACTAAAGCATCATTCCTTTGTGGAATCGCGACGTAAGAGTGTTGAGAAACACACCTACAATTGTCGTTGAAATACTAGGTTCATTGAGCTTTATCCCATAACAACATTGCCAAAAAATGTCACTGCTCAAATTGTATGTTAGAATTGCGAAAGCTGAAACCCACATTATACAATCCAAGTGGAATCTCGAGAGGTCACCCATTGTCACATCAACAACCTACCTTTTACTCTTTAGGCTGGCTCTCCTATGGTTTCGAGTGGGGATCCCCTAAAAATCATTGGGGCATAAGCAACAAGGAGTAAGGTGATGTCAGAAGTAACCTCAGTGATCAAGTTAGGTCTAAGGAGAAAAGGAAATATCTGCAATGGAGGGATGAGAAGATCAATGTCAATATTCAAAGGCGATAGAGTCCATTTAATATTAATGATTAGAGGATATCAAGAATA
Source organism: Pinus albicaulis (assembly GCA_034641835.2). Taxonomy (NCBI): domain Eukaryota; kingdom Viridiplantae; phylum Streptophyta; class Pinopsida; order Pinales; family Pinaceae; genus Pinus; species Pinus albicaulis. The sequence continues at coordinate 178,619,097 of CM076583.1, forward strand.
ATGGCCCTCCTTAGGTTGGTTATCCAAAATAATGGATTGGGGGACAGGGGGAAGGTGGAGGAGAGACTAATATCTAAGGATGGGTAGTGTCTCAACCAATCATAGTAAACTACAAATTCAAAAACCCATTAGAGAGGATTCCTTATTAGGATTTCCCTTAGCCCAAGGATTAACTATGGCATAAAATAAACCAAGACTTTACTAAGGGGACCCTCTCGATGATCTTCCTAGCAAAGAGGCTCAATGATTATTTCACACCAATAAAGGACAAGGTGAGATCTAGCACCTTGATCTCTCCTTCCACCTGACTTGTTGCTCCTCGGTGGATTGATCACACTAAGCCTTGTGTTGATATTGAGTCAATTACAAGTTCAAACCATTTAAAATATTTTAGACTAATCTGAAGCATACATTACATAATAAACCCAAAACCTTAATAAAGACCAAGAAATGTTTTCACTAAGCACCATGGAGAGGAATACTCTCACTAGCCAACCATGAATTACTGATGAAGAAGTTATTCCTCTATATAAAGGAGGTAAGAAACTTTGTTTACATTAAAATCAACCTAGATCCATCTCAAATTTGGATCTACCAAGCGCCGAGAGGGATTAAATCTCTTGAGATGCAAACATCTTTCAGTGTAAAGATATTTAATCCCTCTCAGTGCTTGGTAGATCCAGAGTTAAGATGGATCTACGTTGTTTTAATTTCTCCCTTTAAATAGGCCATATTCCACATGAATATCATGGGTCAATACCATAGGTTCTCATACCTTCGGTCAATACCATGAAGTTATTTTTATTTTAACGTTATTTTTTATTAATTTATTTTATTTTGACATAGGAAAAATGTTTTCACATAGGGTTATTTTTATTTTATTTTCCCAGAGTTAAAAAATGAATAATTTTATTAAAAAAAAAAAAATATATATATATATATATATATATATATATATATATATTATATTATTTTTTTATATAAAAATATTACATTTTAAAGTATTATATTCAAAATCTAGAGTCCAAAAATTGTCGAGGGGAAATTGACTATTTTACTTTAATATTATTTTAATTTATAATTTTATTTTTTTTATTTCTATTTTTACTTTTACTTTATGTAATTTGACTGAGTCAAAATATTAAATAGGACAAGACATGACATTACATTACAACATCTCGATCGTACTAGGTTGGAAAGTGTTGAGAATTAGGTAGGGCGGCGATTAATTCAAATTCTCTTCTTGATAATTATTTGTGAGCTTACTTCTTTTACTAATGTCTTCTCTTCTTAGCTTATTAGGTCTTTCATCAAGTCAATTACCAAAAACACAAGAGACACGGATTTAGGCTCTTCAAGCCAGGGCCAAAACCTCTCACTCTTGGAGAGGAAAACCCACAAGAAATTCTTCTTATAGACTTTCAATTGACAAGTAGCATGACCATGACTCAGACCCTTGACCCTTGTATGCCTTCAAGACCTTGTCACCGCTTATTCATCAACTCCTTGAGTTGTCCCTTGTTTTCTACACCATCCTACACCAAGACTAGAGAGCTATTGGTACCTTGATGTGAACTGATCAGTGCATACCTTGCACATTCAATCTTGCTGGTTGATCTTCAGATTATAACCAAGTCTTCTTGATATGAACAAACCTTTCATACCATAATGATATCATTCCTTGCTAATCTTATATATTAACGTTGTCCTGTAACATCCTTATTCCAATACTTAACACAATCTTAGACAGTCCTTCTTCTTTGTATTGACTATAGTCGTATCTCCACAAACATTACATTCTCTTTCACAGTTGAGCATTGTCTTATTATGCTCTTGAGCACTGTCTTATCACACATTTGAGCAATGTTTTTGCCTCGTTGTATAACCCTTCTCATTTTGATTGTAATCTGCAACCTTTACACTTGAACCTTATCTGAAAAATCAAACTACTCCTCATTGTTCTATCTCAGACTTGTCCACAATTCTTCCCTCAAATGAGCCACAGTTCATCCTTATATATATATATATGACATATATGCTTTTTTGAGCCGACGTGAAGGCATACCTTTGAGCCGACTTGTGCAGAGGTATGGAGGTTGACTTGATCACTTTCTTCAATGTTGAACTTAGCCATATTCTGAGCCTTGACCTGAAGGTTTATGTGACAAGGAATTGAGGCATACAAGTGTGACTTTGACTCATCATAAACATGACTCTTTAATACATTTATAACTAGAAGACAAATCCCTAAAATTAATCAAGAAGAAGTATTTTGACCTATAATAAAACCTTGCTCATGAAACCCATGAAGCAAGCATACCAAAAATATATATTATTATCTTTGACTTCTTCATAAATACATAATTACATAGTCAATATGAAGACTGATCCTAGTTACACTTTCCAACACTCCCTCTTAACTATGGATGTATTCATAATGGTACATGATCACCTTCAATCTGAAGAAACTCATAAGAAGAATCGGATTGGTAATTGAATCTATATAGCATCATATCAACTAGCATTGTCCTAGTGAAAGGCCTTGACTAACAGCCCCATCTCTCAACGAGACAATGGGCTACAATGTTGGTGAGACACATGACTTATAGACACCATCGTCGTTGTCTCTCCAAGGTACATACTCCACTCAGGTGTTCCCGGAGTATGACCTTCTTGGACTATTTTTCTCTTGGGTAGCTATCCCTCAAAGAATATTGGTCCACGACTACTCTTCTATTGAATTCCCTATCTCATTCTCAAAGAGTATCGAATGTCAGATGATTACCCAATCCTTCATTATGTCTTCCAGGTGAAGACCAGAATGATGTGTCCATCCATTCTCTCCACATCACCTTCACTAAAACTTACAGTTGTTAATCCTCGTCTAGTGCATGACACATGAATTAGAGAATCATATATGTCACTCCCTCTTAACTCAGGAAGGACATACTCCAAGTTTCTTCCAAGTAAAAAACTTACCACCGGGCTCCCTCTTAACCAGGGACATGCTATCAGCAATGGTGAGACACCCAGCTGCTCATGAAGAATTCCTCCCCTCAATGTCATGGATTTAGATATTGAGGAATCTTCAAATTTTGGCTTCATAGGGCACAGATCATCCATCACTTTCATCTATGAGTCATGTCATCCACCTGAAAGTGATTCATCGGTCCTTTTCATATGGTCCACCTTTATGCCATGTTTCTTTCCCATGAACCATATCCCAAGGATCTTACATCCTTCCACATGATTGGCAGCCCTGCATAAACTTATCCAGATAAACATATACATAATAAATTTTAAATCAAAAGTTACCTTAGTGATGATCTTTCCCCGTGACATCTTCCTGTAGGCATCGACATCCTTTATTCATATTGACACATCTCCTAAAGATATGTATTGTCAAGGATATTATTCTTTATCATACTTCTATCAGATTCCACATATCTACCCAAGAGATCTCCTAGTCACATCTTCTTGGCTTTCAGATGATAACCGCCCCTTGACATGGTTGCACTTAATGATCTCTTCCTCTCTTTCTCCATACAGCTTCATTCACAGGATCTTCCAGCATCCAGTTCCTTGATTGTGTACAAGCACCTCATATTTCATATGAGGACATAATTGATTTCATCTATAGTGGCAACATGTGCACTAGAACAAATCATCCTTTCATAGATCATACTTCTAAAGATAGAAGTTCATTACCTACAACCATATGACATGACTTCACAACATCCAGTGCCATCATATAGATATATGTACCTCATCCTTTTCCTTTTGAGTCATCCTGCAGTAATTTTATTAGAATGAAGAACTCCATTCCATTGACCTACTTCATCAATATGTCATCATATCCTAATCCCATAATTTTGCAACATAGAATTCTCTATGAAACCTTTTGCTTTATTTCTAACCAGTGAAACCATAGAGAACTCCACCTGTTTCCATATTGATTATTGAAAGATGACTCTTGATCTTGATGACTACCTTCCATCAATGTTGTTATCAGTGAGGTTTCCATGAGCTACTTCTTCAAGTGCTCCTTCTATGCTTCTATCATGATGCTATTAATATACATTGCTTCCTATCATACTATTTTACAACCAACAAAAATCACTAAAAGAGGAAGATGATCTCAATCATAATAGAGATCTTTCGTTTCTTCTTTCTTAGATTTCTTTGTATCGGGTTCTTCCCTTACATCTGTTGTAGAAATTTCTGAATCTTATACTTTATGCAGAAATTATTATTGTTAATTTGGTTATGCTCCTCCTACTTAAACAAGTTATTAACTGAATAAATTCAAGCTAAAATCGAAACAAAACACATAACAGATCTCTACCAATCCAGATCTAGAACAAGTTTATGCACACATTGACAAAGTGACACAGTTATTTCTAGACAAATAGTCCCCGGAAAAAACCAATGCGGGAAAACCGGTCTCTGGGTTCTGGAGGGTCTTATTAATAAGAATATTTCTGAATACACAAATCTGGGTTCCAGATCTGGAAAACTCGACAGATGAATCACTAGATATACAGCTCACTGGCTGATCTAGGGCCAAAATAATGACTAATCCACACCCTCAAACGGGATTTACAGAACTCAGCCAAGATTAGGGCCCAGAAACCCCAGCGCTGCCTTTGAAAGCCTCTGTGTCAACCTCTGAAGTCCTCCAAACCCTCAGCGCTACTTTGGAAGGGACTGCGTTACCCCAGACTGGGTGACGCAGTCACTACGCTGACCCTAAAGGGTCTCTGCGTAACCCCTGAGGGTTTCCTACTGAAAATAACGTTGTCCTTGGAGGGAATGCATTGTCAAGCTGACCTCTGCCTCTTGTGTATTCTAGCCCCGGTATCAAATCATCCCCTTGGCCTAAATTCCCCTCTCTACAGCTGAAACACTTCTAAGTATTCTTAGCAAACCCTGCCCTAGAATCTCAGCTTAGCTTCAGTGCTTTGCCTCTGAGTGTCTTTACAAATGACCCCAAGTATTTCCTTTATAATTTTCTAGTTGACAAATCAACAACCATGATCAAATCTTGAATCAATGGCTAAGATTAAAAGAAAGCTTGATCTGTGTGATTTAAGACAATTTCATCACATGTTTAATTAAATTCACTTTAAATATTTAAGTTCCCTAAGTTTTAACTTAGGAAATACATTAAAATAATTAATTAATTTAACATCTCCTAAACCAGATGAAATTTCCCAAATCAATTTATGGGTCTTGTAGATCAAGTGTACTCTAGTCCCTCCAAAAAATTTGGGAGCTAGAGCACAACTGATGCTACCCCAAATACACAAAATCTCAACACTCCCTCTTAGCATCAAGGGTGTGCTCTAGCAATACATCACATTTATGCATTACATGATTTTGGGCACTGGTTCTATGCTACTAATGCTTGGCCTGCTGCCACTCAACTCTACATTGTTGCTACCATTCTATACTGCTGCCCATGACTCTGCCACTACAACTGCAACTTATGTACTGCAGCTCCCTCTTAATATGTTGCATCTGTGTTTCTCATAGCACTGCCACTGCTGAACTGCTGCACTGCAACTTCAATTGTTGAGAGAAAAAACTGGATCTCCTGCCCAACCTTTGACAAACAAGTCTGATGGGCTGCATCCTCATCACTGAAGCTCCATAGGCTGCAGATCTGTGCTGGCATCTAAAGAACGATGCACAGCTACAGCTTTGCCTGCGTAATCAGACTCCCTCTGCACTATTGAAGTCACATCAGCTCCTTGTGTTGAAATCTATCACATTGTTGCTGCACTGTGTTGTCCCTCTTAAGCCTTTTGCGCTGTTGCAGCTCTGCTCTGCGCTGCTACCGCTTCTACGTTGGTACTGCCTTGCTCTGCACTGCTTCTTCCAGTCTTCAGATCTGCCTCTGCTTGCTTCATTTGTGTCTATGCACCCACTGCTCCACTTGTCCTGCTACTGTCGTAGCTCGCATGCGATCCACGAGATGAACTGCTCAAGGATCCTGTCTTTCCTCCATGTAGATACTCTACATGTCCATGTCACCCCACCTCCGTGGTTCATGAGCACTCATGGCTGCATCATCTTCTGACCCATCATCTACCACAGCTGCTTTGGAAGAAGATGCTTCCTTGTCCTTTTTCTTCTAAGGACAATGGCTAACAAAATGTCCCATTTCACCACACTGAAAGCACTTGATCTTAGAAAGATCATTTTTCTTCTTTGGTTGCTTCTTTAATGCCAAGGCTGCATCTTCCTCATCTTCCTTCTTCACTTTTCTCAATCTCAGGTTGTGATGCCTCTTGGTGAATCTGCGGAGTTCTTCTTGACGCAGAATTGACCACAAGTTGTCCCAATCTGGGAGGTCTGCTCTGCCCAAGATAATTTGGACAAAGGTTTCCCACTCATCCATGACTGCATTGATGGCAGTCCTGACTATCACAACATCATCCATTGTTGCACCTGTTGCAGTTAGCTGATCCCTGATTGACTGCAATCTGAAAAGGAAGTGCTCCATGTCTTCTCCCTTTGTCATCATGAATGACCTCATCTAAGTCTCCAACAACATCTTTCTTTGGACAGAATTTCCCTCATATAGGGAAGTCAAGTCCTTCCACATCTCGTTAGATGTCTTCTTCTCAACTACGTGTGGTACAATATGGTCCTTGATACCATCCATTATCAGTCGCTTGGCATGCCCAGCAGCCTCCTTATGCTTCCGAAGGAGATCCCGATTTGTCGGTGTGGCCAGAGTTTGCTCTACATGGTCTCTTAAATTGTATGCCTCAAGGACAATCAGAATCCTTGCCTTCCAAACTGAAAATTTTGAGAGGCCATCCAGCCTATCCTGATCACGCATTCCATGAGGAGCCATCTACTCAAAATGTGTCTGGAATTCCTTTTCTCTTTTCTAGAGAAATGGATCTAAGGCCCTTGGTGAAACAGACACCTTCTGCTCCCTCTGACAATTGATTTCCCTCCTTGGAAATCTACCAAATCAACTATGATTCAGCTTCTTCTTTGATCCTCTGATCAAACTGCAAGTTTCCTTTGGCAAGAAACTTTCTGAGAAGTTGATCTCCTCCCGCTCTTTGTCACTTGTGCTAAGGCTAAAAATCTGAAAACTTCAGAGTTTTATCCCCACCAGCTTCTTCTGAATTTCTGCAGCTTTTCTGCAGTCTTTTCTGGATCTGACAAATTCAAATATGAATCACATTGGCTGGCTTCAGACCAAACCAGCGGTGTTTCTGAGCTGCCTTTGCGCAGTAATTGCGTGGGCTTGCTAGGACACAGCGCTGGACAGCGTCACCCTTCCCTCTGCATGAATATGCTCCTGAAAACTGCGTTGTCCCTTCAAATCTACATTTCTGCTGCTTTTCTTGCTGCTTTCTACAGCTAGAACCTTCAGTCTCTTCTGCTAGTGACCCTCCTAGATTTGCAATTCCTCTGATACCATGTAGAAATTTCTGAATCTTATACTTTATGCAGAAATTATTATTGTTAATCTAGTTATGCTCCTCCTACTTAAACAAGTTATTAACTGAATAAATTCAAGTTAAAATCTAAGCAAAACACATAACAGATCTCTACCAATCCAGATCTAGAACAAGTTCATGCACACATTGACAAAGTGAGTTATTTCTAGACAAATAGTCCCTGAAAAAACCCAATGCGGGAAAATCGGTCTCTGGCTGTTGGAGGGTCTTATTATTAAGAATATTTCTTAATACACAAATCTGGGTTCCAGATCTATAAAACCCGACAGAGAAATCACTAGATCTATAGCTCATTGGCTGATCTAGGGCCAAAATAATGAATGATCCACACCCTCAAACGATATTTACATAACTCAACCAAGATTAAGGGCCCAGAAACCCCAATGCTGCCCCTGAAAGCCTCTGCGTCAGCCTCTGAAGTCCTCCAAACCCTCATCACTACTTCGGAAGGGACTATGTTACCCCAGACTAGGTGACGCAGTCACTATGCTTCCCCTGAAGGGTCTCTGCATAACCCTTGAGGGTTTCCTACTAAAAATCATGTTGTCCTTGGAGGGACTGCGATGTCCTTGTTTCTGTTGTTGCTTTCCTCTTTTGCGTTGTCCTTGAGCTGATCTCTATCTCTTGTGTATTCTAGACCCCGGGATCAAATCATCCCCTTAGCCTAAATTCCCCTCTCTGCAGCTGAAACACTTCCGAGTATTCTTAGAAAACCCTGCCCTAGAATCTCAACTTAGCTTCAGTGCTCTGCCTATGTGTGTCTTTACAAATGACCCCAAGTCTTTCCTTTATACTTTTCTCGTTGACAAATCATCGGCCATGATCAAATCTTGAATCAATGGCTAAGATTAAAATAAATATTGATTCCTTTCTTCCTGGACATGGTTGCAAAGGCTTGATTCCCTTCACTTGATCATGTATCAGCTTTGGCTTTCAATCTTGTTTCCTCTATTCTACATAGAGACCATAGATCGTGGAATGGTGTTGCTTCTTTCTTCCCATATAAGTTTGAAGTGAATTTTCCCCATTATTCCGGTAGAGCATTCAGCGCCACTATAGTCATTTCATTATCAGACATTGCTTCTCCCAATTCCTGCAGTTAGTCTCTTATTTCAGAAATCCTCATAAAATATGAATGATTCCTTCCTCTCTTGACAATTTCATCTTGTATAGTTCTTGTTTGAGAGAGACTGCTTCCCCTGCAGTACTCATAGAGAATACCTCCACCAATTTCTCATATATTTCTTTTGCAGTTTTCAGTTTTTATACATAAGGTATGAGTGGGTCCTTAATGGATTCTATGAGAATCCTTTGGGCTCTGATTTCTCCTTATATGTATTTGGCATGAGCTGGAGCATCTTCTTTTGAGGGTTGAATTGTAGATCCTTCGATGTAGCCCATAACTTCGTATTCAATTAAATTCAAATATGTCCTCTTCTTCCATGCGCTAAAGTTTGATGACCCAACCATTTTTTTGCTTTATTTACAATAAGTCAATTTGACGGATCTAGATAAGGTTATAGATAGTTACTTGAGTAGGATGACTTCCTCCTTCCAGTAGCTTCCTTGATGATGAAGGTAGGAACTACTTCTTAGATTGAGTTCTCCAATGTAGATGTTCAAATATTAATGATAGAGGATGTCTTCACAATGATGATGTCTTCAAAGGCGTTGGATACTGAAGGATGGAGCTTGATGATGTGTATTTTTAACAATGTCTTCAATGACATAAATATTTGGTGGCAAAGATTATCTTCTTCATTATTGGAATGTTCCTTTCGAACTGATCTGACCTTTTAGACCAAACTTTGATCTTTGCTTCCTTGAGTGTCTCCTTGTCAAGTAGCCCTTGTGTTCAGCACCTTAGCTCTGATTCCATGTTGAGAATTAGGTAGGGCAGTGATTAATTCAAATTCTCTTCTTGATAATTACTTGTAAGCTTACTTATTTTACTTATGTCTTCTCTTCTTAGCTTATTAGGTCTTTCATCAAGTCAATTACCAAAAACACAAGAGACGCAGATTTAGACTCTTCAAGCCAGGACCAAAACCTCTCCCTTTTGGAGAGGAAAACCCACAAGAAATTCTTCTTATAGACTTTCAATTGACAAGTACCATGACCATTGCTCAAACCCTTGACCCTTGTATGCCTTCAAGACCTTGTCACCACTTATTCATTGACTCCTTGAGCTGACCCTTCTTTTCTACACCGTTCTACATCGTCCTGCACCAAGACTAGAGAGCTATTAGTACCTTGATATGAACTGACCTGTGCATACCTTGCACATTCAATCTTAATGGTTGATCTTAAGATTATACCCAGGTCTTCTTGATATGAACAAACCTTTCATACTATAATGATATCATTCCTTGCCCAGCTTATATATTAACGTTGTCCTATAACAGCTTTATTCTAATACTTAACACAGTCTTATACAGTCCTTCTTCTTCACATTTACTATGTCTTATCTCCGCAAACATTACATTCTCTTTCACACTTGAGCATTGTCTTATTACGCACTTAAGCATTGTCTTATCACGCATTTGAGCATTATTTTTACCTCATTGTATAACCCTGCTCCTTTTGATTGTAATCTACAACCTTTACACTTGAACCTTATCCGAAAACTCAGACTACTCATTGTTTTATCTCAGACTTGTCCGCAATTTTTTTGAGTCAAATGAGTCGTAGTTCATCCTTATATATATAGGACAAATTTGCCTTTTTTAGCTAACGTGAAGGCCTACCTTTGAGCCGACTTATGCAGAGGTATGGATGCTGAATTGATCACTTTCTTCAACGTTGAACTGAGCCATATTTTGAGCCTTGACCTGAAGATTTATGTGACAAGGTATTGAGGCATACAAGTGTGACGTTGACTCATCATAAACATGAATCTTTAATACATTTATAACTAGAAGACAAATCCGTAAAAGACATCAAGAAGAAGTATTTTGACCTGTAATAAAACCTTGCTCATGAAACCCATGAAGCAAGCATACGAAAAATATATATTATTATCTTTGTCTTCTTCATAAATACATAATTACATAGTCAATATGAAGACCTTGGAAGACCAAGATGTACTATGTGCAAGGTAAAATCCAAGAGCCTCCATCCACTGCTACTGCTACTGCCAAAACAAATTATAAGAAGGGGGAGATCAAAGCAAAGCTAATGATCAGGAACTCAATTCACAAAAGTTTGGTTGCCTACATTTCTGAGTTGGGCACATCCAAAGAGATGTATGATAAGTTGGTCCACATGTTCAAATCCAACAATTCGAATCAAGTCCTATTCTTCAAGAACCAATTGAAGAATCTAAAGAAATTCAGGGATGAGTCTGTTCAATCATATTTTCTGAAGCTAACAGAGATCAGGAATAATCTGCTAGCTATTGGGGAGACAATAGTTGATCGAGAGATGGTACTCACCGCACTTGGAGGTCTCTCATCTGAATGGCATGTATTCAACACTATCATTCTCAATAATAATGTCATACCTGATTTTGATGAAGTATTATCGAGATGCGTACAAGAAGAGACAAGGATGAAGGAATATGGAAATGAAGGAAATGTTGCCTTCGCTGCTCATTCTAAGAAGAATAACTTTGGTGGTCCAAGGAGCAAAGGAAGAGCAGGGGCCCAAGGAAAGAAGGGCAAGTGCTACACTTGTCACAAGCCAGGTCATTATGCTAGAGAATGCCCTTTCAAGAAGGATTCTCCTGATGATGATGACAACAACAACAACTGGAGGAATGGCAATCAAAGGAACAATAGGTTCAAGGGGAAGAGGAAGGCTCCCTCCGGCGGAAATGGTCAACCTTTCAAAAGGTCAAGAAATTCCAGGTATGAGGAATCAAATGTTGTTGATAAAAGAAATGAATTCATTCTTGTATCTGCCCTCTCTGTTGCATCTCCACCCGACACTATGGATGTCGGGTTGATAGACAGTGGTGCCTCAAAGGCACATCACTGCTGAAGGAAGCACTCTCTGATATGGTTGAGAAGGATATTGATCCGGAAATTATCCTTGGAGATAATGCCACATATCCCGTGCAGAAGGGACAGGACTGTGACCTTCCGTTTATCTCAAAAGGTCACTGGTCTTCGCTGATGTACTCTGCATGCATCTACTCCCAAAGAAGAACCTGTGTCTATATCGGCCATGGAAGACAAAGGTATCAATGTGGTATCTATTTATAGAAGGAGGGATGTGGAAGTGAAAGAGTTACAAGGAAGCTATCACTACTGGGTTTAGAGTTGATTACACTCTACCTGTTTGGAGGAAGTCCATCGGGAGCGAAGGGACATGATACTATCCCCATTGCATCGAACTATGGCACCGGAGGTTTGGACACCTTCACTACAAGGCCCTTCCCAAAGCAAGGAAGGTGGTGACGGGGATGCCCGAGTTCTCAAATAATCATGAAGGTGTATGTCAGGGTTGTGCCAAAGGAAAGCATACAAGGGGACCTTTCCCCTCAAGTGTCAGAAAGTCTTCTGATGTCTTGCAATTAGTACATTATGATCTGTTTGGTATGTTGCTCGTGACATTCCTGGGAGGTGTTCTTATTATATGACATTCATAGAGGACTTCTCTCGCAAAACCTGGATATACTTTTTGAAGAAGAAGGATGAGGCTTTCATGTGGTTTCGTACCTTCAAAGCCTTGGTGGAAAATTTGACAAGGAAGAAGATCAAGATATTGAGGACCGATAATGGCACTGAATATGAGACGAACGAGTTCAAGAACTTTTGCAGAGAACCTGGCATCAAGAGGGAGACCACAATTGTCTATACTCCTTAACAGAATGGCGTTGCCATTGTGGAAGCTGCCCGTGCCATGCTATGTGACCAAGGTCTACCAAAGTTTCTGTAGGGAGAATCTACGAACACTATTGTGTACATACAAAACCAATGCCTGCATTCCGCTCTAGACTCCAAAACTCCTGAAGAGGTTTTCACTAGTAAGAAACCTGACGTCTCACATTTTAGAGTTTTTAGATGTCCTGTTTATTTTCATATGCCGAAAGAGAAGAGGAGCAAGCTGGATGCTTCTGGGAAGAAGGGAATGTTTGTGGGTTACAACAAAACTTTGAAGCCCTATAGAGTCTATGTGCCTGGTCAAAGGGAAGTGGAGATATGCCACAATGTCACTTTTGACGAAGATGCTTCCCTGAAGAAAGTAGTCAATATTCCGAGATCTGAGGAAGATCATGAAGCAAGGCCTGGAAATCAAGAAGATCTGAAGGATAAGACGATGCCAGATGTTGAAGGACCGATGGACCCGATTGATCCACCTCCTTCACTAGGGAAGAGACCATCATGGCTCAGGGACACTCTCGAAGATGCTGAGGGACATATGGCCCCAAGGGGGACATTCCGTGAAAGCAATAAGCTGAATAGATTAGCAGCCATGAGTACCATTGTACAATCTGAGCCTGGATCTTTTAAGGAAGTCATAGAGCATCAAGTCTAGAAGGATGCTATGCACAAAGAATATGAGTCCATATTGAAGAATGGTGTCTAGGATGTGGTTCCAAGACCGGAGGACAAAGCAGTTGTCACCACGAAATGTCTCTATAAGATCAAGCATGGATCTGATGGAAGTGCTGAAAAGTTCAAGGCAAGATTCATTTCCCGTGGCTTATCTTAAAAGGAAGACATAGACTATGGTGATATATTTTCACCTGTGGCCCAATATACAACCATCTGATCTATCATAGCCCTTGCTGCAATGCAAGGACTGAGTCTTCATCAGATGGATGTGAAGACCACATTTCTTTTTGCATGGTGAGATAAAGGAAAAGGTGTATGTAGAGCAACCTCTGGGGTTCGAAGTCCAGGATCGAGACACCCATGTCTATAGGTTGAAGAAAGCCCTCTATGGGTTGAAGCAAGCACCTAGAGCTTGGTACAAGAGGATAGATAGCTACCTGATGAAGCTGAGCTTCACTTGTAGTAATGCTAATCCAAACCTTTACTTCAAGGTTAATAGAGAGAAGCCTCTCATTCTGGTGTTGTATGTGGACGACCTCTTCCTGACAGGTGCTGACCCTCTCATTCATCAATGCAAGAGGGAGCTCGCGGCTGAGTTCTAGATGAAGGACCTAGGACTAATGCATTACTTCCTAGGCCTGGAGGTCTGGCAGAGACCTGGCGAGATTTTCCTTTCTCAAGGAAAATACATTGAGAAGCTTCTGGAAAGATTTGGTATGGTGGACTGTAAGTCTGTGTTGACATAGATGGAGCTCAACTTTAAGAAGTTGAGTGGCAGCACTGCTGGGCCCGTGTTAGCAAATCCTACTGAGTATCGTCAACTCGTAGGGGCCCTGGTGTTCTTAGTGAACACCCATCGGGACATATGTTTTGCACTGAACACTTTGAGTCAACAGATGGTTGAGCCTCATCACACTCACTAGGTTGGTGCCAAGAATATTCTGAGATATCTTTGGGGCACGATAAACCATGGGCTGAGATACACTGCCGAGAGCGTGACACTCTTTGGATATACTGATGTCGATTGGGCTGGCAATGTTGTGGATCGTAAAATCGCATCGGGATGTTGCTTCACACTTGGATCTACTTCGATATCATGGATGAGCAGGAAGCAGAAATCGGTGGCTTTGAGCACCGCGGAGGCCGAATACATTGCAGCGAGTATGGCCTGTTGTAAAGTAGTTTGGTTGCGAAAGCTCTTCAGTGAGTTGTTCGGGCATGTGCTAGATACCACTGTGATACTCTGTGATAACCATAGTGGGATTCGGTTGTCCGAGAATCGCGTGTTCCACGATCGATCCAAGCATATTGATATCAGGTACCACTTTATCCGGGATATGGTACAGCGAGGCGCCATAAGGCTTGATCATATAGGAACTGATGAGAAAGTCGCGGATATTCTCACAAAGCCCCTAGGGAAGGTCAAGTTGCTAACCTTCCGTGAGGGCCTTGGTATCGTGGAACAACCCTATTCTGAGGGTCTTGTTGGATGATGAGCTCTGGGGGCTCTAGGGGGCTTTGGAGATAGCTTCTTGGAGCTATAAGAAACCATCGAGCTAGGCTTTCCAAACCTTATTGGTGTGCTTCTACCCCACCGTTGTGATGATTGAGTTGGTTCACCACTCATTATCTGTGCCCCATATGCATCCTACCCATTGAGTTTAGGGCTCATGGGAAGTACCTCTCATTTGGCTAGTGAGGTGGGAAAAGCTAGAGACTAGTAGCAAAGACTGATGGACGAATCAGGGATTGTCGTACTCTCTATCTAGGATGGCACGGTCCAACCACTTGATCTGGGATCAAGTCTAGTGAGGTTTCGGACCTCCTACTGACTTCGGGTCAGATAAACCAAGTTCAGGTTGGTATGAGACTCTTTGTGAGTCCTATAAAGGTTTCGGACCTCTGGGCTGAATCTGTCAGCCGGGAATGATGTCTTTGTGACTAACCCACTTCTGTTCTGAAATAAAGAAGCTAGAAAATCAAGTTACGGTGTGATGACGCACGATGTTTGGATTGCATAGGTGGATGGAGTTCTCCCTAGTTTAGAGGGAGTGTTAATTTTGGACAACTAGGTCCAAACTCCATGTTCTGATGCTCAGATGAAGATACCAATATTTTTATTGGGTTCCTCTTTCGAAGAGCTGCAAGATCGATCTAAAGATCATCTTGATCCAATGAGTAGAACATTTATTTTGAATTTATTTTTTAATCTATTCAAAATATGTGCAGGTTACCCTTAAGGTTTTGTGCCCCAGCAGTTGTGTCACACACCCTCACTGATGGATATATATTGGCCAATATTGGAGAACATTTTCACTCATCTCATC
Source organism: Pinus albicaulis (assembly GCA_034641835.2). Classification (NCBI taxonomy): domain Eukaryota; kingdom Viridiplantae; phylum Streptophyta; class Pinopsida; order Pinales; family Pinaceae; genus Pinus; species Pinus albicaulis. The sequence goes on from CM076583.1 coordinate 178,634,412, forward strand.
CTCACACATTCTCTCTCCTCATTTGATTGGTTCGATCACTTGGAGTCTCTTCTCTCTCCACACGTGGGAAATCTGGCAACATCACTTTTTTGTTTTCGGTTAGGGTTTCTGCTAGCAAATTTTGACCAGCGTTGACTTTGGTCAACGCAAGGTCAAATCGACCCAAAACTCTCCCAAAATCTTGATTTCCCTAATCCACATTTTCTAGCACTATTTCCAAGGCAAAACGTTTACTTTGACTTTTCAGCGTTGACCTAGATGCTACTGCTATTTGCGTTGACTGTTGACTTTTGACTTGACTGTTTCTTTGTCCTAGAGGGTTGTGTGAGATTGTTGGTTGGTTGACCATATTGAGACTTTTCTAGTTGAAGCATCTTGTTGACCGTCGTAACGTACCAACACAATTATATATTTCTGGCTTGTCTTTTGTCGATCTACTGGCATGTTCTATCAACGTTTTACTTTATTGTTTATGTGATTGTTGTCTGAATTGGAAGAGAAAGTAAAGTTGCATCAAGCATAGAACATCTGCATAAATTTACACCGACAACTAGCTTAGGTGGATCCAACAACTAGTTTAACCCTTCTTTGACTCTTGTGTTTGAGTTGGTGCGTGAATTGACCAATCCTAGAACATGTCTTGTGAAAAAAACACCCTACCATATTTTTCCAATGTTGACTCAAATTAATTATATTTTCTTGCATATTTTTCCATAATATAGTATAGTATCTTAGTGTGGATAGAGAGAGAGCATAACATAGGGGCTTTGTGTTATGTATCATCCCATATGCCACATGATCTAAATTTATGAAGGAACGAAATGAAATAAAGATATAAACATAAACACAGAGATACAACGAAAATAGAACTTCAATTCATTAATAACAAAATATTGAAAACTATTTACATGTAGAATGGAAATAAACTAACTCAGGCTATGGTAGCTTATCTCTGAGAAGAGATATGATGACTATGTTAGTGTCAAATATTCAGTGATCAAAAATACCCTTTTCAGGTTTACTTAGTAGTGGTCCTAGGTCAAAGAAGGCATGACCATGAAATGACCTATGAAATGATAATGACCATGACTCTTAGGTCAGTCACCACGCTTTCACCTAGGTCAGTGTCTAGGTATATTTTGTTTCGCCACCGTAAATGTCCAAATTATGTCATAAAGAAGGCGAAAAAATAGCCATTTTCACCATAGAAGTTATCTTCAAAGGGAGTTACCATACGTAGGAAAATAAAGCAAGACAATTTGTCTTCTCTCAAAGCTTGTTACATTATCAAAATGTTCAAAAAAATGAAGTTTCTCAAAAGTTCAAGATTTCACTAAAAGACAAAAAAGTGCTTATTGATGTTATAGACAGAAAAAGTGACTTCCTCAACTCATTTTATCCTCTCTTGTTCGATAGAGCTCCTCTCTCACCTTCAGGACACTCTAAAACTGCCAAAGGTGGAAGAAAACCAAAGAAATTTGCAAGCAAACTCATTCTGTTATGCTTCTAGGAGGTAGCGCGGTGTTTCTGATTGCTAGCGCAGCATTTCTGCGTGCTAGTGCTATGTTTATGCCATTGTGCTACGTTTCTGCCAACGGCGCTACGATTTTGGGTTTTAGCCTCCAAGTCAGCAATTCAAGTTTCAAAACAAGTGTGCAAAGCTTCTAAGGCCTCCAAAATCAGTAAGTGGACACTCTCAATACCTTTTTCAAGTCAATTCATTAGCATATGAGTGTTTTCTCTCCTTAGGGTTTTTCTCCACTACGTTTTTAGGGCCTCCCATTCGTGATTGGTTTCAGTTATTAAAAACCCTCATCCCACCACCTAAAACCTTCACATATCTTCTACAGACCCTACCCTAACACTCCCTATCACTCACATCCCTCTTTACCATTGCTTCCATCAAAACCCTAATTTCCCAGCACATTTCCATAAGAAAACTAGGAAATCCCTGTGTTTTCACATTTTGGTCATTCTCCTCATACATATTTCAAGAAATTTCACTTGTAGCCTAAATCTAACACATCACCCAACCTCCTCAATTTTTTGGGGAATTTTTCTTACCTTCCTTATACCTCATCACAGCCCCTAAAGTCACCCTATCCCTATCCCCTATTTTCCCAAAATTCACTTTCCCTACTCACTTCATCTAGCTAGGGTTTTATCCTGTTCACAAGCACTATGGAGGGTGAAAAGAAGGTTCACAAGGAAGGCCACCATTCCAGGTTTGAGCCATCCACTTCGCAAGAACTCAATGATTCCCCTTATGCCAATAGATGTTTTGAAAACAATGGATGTTTCAGGTTTTGTGAGAGAATCATGGAGGTAGGTTGTCATGCTCAATTGACTAGCCTTTTTGTCACTAACTTTAACAGAGACAAGGCCATCATAGCAGGCATTGAATTCACTCTATCAGCAGATGCCATCACTTCAACAACAGATATTCCAAATGAAGGAGAAGTCTGTTTCAAAGGCATGGAATTGGACCTTGAGAACTACCCAATGCTCCTAAAACCTCATTGTAGGGATGAACCTGAGTATGTTTTCCCTTTCAGCATTTACTTGATAAGTATGCCCCATTAATGAAGCTAATCATGAAGTATTTTACATGCGAAGGGAGATTTTCAAGACTATACCAATACCATGTCAAGGTATTAATGCACTTCACAGCTACCAAATCACTCAATTTGTCTAACTATTTATTTAGGAGTTTGGTCAAAATGGAAAAAAAGGTACAGAGCAAAGGTAAAAATCATCATCCTAGTTTATTCCACCATGGTCTAGTCAAGTTGGTTGTTTTGCACCAACTCTCAGAAAACAATATGACCTGGGAACCTTTCATGGAAAAAGTAGCATCAACACCTGCTACTAGTCCACCTATTATTCATAGCACATCATCGGCATCATCACAGCCAAAGGAGGTTGGTTCTTCAAAAAGGCAAGCAGAGGTTTCAAAAGCACCTAGGGTTGAGATCACTCAAACCTATGATAAGGGTAAGAGGATGGTTTTTTCTCCTAAGACCATCAAAGGTGTACTTGCACCTGAAACTACAGTTGAGCAAAGACAAACAGTAGAGCAGCCACCTAGTCATGATGGTGAGTCACCATTGCATCAACATGATGAACAAGCACCCCTAGAGGTTGACATGGCAGAGCATGTGAATGACAAGTCGGCTGAGGAAATCATAAAGTAAAAAGATGAAGAGATAACAGAGTTGAGGGAGATTTTCTCAATGGAAAATTTTCAGATCACCTTCTTACAGCAAGAGAATATGCAGCTAAAAGTGAAGTAACTCCTCCAAGCCAAAGGTGCATATTGAGGCAGATAAAGGTAAAGGCAAAGAACTTGTAGATGATGATCAGTTGGAGAATACAGAAGTTGAAACAAAAGCAAGGAGACCAAGGGCAAGAGGTCTCAAGAGGGCACTTCAGAAAGAAAAAGAATGAGCTCCTACATGAGGTTGGAAAACTTTTGATGAATTAATTGTTGTTGAAATCAATCAAGATAGAGAGTATTGGCTTGACAAGGTGAATGGACATCTTCAGAAGCTTCTGAAGAAAGCCAAAAACAACAATGACCTCGAGATACATATGAAAAATCATTATTCCGCCAAAAACAAAATCTCCCAAACCAAGCTGAAGCAAATGAAGCTCGAGGAGAAGGATAACTTGGACCTACTCGCTGAGGCATCCTTGGTTGTTTAGCCTATCATCCACAGGTGTCATAAAATAAATTTTTTGAGATTTTGAGTATTTTGAACATTTTGAACATTTTTGATGATTTTTGGGAAATTCTGGAAATTTGGCTTTCACATAAGCGTCACGCAGTGGTACGACGCTTTCTCTCAGAGCACTGAAATGAAGAATGGTTTAAGTTGTTGGATGCCTTTTCACTTGCACATTCCATATCAACTCCTTGTTTTTCATGACACCCCTTGATTGTGGAGAAAAAGCCAAAAAACTGCCTCTTTTTCATGTTAATGCAAGTGTTTTTTACTAGGCACAGTGCTTCTGGAGTGAGGTTCCGGGGAGAATCATGAGGGTCTTCCTATGGGTGTTTTCTCAATTTTGAAGGCGCATTGCAAAGTAAACACATAGGGCTACCTAGCCCAACCTTCATAATTGAAAATGGATGCTTTAAAGTGGGTCAAATTCACCTCTGAAAAGGCATGACGCTTCTGCTAGAGAGGCGCGACGCTTCTGCTAATGGCGCTACATTTCTGCACTGGATTCCCTTCAGACATTTGTCAGGCGAGGAAAACTCTAGAAATCGAAGATTAATTGTCCCATGAGGTGTCATTTGAATAATTGAATTTTTTTTTGCCTCTTGTGATGAGGAAACATGTAATTTAATGAAGGAGACACACTCCTAGTCTTTAGCTCAATTTCAGGGAATAGTTTCTAACTTCCCTAGATTCAAGGAACTGACTCATCTGATGTAATTATGATGTTTTTTGGATAGTATTTCAACCCTATGAGGTGTCATGACTTTTATTTTCCTATATTTAATCCAACTCAATCCATTTGAAGGGTTGGATAGTTGTTATTTGCAGTGGAACTATTGCACAAGTTTTTGTTTTTAATGAAAACAAAAACAGTGTTGGAGACATAGTGTTGAAACTCCAGTGGTATGCCTTTGAGCATTTTTTTTCTCTGTAATCTTATTAATTTGAATGATATGTTATTAAGATCCCTAACTGTCATTCCTATCCAACAAAACTTCAAAGTTTAATTGTCCCAGGAGGTGTCATTTGAATAATTGTGTTTGTTTTTGCCTCTTATCATGAGGAAACATGAAATTTAATGGAGAGACACTCCTAGTCTTTAACTGAATTTTAGGGAATAGTTTTTAACTTCCCTAGATTCAAGGAAGTGACTCACCTGATGTAATTATGATGTTTTTTGGATAGGATTTCTGTTGCAAAGTGTAACTAGGTCAATCTTCATGTTGACTATGTAATTATGTACTTATGTAAAGAAGAAGTCAAAAATAATAAGATGTATTTAAGAGTCATGTTCATGAAGGATCTAGTCAACAAATATACTCCAAGATCTTGGCAAAATACCGTGAAGAGATGACTCCCAAAAGATGCAAGAAGATAATCTTATAAACGCTGGATTAACTATCCTTCATGTCGGCCTATAATAAACTATGAAGTCGGCCGGTTGGTCGGCCTAAAGACAGTTAGACTGTCTCTATAAATACCTTCTCTGCGGCCCATTTGAGGAGGTGAGTTTTCAGTGGTTCAAGAGATAGTTTGCGGATTCTGAAGGAGATTTAGTGCAAACTTAAGACAGGAATTGCGAATTGGTTTAAGGAAATGCGGATGTATGAAGGGACAGAAAAATTGGACATCTCTAAGAATACAGTGCGGATATCTACAAGGATGCAGTGCAGATATCTACAAGATTGCGATCATATAGCGTTGGCATAAGCAAAGGTCTCAGGACTAAGATATACAAGCATAAGGGTTATAATGAATTCTGAAGTGTAATGTAAGGAAGGTAAATCTGTGATTTATCTTCCCAAAATAAAATTGTTACTTCTACTTAAACATTTGTGTCCTGTGCATTTTGATAATTGACATGATGAAAGATTAACTAAGAGAATACATAAGCAACACAAGAAAGCTCACAAGTAATTATCAAGAGGAGAATTTGTATTAACCTTAAGCCCTCCAAATTCTCAACATGGTACCAGAGCCAAGGTAACAGTTAAGGAAGGGAATCTAAGAGACACTTACGGATCAAATTTCAAAAACAACTAAGCAAGTCAAAGGAGGATTATCTGAAATTTCGAGAAGCAATCACAGTCTGAATGTCACAGTCAACAGTTCGGATCATCTCGGGCTAATTTCAGGAGTATTTTGACAAACTCAGTTCAGTAGTCTAACTACTATACTTTCGGCATACCTAGTGCAGTTCAGAGTGATACTTCAGGTCTGGTATTATCTACATCAACATTACTATAATCACCCACTTTGATATTATATGTTGGTACATGATTCAGTGTTGCTACAGTTAAGATGATTCTTGTGCAAACACTGCAATCTTTGAGAACTCACAGTGCAATCACAATAATATAGTGCTACCTTAAAAGAACAATTTCAGTATCAAAATGAGACCTTGGTTTCATGACAGAAATAGCACAAGACATAGACAACCAAAAGAAGGATTTATCATCATTACAACAAGGATCTAATCCCTACCCTTGAAGAAGATCATCCAAATAGAAAGCACTAACACATCTTTTCTCAACAACCATCGAAGAAATCAAGCTGAAGACTTTATCTTCACTTATCAAGTAAGTATATTTCATTTTATAATCAAATTTGGTTAAATGACTTTGTTTTTGCAAGGAGATCTATAAGATGGTTAGGTTACCAAGAATCCTTGCATGAGGAGGATAGTCACAGTCCTCGAAGAAAGTAAAGTCATGAAAAGTCTATGAAGGTCAAGATTTATCTGAATACATGGAAAGGGATAGAAGGGCTCAAAGGATTCTTACGAAATCAGTCAAAGTCCTTCCATCCTATATATGACAGGATTGGAGGCATCAAGAGAATATATGATAAGCTGAAAGAACTATTCTATGCAATAAATAAGGTTATGTCACTTAGACCCGATTTACACAAAATTGAGGTATCAAAGAATGAAGGGATATCTTCATAAGAACTCAACTATGAGATCTAGAGAAGATGATAAGATGGAAAACATAACAAATAGACAAGAAAATTACCTCATTCAACTTGTGGTCTCTACTAGATGGAAAAAGACAAATCAAGGGAAAAAATGTTGAAGAATAAAAGACTCAAACATTTGCAAAAGAAAAAGGGAAGTTGAGAAAATGTGGAAGACTTACGGACAGTACAAGAAAGATGGTCCTAAAGGTACAATCTCAATAGGAGAAAGAAAAGAAGGTTCAAGGAAAATCACGCAAACTTATGAATAAGGAATTGATTTATGTTTGTTATATGATAGGAAGCAATGTAGCATCCTGATCAAAGAATGGCAGGAGCTCCTGGTGAATCAGCTCCGACAAAAACCTCTTTGACAAACTTTAAGAAAGTAGTCATCAAGAGCAAGGGTCATCATAGAAACATACTTCTGGGATGTGATGACATATTGACGAAACAAGCCAAGGGAATGAAGCTATTCCTTCTTAAAAATTGCTACAAGATGACTCAAGGGAAAAAGGTATGAGGTATGTATATATTTATATGTTGACATTGGATGTTGTGATTTCATGTTATATGGTTGCAGGTAATGAACTTATGTACTTAGAAGTATGATCTATGGAGAAGTATCTCTCCATGCACAAGACAAATGAAATCAACAGAATATGTCCTCATGAAATATGAGGTAGTTGTATATGAACAAGGAAATGGAAAACGTGTAAGTTCTTGGGAATGGAGAATGCACAGAAAGGAAGAGATCATGAAATGCAACGATGTCAAGAGGCAGTTATCATCCGGAGACCAAGAAGATGTGACTAAAAGATCTCCTGGGAAGATATGTAGACTCTAACGGAAGTCTGGTAAAGATGAAGACCCGTGGAAAAACCATATCATTAGGAGATGTGTCAATCAGTATGAAGGAAGTCGATGCCTACAGGAAGATGTCATGGTAAAAGATCATTACTAAGGTAACTTTAGTTAATATGAATATGTTTATCTGGATGAATTTGTGCAAGGCTGCTAATCATGAGAAAGGATGTATGATCCTTGGAAATGATTCGAAGGAAAGCAGCATGGCATAACAATGGACCAGATAAAGGAATTCTGATGAATCACTCTCTAATAGACTGACATGACTCAGGATGGAAGTGATGGATGATATGTGCCCTATGAAGCTAAAAGTTGGAGATTCCTCAATATCGAAATCCATGACATCGAGGACAGGAATTCTCCATGAGCAGTTGGGTGTCTCACCATTGCTGCTAGAGGTCCCTGGTTAAGAAGGAGCCTGATGATAAGTTTCTTACTTGTAAGAAACTTGGTAATTCCTAAGAATGAGCTTAGGTACATTCCTCGTATAGGAATGATTACATTCCCTTGTGGAATAAGTCCTCCCTGGTTGAGAGGGAGAGATAGACACATCATTCTGGTCTTGGGAAGACAGAGTGGAGGATTGGGTAATCATCTGGCATTCAATACTCTATGAGAATGTGTTAGGGCATTCAGGATAAGAGTAGTCGGGGACTGATATTCTTTGAGGGCTAGCTACCCAAGAGAAGAATAGTCCAGGAAGGTCATACTTTGGGAACACCCGGGTGGAGTATGTACCTTGGAGAGACAATTACGAAGGTGTTTATAAGTCATGTGTCTCGCCAGCATTGTAGCCCATTGTCTCGTTGAGAGATGGGGTTGTTAGCCAAGGCCTTGCACTAGGACAATGTTGGTTGATATGATGCTATACAGATGCGATTACCAATCCGATTCTTCTTATGAGATTCTTCAGTTTAGAAGTGACCATGTACCTATATGAATACCTCCCTAGTTAAGAGGGAGTGTTGAAAAGTGTAACTAGGTTGGTCTTCATGTTGACTATGTAATTATGTACTTATGTAAAGAAGAAGTCAAAAATAATAAGATGTATTTAAGAGTCATGTTCATGAAGGACTAGTCAACAAATATACTCCAAGATCTTGGCAAAATATCATGAAGAGACAACTCCCAAAAGATGCAAGAAGATAATCTTATAAACGATGGATTAACTATCCTTCATGTCGGCCTATAATAAACTATGAAGTCGGCCCTCTATCTTGCTGGTTGGTCAACCTAAAGACAATTAGACTGTCTCTATAAATACCTTCTCTGCGGCCCATTTGAGGAGGTGAGTTTTCGGTAGTTCAAGAGAGAGTTTTTAGATTCTTAAGGATATTTAGTGCAGACTTAAGACAGGAATTGCAAATTGGTTTAAGGAAATGCGGAGGTAAGAAGGAACAGAAAAATTGGACATCTCTAAGAATACAGTGTAGATATCTACAAGGATTGAGTGCAAATATCTACAGTATTGTAATCATACAACATTGGTATAAGCAAATGTCTCAGGACTAAGATATACAAGAATAAGGGTTATAATGAATTCTGAAGTGTAATGTAAGGAAGGTAAATCTGTGATTTATCTTCCCACAATAAAAGTGTTACTTCTGCTTAAACATTTGTGTCCTGTGCATTTTGATAATTGACTTGATGAAAGATTAACTAAGAGAATACATAAGCAACACAAACAAGCTCACAAGTAATTATCAAGAAGAGAATTTGTATTAACCTTAAGCCCTCCAAATTCTCAACAATTTCGACCCTATGAGGTTTCATGACTCTTATTTTCCTATATGTAGTCCAACTCAAGCCATTTGAAGGGTTGGATAGTTTTTATTTGCAGTGGAGCTATTGTACAAGCTTTTGTTTTTAATGAAATCAAAGACAGTGTTTCAGACATAGTGTTGAGACTCCAGTGGTATGCCTCTGAGAATTTTTTTTTTCTCTGTAATCTTATTAAGTTGAATGATATGGTATCATTCTTTCACATATATGCTTCTTTATGTTAATATTATCAGTTTATAGACAGAAAGAATGCTTTCCATGCTTTGTTTTTATAATATTTACATGAACATGTCTATGTTCTTCTGATGAAAGAATTCAGTTTAATGCTCATTCTGACTCTCTCTCTCTGTTCACCCTATACACAAATGACAATTTAAGCATGTTCCTAAGCTTACCTACCTGGCCTCATCCTTGCCTCTACAACTTAACCTTTGAAATCTAACCTAAACCCTAGACCTAGTTCCCTAACTGTCATTCCTATCCAGCAAAACTTCAAACAAACAAAAACCCTAATCTACTGAGCATCATAACTAGCCTAAGATCATTATGTCCAGTCGTCTCTTTGGCTGCAAAGTGACAATGAGAGAGCCCTCTCTGGTTTTGGTAGGGCTAGTGTTAATTTATGAATATGTTCTATGCTAGAATCAAATTTACTTTAAACTTCTAGGGCTCAATCATATGAAAGTAAGATGCAAATAGAACATACCAATAGATCGATGGAAGACAAGCCAAAAATAGAGATGAATAATGGTGGCGTTACGGCGATCAACATGATGCTTCAGCCAGCAAAGTCTCAATAAGGTCAAGCACCCAAATGTGTCACACAACCCGAAGAAGGCTCATCAAAACATTGCATAAAAAACGTTGCATTAAGAAGCCCTAACCGCAGCACCATGAGAAGCCCTAATCGCAACACCATTCGAGAGAGAAGAGAATGCCTCCAAAAATATGTGTGAAATGACTTCCAAGTCTCTCCAATATATAACTTTCTATGGGGGTATGTGACACATCCCTTATCCATGTGGGATAAATCTTGTTGGGTTTGTGTTATATTCTTTCCACGACTAATCACACGCAAGGGGGTCATAGGGGGGGCGATAGCCCCCCTTGTACGTTGCAATGGGCGCAGCGTGGGGGGGTCACAAGGGGGGCAGTAGCCCCCCCTGTCAAGGTCTGGGGCAGCGCCCCGAAAATAAATAATAATAATAATTAAAAAAAAAAAAAATAATAATAATAATTGGTCCTTATTTTCCGATGGGCGGATCCGCACATGGTTTTGTGCATGGGTTTACACATGGTTTTGGGGTACGATGGTTTTCGGCCCCTGGTATTTTGTAGATCCGGTCAAGGGAACTACGGTTATGTTCTAATCTAGGGTTAATGGATTGGGGTTTATGTATGCTTCGGCATGTATATATATGTGTTGTAACACAAAGGAATATAATGAAAAATCAAGTTGGTCGTCTTAATTCGGGATCCAGGAGAAAATCTTTGTGTTTATCTGTTTAATGTTTTATGCTCTCACTATTGTTTATTTTCTGTTTTAAAGATTCGTTCGTAGACAATTCCTGTATAGGGTTAAAACCTACAAATCTGGCCGACCTTGCACATGTGTAATAAACTTAAAATACATGTTCTGCTCATCTAATCAAGATGATCTTTAGATCGATCTTGCACCTCTCTGAAAGAGGAATCCAATAAAAATATTGGCATCATCATGAGTAGTACAATATGGAGTTTGGACCTAGTTGCCCAAAATTGACACTCCCTCTCAACTAGGGAGAAATCCACCCACCAGTGTCATCCAAACATCGTGCGTCATCCAGCTGTAACTTGCTTTGCTGGCTCTTTATTTCAGAACAAAGGGTGAGTCACAAAGACATCACTCTCGGCTGACACAATCAGCTCGAAGGTTTGAAACCTCTATAGGACTCAAAGGAGTCTCATACTAACCCAAAGTTAGTTTAACTGACCCGAAGTCAGTTGGAGGTCTGAAACCTCACTAGACTTGATCCCAGATCAAGTGGTTGGACACATGCCATCCTAGACATAGAGAGTACGGAAATCTCTGATGCGTCCATCGGTCTTGCTATGGTCCCTATCCACATTTCCCACCTCATTGGCCAAATGAGAGGTACTTCCCATGAGTCCAGTACTCCATGGGTAGGATGCATACGGGGCACAGACCAAAGAGAGGTAAACCAACTCAATATCATCACGGTGGGGTGGAGGCACACCAACAAGGTTCGGCAAGCCTAGCCCTGTGGTTGCTTATAGCTCCAAGAATCTGTCCCCAAAGCCCCCCTGGAGCTCCCAGAGCTCATCGTCCAATAGGACCCTCCAAATAGGGTCGTTCCATGATTCCAAGATTCTCACGGAAGGTTAGGAACATGACCTTCCCCAAGGGCTTTGTGAGAATATCTGCAACCTGCTCGTTAGTCCCTATATGATCGAGCCTTACGGCACCTCTCTGTACCATATCCCGGATAAAATGGTACTAGATATCAATATGCTTGGATTGTTCGTGGAACACGAGATTCTCTAACAAACGAATTCCCCTCTGGTTATCACAAAGGATAACGGTGGTATCTAGCACATGCCTAAACAGCTCACTAAAGAGCTTTCGCAACCAAATAGCTTCACAACAGGCCATAAATTTTGCAATGTATTCGACCTCAACAATGCTCAAAGCCACCAACTTTTGCTTCCTGCTCATCTAAGATATCGAAGCAAAACCCAAGGTGAAGCAACATCCAGATGTGCTCTTGCGATCCACCACACTGCCAACCTAATCGGCATCAGTATATCCATGGAGTCTCAAACTCCCAGCAATGTATCTCAGCCCATGGTCTATCGTGCCCCAGAGATATCTCAAGAGTTTCTTGGCACCAACCCAGGGAATGTTATGAGGATCAACCATGTGTTGACTCAAAGTGTTCACTGCAAAACATACGTCCGAACGGATGTTCACTAAGAACATCAGGGCCCCTACGAGTTAACGATACTTGGTAGGATTTTCTAGCACGGGCCCAACAGCGCTTCCACTCAACTTCTTAAAGTTGAGTTCCATTGGTCTCAATACGAACTTACATTCCACCATACCAAATCTCTCCAGCAGCTTCACAATATATTTTCCTTGAGAGAGGAAAATCTCACCAGGTCCCTGCCAGACCTCCAAGCCTAGGCAGTAATGCATCAGTCCTAGATCTTTCAACTCGAACTCGGAAGCGAGCTCCCTCTTACACTGATGAATGAGAGGATCAGCACCTGTCAGGGAGATATCATCCACATAGAGAACCAGAGTGAGGGGCTTTTCTCTATCAACCTTGAAGTAAAGGTTCGGATTAGCATTACTCGTACCAAGTAGCTATATATCCTCTTGTACGAAGCCCTGGGTGCTTGCTTCAACTCATAGAGGGCTTTCTTCAACCTGCATACATGAGAGTCTATATCCAAGACTTCGAACCCCAGAGGTTGCTCCACATACACCTCTTCCTTTGTCGAACCATGCAGAAAAAGCGGCCTTCACATCCATCTGATGGAGACTCCATCCTTGCATGGCAGCAAGGGAAATAATAGATCACAGGTGCAAATATATCATCCTAATATTTGCCTTCCTTGAGAGAAGCCTTAGGCAAAAAATATTGCCTTGTACTTTTCAGCACTCCCATCAGATCCATGCTTGATCTTATAGAGCCATGAGGTGACAACAAATTTTCCCTCTGGTCTCGGGACCACATCCCAGACATCATTCTTCACAATATATTCTTCGTGCATAGCATCATTCCATACTTGATGTTTTACGACTTCTTCAAATGATCCAGGCTCAGATTGTACGATTTTACTCATGGATGTTAGATACCCTTGGTATCTATTTGGCTTCTTGCTTTACACGGAATGTCCCCCTTTGGGGCCATATGTCTCTCGGCATCCTTGAGAGTATCCCGGAGCCATGAGGATCTTCTCTTCTTTCTTCCAACAATGCCATTTGCTCAGGAGCATATATGGTTGAGGTCTCTCTCTTAATGCCAGCTCCTCTGCAGAAGTCATTGAACTCATATGACTCACATTCGGTGCCATTATTAGTCCTCAGAATCTTGATCTTCTTCTTCAAGAAATATATCTGGGCCTGACGAGAGAAGTCATCCATACAAGTCATGAAATAGGAACATCCTCCCAAGAATATCAGAATGTATCAATTTGCAAGACATCAGATGTCTTTGTACACTTGAGGGCCCCTTGTATGCTTTCCTTCGGCACAACTCTGACATATGCTTTCATGATTATTTTAGAATTCGAGCATCTCAGATACCAACTTCCTTGCTTCGGAAAGGGCTTTGTAATCATAGGTCTGAATTTTACTTACGCACTGTCAAGGCTTATTTTATGGAATTATAGCCATACGAGTAACATAGCCATATATTGTCATACATCTATCATAAATCTTGACAGCTATCATACATTGTCATATCACTGATTACAGTGTTGCCATAATATTATCATACACATCACTATCATATTCATCACTGTCATACTGCAATACAGTACTGAAGATATCAAACTTCATGGTTATATATATTTTTCCATATGCCACTGAAGATACCACGGATCAAGTTCATATAGACTCTTCCATATACAGTGAGGTCATATATACTTTTCCATATGTCACTGTTCTAAGGCTCATCGACCAGCGATTGATATTATCCTTAGATTTCCTTAAACAGCATTCAAAAACATACATACTTTAACGAACTTTCCATGTAAGAATCAATTTTACATACCTCTTCTTTTGTCTTCCAATACTTGGTCCTACTTATGAAGCACAAATAAATCGACCCTCTTTCCCGTAAAATTCTATCTCCTGGAAAATTTGTGGATCAATGGCACTCAAACCCTCAGAGAAATGTGGTCTCACTGCTACAGGAATTGATCTCCAATTGGGTTAACAGGTTCAGTGTCAATTCTGGACAGAAAATGTATCCTCCTTGGCACCTAGCTAAGAGACTCATCTTCCTTTGTGAATATAGTTCGGCCTCCAAATAATTGCTTGGCCAAATCAATTAAGCGTGCACACAAGTACCATCATGAAACCATATACCGGCCAGTACTCGTTTATTCCTGTTATCAGTTTCCACTGATTCCCACAAGCATCTATTTGTCAAAAGCGAATTGCACCATATGATTTCTACGTCCATATTTAAGGCACCATCGCTCTCAAAGGAACGTGGCTCCTGTTTACGGATTTTAATTCAGATGCCCTTTGTTTTAAACTTCTATTCAGCGTTCAATTTCATTATGGATGCCGAACCCTCCAAGAACAGTCCACAATTTTCGAGATCAATCAAATGAACCCACATTGAGTTGCGCAATGAATGTCGCTAAAAATATCATGCTCGGAATCTGATGTGGTAGTTAGAAGAAAATTAACAAAATCCGATGAAGCCCATCAGTTATCTCATATTTCCCATATCTGTGATACGCCTGGCAATTTATTCTGACTCAGATTTGGCTTATTTTGGTCTGCCCCAACGATCTTGAATGTCTGAAAATTCGATACTCTTCAGTAATTGTCTCCGCACACATTAGCAGGATAACGCGGGCTAGCCACGGTTCATTCATATTGGTCAGAACACAATCTGAGATTATTGAGTATATTTGTGTAGTCATTCCACCCAAGACTAGTATTATCGCCATTCTTGTTGTCCATCGCAAAGCAATCGTAGGAATCTCTGTGCATATCATTCATCCCGGCCCGCTGATTCAGGGTAGACATCCAGAAGAGGCACCAGCAACTGCGCTCTGGAAGGGGAGACATGGACTTTTCTGTATCCTTGCTTTCCAAGCACATGGAATATAATCAGCCCCATCGACAGTAGACTGATACACATTGAGCCGCAGATTGCATTCTCCAACAGGGAAGACTGGGCTCATGATCTTCTGTGTCTTGATCATTTCTTTGAAAAGGGAGAAGTTGCGTACCTTTCAGGGGAATTTTCCGCTGAGGACATCAGGTACAGGTGCCATGACCGCAACGAGTTGATGCAATTGAAGCTAATTGTCCCTGGAAAAGGACATCGACTTGTGCAGGACAAGTATCTCCGTCGTGATTAGCACTACATCGATTGCCAAGAACCCCAACCTAGAATCCAAGACAGCGGAGCTCGGTGTAAAGTCACACCAGCCATGGGACTTCTTCTTGTCGAAGAACCAGTGCCAAGAATCACGCTGTATTGACTTCGCCTCATCGTGTTGGTTCGTTACACAGAGCCTATAGCTCGCAAAGAAATCCCACTTGGAAGCCCGGGGATCCATGACCTGCAAATAGATGGACAGATACCCCGGGAGAGACTGAGTATCACCACGGGGATACACCAGCGTTGAATCTCGCTGCCCCTCGGCCTATATGCCCAACAATCTCGGCCCTAGAACAGCCCTACGAACTTGTCTTCTAGCCTTCAAACATCCCTCAACAGATCCACACAGATCCGCACTTCGCTAGTTGTCCCTTGACACGGAGTGGACTTTGTCTTCTCCTTAGCTCTGATACAATGTTAATTTCTAAAGATGTTTTATGCTAGATGCAAATTTACTTTAAACTTCTAGGGCTCAATCACATGAAAGTAAGATGCAGATAGAACATACCAATAGATTGATGGAAGACAAGCCAAAAACAGAGATGAAGAATGTTGGCGTTACAGCGATCAGCATAATGCTTCAACCAGCAAAGTCTCCATAAGGTCAGCCACCCAAATGTGTCACACAACCCCAAGACGGCTCATCAAAACACTGCATCAAAAATGTTGCACTAAGAAGCCCTAACCGCAGCACCATGAGAAGCCCTAATCCCAACACCATTCAAGAGAGAAGAGAATGCCTCCAAAAATATGTGTGAAATGACTTCCAAGTCTCTCCAAT
Organism: Pinus albicaulis; assembly: GCA_034641835.2. Lineage (NCBI taxonomy): Eukaryota > Viridiplantae > Streptophyta > Pinopsida > Pinales > Pinaceae > Pinus > Pinus albicaulis. Next base: position 178,650,656 of record CM076583.1, read on the forward strand.
ATATAACCATCTGTGGGGGTGTGTGACATATCTCTTATGCATGTGGGATAAATCTGGCCGACCTTGCACATGTGGAATAAATTCAAAATACATGTTTTTCTCATCCAATCAAGACGATCTTTAGATCGATCTTGCACCCCTCTGAAAGAGGAATCCAACAAAAATATTGGCATCATCATCTAAGCAGTACAATATGGAGTTTGGACCTAGTTGCCCAAAATTAACAACTAGCTACCTGACCTAAAGGTTGTTTGTGGTTATCTTCCTTCAGTTCCATTCTCAGCATTGGGAAGCGAGGGGGAGTGATAACACGCTACATGTATTTTGAATTTTGTTACAATGAGGCACGAAGGTCTATTTATAATTGAGAAACAATGGAAAACCCTAAACATCCAAAAACCTAACCCTAGGAAATGAACGCCAAAAGTATGTGGGCCCCATTGGGGCAAATTGATACATCAAGTTCTCAGTGTCGTAACTTTGGCATACGATCTCTATTTAACGTGTATGATACCTCGTTAGAAATATTTATCTTAAGACTACAACTTCGGCTGCAAACGTCTGTTAAAAACTCATGTTTTTCTATTTTCTAAAAAAACATCGTTTAGCGCCTCAAAACGGCTCTAGAAGTTCAGGGCCCAAAAAACTGCCAAAAATAATGAATTGTGCTACAATTAAGGAAACTAAAGAAACAATGGTTGGGGTCCAAGTGGAATAGGCGGGTGGCCATCAATATCCACATGGATTAGTGCTTCCCCATAGGAAGAAATGGTCCCTATTGCGTTGAGTGTCTCCATGAGATGGAGAAACTTCTGCTAAACTTGGTCCCTAGTGAGCCACTTGCCTTGGTGCAGGAATTAGCTAGCTTTGACAACCTGATACAACTAGATCTTCTGTTGGCGAGTGTTTTTGATATGCGTTTCCATGATCCGATCAGTTGTGGCATGTTCCATGCAATCTGGATTAAGTTTTGTTCATGTGAGTTGTTTTGCAGTGTCTAATGTGTCTAGTAATGGTGGAAAGTATGGTTGAAGTTGTTGAGATTTTGTGTATTTGGGGTAGCATCAGTTGTGCTCTAGCTCCCAATTTTTGTGGAGGAACTAGAGTACACTTGATCTAGAAGACCCAGAAATGGATTTCAAAAAAATCAGTTTGTGTTCTAGTTATTCAAATAATTAATTATTTTTAATAGATTTCCCAAGTCTAACTTAGGAAAATAAAATAATTAAAGTGAATTAACTAACACATGTGCTGAAATTGTCTTAAGTCACATGGATCAAGCAGTATTTTAATCTTAGCCATTGATGGACGATTTAATCTCGGTCGTTGAAGAGTTCAACGAAAAAGTATAAGAGAAAGGCTTGAGGGTCAGTTGAAGACACAATTTCTATAGAACTGAGGAATAGATCTGGAATTCTAGGGCGATTTTGTTAAGAATTTCCAGTGGAATTTCCTGCAATGATGGGTAGTATTGGATGAGGGAATGATCTGATTCCAAGAGGCAAGAGGAGCAGCCATAGTACAGTGCAGAGAGGCTTCAGAGCCACACAGAGCAACAGGGACAGCGCAGAGACAACGCAGAGGCAACTAGGGCCACATTGGGCTGACGTTGGCAAAGAAGAGGCAGCGCAGGGGCAGCGTAGACCCTCCTAGGGTGACACATGCCCTCCTAGAGCCACGCAGAGGCTGACGCAGTCCCTCCAGGGCAACACTGGAGCTTCAGAAGCAACGCTGAGGGTTTCTAGGGTCAGATCCGGGCTGAGTCTAGTAAATCTCATTTGAGGGTGTGGATCAATCAAATATTTGGCACTAGATCTTCAGGTTAGTTGCAAATTTTATATCTTTTATTCTATGTCGGGTTTTCCAAGGTTGGAACCCAAATTTGTTGTACTCATAACTACTTAATAATAAAACCCTCATCTCTGTTGAACCGGTTTTCCCCTTTGGGTTTTCCGGGAACTTATGTCCAAAAATCGATGTGTCACTTTGTCACATGAGTGAATTATTCAGTAAATGATCTGCATGTGTAAGTTGTAGTTGTGTTTATTTTTAGTATTTTCTGAATCTAGTTTCTAAAAATAACTTGTATAAATTAAATCAAGTAGGAGGAAATAAACCAATATATTGTAGTAGAATTTTCACATGGTATCAGAGCGATACCAGATCAAGCTGAATCTCCAGCAAATCGACTGAAGAAATATTTTTCCTGTAGGGTGGCAGAAGAAGCAAAAGATCCGGAAAGGGCATCTTGACAGCAAGGGAAAGCAGATCCAGGAGATAGCGTTGAAGCTGCAAAAGGCCTCTAGCCTTACGCAGACCCTTCCTAGGGCAGTGTAAGGACTGCGACACCCAGTTTGGGGTTACGCAGTCCACATCTGAGCAGTGCTGGGACTGCGCTGGGCCAGCCAGGAGGACGTTGTCCAGTCACTTATCTTGTTTCAGAAGAATTTTTTCCAAGATCCGGAAGCAGTGCTTCAGATCTTCAGCAGTGCTGGTGCGGTAGAGATTCTACAGGTGCAGAATTGTGCCTAACTAAGGCAACAAAGGCAGGAGGAAGACAGTCATTCAGCAGACCTGAGCCGAACAGATTTGAGATTCGATCTGGAGGATCAAAGAATATTGTCTGTTTGAGTTTTGGAATAAGATTTCCAGGAGAGAAGTTAGTTTGCAGAAAGAAGCAGTCACTAGAGGGTTTCTAGTCACCAAGAAACCTAGATCCAGAGGGAGAAGTATTGTTTTCTTCAGATCTGAGCAAAGATGGCTCGATATGGACTAAGGGATCAAGACAAATTGGATGGCATGTCCAACTATGTCATCTGGAAGGCCAGAATCCTCTCAATTCTGGATGAGTATGGTCTCAAAGATCATGTAGAGCAGACACTTGTTGTACCAACTGATGCAGATCCACTCAAGAAGTATGAAGAAAATCAAGCACAGAAAAAGTGGTTGATCATAGACGGAGTCAAGGACCACGTGATTCCGCATATTGCTGGTAAGAATACAGCAGATGCCATATGGACTGAGGGATCAAGACAGATTGGATGGCATGTCCAACTATGTCATCTGGAAGGCTAGAATCCTCTCAGTTCTGGATGAGTATGGTCTCAAAGATCATGCATAGCAAACACTTGTTGTACCAACTGATGCAGATCCACTCAAGAAGTATGAAGAAAATCAAGCACGGACAAAGCGGTTGATCATAGACGGAGTCAAGGACCATGTGATTCTGCATATTGTTGGTAAGAATATAGCAAATGCCATGTGGACGGCTTTGGAGGTGATGTACCAAGGAGGCTCTATGCAAAGAATATGCTTCTTGAGAATCAGATGCAGATGTTCAAATGGTGAAGTGCGAAGAGATAGATCCATTTCTCTTCAGACTTCAAGCTATCCGTGACCCGCTGATTGGCATGGGTGCTACTCCAGATGAAGGGCTCCTAGTGAGGACAGCCCTAAAAGTTGTCTCTGAAGAATGGGAAATGTTTGTCCAAAGCATTCTGGGAAGAACAGTGTTACCATCATGGGTAGATATGTGGGCTATTCTCCGCCAAGAGGAAATCAGAAGGATCACCAAGAAACAATCTTTTAGTGGAGGAAGCAGATCAGCCAAAGTAAAGAAAGACGAGGAGGAGGATGCAACCCTTGCATCAAGGGAAAAGAAGCAAGGGAAGAAGAAGAAAGACCTCTCCAAGGTCCAATGCTTTAACTGTCGTGATCTCGGTCATTTCGCCAACAGTTGTCGTAAGAAGAAGGACAAAAGAGCTTTGGATTCCAAGGCTGCAGTAGCAAATGACGATGACTCTGATGATGATGCAGCCATGAGTGCTCATGCACCTCGAGAGAAGAGGTGGGGTGACATGGATATAGAGTATCCAGTTTGATGGGAGGATCCTTGAGTCAGCCCTACTCTTGGATCACATACGAGCTACGGAAGCCTTTAGACAGTAGCGGGATGAGTCGAGAGATGGTTGCAGATGGCCACATTGAAGCAGAAGAGGGAGCTGAAGAGATGCAGAGGGAGCAGCGTAATGCAGAGGCAACAGCACATAGAGGTTGATGGGACTTCAGCAACGCAGAGAAGTTGGGCTCACGCAGTACAGTGTTGCAGCATGACAATTTCTCCAAGAGGACAACGTGAATCAGCATCTAGGGAGCTTAGGGCAACTTGACTTGTCTGTCAAACAGTTGGGCAGAGTCTTTCAGTTGCTTACTTCTCAGCAACTGAGTTGCAGTGCAGAAGTTAGCAGTGGCAGTGTTATGGGCAGCATGATGCAACAATTTGAGAGGGAGTTGCAGTACAGATGTGGCAGTGTCAGTGGCAGTGGCATGGGCAGCAGTATAGAGAGCAGCAGTGCAGTAGATGGAGGGCAGCAGGCCAAGCATCAACAGAACAAATCCAGTACTCAAGATCTTGTGATACATGGTGTGATGTATTGCTAGAGCACACTCCTGATGCTAAGAAGGAGTGTTGAGATTTTGTGTATTTGGGGTAGCATCAGTTGTGCTCTAGCTCCCAATTTTTGTGGAGGGACTAGAGTACACTTGATCTAGAAGACCAAGAAATGGATTTGACAAAATTTAGTTGGTGTTCAAGTTATTCAAATCATTAATTATTTTTAATGGATTTCCAAAGTCTAACTTAGGAAAATAAAATAATTAAAGTGAATTAATTAACACATGTGCTGAAATTGTCTTAAGTCACATGGATCAAGCAGTCTTTCAATCTCAGTCATTGATGGATGATTTAATCTCGGTCGTTGAAGGGTTCAACGAAGCATAAGAGAAAGGCTTGAGGGTCAGTTGAAGACACAATTTTTGTGGAACTGAGGAATAGATCTGGAATTCTAGGGCGAGTTTGCTAAGAATTTCCAGTGGAATTTCTTGCAATGAAGGGTAGTATTGACTAAGGGAATGATCTGATTCCAGGAACCAAAAGACAGCAAGAGGCAAGAGGAGTAGCCATAGGAGAGCACAGAGAGGCTTCCAAGCCACGTAGAGCAGCAGGGACAGTGCAGAGGCAGCTAGGGCCACGTTGGGTTGATGCTGGCCAAGAAGAGGCAGCGCAGGGGCAGCGTAGACCCTCCTAGGGTGACGCATGCCCTCCTAGAGCCACGCAGAGGCTGACGCAGTCCCTCCAGGGCAATGCTAGGGCTTCAGAAGCAGTGCTGAGGGTTTCTAGGGTCAGATCTAGGCTGAGTCCTGTAAATCCTGTTTCAGGGTGTGGATCAGTCAGATATTTGGCACTAGATCTTCAGGTTAGCTACAAATTTTATATATATTATTCTATGTCGGGTTTTCCAAGGTTGGAACTCAGATTTGTTGTACTTAGAACTACTTAATAATAAAACCCTCATCTATTGAAGCGGTTTTCCCGCTTTGGGTTTTTCCGGGGACTTATGTCCAAGAATCCATGTGTCACTATGTTGCATGAGTGAATTATTCAGTAAATGATCTGCATGTGTAAGTTGTAGTTATGTTTATTTTCGGTATTTTCTGAATCTAATTTCTGAAAATAACTTGTATAAATTAAATCAAGTAGGAGGAAATAAACCAATACACTGCAGTAGAATTTTCACAAAAGGCGGTCTTCATTGAACACTAGGTGCAAGCAAAGGAATAGGGGAATGTTGAGCTCAAAAGCATTATCTCCCACAACCTTGGTGATGGTGTAAGGCCTATATCGGAGTCATCTAAAGGACATGTCGAATGTGTTGCAAGTGCTCTTCCCAACTCTTACTGATCTAGGAGGATATTGGTGGCCACCTACCTATTCCACTTGGACACCCACCATTGTTTCTTTCAGTGTCGTTAATTGTAGCACAGTTTAATATTGGTGGCCACCTGCCTATTTCACTTGGACCCCACGATTGTTTCTTTCAGTTTGCTTAATTGTAGCATAGTTTACTATTTTTGGCAGTTTTTCGGGTCCTAAACTTCCGAAGCCATTTTGAGACCCTAAACAACGTTTTTCTTTTCGAAAAACGGACAAATGGAAGTCTTTGACTTGCATTTGCAATCAAAAGTTGTAGTAAGATAAATCTTTATAATGAGGTATCATATGCGTCAAACGGAGATCGTATGTCAAAGTTACGATCCCGGGAATTTGATGTACCAATTTACCCCAACATGACCCTCAGAGTTTTGGTATTTCATCTCCTAGGGTTAGGTTTTTGGATGTTTAATATTTTCCATTATTTCTCAATAATAAATAGGCCTTCAAACCTCATTGTAACACTATTCAGAACGCATGTAGCCACCACATCTCTTCTCAAAGATAAGTTACCATCGCCTGCTAGTTTATTTCCATTCTACATGAAAACAATTTTTAGTATTTTGTTATTAATGAATTGAAGTTATGTTTTCATTGTATCTTTGTGTTTCTGTTTATATATGTATTTCATTGCGTTTCTTCATAAATTCGGATCACCACAGGTCTCAAGTAACTTAGTAGAGAGTGCCTTCTCCTTTGTACTTTCATTATTTCCATTCCAGACAAAAGAGAGCAAATTAGTCTCACCTTCCAGTTGGGTTTTCTCCTGTAAAGGCTTCCCAAAGCATATCTTCGTGTTCATTGTGGTTGGTGTGATTATATTTTGGTGTTCTCTATTTTCCACATCTTCTCTCTTTCATGTATAAACAACAAAACAATAATTAACAAATTTGGAATCCAAAGGAATTTAACATTCATAGTATAGATTTCAATTTATTTTTATCAGATCTATTGTGACAAGTTGTCCAATTGTATATCCACAACAATTTATAGATCATTTTCTAATCCTAAAGAGTGGAGTCAGTCACTAAGACAAGTAGTGATTTGTTTAATAGTGTCCTTAGCCTTCCCCTTGAGTAAGGTTAAAATTTTCCTTAGGAAGTGTCTAGGAGATAATAGGTGGCTTGTATGATAGTTGATCCTTGGCTCTCTCACTGGGTTAAGACTTTTCCTCTTAGGTGTGGGTTTGAGTCGTAACACTTGCCATTACGGTATGATAGCTCTTTCAAGAGACAAAATTCCTAAATTGCACATTCTATTCAATAATATCTGGTGGGGTTGTATGATGGGTAAATCCCATTAATTTGGTTGATTAAACCATTCATAATGAATTAATGCTCTGATAATAGGCTTCCAAAATCCACCTTCCCCAATGTTAGGGGATTTGGCACATAGGAGAGGGGTTATTTATCATGGTTACATTTGAAATATGATCTGCCACCCCATTATATCCCCTTTCGACGTGGCAGAGTTGGACCTATAGAAATTTCTTGTTTTTCCACCCCGGTTTCAGTATCACTTATTTCTCCTTTTAGTTAAATGCCCTTTCCCATATCCTTACATTCAACAATCAGAAAAATATTTTTTTTATTTGCTGAAATAGAAATTACTTTGCTGAAACACAAATTACTTTGTTGAAACACAAATTCTGGAAAACCTTACAGAATGTTGAAACTGCAGAAATAAAACAAAACATAGCAAGCTGAAACAGTCATTCAACACATTTGAACACTGAGATTTTTGGTCAACATGACCCTGGAAAAACCCCCTACAACTCTTGGGGAAAACCAGTTCGAAAGCTCCTTATTTCTGGGAAAAATGCTTTTTACATGGACAGAAATATTCAGCAAAAATCAGCAAGTAAACTTTTACAACTTATCTCGTTTTACGTGCTTAACCACCGCCTCGGAAAATGTGCAAACAACAGAACAGAACCAGCAATAAATGTTGTACGGATTTCCTTGAAAAACATGCCCAGAAATTACAGCATTAATTTCTGTTGTACGGCCTCCTTTTGCGTGCAGAACAACATTAAATGTTGTTGTACGGCCGCCTCCTGTTGCGTGCAGAACAGCATTAAATGTTGTTGTACGGCCTCCTTGGAATGCGTGCAGGTTGTCTTAAATGCCGTGTACAAAAATATGCCTCGATTTTTGTGCCAGCAATCAGCTACAGGTTGTACGGCCTGCCTGGAAATGCACGCAGCAAAAACAGCAACCTCTCCCTCGAAATCTATGCCCATAAAATAGTACGGCTGTCAAATCTTCCTTGAACTGAGTGCAAACTCTATTGTACGAACTTGCTAAAATGTTGCCTTGGAATGTGTGCCAAGCTGCTGCCTCCTCCTCCTCACTATCCAGAAATCTCCCTTGCTCTCCTTCTCTCCTTCTCCCAATCTTCTCATGAAAGAATGAATGACCTTTTCCTCCTTTCCCTCCTTTAACCTAACCCTAAGTGACTTTTGGGGAATCCCTAAATCCAATGGCTGAAACAGATTTAGATATAGGGCTGAGATTAAATGCTCATTTAAATCTCACTTTCTACTTTTTAATTCACCCCACTTTAATAAAGACCCACTTAATCATTTATTTCCAAAGTCACTTTTCCTTTCTAATTTTACATTGATTTTATTAAAGTCACTTTAAAATTATACTTTAGTAACTTTATCACTTAAAGTCACTTTTAAATTAGATTTGACTTTATAAAATTATAAAGTCACTTTAGGAGAAAAATTAAAATCTTTTGGACACTTTTCCCTAGGCCAAAGATCAAAGCCTTAGGGAACCACCTGTCCTCCGGTAACCAAATTTCAACACTCCCTCTTACCGAGAAAGGTGTTCCTCACCACACCCATCTTGTCTCTGAAGTAGACATGCTTGCCCCGTGGTAAGGCTTTGGTAAGAATATCTGCAACCTGCTCATCAGTGGGAATATACTCAAGCTTCACAGCTCCCTTCTGAACATAGTCTCTGATGAAATGATACTTGATCCCGATATGCTTTGACCTGTCATGAAATACTGGATTCTCCGTGAGTTTAATGCAACTCTGATTATCACAGTAAATCACTGAAGGTCTCAACGGCTGACCAAATAAGCCAAACAAAATCTTGCGAAGCCAGATGGCCTCACAACTAGCTAGACTGGCTACCATGTACTCTGCTTCCGCTGAACTCAATGCTACTGACTGCTGCTTTCGGCTGAACCATGACACCACTGCCGAACCCAACCCAAAACAGCACCCTGAAGTGCTCTTCCTATCGAAGCAGTCAAACTCTGCCTCTATCGACCGGGCAGTAATCACAATCTCACTCCATCCCCCTGTCTATAGTCCAGACCATAATCCACTGTCCCCTGCAAGTACCGCAAAATGTGTTTTGCAGCCACCCAGTGAACCTTCCTAGGCTCACACATAAACTGACTCATCGTGTTGACTGCAAAACAAATATCTGGCCCAGTGTTGACCAAATACATCAAGGAACCAATCAGCTGTCTGTACAATGTGGGATCCACCAACTCGGAATCCGAAGCATGAAGCTTCTTCCAGTTGGTGATCATCGGTGTCGACATGGGTTTACAATCCTCCATGTGGAATCTGCTAAGGATATCCACAATATACTTCCCCTGCCCCAAGAAGAAATGCCCCTCCTCCTGCCACACCTCCAAACCCAAAAAGTAATGCATCAAGTCGATGTCCTTCATCTCAAACTCCACCGCAAGATCTCTCTTGCAGTGCTCTATGAGTCTCTCTGCACCCGTAATGACCAAGTCATCCACATACAGCACCAGAATGAGAGGCTCCTCACCTATCACAATGTAGTAAAGGTTCGGATCTGCCTCACTCTTTGTGAAACCCATCTCTCCTGCAAGTATGTATCTATCCTGGAGTACCAAGCTCTGGGAGCTTGCTTCAGGCCATAAAGGGCCTTCTTCAGTCTGCACACATGGGACTCCTTCCCATGCACCTCAAAGCCCTGTGGCTGCTCAATGTACACCTCCTCCTGTATGAAGCCATTGAGAAATGCGGTCTTCACATCCATCTAGTGGATCTTCAAACCCATCTCTGCTGTTATCGATATAATGGAGCGGATCGAAGTATATCGAGCCATGGGAGTGAAGGTCTCCTCATAATCAACTCCCTCTACCTGGGAGAACCCTCTAGCCACAAACCTCGCTTTGAATTTCTCAATGTTGCCATCTGCAGCATGCTTTACCTTGTAAAGCCATCTGGAAGTAACCACGGATTTGCCCTCAGGCCTCGGCACCACCTCCCAAACATCATTCTTCATGATAGAAGAATACTCCTCTTGCATGGCCTTTCTCCAGACCTGCTGGCTAGCTACCTCCTCACAACTAGAAGGCTCAGAGTCAAGGATGCTGGTAGCCATTGCCATATAGCTACAAAACCTCTCGTGTCCGTTTCCCCGACCGGCCTCAGCCCGGCAAAGAACGTAGTGGCCTCTCTCTTGGTGTCTTTCGTTTCACTTGCCAAATTCTTCCCTCGAGCATACTTCCCATCGGGAGGAATGAAACCCTCCCCCTCATCATCATCGTGAGCCCCGAACTCCCGACCGTCTATCCGTTGTCCCCTCCCGCCGCACCCCAACCCGTAGAAGCCGAGGTACCGTGTGAACCCGTTCATCGCGGGACTCCTAGGAAATCGCTCTATGGACTCAAGCCTTTGCATGTCGCCCGAAGCTCCACCCCTCTGACTCTGTGAGCCACTCCCCACTGACGGACCCGACATCGTCATAGATGTACCTCCGGATCCTCCTGATCCCTGCCCACTGGATCCCTGCGACTGACTCAACTGCTGCTGAGGGTCTGGCTGATCCAGATACTCTAACTCTCGTGACCTCCTAAAGGCCCTGTCCTCCTCGAACTTTACATCCCGCCTGACAACAACTTTCCTCTGCGCAGGAATGTAAATCCGAAAGGCCTTGGAGGTCTCACTGTAGCCCACAAAGATACCCTTCTCTGCGGTGGGCTCTAGTTTGGCCCTCTTCTCCTTGGGTATGTAGGAGTATGTCATGCACCCAAAGATACGAAGATGACCCATATCAGGCTTCTTCCCAGAAAAAGCCTCCTCCGGAGTCATGTGCCCTAAGGCACGATGCGGACTCCTGTTCTGCAAGTAAACAGCTGTGTTGCAGGCCTCTGCCCACAAAAACAATGGCAACCCCTGATCATGTAACATGGCTTTGGCAGCCCCTCCGATGGATCTGTTCTTCCTCTCCGCAACCCCGTTCTGCTGGGGGTTGTAAGGAACAGTGAGCTCCCTCCTAATGCCCGCCTCCGCACAATAGTCAACAAACTCTCCAAGGGTGTACTCTCCTCCATTGTCCGACCTCAGGGACTTGATCTTCCGACCTGTCTGTGTCTCCACAAGAGCTCTGAACTCCTGAAACCGCTTGAAGACCTCACTCTTGGTCTTCAAGAAATAAATCCAAGTCCTCCTAGAGTGATCATCACTGAATAAAACATAGTATTCATATCCACTCAAGGAAACATGAGACATCCGATCGCTCACATCGGAATGAATCAAATCAAGTATCCCAGTCGCTCTGCTGTCACTGCTGGGAAAAGGGGATTTGGCAAACTTGCCCATCGCACATCCTCTACGAGTATCAAAGTGATCAGTATTGAAATCTGGCACACCGGTAGTGATCACCCGCAATGTCCTCAAGGCTCCATGATTCATGTGCCCCATCCCCGCAAGGCCAACCACACATCTCGAACCGCGCTCTACCGCGTACTATCGCTCAATGCCAAAAGGGACTGAAATGCAAACTTGTACACCTTTGCATGGCGTACACCTATCACTCTAGCTGAATCAGCTGGAGTGCCCCTGGGATACATCAACACCTGTCCTCCCCTGAATAGTATCTCATATCCTCTGTCCTCCAAAGCTGAGACGGATATGAGGTTATTCCTCATCCCTGGCACATAAAGAACATCTGACACCTTCAAGGGAGGTTTGGACTCCCTCTGAAATGTCAATGTTCCCACACCGACTGCTCTAACAACTCTGTCATCACCGAGTACTGCCTCTACATCAGTGCCACTCTCTGAAAGCTCTGAGAAGTACTCACGGACTCCTGTCATGTGACGTGAAGCCCCACTGTCCACATACCAGATACCCGAAGATGCTCCGCTAATCGAGGGAAATGCATGCCCCCTCTGAACCTCTATACGGTAACTCGCACTAGTGGATCGTGACGCAATGGTCCCCAAATCTCCAAGCCAGGCGATCTTGGTAAAGTCCTCAACCTCTGCTGAAGCTGCCATGCTCTGGTTCTTCCCCTTCTTCTTCTTCTTCTCCGAACACACAACCGCATAGTGTCCCATCTTCTGACAATTCCAACACTTCACCTTGGAATAGTCCTTCTGTGTGTTATCCTGTTTACCTTTACCTTTGCCTTTTCCCCCACCATTGCTTGTGGAAGCCTGCTTCTTCCCTTTGCCTTTCTCGCATCCTGCCAACAGTGCTACATCCTCATCCTGCTCAACTGGCTTGGCTGCCCCAAGCTGACCTTTCCTGATCTCTGTCTGAATGCAATCATCCCAAAACCTCTCCTATGTGGGAAGGGTCTCACGTGCACAAACCCCATCAGCAAAGTTCATCCATGAACGGGGGAGGCCATTCACTGCAATCCGCACCAACTCAGTGGGTGGAATGGCCTCTCCAATCGCTGCCAACTCATCTCTCACATTAGTAATCTTTGTGAGATATCCAGCTGCACTATCATTACCCATCTTAATGGTCTTCAACTTCTCCTTCAGGACCATTTTCCGGTTCTCATTGGTACTCTGGTAGAGATTGGACAATGCTGTCCACATCTCATGAGAATTTCTCTTTCCTCTCACATGAGGAATGCAATGGTCTTTGACTCCGTCTAGAATCAGTCTCTTACCCTTGTTGTTCTTTTTATTATATGCTGCCAACTGAACAGCATCAGTAGGCACAACAACAGGGTTCTGTGTGGTATGCACCATGATGTCCCAGACTTTTGCCTCCTCAAAGATACTCTGCATTCTCTTCTTCCAAACGTTGTAATTGGTATGCCCGTCCAACCTATCCTCCACCCTCAATCACAATGACATCCTGCTGTCCTAAAAACTGAAAAATAGCACTGCTATAGTAAAGATAAAAATTCTGTGAGAGAAAAATCAGCTTGCTGGAATTTTCTGAGTGAAAAATCAGCAGACTGTATTTTTCTTCTTGTTGTCCCAAACTGCACTTTCAGCACTCAAGCTCTGATACCATGTAGAAATTTCCTGTTTTCCCACCCCGGTTTCAGTATCACTTATTTCTCCTTTTAGTTAAATGCCCTTTCCCGTATCCTTACATTCAACAATCAGAAAAATAATTTTTTTATTTGCTGAAACAGAATTTACTTTGTTGAAACACAAATTCTAGAAAACTTTACAGAATGCTGAAACTGCAGAAATAAAACAAAACACAGCAAGCTGAAACAGTCATTCAACACATTTGAACACTGAGATTTTTGGTCAACGTGACCCTGGAAAAACCCCGTACAACTCTTGGGGAAAACCAGTTCGAAAGCTCCTTCTTATTTCTGGGAAAAATGCTTTTTACAGTGAGAGAAATATTCAGAAAAATCAGCAAGTAAACTTTTACTACTTATCTCGTTCTCCGTGCTTAACCACTGCCTCGGAAAATGTGCAAACAGCAAAACAGAACCAGCAATAAATGTTGTACGGATTTCCTTGAAAAACGTGCCTAGAAATTACAGCATTAATTTCTACTGTACGGCCTCCTCCTTTTGCGTGCAGAACAGCATTAAATGTTGTTGTACGGCCTCCTTGGAATGCGTGCAGGCTGTCTTAAATGCTGTGTACAAAAATCTGCCTCGGTTTTTGTGCCAGAAATCAACGACAAGTTGTACGGCTTGCCTGGAAATGCATGCAGCAAAAACAGCAACCTCTCCCTCGAAATCTGTGCCCAGAAAATAGTACAGCCTCCTTGGAAATTGTGCCCAAAGCTGCTGTACGAATTATGCCTTAGAAACCGTGTCAAATCTTCCTTGAACTGAGTGCAAACTCTACTGTACGGACTTGCTTAAATATTGCCTTGGAATGTGTGCCAAGCTGCGGCCTTCTTCTCCTCACTGCCCAAAAATCTCCCTTGCTCTCTTTCTCTCCTTCTCCCAATCTGCTCATGAAAGAATGAATGACATTTTCCTCATTTCCCTCCTTTAACCTAACCCTAAGTGACTTTTGGGGAATCCCTAAATCCAATGGTTGAAACAGATTTAGATCTAGGGCTGAGATTAAATGCTCATTTAAATCTCACTTTCTGTTTTTTAATTCACCCCACTTTAATAAAGACCCACTTAGTCATTTATTTCCAAAGTCACTTTTCCTTTCTAATTTTACATTGACTTTATTAAAGTCACTTTAAAATTAGACTTTAATAACTTTATCACTTAAAGTCACCTTTAAATTAGATTTGACTTTATAAAATTATAAAGTCACTTTAGGAGAAAAATTAAAATCTTTTGGACATTTTTCCCTAGGCCAAAGATCAAAGCCTTAGGGAACCACCTGTCCTCCGGTAACCAAATTTCAACAGGACCCCTAAAAGGTTTTTTGCTGCCTCTACTAGCCAGTCTAGGTGGCCTTCTAAATTCCACAATGAATCCTTGTTCTTATTATTTAGGAAAACTATAATTAATTTTGGATCTCCTTCGAATATGACCCTTTCTGTGATCAAGTATCGGGTATTATGCTTGATTCTCAGAGGAAATTCCAAGAAAAATAAGGACGACTGCTATCATATGTCCCTCATGATCTGTTAAACCCTCATGTTCCTGTTTTCCCAGGGTTAACTCTTGCAATTTGGTCACCCTAGTTTGGGTGGACTCAAGTCTGGCAGGAGTTTGTTTCCCTCCCTAAAGGCTGTCCTTAGCAGAAAGATGGGGAGAGGATGGATTCCAGGCCCTTCATATTTTGAGTTCATACAGTAGAAAGTTTATAGTCTTCCCCCATTGCTTTGCTTTTAAAGTTTCACTAAGACTTGATTGACTAGGCCGAATAAATAGTTCTCTTACCTAGATATTTGTCATTGTGACACTAGTACCAGTGAATTGGTGAAAAGGGCTCAGCTTATTTAACAGTTATCCCTGGCCAAGTCAAGTTAGATTGACCAATGAAGCAGATTTGCGAACAGGTCTCAATCAATAAACAAGGTAAAGGGAACAACGAAAGGAGGTGCTCTTTTTCATAAAATTCTTGCAATAAATTGTGAAAACATTTTCTTGAGATTGGAGCCAAAGTAGACATGCTAGCTCTTCTCCCTTACGTATGGAAAGGGAGTCTATGTAACTGCCGTTTTGCACTATGATGAATCATTCTTGATATACATTTATGTTTAGTAATGGAATATAAGATGCATTTTGCAACAAAGCAGTCTGAAAATAAACCAACGATTATGCCGTAAAAACAGAATAATATGGCCATTCTGACCAGTGACATAATAAGCACTTCAACGTCAACAATGAAAATCTAGATGTATGAAAAAGGATATGATAATTCCATTCAGTTTGTACTTTGGACCAAATATTTAAATCTGAGTACATCAGAATGTTTGCAGAAATTCTGACCACCACTAGCAAGAAGGCACATGCTTACAGAACAAAGGAATTTAAGAGGAAATCTAAACGAGCTTTTGTTTAAAGCTATACCATACAGGAACACATAACATTCCAACTAATTGCCATGTGTGATGGTAATGGTGCACTGAATCGTAGGGTGTCTGAATTAGAATACTTCTTATCAGCTTTGTTCAACTCTCCAAGTACCTTGGCAACATTGGGAATGATCAACTCCCTGCAGTGTAGATGCAGCAAAGGTACCTTTGCTAGAACAGTACCTTTCTCCACATTAAGGACACGCCGTCGCTTCAATCTATATTGCTCCCCTGTCTCTGGATCCATATCTATTTGAGGCATCTGTTTCCATCGCTTGTGAACATACCACCCATACTTGTAATCCCCCACAATGGGAGTCCCCAGGGCTTCAGCACAATGCACACGGAGCTACAATAAACAAAACTAATTATGTTAGGATACATTGATAGTAGTGATTATATTAGAAAAGGGAAATTAAGGGAAATGCCTGGGAATGCTTCACGACATTTCCCTTCCCCAGAATATCCAGATGGAAGGCAGCTCAACCACCACAAAACTAATTATGTTAGAATACATTGATAGTAGTGATTATATTAGAAAAGGGAAATGCCTGGGAATGCTTCACGACCATTCCCTTCCCCAGAATATCCAAATGGAAGGCAGCTCAACCACCAGCCACAATAGTCGCTGGTAACCCCTAGGGACTTGACCAGAATTAAACTGTACCTATGGCATACCTGTGGACAACATGCTTTGGGTGGATGTTATAATCAATTGAGATCACCCTTAGGACTGACTATAACTTCATCTATATGTGGCAATTTATATGTTCCTTTCCATGCTATTAAACAGTTATGTTTCCAAAACATGTCAAAAACATCAGGAGACCAGAGTTGAGGAGTAACCACAATATGAGAAAATTTAAACAAAACTAGATTTAAATAACTCAAGTCAAAAATAAACAAACAGGAAACCTTCAATCCGATTTGTATGGTCTTCCCTTACTTTCCAGGCAAATTTAATTTTGCTTTACCTCCTAAATAACTCTTATCCCTGTGCCTCCTCTGGCTAGCATTATGGAAAGCACCAAAACCAAATATTGAAGAAAATAAAGAGAAAGGATGCACTTCAAAAAACCATTACCTGATGCTTTCTCCCGGTAAGTGGACAGAGCTCCATCCATGAGCAGCCTGTTCAAGTAACTATTGCACGTAAGCCATATAGTAGCAAATATGAAGAAAAGCATGCAAGTTTCGTTGAGAATTGTCTGCTCTGATACATCTCTCAATGACATTGCATACACTCTCTAATAGGCAATGAACATGTAGAGAATATGGTTTCAGACGAAAACTAACAGCTTCAACTGCATCATCAAAAATACATTTTAAAACACCAAAACAAAACAACTCTAGAAGCAGGCAAATGCATAATGTCAAAATAATCTTTTAAATTCTGTCTTAAACTATCTCTCAGCTTCCTCCCCTTGACGGGAAGTTTTCGATATGGCTTGATCACATGCACATTGTTCTCACCAAAAAATTAACTCACCGTGAACAGAAGGTCCCAATACTCTATACTCTGTTATTGCCTCTTGTGCACAGTCCATTTTAGCATTATTAGCAATAATGATTCTTTCAGTCCTTACACCATCAAAAACTACCTACAAAACATAAGCCAGATCGATAAGATAATGCTTATTAAAGCGCATCAACAAACAAATATAATGATATCCTGTTAATTTAAGATTTACTGAATAACGTTAGAAATTAATTTGCATCCCTATTTTCTAAATAGACCATTTTTAAAACTACATTTCCATGAAGGCAAGAATAGTCCAGTAGCACAATTGGAGAATTTTATTTTTGTAAAGAATGTCAACAAATCAAGTAATAAATACTTACACAGCCATTTCTCCTTCAACAATATCAGGCGTTTTGAATACCCTTGTTACCAGAGCCCTTAGGATTTTTAATGATCTTCATATCGATAATGAGAAAGCTCATCTTTTAGAGGTTTTCAGGAACAATGGTTACAGTAAGCATCAAGGCCTGAAAGACTTCCAAAAAGTGGCAAAAGGACCTAGAGCTAAGACTAATCCTAACAATCTTATTGCCACTGTTCATCTTCCTTTTATTCTAGGAACAACAGACAAGTTGCCTCATATTCTTAAGAATAACAATATCTCTGCGACCTGTAAGCCACTTAACACTATAAGGTCTTCCCTCAGGTCTGTCAAAGACCGAATTAAGCCCTCTTACACTAAGGGGGTTTACATGATCCCTTGTTCCTGCGGGAAACCTTGTATAGATGAGATAGATCGGCCTATCAAACGTAGAATTCAAGAGTACATTGCAAACATTAGGCATAATTGCTCTCGCTCTTGCTGAGCATTCTGTAAAAACGAAGCATCACATTTGCATTGAGGATCCTTCTGTCCTTGCTAAGATCTCTCATTACCATCACAGAAAGTTTAGGGAAGCTATCGAGATAGAGAAACGGGGAGCCAAAAATCTAAACAGGGATGACAGCTGGAGAATTAGTAGAAATTGGATCCCTGCTCTCTCCTCGAAATTTTCTTCTTCTTAATTTCCTTTTTTTTTTAATTTCCTCTCTTTGTCTCTGTTGAAATATGTAACTAGGTTCGGTGTTCATAATGACATATGTAATCATGATTTTATGTATTTGATATAATGAGAAAAATAAATTTATTATTGTTGATCTTGAGGCATGGGTTTCATGCTCAAATAAGATTTATTTTTAGGTCAAGCTCCCATTGAGAGCTCTTAGGATTTGTCAATGAGTCATCAAGTCATTAAAAGTCGGTGTCATGTATGAAATACCCATGTGGGTATGTTACATACTGTAAGAAAATTATTTAACTCAAAGAATGAGTCAAACAAACCCTCCAAGACCTTGTCAATATTCGACATACAAGTCGGCCTATGAAGAGAACATGTCGTCCTAGGAGTGAAGTTAAATCGGCCTAGAAGCATCGAGAAAAGCCTATATATAGGAGTACCCGGCGTCGCTCAATATATCATCCATCAAGAATTTAAGTTAAGGAAAAAGTGTGAAGGAGGAGCAAGAAGACTCTCAGATAGCGAGGAAGAAGGAGAAAGAAGACGGAGAAGATTGGATCTGTTTTTGGGCTAAAATACCTCACATGTGCGAAGGAAAATTAGGGCTCCCACTGCTGCAGAAAGAACAAATATTACAGTCACTCTAGAGGTCCAATCTTGGGTGGCAAAGAGATCATTTGAAGGTCGAGTTATTGAAGAAGAGATATCACACCAAGCGAAGAAGAAAGGAGGACTCTTCCTCCATGCACTTGCTCACACATGCAGCCTAGGGTTTATGCGGTTAGGCCAAATTACAGTCAAGAAATTGCAGGTCCGAAAAAAGAAGGTCGAAGGAGAAGTTGTTGCAACTGGAAGGTTAGTTTGACTGACGTTAACCTTGTGGAAGAAGGGTATTTCAAGGAAAGGCATTGACTTGGTCTTGGAGTGATTTTAGTCAAGGGTCTAGATCTTGGAATGCGTCAATTGAAGATTCTATAAGAAGAAGAATCCTATGTGTTTTCCTCTCAAGATTGGAGAGGTTTTGGCCCCGGCTGATCGCCTATATCTTGTGTCCTTCGTCATTGTTCTTTATGTTTTTGGTAGTTGTTTGATGAAGATAACACATAATAATAAGCAAGTAAAAGAAGAAGCAAATGAAATAAAATTTAAAATACATCACAAACAGTTATCTAGCAAGAGAAATAATCTCATCTCACTGCCCTAGATTTCACAACAGCCTCCTTGTGTTATTAGTTTTTTCTCTTTAGTTCTTCTTTCCCCATTTTTGTTTATTTTATCTATTCTATGATTATCTCTTCTTTAGATATATTTTAATGTTTCTTATGATTATTAATATTTAGGTATATTTTAATCACTTTTATCATTTATGATTATTATTTTTCTTATTTATTAAATTTTTACCTTATATTTCCATTTAGTCCCTTATTTAATTAATTTAGTCTAACCTTGGTAATTTTTCTATTGGTTTTGTTATATCTTATTATCCTTATATTTATTTCATTTGATATAATTTTATTTATTTCTTTATTTTATTTTTATTTTATTTTTATTTATTTGTTTAGTTATTTAGTTGACCTTATAGTCTTTCCTATTAGATATTAAGTCCTAGTTTTATTTGACCCCTTGTTTCTTTATTTTATTAATTTATATTAATTATTATATATAATAAATATTTTCATACATATTAGTTTTATAAATATTTATATTTTTATAATATTTGTTTATTTTATAGTATTAATCTTTCATTGTAATTTATTTAATCCTAGTTTTTACCCTTAATTATTCCTAATAACGTATATTCACTTTCCTATTTATTAACTTTATATTAATTATTATAAATGGGTGGACAAATATATATGTGTATACATAGTTCTGCAGAGGCGTGAACCTGTTTATCGGTATATGGTTTGAGAAGTCTCTGCGGCAGCCTCAGATTTGAATTGATGCTTTTTCATATATTTTGAGTTCTCACACAACAACTCTAATCAAATTTCATTAACATAGATATATATTTATACATGAGGAGAGGTGTCGGGATTTTTCATCTCCACAAATTTCTCAATCAATAACACTACAAATCACTCCATAATTATCTCAACAATCATCCACAAATCTCACATCTATAATTCCACTAATTTCTCCATAAATCTCTCACTAAAAACAATAACTTTAATTATTTAATATTTCACAAATGATCCATAATTCCAACAGGCCTCGGATTTGAATTGATGCTTTTTCATATATTTTGAACTCGCTTTGCTTTGCAGTGGTCTTCGCTTTGCTCTGCAGTGTACTAAACACGATATATATAAAGATCGGCCTTGCAATGGTCCATTCCACAGATTTTTGAACTATCTATTCTATTCTTTGAAGTGGCTTGTGCCATATATATTCGCAAAACTGAACTCCTACGGCCAAAATTTTCATCCATACGCACTCGGCATATCTAAACTCGACTTCACTCTACAGTGGTCTGTGAATATCTTGGTGCGAGTTAGTTGGCTCCACAAACTTTCCAGGTACATTAGTTCCTTTACCTACTCTCTCCTCCCTGCTAAATTCCATTTGTTACAATTATGAGTACTTCTCCCCACATTTCTAAGGCTACCTCTAACAGAGGGAGGCCAAGCAAAATTACTTTAGAGGGCCTCTATGAATACATTGAATCTTTAGAAAAGCGAAGAGAAGAAAGAAAAACACAACATAAACATGAATTATCTACAATGCTTATGGAACATAGAATCGAATTATCTACAATGTTTAACAATAGTTGCAAGGAATTAGAAGGTGGAATGATAGCATTCGAGACTAGAATTCAAGGAATGAAAAATATGATGCAAGAAATAGAACACGAAAAAACAATCAATGGCCGAAGAAAATTGCACCCTAAAATATGAGATAAAATAAATAAAAGAAAAACTAGATAATTCAGCCCTAAGCAACACAACGAATAAAATAGATATCAAACCCATAAAAGAGGAAATGAACAAATTCATTGAACTGGATCATAAGGCCCACAAAAGAGCCCTAAACCTTATAATTGTTGGTATAAAAGAGCCAAATGACAAGGACATATTAGAAATAGTAAAAGAACAACTAAAAACTAACTCACAAATCCAAACAGATTGTCTAACAGAAGCAAAAACGGTGGGAAACATTCTTGAGCATAAACATAAACTAATATGTGTTAAGGTAAGATGCAATGACCACAAATTAGATATACCTAGTAAATCTCCAAGTCTAAAGGGGACAAAGACCTTTATAAATGAAGATCTTATTCCAAAAGATCACGCTGAACTAAGGAAATAAGTCCAAAAGGTAAAGGAGAAAGGAAGGCAAATGGGCAATCATTAGAAATAGGAAAGTTATTATTAGAGATAGAGTCCAAAATAAAAGTGATAAATAGGAATTAGGAACACTCTGGATCCTCTTCTGGAACTGTAGTGGTTTTCCATGGCGTAAAGGTCCTATGATAGTTGGATCCCGAGTGATATTGATATTTTTTTCTTAGTTCAAACCTGGGAGCATGACGAATCTAGGGTCCCCCACATAGATGGATTCATTCTTTGGTCTGCCTAAAACAAGAAATATTCTCATAGAGGCTTTGGTTGTATAGCCTATTATGTAAACAATACTATTTCTTCCCACATTTGGCTTCATAAGGTTGACCCCCCTTAATCAATACATTTGGATCGAAATTTCTGACTCTGACGCTAATAGATTTTTTCTCTCCATCGGTTATTTTACTCCTATCAACTCTTCCTCTTATAAGAAAAACAACCTAGATAAGAATTGCCCCTTCATTACATTAGAACAGGATATCCACAATCTAAGGAATGAGAGCAACATCCTTTTCCTTGGGGACTTCAATGCTAGAACCACTACTAACCAAGCTACTCTATTAAGTAATAACTCTAACCCTAAGCCCCTATGGCTTGATGAGGATTGTGACTTAGCTTTTAAATTCCAAAGAAATTCTGAAGACATAACTGAAAACCTATTTGTGAAGCGAACAAAGTTCCTTCTCAAGTTAATTACTCCAGAAAACTTGGAATATCAGAATATCCATTGAGGATACAAATATTATATTAAATGCATGATAAATGATTGATATGAATGTTACAAAAGATGCTTGATTATATACATAGGCAGGTGCCTCTTCACGAAAGGTCATGTCTCATCAGACATGCCCTTTCAACCTAATTACTAATTACTAATTAATCATTATTTATATTATTTTATTCATTACATTGCCTTCCTCCTCAAAAAACTTTGTCCTCAAAGCTTGTTGATGAAAAGGCTTGATCTCTTTTTCTGCTACGCGTGTCTTGTCGTCTCGGGGCAGTCATCCTTGTCGATACAAGTTGATATGATCCTCTAAGTGACAAACAAAATTGTCGCACTGAGAATGGATCGAACCAACCTAAATCAATCTTCTGTGGAATCTTATGGCGACTTGAAACTTGTGATGAATTATCACTTGAGCAGATTGCACTAATATTAGTATTCTTCAAAACATCAGCTTGTTGTTTATGTTTTGAATACATAGCTTGGTCGAGTTGTCTGCTCCCGTGATTTGGATGTCGATAGGGAACTTTTTTGGTTTGGCTTTCCTTTCTTAGGTGAGTGATAATTTTTTGATTTTCCTATGGCGAGGATGTTATTGAGTTGGTTACAAAACCCTCACTTAGAATGTTCCTCGTCTGAACTGCAACATCTAAGTTTGTATTTTCCGCAACTTGCTGATCTTCTTCTTGAGTTGTGACATTTACTAGATCAATGTTCATTTTTCTTCAACTTGAACTTCTACATTTGAAGATTTCGATGCTTCATTTTCGACAAGTTGTTGCACCTTGTTTTCTAATGACTTCTTGTCCTTCTTTAGCTTCTTAATTTGTGTTAGTAATTTTTCGTTGTGGTCCTTGAGGCGAGCAACTTCTTCATTCTTGTTAGTGGTGACTTTGTCAAATTCCTTTTGCATATTTTGTATCACCTTTTTACCTTCTTGAAAAATTACTTTTAAAATTTCTTGTATGTCTTCAGGCGTCACTGAATTTGGCTTCAAGTTAACGTCCTATAGCGTTATTTTATTCTTTCTGTAGGAGAATGTTAAAAACTTCTTTTTCCTATTTAGGATAACTGAACCTAGAGTTTCCATCCATGGTGAACCTAACACAATGTCACTATTGTCAAAAAGTAAGGTTTTCACGGTAAATTGAGAGATAAAAGTATAATCCCCGATATTGAGTTGTAGACCTTTTATGTCGTATTTTTTCTTGTCAAAAAAGTCTAATTTTTCGCTTATATTTGACTAAGGAATCACCCACTGGTTTGCATGTTAGGGTTTATGTAATTTTTATCTTCAGCGGGTGATATAGAAATAGTGACATCTTTTCCTGCGAGAGTTCCTTTAATTTTAAATAGCACTTTAACGTCGATGGGTATGGTTTCTAAAAATCTCCCTTCATTCAATTCCGATTTAGATGTCATTTTGCTTGTCTTTTAGAGTTTTTAAATATACCCCTTTTTAACTTTAGTGTAACACTTTGATACTTCTTTTTTTTAATTAAATAACTTTCAAAACTTTTCCTTCCAATCTTTTTGTTCAATAATTCTCTTTACTTTATATCCTTTTTTTTTACAAAAATTTATTTCAGCCCTTCCAAATACCTTATTTCACTTTTCTAAATAATTCTATTTCAAATGGAACCCTTCATGACCTTCAACGTGAGACTTAAAGAATAGTTTCCTTTGTATATATTCTCCTATAGTCTTTAGAGAATAATTTTAATTAATATATATTGTCATATAAACTTCAATTGAGTTTGAATAGTTAATATTCAATGTGAATTAATACTTTTTTCTTCTTTCTAATTAATTCTTTACGTATACTTAGTTGTGGGGTGATATCCCACCATGAAGGGTCGTGATTCTTCACAAGTTTTCAATACTGCCAATCTGCAAAGACACTCACGATTTTGACGGTACAACTTTTAGAAAAATGTAATATCCCGAAAGGGAAATAGACAGCAATACAAGCATACAACAATATAGAAAATGCCAGAAATAGAACATAAAGCAAATACTCATAAAAATACCGGGAATGCTAAGCCATTTTATTAATCTGAGAATATAATGAAATACAATGGATAATCAGAATGATAGCACCTATTCTTGCTCGAGGCAAGTGAAGAACTCTCTCAGAAATATAGGAAATGGCTGCTACAAGAAACTGCGTCCCAGCTACTAGGAAACTGCCGTAAAACTTCTGCTGCTGAGATAGACTGAACTCTAGGGGCTGCTCCCCTTGCCGGAATGGAATGAAAATCTGCAAATCACCTGTACTCGCCAACCCGGACCAAACCCAGAAACCATAACAAAAATGGACCACCTCCGAAAATCACCAAAGAAACCCTCCTCAAGGGATTACGCTGTCCCTCCAGGCCCAGCACAGGTGCCAAATGATATATGCTGAAACAGGGCCACAAACTCCCCAGGAAATCTCCCATTGGTAAAGACGGAGCCTCCACACTGGATCTCACTGAAACTCCTACAGAAAACCCCGCAATAGAACACCTCCAAATGGAACTGCGTCCTCTCTTCCAAGGACTGCGCAGTCACAAGAGAAGCCCAGCTCCTCCACCACACAACCAACCAAATCTCCCGCAAATGACTGAAGGAAAAACCTTGCCCGAGCAGGCACTCGAAGTCCCCCGGGGCTAAGGGCGAGATCTCCGACCGGAGACACTCAACGCACTAAACAGTGCTGCAGATAGGCTGAACAGCCAGCGTGCTCAAGAAGACAAAATGTCTAGCTCCAATATCATCAACAACAAGAATGCCAAATGAGAAGGCTCTCCCTCTTTTTATAATGTTGGCCTCTCTCCAAAACCCTAAAGTGGTCCCCTTCTCCTCCACATGCTCTTCCCCAATCTGCGCAGAAGCTCCTAGAGGCTACGTGGGCCTCCTCCTCCACGTGGTGTTGGACCCCATGGCTCCCCCATAAGTTATAATGTTGAGCTACTAGGGAAACACTTTATTTTTCTTAAGTGAGTTAGACCCCTCCTCTCACTTTTATTTATTAATAAACTATAGTCGGCAAAACTATACAAAATCGAATATTCCAATTAGCTGTGGCTAATTAGGAATATTACAGTCTCCCCCGGCAAAACGTTGCTTGTCCTCAAGCAACTGAAGTGATGGATGCTGCAATATCTTCTCATTCTCCCAAGTGGCATCCTCATCCGGCAAATTCTTCCACCTCACCAAGAACTCCCGGACCGTCCTGCTCCGCAGCTGCCTCTCCCTGGTATCAATAATAGCCTCTGGCTGCAACACCAGATGCCCCTCATCATCTATGGGTGGTAGCTCATCCGTGACTGTCACCTGTTGTCCCAATGCCTTTTTCAGGCATGATACGTGAAAAATGTTATGAATCTTGCTGCCTTGGGGCAGCTCTAACTCATATGCAACCTGACCAATCCTGCGTATCACCCTGTACGGCCCATAAAAGCGAGGCTTCAGCTTCTCATCCCCCTTCTGCTTAAGTGACGACTGCCGATATGGCTGTAACCGTAGGTAGACTAAGTCTCCTACCTCAAACTGTCTCTCTATCCGATGTCTATCAGCATACAGCTTCTGCTGATTCTGCGCTGTGGCTATGTTATCCTTGAGAGCGCGGAGGATGTCCTGACTCTCTTGGATCCAAATCCTGGCTCTCGGAGCCCTGCTAACACCAAACATCACGTCTGCGAAAGATAAAGGATGATACCCATATAATGCATAGAATGGTGACATACCAATAGTCATGTGATGCGTCGTGTTGTAGCAATACTCTCCCAGATGCAGCCACTTCAGCCATGCTCGCTGCTGCCCACTGACATAGTTACGCAAGTAGCCTTCCAGCCACTTGTTAACTATCTCCGTCTGTCCATCCGTCTGTGGGTGATAACTAGTGCTCGGTGTCAACTCAGTCCCCACTAGCCGGAAAAGCTCCTGCCAGAATCCGCCCATGAAGCGGCTGTCCCTGTCACTGATAATGGTCTTAGGTAGACCATGCAGCCTGAAAATCTCCCTGAAGAACAGCTCGGCCACCTGTGCTGCTGTGTAGTGCGCGGATATGGCGAAAAAATGCGCATACTTCGTCAGTCGATCAACGACGACAAAGATGCAGTCCTTGCCCTGCACCATGGGCAACCCTGTGATGAAGTCCATCGATATGCTCTCCCATTTCCCCTCTGGAATGGGAAGAGGCTGCAACAACCCTGCTGGATGGCTCATCTCTCCCTTGTTCCTCTGACAAACACCGCACTCCCTGACATGCTGGAGTACGTCCTCCTTGAGGCCCTTCCATGAGAACCTTTCCCTGATGGCCCTGTAGGTCTTGGTGAACCCCTGATGGCCCGCCAATGGAGAATCGTGTGAAGCATGGAGTATCTTCTTCTTAAGCTGAGATCCCTCAGTCAAGAAGATCCTGTCCCTGTAGTAGATAATCTCATCAACCACCCTGTACCTGTCATCTGCTACCTGTCCATCCAACACCTCACATGCAAACCTGTCCTTGGAGTACTCCACCAACAGTCGAGCCCTCCAATCTGCGTCCAAGCTCATAAGAGATAACGTGGCCGGCCTACGTGAAAGGGCATCGGCTACCACGTTATTCTTGCCTTTGACGTACTCAATGTCAAAGTCATAGGCTTGGATCTTACTGATCCACTTCTGCTGCCTCTCCTGCAACTGCTTCTGCTCCAGAAAGAACCTGAGGCTGTTGTGATCGGACCTCACCCTGAATTTGCTGCCCACTAAATACTGTCGGTACTTGGCCAACGCATGCATGATGGCCAACATCTCCTTGTCGTATATGGAATACAACCTCTCATGCGGAAGGAGCTTCCGGCTCTCAAAAGCTATAGGGTGACCGCCCTGCATCAATACCGCACCAATCCCCTCTCCTGATGCATCACACTCCAGGACAAATGGCTGCGTGAAATCCGGCAATGCAAGCACGGGGCAGCTACTCATCACCTCCTTGAGCTTATCAAAAGCTCGCTGTGCTGTGTCCGACCAACTGAATGCCCCCTTCCTCGTCAAATCTGTGAGGGGTGCAGCAAGCTGTGAGAAACCTTTGACGAACTTCCTGTAGTAAGTGCAAATGCCAATAAATCCCCGAAGCTCAGTCACGTTCCTCGGCTCTGGCCAATCTCTGATGGCCCTGATCTTCTCCTCGTGGACTCTCACCCCGTCCACTCCTATAATATGTCCCAAGTACAACATCTCCGTCAATCCAAACTCACATTTGGAGAGCTTGGCATAGAACTGTTGCTCCTCCAAGATGCGCAATACTGTCTCAATATGTTGGAGATGCTCCTCCCAAGTCCTGCTGTATATGAGTATGTCATCGAAGAAGACCAACACGAACTTTCTCAAATGACCGCGGAAGATATGATTCATGCACGACTGAAAGGTGGCTGGTGCATTGGTCAGCCCAAAAGGCATAACCAGAAACTCAAAGTGCCCATAATGACACCTGAAGGCAGTCTTGGGAATGTCCTGTTCCCTCACGCGAATCTGATGGTACCCAGATCTCAAATCAATCTTTGAGAAGAACCGTGCTCCTCTCAACTCGTCCATCAACTCATCGATCCTGGGAATGGGGTACCTGTTCTTCAGGGTCTTCTTGTTCAGAGCCCTGTAATCAATGCACATCCACAATGTGCCGTCCTTCTTCTTCACCAACACCACGGAAGAAGCAAAAGTACTCGTGCTCGGCCGAATGTGCCCAAGGGCCAGCAACTCCTGAATAGCTCGCTCAATCTCATCCTGATAGGCCTTGGGATGCCTATAGGGTGTGGTGATCACTGCCTGTATACCCTGCTCCAGCTCAATGGTATGCTCAAACCCCCGATCCGGTGGCTGCCCTGGCGGAATATCCCCGAATACTGTGGCATACCTGTCAAGGATGGTCTGTACCTCTGGGTGCACTGCCTGTCCTGTAGTTGCTGCCTCTGATGCCCGCAGCTCTACTGCCTACTCTATGTCTCCCTTACGGAAGGTTGCCTCCATCCGATGACCCGAAACAGTCTGAGGCGGATATGTGTGCTGTCCCCATATCTTCTCATGCCTCCCTGTCTTGGCATCATCCCACTCCATCTCTAGGGCCTTCCAATCCGTCGTGACCTTCCCTAGAGTGATAAGCCACTGAACACCCAGTATCATGTTGGTGTCCGGAATATTGACCACAAAAAAGTGATCTGTCAATGTATAGGTGCCCATCGTCACTGATAACTCGGGAACATATCGAGCACATACCATGGTCTGATCTCCTGGGACCAAAACTGAAAATCCATCAAAGCCCTCAGTCTGTATACCTCTCCGCTCAACCATATGTGCATCGATGAAGTTGTGGGTTGCCCCACTATCAACCAAAACTGAGACTCGCTGTCCACGCACTGTCCCCCGTACGCGCAACATCAAGTACTTGGGAACTCCCCGCAATGCGGCTAGAGCTCCTCCAGTAGGTGTAAACGACGCACCACCTGCTGCTGGTGGTGGAGGTGGTAAGGTATCCTGTACTGCACGACAATCTCCTGCCTCCACATCATCCTCCTCATCCTCTTCCTCGCTGCTCTCGGAGAAGACCTCAATGAAATGTGCTTTCCCAGCAGCACATCTATGTCCCGGTGCCCATGGCTCCTGGCAGGTGAAGCACAACCGCTTCTTCTTCATCTCCCTCCTGGCCTCATCATCAACCTGCACCCGTCCGGGATTCCCCTTGGGAGGCGGAATCCTCGCGTCCTTCCCCTTAGGCTGGAAAGCTTGTCTCTGAGGATAAGGTGTCCGAGTCCAGGGTAAGGCATCCTGTAAGTCTCGGGTCCTGCTGATAGCATCCTGGAGTGTAGCTGGTCTAGTCGACCTGACTAGGCCACGAAGTGGCTCTGCTAATCCCTCCACAAACATGTAGATCATCCGGGCTGCGGATAGATCTGGCACCATCACTAAAACCCTCAAGAAATCTAAAATGTAAGTCTCAGGGCTCCCAGTCTGCTTGAGCCTCATCAGCTCAACAAAGTGTTGTTCCGGATCCCTCCGGTCAAAACACTCTATCACCCTCCTGGTAAACTCGGCATATGTCGTCACGGCAGAATGCCCGAGTGTCGTCATCCCATGAAACCACCAGTCCTGGGCCTCACCATCCAAATGTAATGTTGCCACCTTAATGGCCTCTGACTGCGACATCTGATTAAGCTGGAAATAGATGTCCAACTTTTCTACCCAAGACTTTGCCGAACTGTTTGATGAGCCATCAAACGTGGGCAAATGGAATCTGCTAGCTGCGCGGTGGTCATCATGATGATGCCTGTCACCTGTGCCCTCTGTGATGATCACGGGGTCTAATGTCACGTTGGAGCTGAACAAAGTCTCTGAATGAGATAAGATCTCTGAACTCCGGCCCGTATGCCCGGTACTCTGCAAGGTAGTCTCCCATGTGGCCCGGTTCGGGCTCCTGCTGTGCTCCTGCCCCTGTGTCCTCTCCTAGGAAGGTAGGCATAGTGGATCGCGTGGGTGCATGCGATGCCATAAGGGGGGGTAGCCTCACGCTCTGGCATATGGTGGGATGTGCCCAATCCCTCACTAGTCTGAAAACCCCTTAGGGTTTCACGCTGCCTAACCTCTATCGTAGCGATCCTCTGCCCCATCGTCTCCATCCGTTCCCCGACGCATCCCCGCATCACGAGAGCGCTTCCCTGTCTCCTCTAATCCTCGTTCTCTCTCGCCACGACCCCGTCGCTCAAGGCCCACCACAGTCGCTCCGCTAGTATCCGTCGCTGTGCCGCTCCGATCTCCCATCTCGTCATGCCGCTCTTGGAAAATGTATATCTCAAGCCGCTTCCCGACGGTCCACCACCCGGCTACCCCCCTCCGTAGGTGTTCTCCAACCTACGCTCAATGCTCCTGCATTATTCTACCCCGTAAATGCATGTGTGGGGTCTATCCTGCCTCATAGATCGTTAGCATCACAAAACAGCCAAATCTATACTCGATACCACTGTAATATCCCGGAAGGGAAATAGGCAGCAATACAAGCATACAACAATATAGAAAATGCCAGAAATAGAACATAAAGCAAATACTCATAAAAATGCCGGGAATGCTAAGCCATTTTATTAATCTGAGAATATAATGAAATATAATGGATAATCAGAATGATAGCACCTTAGTGTGCTCTGAGGCAAGGAAGAAATCTCGTAAAGATAGGAAATGGTCACATGTACAAACTGCTGTCCAAATACTAGAAATCAAGAGAAAACTCAAGCCACGTCAGATAGACTAACTTAGCCGCCCTTGCCTAATGGAATGAAATCTGCAGACCACCTGAACTCGCCAACCCGGACAAAACCCAGAAACCATATCAAAAATGGTCAGCCTCCGAAAATCACCAAAGAAACCCTCCTCAAGGAATTACGCTGTCCCTCCAGGCCCAGCGCAGGTGCCAAATGATATATGCTGAAACAGAGCCACAAACTCCTCGGAAAATCTCCTACTGGTAAAGACTGAGCCTCCACACCGGATCTCACTGAAACTCCTGCAGAAAACCCCGCAATAGAACCCCTCCAAATAGAACTGCGTCCTCTCCTCCAAGGACTGCGCAGTCATGAGAGAAGCCCAGCTCTTCCGCCAAACAACCAACCAAATCTCCCGCAAAAGACTGAAGGAAGAACCTTGCCCGAGCAGGCACTCGAAGTCCCCCGGGGCTAAGGGCGAGATCTCCGACCGGAGACACTCAACGCACTAAACAGTGCTGTAGACAGGTTAAACAGCCAGCGTGCTCAAGAAGACAAAATGTCTAACTCCAATATCATCAACAACAAGAATGCCAAAAGAGAAGGCTCTCCCTCCTTTTATAATGCTGGCCTCTCTCCAAAACCCTAAAGTGCTCCCCTTCTCCTCCACGTGCTCTTCCCCAATCTGCGCAGAAGCCCCTAGAGGCTACGTGGGCCTCCTCCTCCACGTGGTGTTGGACCCCATGGCTCCCCCATAAGTTATAACGTTGAGCTACTAGGGAAACACTTTATTTTTCTTAAGTGAGTTAGACCCCTCCTCTCACTTTTATTTATTAATAAACTATAGTCGGCAAAACTATACAAAATCGAATATTCCAATTAGCTGTGGCTAATTAGGAATATTACAAAAAATGTATGGACTTGCGGTGTTGTACGAATTCCAAAGATCGTACGACGAAAATAGTAATGGTGACTAGGGCGAATGCGGCAAAGTGGAAGAGCAAGGGAGCTAAGCAGATGGTGGAGGTTCGTGGGATGCAGCTACGGTGGTGTAGGTTGACAATTCCAGTGGTGGAATGGTTTGATGGTTGACCTGTGTAAGATTTTAGCACAGCGGTAGCAAGGCATGCGACTGATGACGTAGGGAGGATGGTCGGACAACAAGCCGCACAATGGCAAGCTTGTTGCGTCCAAGAAATCGGACAGTAAAGCGGGTTGGACGGCAGCGGAAATGAATGGGGCAGTGTTGAGTGGGCACGATGGTAGGCTGTGCGGCTCCCAAGACTGACAATTGATTGTCTGAGGGATGACGTCGATGATAGCAGCAGCGAACAGTGGGGATTTATTTGTGCTAAAAAGTTGCAGCATCGTGCGTGGTTGTGTTGATGGACGGTGGCTGAGAAGGAAGACAACGGGATAATCTTGGCAACGAACGATACCAAATGCAATGTTGATGGTGCAGCGGAGGGAAGATGGGTCTGTAGTTTAAGAAAGTTGGATGGTGAGCTATGCGACGGGTACGACGGCAGGGAGAACTTCAATTGCAGCCGAATATATATTTTTTTTTTACTTTTTTTTTTTTAATTTCGATTTTTAATGTTAATTTTTTTTTCACCTTTTTAACACTTTTTTTTTAAAACTCTTTTTTTAATTTTTTTTATTTTTCTATTTGTTTAATTTCTTTTTTTTCCAATTTTTTTTAACTATATTTTTTTCCGGTAATATATATATCTATATATTTTTAAATGGCCAAGGGCCTAAATGGCAAGCTGGAGAAACTCCAAGACTGATAGCAAAACGCTTCGACGGCAATGACGTTGACGAATTTTCGATGGCCAAGGCCCTAGATCGGAGAGCGTGGCTCTGTACAGTGGTTAAGAGGCCGAAGACTCGAACTGCTCTGATACCAAATGAAGCAAACAAAGTTCCTTCTCAAGTTAATTACTCCAGAAAACTTGGAATATCAGCATATCCATTGAGGATACAAATATTATATTAAATGTATGATAAATGATTGATATGAATGTTACAAATGAGGCCTGCTTATATACCTAGGCAGGTGCCTCTTCATGAAAGTTCATGTCTCATCAGACATGCCCTTTCAACCTAATTACTAATTAACTAATTAATCATTATTTATATTATTTTATTCATTACAATTTGGTACCGAGTTAATCAAGCTTTGGAGTTCCCAAGACCTGACCATTTGTAACGAGATTAATAGGTGGCCTACATCAGGCAAGATGATATGTATTCATGGTCTTGGTAGCAGTGTTGTGGACAATGCGATATCTGATACCCAAGTTCTCAACCGTATTATTAAGTTTGACCTCCTAGGTGACCACAAGCCTGAATCTGACCACAAACCCCTATTCTTAATCCTAAGCCTTGGTATAGACACTAGCCAAATACAAAAGAATGGTGAGAGCCAAGGGCACATTTTCTTTGACAAAAGTAACATGGACCTCTTCTTAAAAGAGTTAACAAGGGATTTAGGTCTCTAAACGTATAATGATAACATTGATCACATCTACCACAATTTTACTACAACCCTCTCCATTACCATTAACAAATTCTCTACCAAAGTATCTTATAAAAAGAACGATAGAATTTCCAACCCTTAGTATAATAAGGATTGTAACTTTACCAAGAAAGTGATTAGAGATGCTCCTAACAAAACTGTAAAGCTTGAAAAAATTAGTGTGTACAAAGCTCTTATCAAAAGGAAGAGAAGGTACTACATAAATAAGAGGCAAGAGCATCTTCTTCACCTCTCTAAAGTTGAACCTAGAAATTTTTGGGGAATATATTTGTCCGTAAAATGATAGAAGATAACTCAATCCCCTTAAAGAAATGGGATACCAATTTTAAGAATTTTTATGACTCGTCGGACACCATGGGCAACATTGTAAACACTCCTATAGAGGAAGATATATTTTCTTCGGAAGGCATGGAGTAAGTCTATCCTCATCCCTCACATACACAAACTCCTCAATTTGGCAATGAAACACAACTTCCCTAACCCTTGGACGCAAAGCATTATTGTGCAAATCTTTAAAAGTGGGGACAAAAACGTTCCCTCTAACTATAGGACTATCACGATTAACCACATTTTAGCCAAATTGTATGGGCTCATTTTGGAAAAGAAGACTAGAGTCTGCTTGAAACTCATGGTATAAGAGCTAAAGGGAAAGTTGGTTTTAGGAGGCATCACTCAACTATTGACCACCTTGTCACTCCTAGGATCAATGTCAAAGAGTATTGCAATAGTAAAAATGATCTCTTTTGTTGTTTTGTTGACTTTAAAAAAGCTTTTGACACTGTCCCTCAAGGGAAGTTATGGCAAAGGCTCAAAGAGATAATGGTTCCTCTCGAGCTAAGAGTTGTTGTTACTAGGTTATACGAGAATGTTATTGCTAAGCTTAAGACCACCAAGGGTTGGTCTGAGGAGATTAATTGCAATATCGGGGTTAAGCTAGGATGTCCCTTATCCCCACCCTTTTTGGCATTTACATTGATAAACTAGAAAAACGTTTAGAAGCTACAGGATGGTATGGGCCAAAACTCGTTGGTATAGTCATTGCTCTTCTCCTTATGCTAACAATATCGTTCTTCTTGCCAGAAGCTCTGATGATCTCGACAAGCAACTTAGAATCCTTCATGACTACTGCTCCAAGATGGGTATGATTGTTAATACCGACAAGACTAAAGTCTTGATAATTAAATCCAAAAGGAACAACTATGATAATTTCATCCATGATAACAATTACTTGGATACCTTATTTCATTATTATGACCACATTACATTCATTATCCCCTTAGTACCTCCCTAGGTACATTACAATGACCAACCTCAAGAGAAATCATCTTGTAAATTTTCGTAGATGTTCTATGCTTGATGCAACTTTACTTTTACTCCCAATATCAGATAGCAATCACATAAACAATAAAGTAAAATGCTGATAGAACATACCAGTAGATCGACAGAAGAATAGCCAGAAATATATGTGTGTTGGTGCGTTACGACAGTCAACAGGATGCTTCAACTAGCAAAGTCTCAATATGGTCAACCAACCAGCAGTGTCACACAACCCTCTAGGACAGCCAAACAGTGAACTCAAAAGTCAACCCAAAAGTCAACGCTGTCAGTCAACAATCAACGCAAAACAGCAACAGCAGCAAGGTCAACGCAGCAAGTCAAAGTCAACGCCAGCCTCGGGAATAGTGCCAAAAAATGCGGATTTGAAAAATCGAAATTTTGGGAAAGTTTCAGGTATGTTTGATCTTGCGTTGACCAAAGTCAACGTTGGTCAAAGTTGCTGCAAAAATCCTAGCCGAAAACAAAAATCCGAAAACAGTTTTCTTCCTTACCGCACTTTCCCACGTGTGAAGAGAAGAGACTCCAAGTGATCGAACCAATCAGATGAGGAGAGAGAAATGTGTGAGGATGAGATGAGTGAAATGTCCTCCAACGTTGACCTTATATATATCCATCAGTGAGGGTGTGTGACACATCTTCTGGGGCTACAAACTTTAAGGCCGACCTGCACATATTTTGAATAAATTCAAAATAAATGTTCTGCTCATCAGATCAAGATGATCTTTAGATCAATCTTACACCTCTCGGAGAGAGTAGTCCAATAACAATATTGGCATCTTCATCTGAACATCACAACATGGAGTTTGGACCTAGTTGTCCAAAATTAACACTCCCTCTCAAATAGGGAGAACTCGATCCACCTGTGCAATCCAAACATCGTGCGTCATCCCACCGTAACTTGCTTTGTTAGCTTCTTTATTTCAGAACAGAAGTGGGTCAGTCACAAAGACATCATTCCCGACTGACAGATTCAGCCCAGAGGTCCGAAACCTCTATAGGACTCACAAAGAGTCTCATACCAACCCGAAGTTGATTAATCTGACCCGTAGTCAGATGAAGGTCTGAAACCACACTATACTTGATCGCAGATCAAGTGGTTGGATCGTGCCATCCTAGATACAGATTACGGCAATCTCTGATGCGTCCATCAGTATTTGCTACTAGTCTCTAGCTTTTCCCACCTCACTAGCCAAATGAGAGGTACTTCCCATGAGCCTTGAACTCAATGGGTAGGATGCATATGGGGCACATATAATGAGAGGTGAACCAACTCTAACATCATAACATTGGGGCAGAAGCACCACAAGGTTCGGCAAGCCTAGCCCCGTGAATGCTTATAGCTCCGAGAAGTTATCCCCAAAGCCCCCCAGAGCTCCCAGAGCTCATCGTCCAACAGGACCCTCAGAATAGGGTCATTCCACGATACCAAGATTCTCACGGAAGGTTAGAAACTTGACCTTCCCCAGGGGCTTTGTGAGAATACCCGTGACCTACTCATCAGTTCCTATATGATCGAGCCTTACGACGCCTCGCTGTACCATATCCCGAATAAAGTGGTACGTGATATCAATATGCTTGGATCGATCGTGGAACACAGGATTCTCGGACAAGCGAATCCCACTCTGGTTATCACAGAGTATCACAGTGGTATCTAGCACATGCTCGAACATCTCACTGAAGAGCTTTCGCTACTAGACTGCTTAAAACAAGCCATACTCGTTGCAATGTATTCGGCCTCCACGGTGCTTAAAGCCACCGACTTCTGCTTTCTGCTCATCCATGATATCGAAGCATAACCAAGTGTGAAGTATCATCCCGATGTGCTCTTACGATCCACCACACTGCCAGCCCAATCGGCATCAGTATATCCATGGAGTGTCACGCTCCTGGCAGTGTATGTCAACCCATGATTTATCGTGCCCTGAAGATATCTCAACAGATTCCTGGCACCAACCCAATGAAAGTGATGAGGCTCAACCATGTGTTGACTCAAAGTGTTCACTGCAAAACATACGTCCGGACTGGTGTTCACTAAGAACATCAGGGCCCCTACGAGTTGACGATACTCAGTAGGATTTGCTAGCACGGGCCCAGCAACGCTACCACTCAACTTTTTAAAGTTGAGCTCCATCGGTGTCGACACGGACTTACAATCCACCATACTAAATATTTCCAAAAGCTTCACAATGTATTTTCCTTGGGAAAGGAAAATCTTGCCAAGTCTCTACCAGACCTCCAGGCCTAGGAATTAATGCATCAGTCCTAGGTCCTTTATCTCGAACTCAGCAGCAAGCTCCCTCTTGCGTTGATGAATGAGAGGGTCAGCACCTATCAGGAAGAGGTCGTCCACATACAGCACCAGAATGAGAGGCTTCTCTCTATCAACCTTGAAGTAAAGGTTTGAATCAGCATTACTACGAGTGAAGCCCAGCTTCATCAGGTAGCTATTTATCCTCTCGTACCAAGCTTTGGGTGCTTGCTTCAACCCATAGAGGGATTTCTTCAACCTGCAGACATGGGTGTCCCGATCCTGAACTTCGAACCCCAGAGGTTGCTCCACATACACCTCTTCCTATCGCACCATGCATAAATTCGATCTTCACAGCCATCTGATGAAGACTCCATCCTTGCGTAGCAGCAAGGGCTATGATAGATATGATGGTGGTATATCGGGCCACAGGTGCAAATATATCATTATAGTCTATGGCTTCCTTTTGAGAGAAGCCACGGGAACGAATCTTGCCTTCAACTTTTCAGCACTTCCATCAGATCCATGCTTGATCTTGTAGAGCCATTTCGAGGTAACAACTGCTTTGTCTTCCGGTCTTGGAACCACAACCCAGACATCATTCTTCATTATGGGCTCATACTCTTCGTGCATAGAATACTTCCAGACTTGATGCTTTACGGCTTCCTCAAGGGATCCAGGGTTAGATTGTACAATAGTAATTATGGCTGCTAGATACCCTTGGTATCTGCTCGGCTTCTTGCTTTCACGAAATGTCCCCCTTGGGGCCATATGTCCCTCGGCATCCTCGAGAGTGTCCCTGAGCCATGATGGTCTCTTCCCTATTGAAGGAGGTGGATCAATCAGGTCCATCGGTCCTTCAGCATCGGGCATCGTCTCATCCTTCGGTTCTTCTTGATTTCCAGGCCTTGCTTCATGATCTTCCTCAGATCTCAAAAGATTGACTACTTTCCTCAAGGAAGCATCTTCGTCAAAGGTAACATCGTGGCATATCTCCACTTCCCTTTGACCAGGCACATTGACTCTATAGGCCTTCGAAGTTTCGTTGTAGCCCACAAACATTCCCTTCTTTCCTAGAAGCATCCAGCTTGCTTCTCTTCTCCTTTGGCACAAGAAAATAAACAGGACATCCAAAAACTCTAAAATGTGAGACGTCGGGTTTCTTACCAGTGAAAACCTCTTCGGGAGTTTTGGAGTCCAAGGCGGAATGTGGGCATCGGTTTTGTATGTACACAGCAGTGTTCGCGGCTTCTCCCCATAAAAACTTCGGTAGACCCTGGTCACATAGCATGGCACAAGCAGCTTCCACAATGGTCCTATTCTTTCATTCAGCAACGCCATTCTGCTCAGGAGTATAGACAGTTGTGGTCTCCCTCTTCATGCCAGCGTCTCTGCAAAAGTTCTTGAACTCGTTCGTCTCATATTCAGTGCCATTATCGGTCCTCAATATCTTGATCTTCTTCCCTGTCAGATTTTCCACCAAGGCTTTGAAGGTACAGAACCACATGAAAGCCTCATCCTTCTTCTTCAAGAAGTATATCCAAGTTTTGCGAGAGAAGTCATCTATGAATGTCATATAACAAGAACACCTCCCAAGAATGTCATGGGCAACATACCAAATAGATCAGAATGTACTAATTGCAAGACATCAGATGACTTTGTGACACTTGAGGGGAAAGGTCCCCTTGTATGCTTTCCTTCGGCACAACCCTGACATACACCTTCATGATTATTTGAGAACTCGGGCATCCCCGTCACCACCTTCCTTGCTTCAGGAAGGGCCTTGTAGTGAAGGTATCCAAACCTTCGGTGCCATAGTTCAGTCTGTCGGATAGTATCACATGTCATCGCTCCCAGTGGACTTCCTCCAACCTAGTAGAGTGTATCAACTCTAAACCCAATCGTGATAGCTTCCTTGAAACTCTTCTTCCACATGCACACCTTCCCATCAATGAATGCCACATTGAAACCTTTGTCTTCCATGGCCGATATAGACACAAGGTTCTTCTTCAAATTAGGTACATAGAGTACATCCTCCAAGCGGAGGACTTGACCTTGAGACAAGTGGAGGGTCAGAGTCCCTGTACCTTTCATGGGATATGTGGCATTATCTCCAAGGATAATTTCAAGAATAGTATCCTTCTCAACCATATCAGGGAGTGCTTCCTTGAACCTAGTGATGTGCCTTGAGACACCACTATCTATCAACCAAACATCCATAGTGTCGGGTGGAGATGCAGCAGAGAGTGTAGATATAAGAATGAATTCATTTCTTTTATCAAAAACATTTGATTCTTCATACTTGGAATTTCTCGACCTTTTGAAAGGTTGACCATTTCTGTCGGACGGAGCCTTCCTCTTCCCCTTGAGCCTGTTGTTACTTTGATTGCCATTACTCTAGTTGTTGTTGTTGTCATCATCATCGGGAGAATCCTTCTTGAAAGGGAATTCTCTAGCATAGTGACCTGGCTTGTGACAAGTGTAAGACTTTCCCTTCTTTCCTTGGGCCCCTGCTCTTCGTTGGCTCCTTGGACCACCAAAGTTCTTCTTCTTAGAATGAGCAGTGAAGGCAACATTTCCTTCATTTTCATATTCCTTCATCCTTGTCTCTTCTTGTACGCATCT
Organism: Pinus albicaulis; assembly: GCA_034641835.2. Classification (NCBI taxonomy): domain Eukaryota; kingdom Viridiplantae; phylum Streptophyta; class Pinopsida; order Pinales; family Pinaceae; genus Pinus; species Pinus albicaulis. The sequence goes on from CM076583.1 coordinate 178,689,689, forward strand.
CGATAATACTTCGTCAAAATCATGTATGACATTATTATTGAGAATGGTTGTGTTGAATACATGCCATTCGGATGAGAGACCTCCAAGTGCGGTGAGTACCATCTCTCGATCAACTATTGTCTCTCTAATAGCCAACAGATTATTCTTGGTCAGATTCAGAAAATATGATTGAACAGACTCATCCCTGCCTTTCTTCAGATTCTTCAATTGGTTCTTGAAGAATAGGACTTGATTCGCATTGTTGGCCTTGAACATGTGGACCAACTTATCATACATCTCCTTGGATGTGCCCAACTCAAAGATGTAGGCAACCAGAATCTTGTGAGTTGAGTCCCTGATCATCAGCTTTGCTTTGATCTCCCCCTTCTTATACTTTGTTTTGGCAGCAGCGGTTGCAGTGGATGGAGGCTCTTGGATTTTACCCTGCACATAGTCCATGACATCTTGGTCTTCCAAGTTAAGATCCAATGTCATCTTCCAAGCATGGAAGTCATCCTTCCCAGTCAATTTGTCATCAACCTTAAAGCCATTGTAGTTTGAGGAACCCATCCTCTTCTTCGGTGATTGCTACAAATTAGGGCTTTGTCTTCACCTCAGCTCTGATACCATGTAAATTTTCGTAGATGTTCTATGCTTGATGCAATTTTACTTTTACTCCTAATATCAGACAGCAATCACATAAACAATAAAGTAAAATGTTGATAGAACATACCAGTAGATCGACAGAAGACAAGCCAGAAAATTATAAGTGTGTTGGTGCGTTACCGCGGTCAACAGGATGCTTCAACCAGCAAATTCTCAATATGGTTAGCCAACCAGCAGTGTCACACAACCCTCTAGGACAGCTAAACGGTCAACTCAAAAGTCAACATTGTTAGTCAACAGTCAATGCAAAACCACAGTAGCAGCAAGGTCAACGCAGCAAGTCAAAGTCAACGTCCAGCCTCGAGAATAGTGCCAAAAAATGTGGATTTGAAAAATCAAAATTTTGGAAAAGTTTCAAGTCTGTTTGACCTTGCGTTGACCAAAGTCAACGCTAGTCAAAGTTGCTGCAGAAACCCTAGCCGAAAACAGAAATCTGAAAACAGTTTTCTTCCTTACTACACTTTCCCACGCGTGAAGAGAAGACACTCCAAGTGATCGAACCAATCAGATGAGGAGAGAGAAATGTGTGAGGATGGGATGAGTGAAATGTCCTCCAACTTTGACCTTATATATATCCATCAGTGAGGGTGTGTGACACATCTTCTAGGCCTCCAAACTTTAAGGCCGACCTACACATTGAATAAATTCAAAATAAATGTTCTTCTCATCAGATCGAGATGATATTTAGATCAATCTTACACCTCTCAAAGAGAGGAGTCCAATAAAAATATTGGCATCTTCATCTGAACATCACAACATGGAGTTTGGACCTACTTGTCCAAAATTAACACATCTCCTAACGAGTACTTGGAATTTTTCCAAATCAATGCCATAAAATGCACAATGACCACGAGATTTTCGAAATGGGTTCATAATAAAAATTCAAGCATAAGTGACACAATTATGGTGCTTTTAAAATTTGTGTCAAAAAGATTATTGTGAATTTTTTACCACCGTGGGGCACTTTTGGAGGAGATCGTTGAGGTTTGTGAAGAGGTTGTTTCACATGTTGAGGAGGATGCCTTAGCGCTTGAGGAGAGTTTAATTCATTTGGGGAGCACCTTTGGGATCTTGAAACCTATACACTCTTGTATCATGGATATTTTATGTATTATTACCTTATCTCTAGGGATTGTAAGAAACAAAGGCATTATTGTATGGTTTTAGGGATTTTAGTGGGTAAGGAAGTGCTAGATCTCTCATATAAATAAAAGAAGCACTCATCACTTGTGAATCACTACTACTTGTGTAGATATATCACTACTTGTCTATTGTTCACTTTTATCTAAAAGACTATGGAAGGAAGACTAGAGTGACTTCTTGTGAAGTTAGTTTTATGGATGATCATGCAACTTCCATGGCTTTTCATGTCTAACGTTTATGGATGAACTTGATTTCATTGATAAGTGATCTCTCTACTCTTGTTCGATTTGTTTATGAAAGAACTTGATTTCATGAATAAGTGGTCTCTAATTTTATTAGATTTGTTTATGGATCATTATTAAATGTAAGTGTGCTTCTCTAGTGGAGAGAGTGCATTCTATGGTTTCTTCTTCTTGGATAAATCCCTTCTTAATAACCCTAGGAAGATTTCCTGTGGAAAATATTCCCTTAAATGTATTGGATTTTATAAGGTACAAGGTAGATCTTCTAAAGTTAGTAGTGGACAGCCCTAGATATCACCCTAGATTCTCTCACTTTCTCGCAAAGGAGTCCTTATTTGACCCAATATTCCCCCAAAAAATAAGTAGGCACTAGTCTTCTCCCAATTGTAAAATTCTAAAATCCAAAATTTAACATTTACTTTATTGTTTTAGGATAATGTGAGGTTTATAATTGCAATACCTTCATTTTCATCCATATAAGACTAGGATGTTTTGGTATATATGCATTTGTTTGACTTGGAAGTCATATTAAAAGCCTTAAATTGCATTTTCTAACTTTATCTTCAACCCACTTAGGTTTGGACGTTTATAGTTTCTGGGCTGGTATATGCGCTTAAAATTTCTGCATTTGTTCTATATTTAAAACCCTAATTTTATCCATCATCTAAACCCTAGCTTTACTAGTTTATTATTTGTAATTTATTATTTTATTTCAGGTTTTGCAATAGCTAATAGTATTTTTGTTGATTTTGTAGCCTTAGAAGGTCTTCTATGTCGAATTTCCACAATTGCAATAACTAGAATTTAATCTTCTATCTACTAGAGATTATTTGCCTTCAGAATTTTAATTCGGCAAATAACGATTAATTTACTATTGCAATCTTCACAAATAAAAACATTGTGGTATATAAAATATTGGAACTGAGAAAATAATGCACACGCAATAATAATGACACCATTATTTTTGGACAATAGTCCCTGAAAAAACCCCCAAGGAAAACCAGTGCAGCAGATGAGGGTTTTATTATTATTCAGCAAATTGAGAAATACTACAACTTCTTTCCTTTCATTGGCAAAGCTCTGACAAATACTAATCTCCACTGTAAAAATATATTGGAGACTCATTATCTCCCTCTGCAACTCTATCTGGCCTTTCCCAGCAAACTCGCACTGCCTACTTGGAATGTGCACTACTTGCCTCCGGAAATTCGTACAACCTCTAGGAACTCCTCCCTGCAAGTCATTATGCCTCCTGGACTGCTCTAGACCCACTCGCTCTGCCTTCGGATGATAGATTTGGCTCTAGCTCACTAAAACAAGGTCCTCAGCCACTCACACTGGTTGTTTTCGGCCTCCTCTGCAGATAATTCGGCCTCCCTTTACTGTCACTCTGACATGAGAAAATCTCTAGAAATCTCCTCCAGAATCCTACTCCCAAATATTTATTTAAACGCCACTACTGACAATCTCCCTAGCTTCAACTGCACCCTTGTTGAATCACTATAGCTAGGTAGTCAAACTGCTCAACTTTGTGTCTCAATTGTCTCTCTCCAACCCCATTGACCCTGCTCTTATAATCTTCAGTTGCGCAACCAACAACCATGATTGCATCTCAATTAATGTCTATGATCATCTTGACTCTATCAATTCACTTTTCCGGAAGTCTCTAGAGAAAAATTGACCTCCCTCAACTCACCTGATTTAAATAACCAGTTTTCCTAAGTTAGGCTTAGGAAATATTTAATTATTGGTTAATTAATCTAATGGAGGTGTTTCTAAGGCTTTTCTTGCGAAACCTATTCTGAGTTTTGGAGATCTTGTGTTCCGTAGCTTCTTAGACACCATAGAGAATGGAACAAATGTCTGATGCTACCACACAAACTAACACTCCCTCTTAGCGATGAAGGTGTTCTCCACTGCTCCCATATTCTCCTTGAAGAATACAAACTTGGCCCTGCCCAAGGCCTTTGTGAGTATATTAGCAACCTATTGATCTGTGGGAACATGTTGTGACCGAACTGATCCACGTTGTTGGTGTTTGTCATACGTGATACAACTAGTTGCCATCAATTAGCAAACCTACGATAAATTCATTCCTTCACTTCTGCTAGTTGATCCGACCTCCTGGGAACTACTCGGCCCCTCAAAATCAATTCAGCCTCCCTCAAAGACCCTGAATCGATCTCTGTAGCTATCTACAGACAAACTTGCACTGTTGGAAAAATACTACGACCTCCACTGGAAATCAAACCATCAAACTGGGAATTGATTCTCCTCTGCAAATTGATCTGACTATCAAAGCATCTTGTAGCCTCTACAACTCCCTTTGCCTCAATCAACTCGCAATATTGGAGAGAATGCATGCTCCCTCTGCAAATAGATCTTTGTCTACCACTGAGAAGCTGGAAATATCTGCAAAGAAAATCCTCTGGTAATCATTGTCCACCATGCTATCACTGCTCTACTCTGATTCTCCTGCTACATGTTGTAGCTGAACCAGTTTGTGCTTCCACTACTCTACTCTGATCTCACACTGTTGATGCCCCTGCACTGCTACTCTCACTGCAAAATTGTATGGGATCTCACTACTACAATGATATTTGGACTCTCGTAGCAAAGGTAATGGTCCAACTAATAAATCAAATCCATAGCAACTAGATTTGATCTACTGATCAAGCCTCCCTTGGCTAGATCTAGATATCCTTCTTGCTCCTTCCTTGGATCCTACGCACTCTAACATACTTGAGTGCCATACTCCTCCTCCTCAAGGTATTGTTGTTATCAGTTCTAATCCATCCTCTAACCTGGCAGACATCCTCAATCTCAGTTGAAGCAGTAGTCTGCTTCCCCTTGTTGTCCTTCCTCTTAGGACATTGGTTGTGGCATGTGAAATTTCCATAAATGCAATAACTGGAATTTAATATTCTATCTACTGGAGATTATTTGTCTTCAGAATTTTAATTCGGCAAATAACGATTAATTCACTATTGCAATCTTCACAAACAAAAATGTTGTGGAATATAAAATATTGGAACTAAGAAAATAATGCACACACACACACAATAATTATGACACTGTTATTTTTGGACAATAGTCCCGAGAAAAACTGCGAAGGGAAAACTAGTGCAGTAAATGAACGTTTTATTATTATTCAACAATTTGAGAAATATTACAACTACTTGAATTTCACTGGCAAAGCTCCAACAAATATTGATCTCCACTAGCAAAATATATTGGAGACTCACTGTTTCCCTCTACAACTCGATCTGGCCTCTCCCAGCAAACTTGCACTTCCCTAGCTACTCACACTGCTTGCCCGAAATGCACACAGTCTACCTCTGGAAATTTGTACAGCATCTAGGAACTCCTCCCTACAAGTCGTTCTACCTCCTAGACTGCTCTAGGCCCACTCACTCTGCCTACGGATGATAGATTTGGCTCTGGCTCACTAAAAAGAGCTCCTCAACCACTCTCACTGTCAAACTCACTACTCGCACTGGTTGTTTTCAGCCTCCTCTACAGATAATTTGACTTCCCTTTCCTGTCACTATGACACGGGAAAATCTCTGGAAATATCCTCCAAAATCCTACTTCCAAATCTCTATTGAATCCCCGCTACTAACTCTCTCCCTAGCTTCAACTGCACCCTTGTTGAATCACTACAACTGGGTAGTCGAACTGCTCAACTCTGTGTCTCAATTGTGTCTCTCCAACCCCATCGACCTTGCTCTTATAATCTTATGTTAGGCAACTGACAACCATGATCACATCTCAATCAACGGTTATGATCATCTTGAATCCATCAATTCACTCTTTCGGAAGTTTCTAGAGCAAAATTGACCTCTCTCAATTAATATGATTTAATTAACCAGTGTTCCTAAGTTGAACTTAGAAAATATTTAATTATTGGCTACTTAATCTAATTGAGGTGTTTCTAAGGCTTTTCTTGCGAAACGTTTTCTGGGTTTCGGAGATCTTGTGTTCCTTATCCTCCTAGACACCATAGAGACTAGAACAATGTTTGTTGGTACCTCAAAAACTAACATTCTACATTGGCTTGGTGTCATAGCATGTAGAAGATATTTGTTTGTCTCTTTAGGTGCTTGCTTTGAGTAAGTGATTTTATGATTTATTTCGGAAGGTTAACTTAGGAAAAGTACAATAATAAATTTAATTAATTATTGTGGAATATTAGGCGAAAGTTCTAAGGATAAATAATAAAATTATTCAAGTGACTCAGATATAATCTCAATTGTTGATCTGAAGTGAGGCTTAGGATTTAATCCTAGCCATTGATCACTTAGGAGATTAGGGTTAGGGATTTTGCATAATGAAATTATAAAAGAAGCCTAAGGGAGAGGTGAAAATACACAATTGTTGAGGAAGTGATTTTCTCAAGAGCGAGAGGCTCAATTAGACTAAAGAGAAGTGAGGAGAATTGCATCAGGGAATTTTGGGAGAAATTTCAAGAAAGTCAAAGCTAGGAAAGAGAGAGGTTGAGTCAATTGAAGAGGAGGGTCGAATTAAGAGGGAGTGTTGAAGAATGTAACTAAGTTCAGTCTTCATAATTGTATTTGAGTCATTATCAAATGTACTGATGAAAAGAATGGAAAAATAAAAATTAGTATTATTACAATGACTTATTAAAGCATGGGTTTCGTGCTTGTGTCATCATGTCTTAGGTCAAAGTCCCCATTGAGGACTTCTAGGATTTATACTGAGTCTTTAAAGTCATTGTACATTTAATAAGACCCTTCTTGGGCTTTTGAATCATGTAAAAAGAATTATGTTTGAGTCAAGTATGTAATTTGTCACCTCCACACCAAGTTGGCCCTACCTGTTCAAGTCAACCTACATGAAGGTAATTCGAACTCCATAAAAGGGTATATATACAGTGTAGTTTGATTCACTTGGAGACACTCAATCAAGTCTGATATCCAAGAAGAGGTAGCAGAAAACTGTGAAGTTGCAGGAGGAGGAGGATCACAAGATCGAAGTTTTTTTGGGTCATCTCTCTCACACATGTGAATTTACTAGGCTATTACTAAAAGATCGAATTTCTGTTGCTAGGTCAAAGCTGCTGCATCAAGGTCAAAGTTACTCCTGCATCGAAGTTGCTACTGCATCGAAGTGTTGCTTCAAGGTCAAAGTACTGCTTCAAGGTCGAAGTGTTGCTTCAAGGTTGAAGTGTTGCATCTAGGTCGAAGTTCGATTGTTGCTACTAGGTCGAAGTTGCTGCTGCCAGTTGTTGCTTCCAAGCCGAAGTTGTTCTAGTAAGGTTGAAGTTCAAGCTCGAAGTCATTACTGGAAGGTTATCATCTGCAAAAGAAGGAAGGGTTGACTTGGTGATTCAAGGAGGTTTGTGTCTAGGTCAATTTGAAGGAAGAGTTGTTGACTGGGTTTTCCCCTAGATAAGGGTTTTGCCCTGGTTTCTCGCCTACATCTGGTGTCCTTGATCTTCATGTTAAGGTTTTGGTAATTGCTTGATAAGCTAAAGTAAAAGGAGAACACAAGAAACTTAATAAGTAAATAAGAACTTCACAAGCAATTATCATCATAAGAAAATATTTATGCCTTTCTGATTTTCTAACAAACCCTAGAGGTCTTCAATGGAGACCTGACCTAAAAACAATTGACCCAAGTATGAAACCCATGCTTTAATTAGTCAATTTATTTAATAATAATTTTTTTTTCTTTCTTTTAAAAAATATATTTCATTATGACTCAAATACAATTATGAAGACCCAACCTAGTTACATTCTTCAACACACCCTCTTAACTATGGAGGTATTCATAATTACCTATATCTATAGAGGTACATGGAAGACCTCAAAATGAACTACGAAGCAGCTGATGATGATGACATGTACATATGTGACAATGAAGCAGCTGATGATGATTTGTCATGACTATGATGTCTATATGTATGAGAACCTAATATAGTTTGACATTATGATTTCACAGTTTTGTTGATGCATAACAGTATTATGATAGACAGGGTGATGTCTTGATTGATGATGATTGAAGAGGCTTCCAATTCCGAGGGAGAGACTCTTGATGAGATCCCAACACCTATCATTATTTGTGATGGATGATTGTGGAATAAAGCAAGGCTTTTGGACATCAATAGATGATCATCTGATGTTGTTGAAGGAAGACTCATGTTTGCAGGTTGAAGAAAGCATTATATGGTTTGAAGCAAGCTCCTTGAGCCTAGGATGTTTGCATTGATAGTTACCTGGTGAAGCTTGGATTCACAAGAAGCAACATTGACTCCAACCTCTATTTCAATAAGGTCCAAGGTATGCCTTTGATTTTGGTTTTATATGTTAGTGATATATTCTTGACAGGTACTGAGTCTCTGATGATCGAGTGTAAGGGGGAGTTGGCCTTTGAGTTCAAGATGAGGGATCTTGGTATGATGCACTACTTCTGGAGATGTGAGGCTACATGGATACTCCGATGATGATTGGGTTGGAATCATTATTGACAGAAAGAGCACATCAGGGCGTTGCTTTAGCTTGGGATTTGCGATGATATCTTGGATGAGCAGGAAACAGAGTTTTGTTGCTTTAAGCGCAGTTGAGGCAAAGTATATTGCTGCTAGCATGGCTAGCTATGAGGCAGTTTGGTGGAGAAAGCTCTTTGGAGAGCTATATGACCAGGTCATGGATACAACAGTGATATATTGCAACAACAAGAGTGGGATCCGATTGGTAGAGAATTTCATATATAGCTAAGATAGAGATATCTTCATTTATTAAGCCAGTGTTGCTGTGGTTGGTGCCTCCATGAGAGGAAGAAAGGATGAAAAAGGTATCATTTTTATGACATGTATTTGCTCTAACATAATATTTGATTTGATGTCCCGTATGGACAGGAAAACAGAGGACTATTGCTCGAAAGTACTACATAAAGCAATGTGATTGAACTCTTCTGTGAATTGGTTGAGCCGGTACTAGATATGAGCACTTTGATATGTTTTTTATCTTCAGAGAGCAGCATGGATTGATAAGATGTGACCCTCTTGGGTAACAGTCTGGGCTAATCGAGGACACTGAGCTAGCTCTTCCCCCCCTGTTTGAGCTCCCAGGGTGAGGAATTGAGCCTTAGATCTCCTAGGGTTGACGGACCTCTAGATTTGACAGAGTAAACCCCAGTCGGAATCTGTCTTTCCCACCCCTCTGGCCAATGGGTGTTGGTTGCTTGAGTTAGGTGTGATCCTTATCATTTATGGTAAGTGTTGAAAAATGTAACTAGTGTCGGTCTTCGTTGTTGTATTTAATCATGTATTTGTCAATAGAAAGAAACCGGAAAACTATTTATAAAGAGAGAAAAAATTATTGACTTATTAAAGTATGTGTTTCATGCTTGGGTCAATGGTCAATAGGCCAAAGCACCCATTGAGTGCTCTAGAATTTTTGTCAAGTCGAACTCAAAGTTATTATGTAAGAAACATGTTGACGGTGCTGGACCTGCCAACATTTAGGGGATCTCCCCGATATGAAGTCCCAATTAGACCTCACACTGTTTGGTGTAGGAATGCCATCCGGAAATACGTCCCAGTTACCGATGCAGTAAGTGTTAATGATATGCAATGGCTACAATAACGCATAGAGTGATGTATGGTGACTTTGGTGAGAGAATGTGTGTGACCGTGCGGAAAGTCAAGTGTGATGCATGAAGGCTCTAACACATGAAGGGAAATGAGTGAGCCCCTTAGAAGCATGTAATAGTACACAACTTGAAAGAGACACACGAGCATAAAGACATCACAGGCTAATATGCAAAATAGTTCACAAGTTAACAGTGATGAAATAATACAAAAACATGCATTCAACAATATGTGTACCAATGCAAATGAAATAGTTCATAAGCATAAACGTAAGCTAAATAACATACATTGCAAATACAATAAGAATAGTCCTACTATATTCACAACATATGCATGAAAACGTGTCGGCTCTGAGCTTTTATTAAAGTGAAAGTTCCAATCATACATATACCATTGATGTACCGTTAGTCCCAATAGTGGAACGTGAAGTCAACATCACTTGCCCCTCAAAAGAAAGATACTCCCTCTACACTACAGAGAAGCCAAGGCTTTCACAAAACTCCCAAGCTCCCGATTCTAAGCCTAAGCCTAACCAAAAGCCCTTTACATGAGTTATGAGGATGTCTTTATAACAAAGGGGGTTACTCCTCACATTCCCCTTTGTGACTCTTGGACTCCCCTCATGACTCTTCAACTTCTTTACAAATGACCATTCAATTACATTACATCATGACTCTTCACATTCCTCTTTGTGACTCTTTGAATTTCACTTACAAATTAATTACAGAATAATATTACAATTTCTCATACCCATATAAGACAAAATAGGCTAGAGCCAACTATGTCGCCTAACAAGACAAAACACTATCATGTTTGAGTTTGGGGAAATTCTAACTCAGCAACTTCCACTTGATGTCTTTCGGTCACATATCGATGCCAAGCTTGGTACTGTGCGAATTGTGCAATGGTGTCTGGCTAGAAGCGGACTCTAGCCTCCATGACATCCAGGTACAATGTGATTTGGAACCAGTTTGAACTTCCTTCTGGAGCAGGAGCAACATTGTGTTCACTTGGACAAGACCATCTATGTACTTCTGCATGTTCTATCTGTTCAACTCCAAGTCTTCCTTGGTGGTAATCTATCTAAGTTGCTCCAAGTATTCTTTGATCTCTTGCCTGACCTGGTTCTTGGGTTTGAATTTCATGAGTGAGCCAGTTGATGGGATCCTGTGTGAGTTCACCAAGAAATCTAGACTGTTGTATAACCGTGCATACGAGGCCTGAATGCTACCAATGAACGAGGCGAATTTTTTGTTGTTCTGGATCAACATTCGAACTCTTGCTTTCTCCAACTTTGCCTGTTGATTTGTTATCTTTCCCAAGTCAAGCGGTGCCCCTTTGTATCGCATTCACCATTCATACATAGCGGCGATGACAGCATGTACAGTCCTGAGAGTTTTGACAAAGTCTTTACATTTTTGCTGCAAGCCATGCAAATGGAAAACTTCCTTATGCACAGTAACAAGCTCATCATAAAGATTCCACATGGTCTCTCCAAGTGTCGATACTTCACCCCAAGTATCGCTTCCTTCATTTCCTCCAGAGGGGCCTGTGAGGAAGCTGCATTCAAAGCTACTGCGCGGAGTTGTTTACCTCTTGCCTACCAACCTGCAAGTTCTTTGCCAATTTCTTGTTCTCGGCCATCAAATACTGAGCATTTGACTTTGTTGCACCTGTGAAGGCCAAGTTGGTTGCGGCAATGGCATCAGCATTCTTCCTGGTGTCCGACACTATCCCCCTTTCCCTAATAAATGCAAGCGACATGAGGTCATCCAGAAAAATCTTCTTGCGCGCTTGTACAATCTTCTTCTGAAGTTCATTGTACGAAAGATTGTACGTGTCCATAACCAGATCATCAACAAGAGGAACAACTTCCTCTTACTCGCCTAGAGCTAACTTTGATGTTGGAGGTGCTGGAGACTTACTGGTCACCTACTGTGTACTTGGCATCAAGTCAACATCTTGATTCTGCGGCTCTGGATCCTCCTCCATATCTACGATTTCAATCAACTCTTCAATCTGTTGTGCAAGCTACGTGTCCTACATTAGTTCGCTCTCCTCCTTTGCTGGTTGTCGGTTTTGTTCTTGCTCTTCAGCTTGTTTCTGCGTTGTTTCTTCTACTACTGCACTTTGCCTCTCTTCTTCTTCCTGCTTTTGCTTCTCTTCTTGTTCTTGCTCCTGCTTTTCTTCCTCCAATCTCCTCTGCTCTTCCCTCTTCCTCCATTCTGCTCTCTACATCCTTTGTTTCCTCTTTGCCTCTACTGCCAAAGCCACTTTCATAATAGATGGATTCGCTTTCAACTTGCGACTTCGTTCTCCACCTGGACTGTATGCAACCTTTCTCTTTCCCTTATCCTGCACGGGGTTGCTCTCTGGTGTTGGCCCTCCTTTCGAAGTAGCTTCCTTCTGCGGAGTCACCTGTGAAGTTCCTGCAAAATTGACCAACTCAAGGGTTTTGGAGGCGTTATAACAATTCTTCCATGGATCCTCCATCGTCCAATGAAATGTCCTGCTGAGCCACTGGAAGTGAATTCTCGCACAAAGGTCTTTGCAAACACCATGGGGATCGTACGGATTAAAGTCTCGAGTACCGAATGCAAACTTCTCTATCTCATTTCCTTCGGTATCCACGACTTTCAAGTTCTTGATCTCGTACAATCCAATTTGCATAGGAAAAGTCGGCCATGGTTCTTTCTTCTTCCTGTGCAAAGTTGTTGACAACCCTGTGGAGAGATTATATGAAACTTCTTGCATGAAAAGCTTATTGGTGGCATGCTTTAGCAAAATATTCAATGACTTCTGACCATTGAACACTCTAAGGAAGGTGTCATCCAGTGAGGAAAACCAATATGTTATCTCCACTACAGCTTCCATTGCCCCACGTGACATGCAAGGTGGTTCTTCCTCAAAGATCATCTTGTATAACGGAATGAGCAAGTGGTCAATTAGCTTCTCCATTACTCCTCGATGGCTGCAATCCAAGAGCAACCTGCAGTCGATGTACACGGCAGGGTCTTGAGGTGTCCAAGTCCAATCCATGTCGGGGAATGCATTATGTGCGCAGATTTCATCTAGTAAATATGCAGACATGTAGAATCTTGCTTGCCCGCCCTTGGGAGGATTTCGGCCATTTGCTACATGGGACTCTTAATTGTCGAGCCAATAACTCTGACCAGTTGAACGGCTTTCCCTCGTTCACAACCTAGTTCAATAAGACTACCCACCCTTCAGGAAAGGTCTTTATGCTCGCTGACCGTAGATTCTACAAACTAGGATAACCAAGAGCTGATAACCCTCTTGAGAGACTTTGTCTTGTATGTATTGGTTGGTGTCTGTCGAAACTTTGATGTCTCTTTCACCTAGCCTTTAACAATGTCCTTCGTGCTCAGATAGTTGTTGGTGGCATAGAAGTATGAATCCATGAGTGTTTTTGGCTCGAGAAAATGGTATATAAGACGACAATCTTCTGCCAGAAAAGTAGCAAGCTTTTGTCCACTGGCATTGCTCAAAGTCATAGTCTTTACATCAATATGTGAAACAATCTAGTTGATAACATCTGCACATGGGAAGGTTGGGTATTCGCATGCAACCCTGTGTAATCCCGATTGTTGAACACTGACATATACCTGTCGGTCCTTTAGATCTGCTTTGAAGCTCTTTGCTGAAAAAGCTTCGTTCACTTTCTGCCATGTAAGATCTGATTCATTTTCTAAAAATAGCTGAGAGTCTGAATACACTGGCAAGTTTACTGGCGTACTCTCAATTGCTTCCCCGGTAATGCTTTATGTGGTACCTTTTGAAGCATCTCTCTTGGGTGTCATCGTAACAGTGACTACTGGGGAGAGGTGCTCCACAACTATGATACCTGCGGGAGGGAAAAGGCACTCGTGGCAAGAATAAATTGACTTTTGCAAATCCACTTTCAAAGCAAGATCAGGAAACAAACCAGTGAACTGATGAGAGAGATTGCATAATTTTCATGGTCAAGGGAGGGAGACTGGCTGAGGGAATTGCGCATTGCGCAGTCTCAGCAGCCAGTGATGCAACCTCAGGCTTGAGACTGTGCAATCCATAGTTCAGCCTAGGCAGTGACAAGGAGAGACAACGCATTGCGCAGCCTCAGTGGGCAAGGTGGCAGACTAATCCCTAGAATTGTGCATTATGAAGTCTCAGAGGGCAAGCTCTCGGCTTGAGCCTCAAACTTGCGCAATGCCTAGCTGGGCAAGGCAGTGCATGGCCAAGTGAAGTGTAGATTTGTCCGGTGAGGGTGTGGGAAACAAGCAGATCTAAGAGACAATGCAAGTTAAAGTGAAAATATGCTAAGAATGGATAGATCAGTGTAAATCAAGTGCAGAAAATCAACAAACGGAAGGAAAAACAAATATGTGAGGAGAGCCTCATCGAAAAGACAATCAACGGTGTACAAAAACAAGAAAATTAATGTGACACTTATGAAAGGAGAATGACAAACTGAAGCACCACTTCTACAAGCTAATATAAGTTAAAACGCCAGTAACCATGAAGAGAAACAAGCAAAACAACACTCACAAAAGCAAAACGACAAAAAGCAACAGAAAAAGCAGCAAAAGACAACAAAAGCAAAACTCACCTGGAAAATCGACAAAAACTCCACAGAAGGCTCCTTGATCTCCTTGGGAATGTTAGAGCTCCAAGATTGAATGTACAAATGAACTCTAGAGTCGTCAATTAAATCGATTTGAGCAGATTAGGGTTTATGACGTGCATGCCTAAAATCAAGGAAATAGTGACACTTGGCGAAAAGTTGCAAAAATAGCAATTGTGCTACTTTTGGGAAACTAATAATGAATCCCTATTTTTTAGGGAGGTTTTTGCTTTTTTATTTTTATTTTTGCTTTTTTGAGAAACTTGCCATGCACACTGCCAAGAAGGATTGTGCAATTCTGGAGAGCTGGACAACTTCCTGACTCAGTGCATTACGCAAATTTTTAGCTCCAGGATTGGATTCTGTAGTTTCTGAGCTTATTGTTGGGCTCACAACCATGATTGTGCAGTTCTCAAGCTCAAGGCTGAGCTGCCATTCTAGATTGCACAATTTCCATCATCAAGGCTGGCTTGCCCTCATGGATTGTGCAGTTTCTAGAGGCAAGCCTAGAACTACTGTGAGGTCAAGTCAGAAGGTTAACTTGTGACTCCAAGCAAACACAAGCACAGACGAAAAAAATAAGTCTTGATCAAATCATGAATACTTGACAACAGTAAAAGATAAGCTCCTATGGACAGAAGGGAAGCCTCCAAAATCAAAGCATAAGCAAAATTTTGTAGGGTGGTTGTAGCAACTACAACAAAACCCTTCTTGGGTTCATGGTGTCAAAGAAAGAAAAATATTTTATGTCTTATACTCCTCCATCAAGTCAGTTCTTGCCTCATATTAAGACAGCTTTGCCTCCATGCAAGTCAGCCTATTCGACAAGTCAAATCAACCTCAAAACAATTAACAAGTCGGCCTAATATTAGAGACTCCAACTACTATAAATACAAAAGTTATTTGACCTTTTGAAGAGATGAAATAAGTGATCTGAAATTGATATGAAGAAAGAAGTGTGAAGATACCTAAATGAAGTCTTCTACATCACAATGAAGGAATTACTATAGCAAATGAAGAAAAGATATATGGAGTTCAAATTCTTCCTCAAATTTAAAGGAAATGATATGTATTGCAGGAGCTGAAAAGTGCAAGATGAAGAACTTAGACCAAGGACTGCAAAAGAAAAAGGAAAGGTTTGACTTGATGGTTTGGAGTGAGAAAGGTCTTTTGTCTATAGGGTCTTGGATTGTCTCAACTTGATTTAAATATACTAGTGGAAGGGTTGGGTTGGGTTTTCGCTAGATAGGGGTTTTTCCCTAAGTGAGTGCCTACATCTTGTGTCCCTCGTTGTGATCTTCTTTGTTTGGCATTTGTCTTGATGAAAGGAACATAATAAATTAAAAGAAGAACTAATAAGAAGAAAAGAGCATTCACAAGAAAATGTCAAAGTCTTGGAAAAATCTACCTAAATAACCCAATCCATATGATGCCCTAGATTTCTCAACAGTAAGTGGCATCTTGCTCAAGTTAGAGATGCAGGTGCAAGTCACAGGGTTCGCCGAACCTGAAGCTTGAGGTTCGAAATTCGGCGAACCTAAAAAAAAATTTCAAATTCGATCAGGTTCGCCGAACCTGAATGCCGAACCTGATGTCGAACCTGATGCCGAACCTGATGTCGAACCTAATGCCGAACCTAATCGAACCTAAAGGCGAACCTAATCGAACCTAAAGGCGAATTTTATGATTTTTTTCCATGAAGTTCGATTTTAATAAATTTTATGACTTTTTTAACATAAATTATCATTTCTATATTTAACAAAGTCCATTTTACTAATAAAAATTTGTTATTCATAGTTTTTACTAATCAAAATCCGTACTCATAGTTTTATAATTTATTAATTGATTTTGATTTATTTTATTTTATGCCATATATATATATATTGAAAAATATATATAGTCGAACCTCATTACGAACCTCATCGGAAAATTCGAATTCGAATCGAACTTAATCGTTGCCGAACTCGAATTCGAACCCGAACCATGTGACATAGGTTATAATCTTCATAAACCACGTCCAAAGTTAGTAACATACAACATATTGAGTCTCATGATTCATCAATCTTAAAGCTTCAAGCTTCCAAAATTCAATAAATAACATTTATCATCATTGATCACCAAAGTTGTACTTGTAAGCTACGTGCAACCATTACAACAAAGAATATCCAACATGAAATGAAATGTTATAAAATGAAATGAAATGAAACAACTTTCAACTTTCACAAAGCATCGTATTCATAATTCGTTATCAATAAGTTATAATTTCCAACTTCAAACTTCAAATTTAAATTGTCATATATTGTTTACAAAAAATATCATAATAAATATGAAAGAGTCAACAGTAATAAAAACTACTAGAAACTAGAAAAGACAAGTAAATCTATTATCTATAGCTAATGCTTGGACCTATTGCTGCCACGAGAAATGTCTAAATTTTGAGTCTTGTTGGAAAATCAGGATCTTTGTCATTAATATCATCCTCTAAGCATTAATATCTAGAGGTATCTTTATCATTACCTCTAGATCTATATAGGGATCTTTTTCATTAATATCACCTTCTAAGCATTCGTTCCAGGAGCGGGTTCGAGGGAGGGAGCGCGCTACGGGAGCGAGTTCGATAGGGGAAGCCGCTCCCCCGCAACCTTGTGCAGGTGTTCTACCACTGACTCTTGAGGGTTATGTTGGGAAGATCAACAGAATTTCTCGGGTTGTAGCATTGAGCTCCCCGTTGGCAGAGTTTCTCAGGTTGTAGCATTGAGCTCCCTGCTGGCAGAGTTTCTCGGGTTGTAGCATTGAGCTCCACGCTAGCAAAGTTTCTCAGGTTGTAGCATTGAGCTCCCCACTGGCAGAGGTTCCTGGGTAGTAGCATTAGGCTCCCCACTGACAAAGTTTCCTGGGTTGTAGCATTGAGCTCCCCACTGGCAGAGTTTCCCGGGTTACAGCATTGAGCTCACCACTAGCAGAGTTTCTCGGATAGTAGCATTGTGCTCCCCACTGGCAGAGTTTCTCGGGTTGTAGCATTGAGCTACCCGCTAGCAAAGTTTCCCGAGTTGTAATATTGAGCTCCCCATTAACAGAGTTTCCTGGGTTGTAACATTGAGCTCCCCGCTAACAGAGATTCTCGGGTTGTAGCATTGGGCTCCCCCACTGGCAGAGATTCTCGAGTAGTAACATTGGGCTCCCTGTTGGCAAAGATTCTCGGGTAGTAGCATTGGGCTCCCCGCTGACAAATGATTATTGGGTTGTAGTATCGACTCCCTGTTGGCGATTCTGGGTGGTAGCATAGGCTCCCCGATGGATAGAGGATGGTAGCTTGAGCTCCCCTACAATGTCAAATTCTTCTTCTTTTAGATTCGAGAGTGTTCAGCATATGAGCAAAGATCAGCAGATATGAGCAGAGATGACATTTGATTTTATATGGGACGCATGTTGCAGTTGGTAATTTCTCCCTAGCTGAGAGGGAGTGTTAATTTGGCAGCTCATGGACAAATTCCCTCCTCTGGACAGTCTTTCTCATCAAGAAAGACCCCTCCCAGCCCTTGGAAGAATTTAATTTGGTTAAGGAAAAATATATTTTTCATATGGAAACCCACATGTGCACAAAAGGACGAGCCAGCCCAAAAGAGAAATTGGACACCCTTAGAAGCCTATAAATACAAGTCAAGTGACCCTCATTTGGAGATAATCATCAAGCATCTTTTTCTTCTCTCTTCTTTGGTTTGGTAACTGGTTCACATAGGTCTAAAGTTGGTTCGCGGATATTGGTTTGTACTGGTATGAAATTGTAGGGTTTGAAGTTCACACATGTGAAGTAGGGTTTTGGTGTGTAGTCGCACGCAGTACAAGCTTCTCCTTGTGGTCGGAACGCTTTAGCCACACGCATAATGGTTAGCTCCATGAGGTTGGGATCTAGCGCTTTTTCTGACAGTTAACCACAAATTATTATAGTTGACCGCAGAGTTTGATAGTTGAACGCAAGCTTGTGAAATGTGATTTTGATCAGTATTGTGGTTGGGCTCATCTCTTGATATTGTTTTATTGGTTTTGTTGGATAGTCTTGTGAATGAAGAATTGGGTCATTGTACTATTTCTTTGTTGAACATTTTATGACAATCTAATAAGAACAAGAATTTGAAAGGGTTTTCCCCCTTGTGGGGTTTTTCCCTGGCCTCTGACCAAATCATGGTGTCTCTATGTGTGCATGTTTTTCTTCTGATGTTCCTTTTATTGTCCCGTTGCATTATTCATGATATTGTTCTTTCTACATAATTGTTATTCATGATGATGTTATAATGGTATGAGATGATGCCGAAAAGTATGAATGCAATTGTCAAAAGCAAAGAAAAATATAGCCCTAAGAAAAATTAACAGAGGGAAGTTGTTGCCTAGGTGAAAATGGTAACACTTTTGATATTCCCCTCATCTAAACATCTTTTGAAGGCTTTGCATTAAGGTGTTAAATTTTGTCATAACGTTTTGGCATCATTGTCGGGGTGAATTGAGTCTATCTCTTTGGATATATGTAGTTTACGCTTCAATCTGTTTTTATGAATAGAAACCAAAGCCTTATCTAAGTTTAATAATTTGGCAACTCTATTAAGGGAAGACATCCTTTCTCTATGTAAATTTTAAGACTATGTGCTTGGAAGATGAAATGAGCATCATTGTGCAAGCATTTGAGATTCATCTTGGTGACTCCACACACAAACATGTTTGGAAAGAGGTATCATTTCCTATCAATTTGTGTGTTGCCTAGAGAAATATGGCTCCTTGCGAATTTTATGGGGTATAGAAGGTTGTTGATGTCAGGAGTGTCCTAGGTAACCAAATTCCTATCCTCGATAGTAGTTGGAAGAGTGTCCAAAATTTGATGGTGATCCCTCTTTAGCTATTGTTCATATCATGAAATTCTTGAACTGTGACTCAAAAATCCATGTAAAGCCTCCCTCTCATGAGGATTTGCAAATGGACTCTTGGCCACATTCTAATTGGCTAGTTGGACCAGATTTCAACCCTCAATGTCGTACATAACTACGAAAGTTAATTCATACGTTACACTTTACCTTTTCATTAGATAAGGTCATCCACCTACTTTAACTTAGAGAACCTAGGAAATACCTTATGTGTTGATTTTTGGGTAGCATCGGATGTGCTCTAGCTCCAAAACTTTGTGGAGGGGCTAGAACATGAGATCTCCAAGACCCAGAAATCATTTGGAGAAATTCCACCCAGAGCCTAAGTTATTCCAATAATTAATTATTTTAATGGAGACCCTAAGTCTAACTTAGGGAAATTAAATAATTAAAGGGAATGAATTTAAACATGTGGGTGAGAATGTTCTAAGTGGCGAGGATCAAGTCTTTTCTAATCTTAGCAATCAATTAGAGATTATATCACGGTCGTTGATTCTTCAACGAGAAAAGTATTAAAGGAAGGATTGGGGTCAGCTGGAGAAAACACACGGAGCGGTAGCACTTGAGCTACATTGAAATTCTGGGGTGCGGTTTGCTGAGAATTTTCGAGTGAGCTTGTAGGGCAGATCGACAGAGGGATTTCAGATCTGAGGCCGAGAATAAAATTGCAGAAAGGCAGATCCATACCAAAGAGGTAGCGCAGTCCAAGAGGGGTGACGCAGAGGCAACGTAAGCCCAAGGGTGACGCAGAGGCAGCGTAGGCCCAGTAGGGGTGACACAGAGCAAGAGCAGAGGCTGACACAGTCACAAAAGGTTGACGCAGGCCAGGAGGGGCTGACGTAGAGTCAGAGGCTGCAACGTTGGGATTTCAATGGACCAGAAAGGGCTCGTATTCAGCAGATCCTTCAAGGGTGACGCAGCCACACTGAAGCGTGATGCAGTGACTGTGTAGGCACCTATGGGGTTCCTCATCCTCAGCTGAATCAACCATATTTTCTATCTCCGAAGATAGAGGTACATCTGTCGCAATTTCCCTATTGAGCAAACCACTACTAGTGCCCTTGTTTGTATTCAAAATTTTGCACAATAATAAAACCCTCAAGTGTTGCTGCACCGGTTTTCCCACATTGGGTTTTTCTAGGGACATTTGTCCAAAAAATATTATATGTTCTTAATTCTTCAGTACTTGATCTGTACATATGTGTAGATCTGCAATGTGTTTACTTCGATGTTTTGTGAATCTTTCTTAAAATAACTTGTTAATGTAAAAACAAAAGTAGGATAAGTAAACCAGATTTCTGCAGTAGAAATTTCTATTAAGTAGATTCAGGAATTTTCACAAGGTATCAGAGCTATTGCAGATCAGGGGGGGCTGAAGCCATCAACGAAGTGACGAAGTTTTTGCTGCAGGAATATGGTTGAGACAGCACAGATCCAGAAAGAGGCAGCGAAGCACCAGAGGGACAGTGCAAACCCAGCAGGGGTGACACAGAGCCTATATAGCTCACGCAGTGCTGACACAGGCCCAGAAGGGTGATGCAGAGCTTGTATAGCTCACGCAACGTTGACGCGGGCCCAGAAGGGTGACGCAGAGGCTGACACAGGCCCAAGAGGGTGACGCAGTCCGAGAGGGGGTAACGTTGTGCCAGTTGTCGTGGCTGGAGGTGCAATTTTAGTTCTTTGAAGTTGTTGGTGGGGCATTGTCTCTGCAGGTGCAAAACAGTGTCTAGCAGGGTTGACAAAGTAAGGGGAAACATTTCCTCGGCACTAGCCAAGAAGTCTAAGATCCAATTAACGGACTGATTCGACAGGGTTGATTCGACAGAATTGGTGGATATTTCCGGGAAGGAAATCACTGATCAGAGGGAGCGTATTATTTAGAGGTTTTCTATCGCCAAGAAACCCAGATCCGGTCTCTTGCTGAGAGCAGCAGCAAAAGAGGGGAGAAGAGCATCTGTTTCGACATTTTGAGTAGAGATGACCTCGCATGGATTGAGGGATCAAGACAAGTTAGATGGTGCATCTAATTTCATCATCTGGAAAGCCAATATCATGTCAGTCCTTGACGAATATCGTATCAAAGATCATGTCGAGAGGATTGTAGTCATTCCAGTCGATGTCGATCCATTAAAGAAGTATGAGGAAAATCAAGCACGGGCTAAGCGCTTGATTATGGACGGAGTTAAGGATCATGTGGTCCCACATATTGCCGAGAAGAACACGGCAAATGACATGTGGATAACGTTGATCAAGCCGTATCAAGGCACCTTCGTCCAGAGGAAGATGCTTATGGAGAATCAGCTATGGCTATTTCAGATGCACAAGGGAGAGGAAATTGACCCTTCCTCATTAGATTGAAGGCAATTCGAGATCAACTGGTTGTTATGGGGGCAACTCCTGATGATGGTCTCATGGTGAGGGTTGCCCTGAATGCAGTCACCGATGATTGGGAGACCTTTGTCCAAAGTATTTTGGACAGAGCACAACTTCCAAATTGGGAGGATATGTGGGCAACTCTTCGTCAAGAGGAGATCGGGAGAATGTCCAAGATGGGCAGCAGTAGCTAAGGAACCAAGATCAAGGAGTAGGAGGAAGATGTGGCTCTTGCATCTAAGGGATAACGGCAGCAGCAAGGGAAGAACCTAGAGCCCAAGGACTAGGGAACCTGCAAACACTATATATTTTCTTCAAGAAAAATTGTTACACATGGAAAATCAAATCACCTATTATAGACCAAAAATCAACCAATAGAATGTTCTTATCACCATCTAATGAATAAACAAACTTTAAAAATTTTAAGCACAATATAGGAATGCTCGTACCCAGCACATACCACAAATCAATAGAAAATAAACATCATGAACTGCACGCCAAAGTCTTTATTATGATTCAAAAAAAACATTTTCCCAGCGGAACAACAACGTTACATCAACTTTTCTGCAGAATTTTCTTAGCCAAACATCAGATGACTTTTGACACAAATGACTCTAATTTATAGATAAACCCTCCAAGTGGAAGCATAATGGCTAGTTGGCTTGATCCTAGGCAAAATAATCTCATCCGTCGATAAATCCTTGATGATCTTTTAATCTTTGCTGTGGAAAATATTAATTTTGAGGAATTTTCGAATTTCTCATTAAACCCATTTTTTATTAGCTCAAAAATAATTATTTTGAGCTAATTTCCTCAAAAAATTGAATTTGACTTACCCACCAGGGTCCAAGGGTCCAATTTTTCTTGAAATTCCCAATATCCCCTTGGTGGGGGACCTCCATAAATTAACTTCTTTGATACCCACGAATTTTTCAACTTGGGAAATTTAATTTCTATAAGACCCTAACTTTGAATCTAATTAATTAATTTTCTGGCTAAGGATTCATTTAATTTTTGCCAGAAAAATTAATTAATTGACACTTGAGGGGATTAAATATTTTTTCCACCCACTAAGTATGAGGGACCATGCACTAAAATATTTTTTACATAAGATAATGACATTTCAACCCTCGAAAGGGGCACACCCATTTGGTATAGACCCTTAAATTACACACCCAATTCTGCGACACAATATGATCTAGTAGACAAAGTGATTTGTAATAAAAATATTTAGCCAATTAGCTTAAACTATTCCCAAATCACTCCTACATAAGACACAACTAAAACACTATGACTCACATAAAACTTTGACGAAAAATTCCACCCTAGCTTTGGGGTGAGGTTGGAGAAAAAAACTTCGCCAAACATTTGTGTTCAGAAACACAAATGAATCAAGTGAGACGAAAAGCTTCCTAGGATGAAATTCTCACCAAAATAATAGGCTTACCTAGGTTGTTACATACATATATGGTCTTACTAGCATCATTTACATTACAAATTTTGCAAAATGGGTTTACAATGACACAACAGCGAATGACCAATG
The DNA here is from genome assembly GCA_034641835.2 of Pinus albicaulis. Classification (NCBI taxonomy): domain Eukaryota; kingdom Viridiplantae; phylum Streptophyta; class Pinopsida; order Pinales; family Pinaceae; genus Pinus; species Pinus albicaulis. The sequence goes on from CM076583.1 coordinate 178,712,787, forward strand.
ACTTCAACCCTTTGAAAAAAATTGGCATATCTGCTTCCTTGGAACTTTGACAAAAACTATGCAACATGTCACACTCTTACTCCAGGACAACAAGAATGCCTTCACTTTTGCACAAGAATACCATAATGTTATCGACATGCTAATAGACTATATAATCATCCAAAGACATTTTTTTCATGTTCAATTAAAAAACTTATTTCTGAATTCTTCAAACAACTTGGTTAATATACCTTTCTTGAAATGTCCAACTCTTTTTTATGGTAATCTTAACAAAAAATTGTGATCCTTGACCACCTCAAAACCATTTATATCTAGATAATGATTCCATACTTAGATTATATGAACCATAGCAATCAAACTCTTTGTTATATATGATATCATCAGACAATTTCAGAGATTTCCATTTTCAAGGAGTCATCAGCGTACAATCTTGTGCTACACCATCTTCTTCACTTACTAGCACTAGTAAATAATTCAAAATGATTTTATGAGATTAAAGATATCTATTAGAAATCTCCAAAGATTATAGATTCGAAATCAACTCCACTAAATGCATTACTTCAAGGCAGTTTCTAAGTTGAAATGGGCAAAAATAAGATATGCAAACCAAAGCTTAAACTAAAAGTGAACCTTGAAAAACACCATATGGATAAGATATGGAAAACTATTGATAAGGTGAGAATGCGCGACTCTCATTTGTCCACCAATAAAGAGTTATGCCCCATCGAACACTATGTTTAATTGGTTATGAGCAAAGCCATCCTTTAGGCAAAGGAAGGTGAAGATACTATCAAACATAGGCTATCTCCTTACTTTCCTCGAAATGGACAAAGATGATACCGATGGTTGTAGAATTTTCTACAATAGTTCACGGTAGAGACTGATCTTCTAATCTGATAATTACTTTCCAATGATTTTCAATCATGTTATCTTATGTCACATTTAACATTAAGCAATTATACACAGAAAATCTCAACATAATGCAATGAAAACAGTAGGATCATAAAGAGACAGCCAAGCACAATAGAGACAACAAATTTACCCTAGGAAAACCCAACCTTGGGAAAATCCCAGCAACTTTTCTTCTAGGATAAATCTGTTCTTCAGCAATATTTACAATTCCAAGAATATTATAGAAATTTGTGCCACAAATCCAAGTTCAAGATACCAGTCAAACCTGGTCAAATAATAGCTAGTCAATGTTGGTCAGACCACGAAATTCAAAGAAATCAATGTTGGTCAATAGTTTGAATTTTTTGCCCGAGGTCAGGCTCGGTCCTATGGTCGATAGTGGTTGACTGTGGCCAAAACCTGCGGTCAAGGTCTTCCTCTTCTACAATCAAACTTTCCCCTGACACTGCATTCAAATTCAATCAATCTCTCGGTCAAACACAACAGATTCTCGATCAAACAGAGTAGGCCAAACTCAGTGAAATCGTAGCTTACTTATCTCAATCAAACATCAAATTTCCTCCTCTTGAATTTGCACATGTGGATCAGAAAATAGAAGAAATGTGTGTGATTCAAATTGGTCAAATGAAGAAGTCAACTTACGTATTTATATTTTTCAAATGGGTGACTTTTGACCTAAAGTCACACCCTTTCATGGTGGGGCCGACTTGACCATTTGGGGCCTACATGACGCCCAAAAAATACAAATTTTAATTTTTCATTTTCATAATTTTCCTTGGCCTACTTGGGAGGCCTTTTGGCATGCGGGAATACCTCCCAATGCTACACAAAAATCAACACTCCCTCTTAGCGAGGGAGGTATTCTCTGCAACAAATTTCCCTTGCTGAAATTTCTCCTTAAGAAAAGCTCATGAGCTTGTCATGTTGATGCATGTCTATAAAATAACCCCATCTTGGAGTGGACAATGTAACTCTCTCATATGTACGTAAGTATCTAGGGCTTTTCGCCAAAGTCCTTTATGGCACCTTAGGGAAATGTATCAATCTCCTATGGTCATGACCCAACCAAGTTATTTTGGCATCCAAGTTCTTCTAGCTTCTTAGGAGTGACTTTGTCTTTGGACCATTCACCTTTTTGGTCAAAGTCCTTTATGATCAAGCCAAGTCTTTTTGGCAGCCAAATCCTTCTAGATTCAAAGGTTAATTACATCTATTTCCTTCGGTTGACCCAACCAAATCCTTCTGGCAGCCAAGTTCTTCTAGCTTCTAAGGAGAAAATCTGTCCAATGATTATAATTTCCCTGGGTCATTCAGCTCTTGGTCGACCTAGCCAAGTCCCTCTAGCTTCTGAGGTGAATTTATCCTATAATTGCCCCTGTACTTGCCTTGGGCCATTCACCTTTCCAGTCAAAGTCCTTTATCACCTAGCCAAGTCCTTCTGCCTTCAAAGGTGAATGTATTCATCTCCCCTGGTCAAAGTCCTTTATGACCCAGCCAAAGTCCTTTATGGCTTCAGGAGATGGTCTGCACAATCCTACAAAGACCTAATCTTTCCCTTCCAATGAGGGAGACATTTAGCATCATACTAAGCTCGTTTTTGAAGTATGTCCACAATCTACTCATTTGTGGATATGTATTGGAGCTCTACTGCTCCTCTTTGCATCATGTCTCGGACGAAGTGACCTGGCCATGTCCTTCTGGATTCTCGAAGCCACATTGCTTCATGACTTCTGATATTCCCAAAAGGACTCTGTAATATTCTAAATATAAATTTAGCATCAAATTGCTTCAAAATTTTAGCGATCGGCTCCATAAACAATTTGCACAAATCAAACCACAGTTTTAACGGCAAAAACAGGAAATAGAATCTGCAACTGAATAATAGACAATATAAACATGCAGAAGATCTCAACCTTATTTTATTAATACTTAAATAAGTTGGTACAAGACCAAGAATATGGCTAAGATGATGGCCACAAATAGATCGACAATAATTTCGCAACTTGCCTCCAAAACAAACTGAAAATCAATAAACTGCAACATGTGAATCCTGAATGGATCCACCAAGGGAAGAGATGGGTGCTCCCCCACTCTCACTGAATCACCCGAGGGTTTCCGTCCTGGGGCTACTACTGAAGTAGAGAATTGGATTCTCAAAATCTCACCCCAAAGTCAATACAGAAATCCAAGATGTCTCCAAATGGTTTCCTCCTCTTTTATAGATCTCCATAGATAGATCCCCAAGCCTCTAAAAGCATCTCATTTTATTATTTTATTATTTTATTATTATTCTAGAAGCTCCTTCATTGACTTTATCTTAAGTGACCTTTTAATTTTATTTTATTTCACTTAAATCAATTTTGGCCTTTTTGCTCCAATTAATTATTATTCCTTAATTAAATGACTAATTAAAGCCATTTTTAATCAAGGAAAATGGTAAATCTCCCACCATACTCTTTCCGGCCACTGGAACTTCTCAACATCCCATCATGTAGATTTTCTCATTTCGGATCCATCGATCTATTACACAGAGATATTCAATCGAATATTTCTCCCGGAATGCCACCTCAATCGAAATTAATTAAGTCAGACTCAATAATAACCCAGTTTTCTGAAAGTTGTCGGAATGCAACGGAACGGAAGGCAAGTTGTGCGGATGATATAATATGCCAAGCGAATTACATCGGACCCCATAAAAACTCCTCAAAACTCCCTAGAACCCCTAATGACATAAACCTGCTCCAATGACCTAGCCATCTCGTTCACTAGAAATCCACCCTGGCTGTACTATAGAGGAAAATAAAAACGGGGACATAACAGACTCACTTCAAACAACATCCAACTGTACCTGCCTCAACTCAACCATGTTCAGGCTGTTCACTACAAAGTGAATATCTGGCCTGGTGTTAACCAAGTACATCACAAATCCAATCAACTATCTATACATTGTGGGATTCACCAAATATGAGTCTCCAATCCCAAGAAATAGTGTATTTGCCAAAATATTGCATTTCAGCCTCCAAGGCCAAATTCCTCTGACACTGAAGTAGGTTTTCCTATGGTAGTCCTGGTTGCTCCCTCTATCATGCCAGCAACTCCTTCTAATGTAGTTGTAAGCAAGTTTTTATGTTTTAGTTGCTCGCTTTATCATGTAAGCAAGTCCTTCTGCTATGGTCTCCTCAAGGAAGGCAAACTGCTCCTAGAGACCTATCTCTGACCATCTAGTCTGGCAATCTCAATCCCATGACATCCTCTTAGAAGGTTGTTGCTCCAACTTTGCCTCACTGTCGGCTCCCTTGGAACTGGAAGCTCTTCCTATTGTCGAACATGATCCTGGATGTCAATTTGTACAATTTCTTCGTTTCGAACACCAAACATTTTTAAGAATTTGACCATCTATGTTAGGAGCAAAAATCTTCTCCTAGTCCACTCCCTCTTACTGGTAGAATCCTCTTGTCACAACCTTGCCTTGTACTTCCTAATGTTGCCATTTATTGCATGAATCATTACCTTGGCAGCCTTCACGATGTACCTGCTAACCTCATCCAAGAGGCCATGGAAGAAACAATTAAGAAAAAGGAAAGAATACAAAGACAAAAAGCTAACCAAGGAATAAAATAATAATAATCAAGAGAGAAAGATTTGAAGTACTTATCTTTTAATCACGAAAGAAATTGTTGAGGGTTGTAGGGAATTATCAACTCCCTCTTGATTCTTGCCTTCTTAATGAAATCCATCTGCAATCTTAGATTCATTTGTCTTCTCCTGAGGTGGATGCTCATCCTCATCCTTAACATCAGTTCTTGATGCATGTTGCTTTCCTTTTTCTGCATAAGAACTAGGGTTTCTTCATCCCGTGGATTCATCAAGTTATCTAGCCACACTAAAGGCTCAACAGCAAGCTAAAATCAATACCAAGTCATTTTCATGTTATCAAGGCGATAAACCAAGCATGCATCACATCAACTCCACTTGCATCCAGCACTCTAAGTCTTGCTCTAGGGTTTTATCTTACAAACCCTAGGACTTTTTTATCCAAGACTTCAATACAAGTCATAAATTTTGAGTCTTCTAGGGTTTACAAACTCTAAGTCTTACAACTCGTGTACCACACAACCATAAAGATTCCAAATAAAGGCACATACTTTAATACAAGTGTAATGGAAAGTTCTTTTCTTGCTTTATAAAAATAGGTGAAGGAGCCTTTCTCCTCAGCTCCCTCTAGCTTACATGATCCTCAAAATCATTCTTTTCCTGGTTTTTCAATATCTTAATCAAGCATAAAGACTCCATGATGAATCAAAACAAACTTAGCTCCCTCAAAAGGTTCTTGGTTGTCTGTCCTTAATGTCTGAGGCCTTTGGCCTCCTCTTGATCCAACTGCGGTCCTGTTCCTAGGGCAAGAACAGCCCTAAGACAAAGAAAAGATATATGTCTGTACCATGCCTTGCCTTCCTAAAAAATGCTCAAATCTGGGTTCATTTTACCATCATTCCATCTTGGTTTAGTGCTACCAATAATTGTTCTCATATTTACAGTAGGCATATGTTGTACCTCTTCCTCCTTTGGTTCTCAATGGTAGAATGTTCTTGACTCCAAAAAAAAATTGCCAATTCAAGTACCTATTTAAATGGTTTCAATGGTTGGTTAATGCCTGCCCCTAGATCCATGCTTCAGTGCAGCCATATGTAATCTAGTCTCCTTTCAATTGTATCCAGTGCAATTCTGGTTTGGACTCTGCTTAGGAATTGGTCACATGATGAGTATTTGTGATGAGCCAATGTCTCTTTTCTGTCTGCTAGTACTGTGCTGGACTTACTCAAATTGTATGTGTATGGGTATTCCCATTGAAAGTGCTCTCAATACGTTGTAAGAAAGATATGACCAAGCCCAATTGCTGGAATAATGGAGATACACAAAATCTAAATTCAAATGTCCCTGACTGTTATGATTCTTCTAGGGCTTGCTTTCTTACATCAATCGCTGCTCATTTACCAAGCTCTGATACTATGTTGAATTTTCTACAATAGTGCACAGTAGAAACTGACCTTCTGATCTCATACTTACTTCCCAATGATTTCCAATCAAGTTATCTTATGTCACATCTATCATTAAGCAATTATACACACAAAATCTTAGCAGTAATGCAATGAAAATGGTAGGATAATAAAGAGACAGCCAAGCACAATAGCAACAGCAAATTTACCCTGGGAAAACCCAACCTTGGGAAAAACCCAGCAACTTTTCTTCTAGGAGAAATGTGTTCTTCAACAATATTTACAATTTCAAGAATATTCTAGAAATCTGTGCCACAAATCCAAGTTCAAGATACCAGTCAAACCTGGTCAACTACCAGTCAGTCAATGCTGGTCAAACCACGAAATTTTGAGAAATCAACACTGGTCAACAGTCTGAAATTTCAGCCTGAGGTCAGGATCAGTCCTGCAGTCAACTGTAGTTGATTGCGGTCAAATCCCTCCCCTTCTGCAGTCAAACTTGCCCCTTTCCCTGCAGCCAAATTCAATCAATCTCTTGGTCAAACAGGGCAGGTCAAACTCGGTCAAATGGCAGGTTTTTTAATCTTGGTCAAACTTCAGATTTCCTCCTCTTCACTTCACATATGTGGATCAGAAAATAGAAATGTGTGTGATTGGAATTGGTCAAATGAGGAAATCAACTTATGTATTTATATCTGTCAAATGGGTGACTTTTGACCAAAAGTCACAGCCTTTCATGGTGGGGCCAACTTGACCATTTGGGGCCTACATGAAGCCCAAAAAATACAAATTTTAATTTTTTATTTTCATAATTTTCCTTGACCGAAATGATGCAGGAGCATTAGGCTCAGAAAATTCTTTGTATTTTAATAGATATAGGGGGTCTTGTATTTTCTAAGAAATTGGATTCTTATATAACAAATTAAAATGATTTGTTTAGAGTTGAGTGGTTTTAATATTTTAGAATAGGATTAATTAAATATTGAGAGGAATTTTGTAAATGTTACCGGGTACCCCTGCCTTTAAAGGATTGGGGAGGGTGTTTTTGGAGGGCAAAAACCCCCATTTTTCCTCCAAAACCACCCATTACTGGCCAAATCAACTTCTGTGGGTCCTTTTTGTGGCTGTGGCAGCTAACCGGCCGGTTAGACCGGTTTGACCAGAAAAAAAAAGAGAAATGGGGTGCCTGACCAGGTTTTTTGATTGGTTTGGACCGGCTAGGCTCTTGACCAACCGGTTTGACCGGTTACCGGTTCAAACCGGCCGGTTTTTAATACTATGTATGAGAGAATTAGGATAGTTGAAAGATTGAGAGATTTGAGAATTAATTTTATATCCTAAATTAGAATTGGTCTCATGATTTTGTGGATGAGAGAGGATCCTTAGGGATTAGTTGAGTCAAATGAGGACTTAGAGGATTCTTAGGAATTTGTTGAGCAAGTTAGGGATCTAAACCATAATTGGTTGTAGAATCCATTTTTATAAATTATAAGCCTCAAAGGCATGGAAGATATAGAGGGAGATGAAGGATCAGATCAGTTAGCTAAGGCTTTGATTGTAGCCTACGGGCATTAGGAAGAAAGAGGCCACTGATTCGAATATCAGGCCAAAAGAGAACTCCTATGTAAATATTGAGTATTAATACAGAGAACTAAATTTCTGAGTTTGTGTTTCATTATTGAGTTTATATTGTGTGCAGGTGAAATTGACAGAATCAATGGAAATTCCGTCATTGTATATTCGAGCTACAGGATTATTGAATGTATGAGACTATGTGTTTTAACATTGAATCTTGTGTGGAATTGTCTGTATCAAAGCTCAGTCATCGATCACAGAATGTATCGATGACACAAAAGAGGAAATGATTCTTCAAATCAATATCTTGAGTATATTGTGTAGAGCCAGAAATCGGACTTGGAATCATATGTTCCAGATGTGTATATAGGTGAGAAATCTAAGTTTTAAAACTTAGAGAAGAACAGTAACAATATCGGGTTGAGGGACAGAGTTCCTGGTCGAATTGTGCAACAGAGACTTGGATGGGAAGAATGGATCGATGGGTAATCTTTAAAACGGTGTGACTATTCAATAGAATAGCGGCATAAACGTTGTCGAAGATCTCTGTTTGCAAACGATCGTATTTTGAAATTGGCATAATTGTTGTGAAATTCCATATTCAGGTTAGAACCTGGTTCTGTTCGAAACCACGAATTGAATAAAGGCAGAAATCATGAATTGAGGGTGCAGAGGAATGAATAAAACGGTTTTACAAAACAACCATGGGTTTATCGCACTGCCTTATCACTATAGGTGGTAATTCTTGTGAAAATGCGATAATGGTTAGAAGGCGCCACATCGGCATATGAAAACCACCTATTTCGCAAATAATAAAAACCTTAAACAGCGTGCTTGTTAAGGTGTGAAATCCGTTGGATGAGGGTGAAGCGGATAGATTGTTGGTAAAAACGTGAGTTGTGTAAAGCTGTGGGCCCGAATATATTTATATGTTGACACTTTGGGTTTTAACCAAAGACAATTCATAAATATGAATTGTCATATGGTGGGTATTTTCATATTGTTTGTAAATGTGAATTATATGAAGAGGAATAGCTTCCGCATGAGGTATCGGCACTGTTGAGTTTATCTCGGTTTATATGCATGAGACTTTTGCATTTGGTATGTATTTTGTGAGTTTACACAGCTAGGGCTGCGTCACGAAATGGGAGGCCTTTTGGCATGCGGGAATACCTCCCAATGCTACACAAAAATCAACAATGGTTCCCTGCGAGATGGCTTTCAAGGCATCAGAAAATCTAACAATTTTATATTCCACTTCCCTCGAAAGAATGTATTTTATTGATGCAGTTCATGTTACTTGGGAGCAGTAACAGTTCAAAAGTTATTAGTGCTAGTCTTAAACTAGCAGGTAGCTATTAAGATCTGTAGTTATTGTAAACGGATTCTAACTTTTGACCCAAGGAACAAGATAGTCCCGTAACCCGTTAAAGAATTTTCCCTCTTTGAAAACTAATAATGTTCTTGATCAGAAAAAAAAGGAACACTCATCTCCGTATATATTTATGTATAATTGTCAGATTATAAAGCAAAAACCAATACCTGAACCTTTGTAAGTGGAGCAGAAATAACACCATGTTTCTGTTTTGGACAGCCAATGACCAAAGCCCAATATCTTCGCTCCACAGTCCTCTGACAATGAGTGAAACCCTTGAAAGATAAAACAAAAGAAATACATTAGAGCCAAAAATATATTTTCAATACAGCCATCAATAAAATTATTAAACCATTTCCCAGATCTTATAGTGCCATACCGACCCAGTTGGATAAATTTATCAATAGAACTAAGGTTTTAGGCTTGTAAGTAATATTAATGCACCTTGGGTGTGCATGCTGCATCTGTATTCTCTTTAAACAATGTGTGAAGAAGTTCAATACTTTCCTGTGTCCTCCCCATCATCAAAATGCCACTACTTTCTCTGTCAAGTCTATGCACCTAACACCAAACCGAGCAGCTGATTACAGTAATGGAATAATTTTTTCGCTTTGTTTCAAGGCCTCCATGAAACCATACATAAAAATAGTGAGAATTGAGGCAAGACTTCCTTTCCAGTTGCTCTTATACAAAATATCACATTCATAATTGAAATATAAACAAAAATACATTTCAGTGAAGTATAAACAGAGAACTGAAATGGTAACAATAAATGGAAGCCGTTGCACTTTTTCCTTAAAAAAAGTACATAAAAAAAGACCAGATATTGAAGAGAAAGCCTTCTGTAATTTAAGCACTGACACATGATTTGAGGCCTCAACAATGCCTACCATGCAAAACCTTCTCTGACTCACAAATGATCACAAGAAAACGGATCTACAAGATATATGAGATGTGAAGCTCCTGGCTGTCCCCTGCCTTCAAGCACAGTCAGCACCTTAAATAAACTCACAGGAAACATCTACTAGTAGAATAAAATCCACCATAAATTCTCCAGTGCCCAATAAATAATAACTTGGCAACTTAAGGTCTTTCAGCAAGGAAAACAAACACAATTGTTTTAACAATCAATCCAACAGAAATTCTCTGGTAGCCAATAAATGAGAACTTGACAACTTAAGGTCTTTCAGCAAGGAAAACAAAAACAATTGTTTTAAGAATCAAGATTGTAGGGTCAAGTGGGTTGTAGCTCGGGTGGTAGGGAGGAGTCGCTCTTATCATTACATCGCTCTTACCACCTGGGTTCCAGTCCCACCAAGATTGACATGCTCACTCCTTGGGAGTAATTTCTACATGAAAGATAACCAGCTCACCTAGACACGGGTGGGTTTTTGGTGGATGTAGCTAGTATCGATCTCCAGTACAGTGAATCACACACAAAAAAAGAATCAAGATACTGCATCCTGAAACCCTAAGCCCTAGCCTTCCTTAAGCAAAAGTGCTTTCAGCATCACTTTCAGGACATCCCATCCATCTTTTGGACAGCATTATGAAGCCCACATTTTGTATGGTTTTGAGCTCTGGGGACCTGGTTTGTTAGCAGAGGACTGAGCGAGGAAGGAGAGGGTCCAAGTTCTCATGCTTTGCCACATAATTAGATGTAAGAAGACTCTTCCCCACCAGATAATCCAGGCAGAGTTTGCAGCACACCCTTTCCAGGACAAGGCCATTTTTGCACTGGTTTCGCTTCTCCATCTCGTCTTGAGCTTTGCTGATTTGGCCACGGGTTGAGATTGGTACCCCTCCATGGCATACTTTTCCTTGAAATTCATTACCTTGCTGCACCTCCCAGTGAGCCCTGTTACCCATCCATACACATGGGCAACTCTAGGAGAAAAATTTTCTCCTATGACATAGATTATCTACACTGTAGAAGATGGTGAACAGCACTCTTCACATACAACAGTCCCTTTGATGACTCTTTCTTTTCTTATGCTCAGCTTATTTTGCGCTATCAGCATATTCATTTAATGATGGTGGTTCAACACACATGAGGCACCTTAGTCATGGTTTTATAGGAAGTTTTTCATTTAATGTATTAGAAATTTAAGGATCATGGGTTGAGATTGGAAAATGAATCATGATGCTTAGAAGTTATACTTGTTTGGTTTCTCCTTCTAGTCAAGAGTGATCACCCCAGGGCTTTTCTTTCACCATCTAGGAGAGGCACAAATAGGAGGCCTAGATTGAAATTTGAGATAGCACGACCATGTCCTTCCATACTTAAAACCTTCCATGCATCACCTTTCTCCGTTTTGCTATCTTCTAAGTTGGTCATTGTTAGTCACACCCGATTCCCGACTCTCATCATATAAGAAGAGAGGGTTGGAAACGCCTAGAGTTTGATTCAGCTGAAAAATGAAAGAAAGAAAGAACATGTGCCAAATTTTGGAATGCAGAAAAGTGGCAAGGGATGAATGATGGTTAAAAGCCAAGTTCGTCTGAGCTATACCCCATCATGAGAGGCCATCACCCTAGTTCCATACATATCATGCCTATCAAAGTAAAAAGGACTTTAAAAAACATCTCAACCTCTATGAGCAATGAATTTCCCATCTTAAGTGGGCCTTAAATGAAATTAATGAAGCTCACAAAGGAAGCTAATCAAATCAAAGTAAAAGGCTAAGTAAAGGGTGGAAAAAGCAGTGTTGGGGAAAGGGTAACTCAAGTGATGCAAGCGCTTGTTGATTGTAGCATATGTTAGTTAATAACCCAACATCATCATGTCAATCCAATGCATCTTATACTTTGAGGTGCAGCACAAAATGTACCAAAAGAAGACTCCAGAGAGCTGCACAACCAAACCCTCTCCTATTCTAGAAATTGTACATTAACACTTTCAGGTTCATGCAAGCATTTATTAGTCTTTTGTTCTAATTGTGCAATCCTAATGGCAATTATTGGAAAGCAAAACCTAACTACTGGTCACTTGGAATTTCTGAGCTCTGGCTCCTAACTGGGTTGAGCAACTTCTGTGCAAAGCCTATCTCAGTTGTCTAGAGGACAAGGGAGTCAGAAACCCTTAACAAACTTCACACCATCAAAAGAGGACTATAAATGTGTTAATGTTTAGGGCTAGATTGTTGTATGTTGTAGATAATTGCATTTCTAAACTTTTTCAAGATTTTCATATTACGTTCACCCCGTTACATCATATCATCATTAGCAATTATGTAGAAAGAACAATAACATCAACAATGAAGCGGAATAGTAAGGAACAATAGAAGAAAAGCATACACAATAGAGACACCAGAATTTAGGTCAGAGACCACGGAAAAACCCCACAAGGGAGAAAACCCAACTAAATTCTTCTTCTTAGATATTCATCAAATGATCAGCTGAGATACAAAGTACAGTAAGTGTGAGACACATATTTCAACATCCAATACATTAGGCCTCCTAGGCCAAACCTGACAGCAGACAAGTATAGGGAGGTAGATCTCCAAGTAACATATTTCTCTGTCACGTCACTGTCATATACATCATTGATACACTGTCATACATCAGAGTGTCACATCCATATCAAGGTCACTGTCATTGTTATTCATCAAGGTCATTGTCACTGTTATTCATCAAGGTCATTGTCACTGCCATACATCAAAGTCATTGTTATGCAACAAGGTCACTGCCATATCAAAGGTCACTACCATATAAAGGTTACTGCCATACCATATCAAAGGTCAATGCCATACAAGGTTACTGCCAAACATCACACTATTGTAATTGTCATCAAGAGTACTATATTGTTATCACTGTCATCAAGAGTAATGTTGTCACTGTCATCAAGATTATTGTAGACAAATCGTTGTCACTAAAGGTCACTCTGCCATATATTATTATCACAACCCTATTGTCATGAGGATTTCCATAAGTATCACTTGCCAGCATATATCAATATGCTGCTATATATATATATATGTCATATGTATGAGTAGTATTGTCAATTCATCGCTCTCAAAGATCTCATATAACACTGCTCCAAAGTATGTCATAACACGAACAGTCCTCATCATAAATGTGAATTACAAAGATACATTACGAGTCACATAGAAATGAATAAGAGCCATAGAGATAGGGCGGGCCTCAGAGAATTAGTACGAGCCACAAAAATTATGTGAGTCACAGAAATTATACGAGCCACACAGAGAATTGTAGAGAGCCATAGAAATTATGTGATCCACGAAGATACACCTGCATAACACAGAAATCATACGAGCCACACAGAGAATTGCAGCGAGCCATAGAAATTATGCGATCCACAGAGATACAATTGTGAACCACAGAGATAAAATTGCAAGCCACAAAAATGAACCACAGAGATACAATGTGAACCTCGGAGACACAATACGAGCCATAGAAATAACAATTTCTGCCACAGAAATATAATGCGAACCTCTGAAATATAATGCGAGCCACAGAGTTATGTATGTGAGCAATTGTGAACAGATATAAGCAATAGATACAATGCGAGCCAGAGATTTGTGTATGTGAGCCACTGTGAATACAATATGAGCCACAGATTTACGTATGCAAGCCATTGTGAATACAATACAAGCCACAAGGAAATACCATACGATCTTGTCATGCGAGTCATGGAGAATGCTATACGATCTGTCATACGAGCAACTGAGGTATGAGGTGAGAGATGAGTTGGCAGCCGTAGGTGAGACCATTAAACCCACTGAGTTGGTGAGGATTGCTTTGAATGGTCTTCCCAAGACTTGGGAGAGTTTTGTAGATGGTATTGTTGCACGTGAGAACCTTCCCGGATGGGAGAGGTTGTGGGATGATTGCATTCAGAATGAGATCAGAAAGAACCATCTTGGGGCAGCCAAACAGGGGGAGGAGGATGACAATGTGGCATTGTTGGCAAGAGGCAAGAAGGGCAAAGCAAAGAAGGGTGCTTCCACCAGTGGAGGCATAGGGAAAGATAAAGGCAAGCAAGTGAACAAAGAGAAGGACTATTCAAAAGTCAAATGTTGGAATTGTCAAAAGACAGGACACTATGTTGTTGTGGTCCAGAGAAGAAAAACAAGAAAGGTAAAGAGAAAACCATGGCAGCTTCTACAGAGATAGAGGGCTTCTCAGAGAGCTTTGATCGGGAGATTGGGTTCATAGCTTGTGAGGCCTCCAGTGCAGGATAAGGTTTAGAGGGAGTGTGCACTCTCCTCTACTAGTAGAGCATCTTCTAGCATTTGGTATGTTGACAGTGGAGCTTCTTGTCAAATGACAGGAGTCAGTGAATACTTCTCAGAGCTTTCAGAGAGTGATACTGATATGGAGGTAGTACTTGGTGATGACAGCATTGTTACAGCAGTCGATGTGGGAACATTGACATTTGATAGGGAACCCAAATCTCCCTTGAAAGTGTCAGATGTTCTATATGTGCCTGGAATGAAGAACCTGATATTCGTCTCAGCACTTGAGGACAGAGGGTATGAGGTGTTGTTCAGGAGAGGGCAGGTGCTCATATATCCTAGGGGAACTCCAGCTGATTCAGCTAGAGTGATTGGAGTACACCATGCTAAGGTGTACAAGTTCTCATTTCAGCCCCTGATGGCATTGAGTAGCAGCACCCGAGACAGGACTAACAGTAGACTGTAGATCTAGCAGTTCAGAGTTGTGTGAGATTTGGCATCGCAAGATGGGTCACATGTATCATGGAGCCTTGAGGACATTGCAGGAGATCACCACTGGTGTGCCAGATTTCAGTTCTGATCACCTTGATGTATGCAAAGGATGTGTTATGGGGAAGTTTGCCAAATCCCCTTTTCCCAACAGTGACAGCAAGACGACAGGGATCCTTGACTTGATTCATTCTGATGTGTGTGGTTGGATGTCTCATGTATCTTTGAGTGGCTATGAGTATTATGTTTTATTCATTGATGACCACTCCAGGAAGACCTGGATTTATTTCTTGAAGACCAAGAGTGAGGTCTTCAAGCGGTTTCAAGAGTTCAAAGATCTTGTGGAGACCCAGACAGGTAGGAAGATCAAGGTACTCATGTCGGACAATGGAGGTGAGTTTGTTGATTTTTGTGCTGAGGCAAGCATTAAGAGGGAGTTCACGATTCCTTACAACCCCCAGCAAAACGGGGTGGCGAAGAGGAAGAACAGATCCATTGTAGGTGTTGCCAAAGCCATGCTTCACGATCAGGGGTTACCTTTATTTTTGTGGGCAAAGGCCTGCAACACTGTTGTTTATTGGCAGAACAGGAGTCCACATCATGCCTTGAGCAATGTGACTCCTGAGGAGGCTTTCTCTAGGAAGAAGCCTGATGTTGGGCACTTTAGTATCTTTGGGTGCCTTACATATTCCTATGTCCCCAAGGAGAAAAGGACCAAGCTAGAGCCCACTGCAGACAAAGGCATCTTTGTGGGTTATAGCGAGACCTCAAAAGCTTACCGGATTTACATTACTGCGAAGAGGAAAGTGGTTGTCAAGCGAGATGTAAAGTTCGAGGAGGAGAGGGCTTTCAGGAGGTCACGGGAGTTAGAGTATTTAGAGTCACCAGACCCTCAACAGTAGCTGAGTCAGTCACAGGGATCCAATGCACAAGATGCAGGAGGTCAGGGATCAAGAGGTACATCTATTACAGTGTCAGGTCCATCAGTGAGCAGTGGCTCTCAGAGTCAGGTGAGGGGATCTTCGGGCAGCATGCAGAGCAGTTCACAGGGTAGTCCACCGATGGACAGTTTGCATGGTACTTCAACTTCTATAGGCACAGGTACAGGTATGAGTTAAGTTGGCAGGCCTTCAGGATTTCATGCTTCTAATGATGATGAGGATTCTTTCACTCTGGTCAAAGAAGTAGGCTCAGGGAAGAGGAAGCCCAAGTGGCTTCAAGACACCTTGCACGAGGCCACATCAGTTGTTGGGCCAAAGATACAAGTCAGAGAGAGTAAACCACCTCAGCGGTTCTATAGTTACATGGCATTGGTAACAAGCATCGTTGATACTAAGCCTTCTAGTTATGAGGAGGCAGCCAGCCAGCAGGTCTGGAGAGAGGCCATGATGGAGGAGTATTCTTCTATTATGATGTTTGGGAGGTAGTGTCGAGGCTTGAAGGTAAATCAGTTGTTACTTCCAGATGGCTCTACAAGATAAAGCATGCTGCAGATGGCAGCATCGAGAAGTTCAAGGCTCGATTTGTGGCGAGATGGTTCTCACAGGTAGAGGGAGTTGACTATGAGGAGACCTTCGCTCCCGTAGCTCGATATACATCTCTTCGCTCCATTATATCGATTACAGCACAGATGGGTTGAAAGGTCCACCAGATGGATGTGAAGACTGCCCTTCTCAATGGCTTCATTCAGGAGGAAGTTTATATTGAGCAGCCACAGGGCTTTGATGTGCATGGGAAGGAGACCCATGTATGCAGATTGAAAAAGGCACTCTATGGCCTGAAGCAAGCTCTTAGAGCTTGGTACTCGAGGATTGATACATACTTACAGCAGTTGGGTTTCACTAAGAGTGAGGCTGATCCGAACCTATACTTCATTGCGGTAGGTGAGGAGCCTCTCATCTTGGTGTTGTATGTTGATGACTTGGTCATCACTGGAGCAGAGAGACTCATTGAGGGCAGCAAGAGAGATCTTACTTCAGAGTTTGAGATGAAGGATATTAGCTTGATGCATTATTTTCTGGGATTGGATGTGTGGCAAGTGGAGGGGCATTTCTTCCTGGGACAGGGGAAGTACATTGTGGATATTCTTAGCAGGTTTCACATGGAGGACTGCAAGCCCATGTCTACCACTATGATCACTAACTTGAAGAAGCTTCACGCTTCAGATTCCGAGTTGGTGGATCCTACACTATACAGACAGTTGATTGGTTCATCGATGTATTTGGTCAACACTCGACCAGATATATGTTTTGCAGTTAACACTATGAGTCAGTTCATGTGTGAGCCCAGGAGAGTGCACTGGGTGGCTGCAAAACACATTCTTCGTTACTTGCAGGGTACTGTGGATTTTGGTCTAGATTATAAACAGGGTGATGTAGTGAGACTGGCAGGGTACACGGAATCGCAGGTTGTGCTTCAGACAAGAAGAGTGCTTCAGGGAGTTGTTTTGGGTTGGGTTCGGCAATTATGTCATGGTTTAGCCGGAAACAACAGTTAGTTGCATTGACCTCAGCTGAGGCAAAGTATATGGCTACTAGTTTGGCTAGTTGTGAGGCCATATGGCTTCGCAAGATTTTGTTTGGCCTATTTGGTCAGACATTGAGACCTTTTGTGATTTACTGCGATAATCACAGTTGCATAAAATTCACGCAGAATCTAGCTTTTCATTCAAGACTATGTTCAAAAGGGAGCAATCAAGCTTAAGTACATTTCCACATATGAGCAGGTAGCAGAGATTTTCACCAAAGCCTTACCACGAGGCAAACATGTCTATTTCAGAGACAAGATGGGAGTGGTGAGAAACACCTTCCTCGGTAAGAGGAAGTGTTAAATTTTGGGTACCAGAGGACAAGTGGTTCCCTAAGGCTTCGATCTTTGGCCTAGGGAAAAGTGTCCACTTTATTGTATTTATTCTCCTAAAGTGACTTTATAAGTGGTAAAGTCAATCTAATTTAAAAGTGACTTTATAATTGATCAAGTTACAGTCTAATTTTAAAGTGACTTTATTAAAGTCAATGAAAAATTAGAAAGTGAAAAAGTGACTATAGAAATAAAAGGCTAAGTGGGTCTTTATTTAAGTTGGTGAGTTAAAAAATAGAAAGTGAGAATTAAATGCACATTTATTCTCAGCCCTTGACCTAATGCTATCTCAGCCATTGGATTTAGCGATTCCCCAAAAGTCACTTAGGGTTAGGGTAAAAGGAGAAAAGGAGAGAAAGATCATTCATTCTTTCATGAGCATTTGAGAGAGAAGGCAAGAGAGAGCAAGGAGAAAATTTATGAGCAGGGAGGAAGTGAAGGAGAGCAGCAAACCTTAGCACGCATCCCAAGGCAGAATTTGTACAGCAGAGTTTAAGCACGTTTTCCAAGGAGGAAAGGCGCAGAAATCAAGGAAGAGGGACATTAGGATTCAGCACGGATTTCGAGGCACGGATGGGCACATTTCTTGGGGCGTTTGGGCATGGATTTCGAGGAGGACTATTGTACTTTTCCATACATCCTATTCTGGGCATGATTTTCGAGGCAGTGGTACAACATTAAATGTTGTAATTTATTGTTGTTAATTTTGCTTTGCTATTGGCACATTTTCCAAGGCAGAGTTCAAGCACGGAAATAGAGATAAGTTGTAATTTGTATTTGCTGGAATGTTTACTGTGTATTTCAGTTTCTCTGTAAAAGATTTTCAGAAATAAAGAAGAGCTCTCAAACTAATTTCCCTAAAAGTTGTAGGGGGTTTTTCCAAGGTCACATTGACCAAAAATAACTGTCATTTTCTGTATGTGGCTATTATATTTTTATTGTGTTATATTTCTACATTTTCTAGCAGTGGGGAAATCTCCAAATTTGTGTTTTCAGAAATTATTGTCATTTCCAGATTTCAGTATTTTTATCATGCTTTGATTTAAAACTAAATGCATGGAGTGATAAGGGAAAATTGATAATCGGAGTGGGGATTGAAATTCTTCAAAATTCTGGAAACCCTCTTCTGCCTTTGTGCTGCTTCTGCATGAGCCCTACACAGTCACTGCGTTAGCCCTTCTTCCTTCAGCGTTGGCTTGGTTAGATCACCTCAGCCTCTCTCTAACGGATGCTCCACCGGCTGAGAAATATCTCTCTGGATGCTATCTCTTCCCCTCACTACTCAGATCTCTAGCTCGAATTTCTCAGCAAACCCCGCCCCAGAAATTTCAAACTCTAGATCAATTCGGTGTGTCTTTCCAAATGGCACTCAAGCCTTCCTTTATAGTCTTCTCGTTGAGACATCAACGACCGAGATTAGATCTCTAACAACGGCTAAGATTATAACATGACTTAGTCTCTGCCTTTTCTAGATTATTCTCACTCTGTTTTATAGGTGTCCTTTAATTATTTAATTTCCCTAAGTTAGACTTAGGGTCTCCATTAAAATAATTAATTATTTTAATAAAACATCAACCGAGTGGAATTTTCACAAACAATTTCTAGGTTCTTTTGAATACTAGTGTCTAAGCCTCTCCACAAAATTTGGGGCTTAGAGCACTTTCTGATGCTACAAAAAATCAACATTCTAATGGGTTGGGGCATGTAACACTGCAGTGTATTTGCAGAACAGGAGCCCACACAGAGTCTTGGGGAGAAAGACTCTTGAGGAGGTGTTTACCGACAAGAAGATGAAGTTTGGGCTCATCAGGATCTTTGAGTACCTTACATATTCACATGTCCCGGAGGAGAAGAGGACAAAGTTGGAACCCACTGCAGAGAAGGTATCCTATTGGGTTACAGTGAGACCAACAAGGCCTATCGTATATACATTCCTGCACAAAGGAAGGTTGTCCAGAGGTGGGATGTGAGATTTGAGGAGGAGAGGGCCTTGAGGAGGTCTCGGGAGGTTGATCAGGTCGAGCAGCAGGCTCCTCGGTAGGGGGCCACACCACAGGTTTCAAGAGCATCAGGTAGTACATCAGGATCAGGAGGGTCATCTACATCAGTAGTGATCGGGTGTCAGACTCCAGTATCACCAAGTGCAAGATCGTCAGTTGCATGATCTCCATTTATCATAGCAGAGCCTTCGTCGTCAAGAGGTGAGGTCACAGTTGAGGATTTTCCCATACCACCACAGGGGGCTACTACAGGGAAGAGGAAGCCAATACGGCTTTGTGAGACCCTGAAGGAGGCTCAGGAGGCTATGGGGAAACCCAAGTGACCAGTGAGGGAGAGTGGACCACTAGAGAGGTTGGGTGGCTTTGTGGCAGATGTTGTAGAGCCAGAGACGGCTAGTTTTGAGGAGGTCATCAGTCAGCAGATCTGGAGGGATGCCATGGTGGAGGAATATCTCTCCATCATGAAGAATGATGTCTGGGAGGTAGTGTTGCGACCTGAGGGTAAGTCAATGGTGACTTTTAGGTGGCTCTACAAGATCAAACATGTTGCAGATGGCAATGTGGAGAAGTTCAAAGCTCGTTTTGTGGCGCGAGGGTTCTCACAGGTAGAGGGAGTTGACTATGAGGAGACCTTTGCATCGGTTGCTCGTTATACTTCTATTAGAGCAGTCATATCTATAGCAACTAAGATGGGTTGGAGGATTCACCATATGATTGTGAAGATTGCCTTTCTCAATAGCATTATATAGGAGGAGGTCTAAATTGAGCAGCCTCAGGGCTTTGAGGTGCATGGGAGGGAGTCTCAAGTGTGCAAGCTTAAGAAAACCTTATATGGACTAAAGCAGGCACTGAGGGCATATTACAAGAAGATAGATGCCTACTTGCAGCATATGGGTTTCCAGAAGAGTGATGCAGATTCGAACCTCTATTTCATTACGATTGGTGACGATCCACTCATTATGGTACTATATGTGGATGATTTGTTATTACAGGGGAGGATAGACTCATCCAACACTACAAGAATGATCTTGCTTCAGAGTTTGATATGAGTGATATGGGGTTGATGCATTACTTCCTGGGGTTGGAGGTTTGGCAAGAGGATGGACATATCTTCGTGGGCCAGGGTAGGTATGCAGGTGATATCTTGAGGAGATTTCGTATGGAGGGTTGTAGACATATGGCTACTCCTATGATCACCAACTGGAAGAAGTTGCATGCTTCATATTCTGAGTTGGTAAACCCCACCTTTTATCGCAAGTTGATCGGTTCACTGATGTATCTGGTCAACACTATACCAGATATTTTTTTCGCAGTCAACACATTGAATCAGTTTATGATGGAGCCCAGGAGAGTGCATTGGGTGGCTGTGAAACATGTGTTACAATACCTACAGGGTACAGTGGATTATGGTCTGGATTATGTCAGGGGTGATGGAGTTAGATTGATTGGTTGCACAGACTCAGATTGGGTTGGCAATGCTAGTGACAGGAAGAGTACTTTCGAGTGTTGTTTCTCATTAGGCTCAATAGTTGTGTCATGGTTCAGCAGGAAACAAAGGTAAGTGGCATTGAGCAATGCAAAGGCAGAGTATATGGCAGCTAGTGAGGCAGGTTATGAGGCATTGTGGTTTCGCAAGATGCTACATGGGTTATTTGGTCAAAGGTTGAGACCAACTACGATATACTGTGACAATCATGTTGATTTTTGGTAGCATCGGAAGTGCTCTAAGTCTCCAAATTTGTGGAGAGGCTTAGGCACATGTATTCCAAAGAACCTCGAAACCGTTTGTGAAAATTCCACTTAGAATATGTTTTATTGTAAAAATTAATTATTTTCATGGGGACCCTAAGTCTAAACATAGGGAAATTAAATAATTAAAGGTTATTAATAAAACAGAGTGTGAATGATCTAGAAAAAGCGAAGATCAAGTCGAGTTATAATCTTAGCCGTTGATTAGAGATCTAATATCAGTCGTTGATGTCTCAACGAGAAGACTATAAAAGAAGGCTTGAGGGCCATTTGGAAGGATACACCAAGTGAATCTAGAGATAGAAATTTCTAAAGTGGGCAATGCTTAAGAAGACAAATCGATCTAAGTGATTCTAGTGCAGAGAGGGGCAGAGATAGCTTCCGAAGAGAGTGATTTTCTTGGGCGAAGAATCATTAGCGGAGAGAGGTAGAAAGAAATCCAGCAGAGCCAGCGCAGAGCCATAGAGGCTGACGCAGAGTCACGCAGGGCTACGCAGAGGTTGCGTAGTAGCCAAGAGTGTTTCCGAGATTTTACTGTTGGATCAGATTCAGAAGTCGGGATCTGGGTGTGAGACCGAGAGGCGAAGATCTAAGATTCTGGGAGGCAGATCGATCTACAGTTGGGGTGGTGCAGTGCCAAGAGGAGGTGACGCAAAGGCAGCACAGGGCCCTCCAGAGGTACCTCATCCAGCTTTCGGATCAGCAGGGAAATTCCAGTGATTGAGTGAGGTAAAACTCAAATTTTCTACCAATATTTCTCTCTCTGTAACTGAATAAGCCTTGTGGTATTCAGAGATGTATTCATAAATTGCTATTACTTAATAATAACAAACTCTCAGATCTGCTACACCGGTTTTCCCGCATTGGGTTTTTCCGAGGACTTTCGTCCAAAATAAAGGTGTCCTATGTGTGTATTGTTCTTTGCCTAGTTTCCTTGTTTCAGAATCATAATAAATTAAGTGTAGGCTGCTTCAGTAATTTACTTTATATTTCATGAAGAAATCTGAAATAACCATGTAATGTAATTTACAAGTAGATGAAGTAGATTCAGTTGGTTGCAGTAGGATTTCTGAGATTGTTAGATCTTGGAATTTTCACAAATCATAGTTGTATTAAACTCTTTGAGAATCCAGTACTTCATGACCGGTCAAAGCACATTGAGATCAGAGGGGAGCTGTGAAGCTTGAGTATATATCCACTAATGCACAGGTTGCAGACATTCTCACCAAGTCATTGCCAAGAGGCAAGCATGTATTCTTCAGAGACAGGATGGGAGTAGTGAGAAACAGCTTCCTCGGTAAGAGGGAGGTGTTGAAAAATTAAGGAGGGTACCAAGGAAGCGTTTCGCATGGTCTTTGTTCTCTATGCCTAGAAAGACACTTTAATAACTTTTGTGGTGGACTTGAGGTGTTATAATTAGGTCATGAGGGAAAAATGTATTTTTTAATGTATTATGTATCTTGTACTTATTATAAAAGTGATTTGTGTTATAAAATCACTTTATGAGGAAAAAGTACATGTGACACTTTAAAATTGAAGTGATTTTATATTTTAAAATTCACTTTATGAGAGAAAAGTAACCAAGGAGAAAACAAATTATAAAGCACTAAGAAGCCACTTCAAGATGGGTCCAATGTATGAGGGGTCCAAATCTTGAGAAATAATCTGAGCCCTCCAATCTAAGATCTCAAGATTAAATCACAGCCATCCATTCCTACGGTTGTCCCCAAGCAAACAAAAGAAAGAAGGAGACTATCATTTGCTCATTATTCTCAAGAGTACATTGAGAAGGACAGAGCAGCTTGAGAAAGGAGGAGGCTTCAAGAAGGAGAAATACTTTTACAGCAGAGAAAAGTTTGTCACCACAGGAATTCGTATCACTAGGAGGCTGAGTTTATGCTGGACAGGAGCTCGAATTTCAAGGTATGTGGCAGAGTATTTAATGGTTACAAGTTCTGGGATGTTTTCAAGTCTGAAATAAGTCTGTACCAGCATTAAGGAAGCTGGAAACCTTCTCACAGTCAGCCAAAACCCTTCCCGAAATTTTCAGGCCTGCTGAGAGAGATTCTCGGGGTTGCTGTGCTTGATTTTCGGGTCAAATCTGAGTGCAGACTGTAAGTGCCAGACTCAGAAAACATATTATACGTGTATCAAAGGAGTGGGCTGCTTCAGTTGTGGGTATTCTCTGCAAAAGGTAGCCTGAGTTTCAGAGAAGAACAAGCCCGATTTTTCAGTTAACCTGTGACAGTTGAAGAGGCACGATTTCCTGGGAATGAGGAGCAGTTCTGAGGTCCGAAATTTCTGCCGAAGAAAACTGGACCTTTGCTGAAGACTAAGGTCAGAATTCAGCTTTGACAAAGGACTTCAGTGATACCACTAAAAGGAAAGAGATAAGTTTCTTTTATGTATTTCTGTTGTATGAAAATTTCAAAGAAGCAAAATAAACTCCTTAGAAGACTGGTTTTCCCCAAGAGGCTCTGGGATTTTTCCAGGGTCAATTTGACCAAAAATCACATGTCTAATTGTGTGTGTGCTTGCTATTTTATTTGATGTGTTAGCTGTGCAAAAGAGTTGGTAGAATAGCTCATTTGTTTGATGTAAATGCAAATATCAGTGATATATTTCATGATGGGTTTGGGCATTAATCCATGCAAAACATAAAACTGGGTTGGGCTACAAATTAGACACAAAACTTCTACACAATGTAGGCCCGAAATACTCGCACAGCTGCCCGTGAAACTCAGACTGATTGAAGCAGATAGAAGGTAGGATTTCCAGCTATTTTAATGCTGGTTCTGAGTTATATTTAACTTGAAGCATGCCCAGAAACTTCAGCAAACGCATACACAGTCCTCTTCCCTGAGATTTGAACTCCTCCAAAGCTTTGAACTTGTTCTCTAGGGAATTGAATCACTGTGGCTTTAGTCTGTGTTCCTTCCTGTGGATTATTCTCACAAAAACCCTTTCCTCCTTGCTCCTCTTGCTCTCTCAAGTGTGAAGTGAGGAATGAGCTCCTTTTTCCTCCTTTTGTCTCTAGGGAAAAGATGAGAACCCTATCCCTAAAATCTAATGGCTGAGATTCGATCTCAAACCATTAGATCAAGGGTGGAGATTAGTCCCCTACTTGACCCCTCCTCATGTGGTCCCCTTCTTTTATTAATAGCCTCCCTAGTACTTTTAATGTTTTAGTACCATGGTCACTTTTTCCTCATAAAGTCACTTTTAGAATATAAAAGTCACTTTAATAATATAGAGTGTACTTGGTACTTTTTCACATAAAGTGACTTTTAAAACACAGGTGACTTAATAACTTAAAGTACCTAGTACAACTCCACATAAAAAGTACTTTAGCCCCCTTGATATTAATAAACTCATAATATCACTTAGACAAAAGGTGATTTATGTGTCTCCCTAGGCCAACAGGAGAAATGCCTAGGAAACACCTCCTTGGTACCATTTCAACAACTATTCCCTTTAACTCCATGCCTATAGTAACAACACCAGCAATCATAGTTGTGAATCCCTTCAACAAAGTGGATGTTAGTCAGTGTACTAATGATGCTAGGGACAAAGGCATTAACAATGCTTTTGTAGTGACCATTAGTGAAAGAAGCGAGAGGTTATCAAATACTAGTTTGAATTCTCTCTAATGCACTATGCCGACTTTATCATAAATTGTATATCAGTGGATTGCCTTATCTATCGCAAAAATGGGAGGTGATCCACGCCATTTGACTCAATGAACCAGGTGTGATGCATTTTCCATTCAGTAATCTGACTCAAGATCAGCTAGACCATGGCTAGCTCAGAAAAACCAAAAGCAAAGCCCCCAAGTCAGTCCCTATCAAGTTGCCTCGACTCAAAACCAGGCTTCCTATGAGAAAACTGTGGGATGCTTTCCCTACCAAGCTACAACTTCAATAGAAATGCGGAATTGACCCTCCCACCAAGTGCCTTACGATGATCAATGCTAGAACCCTTAACTTTACACAAATGCCCAAAACGAAACCCTCTGGACAGAAGAGTGTCGAGACTGAGTAGAATGAGTGGAAGGAGTGCCCAGGTCGAGGGCCACAAACCTGTGACTCTAATACCATTGTTAGAATACACCCGAATAGAGATAAGCATGAGATAAGTGTGATCCATTTTATTAATATGATATACATATAAATACATTATGTATGACCTTTGGATCCATCTTTGAAGATGTCTATAGGACTCCCAAAGACTATTCATAATCACTTGTGACTCTTCGTATCCTTCTCAAGTGAATAGTACAAAATACCATAACCCTAACAGATTAAGTTTCCAACACAATTTACATGGTCTACTGAATTGCCTATAAGTAATAATTATATATGGATTTGGTTCGTTCAAGACGCTTTTGTTTAGCATTAGTATGAAGGCTAGACCCATTTAATTAGCAGGTTGAATCTCGCATTTGATTATCCTGTTATGTTCTCCATCACCACACAAGGCCACTATATGTAGATTTGGATTCCATAACCCAAAGTTGCAGGCACCAATCCTTGGTGGATCTATCAACCTTCATTGAAGAGTATTTTAACTTCTTTTGTTTAATTCATCCCCTGCCCTCCAAACCTAATTTACAGGTCAAACAGCAGCATTTAGGGAATCCCCCCTACAGCCGGCATGCACCAACTTTGAAATAAGGGAAGCAAATGTGGTGGTGACATTGGGCATTACCTCTAACGTCGCACCAGGTTTGCTTTTAACATTATTAGGGACTTGACATTTCCCAGTGTATGTTTGGGTGAAAACAGCATTCTATAATTGGTAGTAGCTTGCACTTATCAGTAACTCTGCATAGTACGTCATCAAAGAGGATATTATACAGCTTTTAAAAATGAAAAAAAATAATAATACTGCATGTTTCAATGTGAGGGCATACATATCCCCTTTGAAAATTGGCTTGTGAAGCAAACCAGCAGCACAACAAAAACCTCTTTGAAATATCTCTCTCCGTGTTAGCACAAGAACATAATCTATATTTAAGGAATGCCACATATTTCCTACAAAGTGCTTAAAATAGTTTCAGTTCAGCAACTTTTCCTTTGCTTCAGCAGTCACCTGAAAAATTCCATGAGTGAATCCTTGCTTTTATAACTTTATTTAAAAAATGTATTTTCTTCCTACATCACATAAGCTTCCAGAATTCAAATTACTCTTTGCAACCATGATTTTTTATCGTATAGAATGCAACCATGTCATATAACACCGAAAACTCGACTATTTCAAACATCCTTCACTTGGTCTTTAGCAATACAGCCTCCAACCAAATCAAGAGATTTCAACAATCAACAAAAGTAGATGCCCAACGTAAATAAGAAGCAAACAATAGAAACCAAGCATGATAAGCATG
This sequence comes from Pinus albicaulis, assembly GCA_034641835.2. Lineage (NCBI taxonomy): Eukaryota > Viridiplantae > Streptophyta > Pinopsida > Pinales > Pinaceae > Pinus > Pinus albicaulis. The sequence goes on from CM076583.1 coordinate 178,739,324, forward strand.
TTGATAAAATAAGGAATAGAATAAATTACAATGCAAGATGAAGCTTACCAATCTGGGGCCCTCTTTATAATCATATGATAGTGCCGCAGCTGCCAATGCATCCATACTATTGTGGACATCCAGGCTGCCCTGCACTGACAAAATCAGGATTGATAAGAAAATCCAAACATGTCATTTAGCCTGACACAGATACCAAGTGATTCAAAATTTGAATCAAGTAAATTTATTCATAAATGCATACCTGAACTGGTAGCTGAGGAGGCTTGTTTAGTAAAAGTATTGCCGGGTCCTGGAATTTGTCATAATTGGAATTAACAAGAGACAGAAACACAAACTATTAAATAGCAGATATTGAAACTGATTATCAACAACTTTCCTTGTATAACACAAGACGCCTAATGTATTTTATCTCATCTGCATTTGGATAGAGTGTTCCTCTTGGTATAGGATCATATCTTTTATTAACTTTACTCGAATAGGCTGTCACAGGAAGATATATGACGGATCCAGTCTTCATAATATCTCTTGCTGAAATCTGAAATTAAACTGAGGTGAACAAAAGGCTATAATAAATGTGAACAGAGCTATAATTAGTAACACAAAGGCCTTTTTGAAGCTTTAGTAGAGAATGCTGACCACTTCCAGAAAATTCAAAACTAAATATGAGACTCAGGAGGCATTTAAGGTTTAGCAGTACACATTCGTATTCTAGCAATAGGACAAATATACCAATTTCTGCTGGGGCTTATGCTCTCCATGTCTTGTAATTGGACATACATCTAATGAATTTGCATACTCCATTTGAACCTGTACTTGCATCATAAAAATTTCACCTGATTTAATAACTCTGCAAAAGCAAGTTGAATATCAAAAAAAGGTTCTCTCATCAAAAACAAAAAAGCAGTGAACAGCCATTCAGAAAATGAAATCAAGACAAAAATGGCACTCAGTTCCACCAATAATGACATGAAAATTGTTTAAAGACATCAGAAAAGAAATCTGAAGGATAAGAAACAAGGAAATTATAGAAGCAACTATGCAATGTGTAGCGACTCAAACACTCACCTAAAGGCAACAGTCCTAATCCTAGGGGGAGAGCCACACACTGTCACCTCAGTGGCCTTGCCTCTCGATTTAAAGTTTAAGGGCAAGGAAGGAACTTCCTATCCTAAGGAGGGCTGTCCTCTAAGCAAAAGTAGCCAGGTCGAGTAGAGGAAAGGGCAAGTTCTTCTAGCTGAGCTTGACTAAAGCAACTTGAAAACTGATCTCAAGATAAAAGGACGTTGAAGCAAGAAATGATCAGCATATTAAATCACCAAATCATTCAAGTGATGCTTGGAAATAAATAAGTCTTGCTCATTATATACTTTACGAGTGTTCAATTTTACCATGAAACCTGTAGCATGGATGAAAAGTGTATCTGTGACAAAATAGATCATGAGTAATGTCCGTGAACGAGAAATTGCATCACTCATTCAACATAATCTTTGAATATTATCGCTATCATTGAGATGTCATGCCACTAGGGTAAGATCATGTGCCAAATATAATGTATGTCATAATGAAGGGACAACAGACTTATTATTTAACCACAATCATCCGATACACCAATGGTCATGTTAATACCATGTTGTATAAAAAAGATCCACAACATTGCTTAAGGTATATTTAATGAGCAGTGTTTTCAACAGGTGCTTCGCACAAAAACATCCACCACAGATTGTTTACCATTAATATCTCCTCGACAGTGCCCAAACGATGAAAGTGAACAGTGATGAATTAGCACACCAATCATTATGTCATTAGTCATTAGTGCTCAAAATAAAGGGATGTAGCAACATCTGAAAAACATCAATCATTGTGTGTGCGGGACAGTTCCATAATTGTTGTCAAGAAAACTTTTTTAGACATTCAAATCATACATTCACCATAAACGCTAAAGGTAAACAGTAAGCAAAATCATAACCACCAATCAATGCTATCAAGATAATGTAAAGGTGCCAGTGAATGTATAGTAACATACAGTGCTCTGAAGGCAGCAAATGATGCTTATATTATAGAGGCAACCCTTTATAGCAGATGGCTGTGACAGAAGGTTTACATTTTCAAGTTGATATTATGAAGCCACCTTTAGCAGATTATGACCATTTAAGACTAGAATATGTTTTGAAAATACTTGGAGCATCATTTATAGTGTGCTTCCTGGTGTATGTAAATAACGAGATTAGGCATACAGGAGATGAAATATTTGCTCAAGGAAAAAAAACCAGTACTGTCATCATATATTCAAACATTTGAACACCACATCGTGAGAATACCATACCAGAAATGGTCAAAAGATTGTCTTGATAGATTTGCTGAATATTTATTAAAAAAAAAAAAATATCGCAGAAATTTAAGATTGCTATGAGATTTCTCCACCAAATCTCCATGAGAAAATGAGATCAAGTGCACCTATATTTATAGAGAAGGTGCACAACTTCCCTTGTAATAAAATAATAATTTCTAGGCTATAATCCCCTAAATTAACCTGAGGGAAAAAAGGCCCTCTCTACAAATTAATTAATCTAAATTAATACAAAAAATGGGTTTTCTAATGTCATATGTACAAAGTCTATGTGCACAAGTCCACAAAGATGACCCTTCCCAAATGAAGAGGGAAAAATGAGGGTGCTGGTGTAGCGTCCAGACTCCAAAGGCCCTTTGATCGCATAAATTCTTCAAAAAGTCTTCAAATCTGCCCATCCACAGCCTCTAAGGTGGGAAAACCAGCCCCTAAGCTCTGTCTCCAGTGATCCCAAAGGGCAAGCTGGGCTTTCAAAACTGCCATGCAACATCCAATGTGCTGTCCAAGTATCTTCCAACATGGACAAGGATGCCTAAAAATAGGGGAAAACCAGCCACAATGCTTCAAATGATGGCTTATCCTGCCTTCAAAGAAATGCACGCTCACACACACACACACATATATATTAAAACTAAGACAGCTCGGCCCTCCAATTCTGCCCCAAATATAGGTCAGCCCTTAGAAATATTCATTAAAATTTGATATTAAAGAAAAACTCAGGTCGGCCTGGGAATTTATTTTAATGTTGCACTCACAGATATATACCCCCGAACTTCCAAACATTTTAAGTGTTCTGATCCTCTGCTCTGTAATTTCCTCTGGAATTCGGCCTGTACTGAAATCCACCTGTATTCCTTCTATTTTCGCTCTGCTCCTGTCTTATTTCTAAGGCTGGATCAACCCTATCCCTCTGTGAATTCATCAACAGGAAATAATATATTTGAACCAAGCCGAGGTTCTCACAATTCTACAAAAGTCCGACCTCTGTCTATAGTCCTGTTACCCAAATGACCAGATTATGCACTCAAGATGTCCCAGCTAATCTGTGGAAGGTGGACCATTGCTTGATTCCCGAGTGCTTAATCTTCTTTAGAATTGGCTGTGATCTTATTGTTTACAATATCCTTTCTGGAAAAATTTTGCTACAGGTGCCATTCCACAGGTCTGAAATTTATATATTGGCAAGAGTGATCAGCAAAATCTCTGTATAGCCATGTCACTAGTCCACATTAGGCCAACCCGTTACAAAGCAGGAAACTTTACACCTTACTCTCGCATATGCATGGATCCATTTGGAAGCTTTCTCTACATGAAATAGTGCACAGAAATACGTTGCTGAGATGGACCCCCAATACCATGTCCTGCAGCTGCCATTGCTGAACAATGTAGAATAGCAGAGGCCTGTGGCACAAGTTTATTGGTTAATGAGCACTTCCACTACATTTTCCCTCTCAAGCTTCAATGTCTCTTATGACATGCCAGGCTTACATAATTCAGCGCAAAATTCTTCCATATATCCTTTCATTTTCTTGATGATCTTATATATTTGTGGCTTCATCAGGATCATCCCAATCTAGCTCTAAGATCTTTGATGGATTATTCGCGTTTTCAGAAAGATGAAGACAGAATTGGTTAATGGCCAAGATGTTGCATGCATCTTTATCAGTCATGAATTGTGACCTCCAATACTGAAATAAAAATAAAAATTTAATAAATTAAATATAAAAAATAAAAATAAAAATCAATCAAAACTTCAAATGAAGTGGTGCTGGTAGGGTCACAGAGATCATTGATTTGACATGTTCCAAGGGACTCAATGAATAATTTCACCAAAGTACCTTGGTGGGTGATGCCCTCTCTCGAAATATATGAGATGAATTCAGCTATATGATCAAGTACGAATAATGGATTACCATTAAATCTTGGGATATCAGGGAATATCTCACACAACTTTGAAGGAGCCATTCTTTTGACTTTTGCATAACAATCAAGAGTAGAGTCGCCAAGATGAATTCAAAATGCCTTGAGAGATGCTTGCTTCACCCTACAAGCATTGCCTTTGAGGTTCAACGGAAAACCAAGGTTCGTTCTCCCAATAGTCACCTAATAATGATTTATATTGTCGTTAGGGAAGAAGGTAAGTATTTCATAAAGATAGACTCGCTTCGTCCCTGACAACGGCGCCAAAATACTACCACAAAATCCAGCAGGACTTAGAGAGGGAAACCCTATAATACAAATAGCTAGACTAAGTGTTGACAATGGGGTAGAGGTCCAATGTCACCTTTGCCAAAACCCCTTGCTCTTTTCAGATTTTCACTGATGGGAAAAGTCCCGTTAGGAAAGAAATCACTTAAAATAGATATGCTAGGTATATGGCACAAAGTGATCAAGCTAGAGCTCATTCAAAAGAGAGACTCAATAATGCACAATGCTTCGTAGAAGAAAACCGCTCTCAAAGAAAAGCTCAAGACCTAGGGTTTGAGATGTCTTGAGCTTTTCAATGGGTATAGGTATTCACAAGGTCAAGGCCCAGGAGAAAAGGCTTCTTATGATATACTTCAACAAGTACTAAGTTCATACAACCTTCAAGGAAGTCCTCAAGTTGAGGGTGTGAAATTTTCAAACTAAAACACTACTGCAGTGATAGATTTATAATTATTTCGCCTACTTATTTATGATAAGTTATTTAAAGATTTTCTTCCAGTAAATTCTAAAATAAACACAACTGCAGTATTCACTTAACCTTAAGCAGAAAATAGAACAAAACACATATAACGCAATAGAAACAATCACATGAACACAGTTATTTTTGGACAATTGTCCCCAGAAAAACCCAATGCGGGAAAACCGATGTAGCAGATGAGGGTTTGTATTATTCTTCAACAAGGAAAATCTTTTACAAGAATTAGACGAGCAAACTTCTAGAATACACCTGAGATAAATTCCCCGAATCCTCTGGGAGAATTTCTGACACCCAGAAGACACCCTAGCTCCTTCTGCATCACTCTGCATGATATTTTACGCAGTACCTGCGCTGGACTGTGTCACACTGCGTGGGGACTCAGTGTTGCTACTCAGCGTTGTTCTCTGTGGCCCTCTACGTCCTCCTCTTGCCTTTCTCTGTCTCTACTGACTTCCCCTTCCTTCTTCTACCTCTGCAACTCTCCCTCTGAAATCGAATTCTCTTCCTTCATAATCGATTTCCTTCGGGTACTGAGTGGGTGTCCGGCTTGCTTTCCAAATGACCCTCAAGCCTTCTCTTATAATCTTCTCCTTGATGAATCAATGGCCGAGATTAGATCTCTAATCAATGGCTAAGATTAAAGCATGACTTGATCTTCATTCTCTAGAAGATTCTCACTCTATTTTATTAATACCCTTTAATTATTTAATTTCCCTAAGTTTAGACTTAGGGACCCCATTAAAATAATTAATTATTTTAATAAAACATGAACCAAGTAGAATTTCCATAAACGGTTTATGGGTTCTTTAGAATACTGATGTCCAAGCCTCCTCACAAAATATGAGACTTGGAACACTTTCCAATGTTACAAAAATCAAGACTCCCTCTTAGCGAGGAAAGTGTTCAAGCAAAATGCCAACTGCATATGCTCTGACCTGAAGCATCTACTGCTTTGCTGATGTCCCAGCTGCTGCCCCTCATTTGATGCGTTGTTGCCCTCTGTACTGCTGCCCATGACACCATATCTATCACTGCCTCATCTGTATTGCAGCTCCCTCTGAATTTCGAGCCTATCCATTCCTCCTACTAGAATGGACTTGACCATCCGCATCTTTTCTCTGAAGTAAGCAAACTTAATCTTATCCAGAGCTTTCGTGAGGATATATGCCACCTGTTCCCCTGTAGGAATGTACTTCAATTGTACAACTCCTTGTTGGACATAGTCTCTGATGAAGTGGCACCTAATGTTAATGTGCTTCGATCGATCATGAAATACAGGATTTTCTGAGAGCTTGATGCAACTCTGATTATCACACACAATTTTGGTCGATTCCATCCTGTTCTTAAGTAAGTTCATGAGCAACTTACGAAGCCATATGGCCTCACACGAAGCTGTGCTAGCTGTCATATATTCAGCCTCGGCTGAGCTCAGTGCCACGGATTTCTGTTTCCTACTGCACCAGGAAGTCATTCCTGATCCGACACTGAAACAATACCCACTGGTACTCTTCCGATCTACTGGACTTCCAGCCTAATTTGCGTCAGTGAAACCACTCAACTAGATTTCATTGCCCTTGGTGTACCTCGATCCAAACTCTACTGTCCCCTTCAAGTATCTGAGAACACGTTTGGTTGCTGCCCAATGAACCCTCCTTAATTCTACCATGAACTAACTAAGGGTATTCACAGCCTAACAGATGTCTAGTCTAGTGTTGACCAGGTACATCAATGATCCTATGAGTTGCCTATACAAGGTAGGATCAACCTCATCATCCTCGGACGTGTTGATTTTCTTCCAGTTTGTGATCATTGGTGTAGCCATGGGTCTACAGTCCTCCATCTGAAATCTCTTCAGAATCTCTGTAGTATATCTTCCTTGCCCAAGGAAGAATTCTCCATTCTGCTGCAAAACTTCCAAACCCAGAAAATAGTGCATCTGCCCTAAATCCTTCATGTCGAATTTTGTAGCCAGATTTTCCTTGTAGTCTTTAATGAGCCTAAATGATCCAATCAAAAACAAATCATCTACATATAACACCAATATTAGAGGCTCATTCCCTACTATCAGATAGTAGAGGTTGGGATCTACGTCACTCTTGACAAATCCCATCTTCTGTAGGTAGCTATCAATTCGCCTATACCAAGCTCTAGGGGCTTGCTTCAGTCCGTACAAGGCTTTCTTAAGCCTGCACATGAGTTTTCTGCTCATGCATCTCAAAGCCCTCTAGTTGTTCTATGTATACTTCCTCTTCTATCAACCCATTCAAGAACGTAGTCTTGACATCCATCTAGTGAATTTCCCATCCCATCTACGCTGCAAGGGATATGACAGATTTAATTGAAGTATACCGAGCTACAGGGTCGAAGGTTTCTTCATAGTCGATCCCTTCCTTCTGTGCGTACCCCTTAGCCACAAACCTGGCTTTGAATTTCTCTATGCTGCCATCTGCAGCATATTTAATCTGGTAGATCCATCTCGAACCTACAACCGACCTATTTGGAGGTCTAGGAACTAATTCCCAGACATCATTTGTCATGACATAGTTGTACTCCTCCACCATAGCATCTACCCACACCTGATGCTGAGCTGCCTCCAGAATACTAGAGGGTTCTCCAACCTGTGCTACCAATGCCTGGTACCTGTCTGGTTACATGCGTTCCCTCTTCTCATTTCTAGGAGCTCCAACAAACTCTTTTGCATCCCTCAGAGTCTGTTGTAGTTCTTTGCTCGTCCTTCCACTGGTGGTGGGTGGATTCACCTACTCTCCTTCTTGCACTTCCTCGGAAAGCTATCCTTAGGATCCTTGTGCCTTGGAGAGGCACAAGAGCCATCATCCGTAGGTCGTTGTGGTTGGACCAGAGAATCCTCCTCAGACTGCATAGCTGAAGACATTTCTCGAGACTTCTTGAAGGCTCTCTCCTCCATGAACTTCACGTCTCATCTTATTACTATCTTCCTACTCTCAGGTATATAGATGCGGTAAGCCTTCGCATTCTCGCTATATCCCACAAGGTACCATTTTTCTGCAGTCTGATCCAACTTCTTCCTCTTCTCATCGAGTACATGGCAGTGCGCTATACTGTCAAATATCCTAAAGTGGCTCACTTCAGGCTTGCTACCAGTGAACACACTCTCGGGAGTAACCTTACCCAATGCGTTATGAGGGACCCTGTTCTGCACATACATAGCTGTGTTACAAGCTTCAGCCCACAAAAATTTGGGCATGTCTTGATCATACAGCAATGCCCTTGCAGCTTCGGCAATAGTCATGTTCTTAGTTATGAATATAATTCATAACAAATAAATAAATAAATAAAAATGTAATTACTAAATAGTCAAATAGGATTATGTTAAGTAGTCATTAGTTAACTGAAAAGGCATGTTTAAAAGACATGCCCAGTCATGAAAGGCCACTTGCCTAGGTATTTAAGCAGGGCCTCATTGTAACATTCAATCAGCACATATACATTTTATATATTAATAAATTATTATTACAAATACCTATTGTGTATTTTTACAATTAAAGTCAACAAGCTATCAGTTTTGTTTTTTCAGTGGTATCAGAGCCATCGGAACCATGTTGCACAATATAGTCTTACGAGCCTATGAACGTAGTTTACGAACCTGTGAACATAGTTTACCGTACAATGTGCCATTACGTGTAGATCCTGAAGAAAGTGAGAAGATTGGAAAAATTCAAGAAAAGCTTCAGCAATTAGAAAAGTCATGTGCAGAAGCTACAACCCGTTTTAAGAAAATTTATGAAGGAATCCATAATAAAGCTGAAGATGTTGATCAGAATGACGAATATGAAAAATATATCAATCAAGATGGTGGAGAAGATGAAGCAATAGATGATCACGATGAAGCTGATATAGATCAAGATGAGGTTTCAGATGAAGATGATGTGGATGAAGACTATCTTGAGAAACAAGAAAATAAACAATATCATAAGAATGAGGAAGATGTTATGTCAATTTCAAATAATGAGGAAAATGCAGGTGATCTTAAAGACAAAGAATGCGTTAACCAAGAAAAAGATATTCAAAGGATGGAAACTGAATGCACTCCAGATAATGCTGCCATATTTAATATCCCTATGGAAAGAAGTGAAGAAATAAATCCCAAGGAAGGAAATATCATTAATTCTCCATCAATATCTATCATAGTGCCTCGATCTACTTTTGGTAAAAAATCCTTGGAAGAATCTGCAAGTAAGGATAAGTGAATGCTCATCCGTAGAGGGAAAAACCCAGTTCGAAATATAAATTAGGTCATTGATTCAGGAAATCAAGAGGAATTGAATTCTGATTCAGAAGATTTCGATATAAATATGGGCAAGGAATCTTATGCCAATATTTCACTTGGGAATTGGAATTATTTTGCAGCAGTTTGTAATGAGAAGAAGGATTCAAAGCTGGAGGCCACACATCTTGAAAAAGTTAGAGAATTTTATTGTAAAGTACGGGCACAAAGGGAGACACATCAACACCTAGAATTGGACTCTGGATTCGTTGATCGCTATGTGCAGTTCATTTTAAATCCTCTAACCAAATCATTGCATAGTCCGCATAGGGAGACTATTGTTGTGTTTGTTGTCTGAATTCATTCTGTAGTTATTCTGCCCCTCATTTCTGCATCAACTACGTATACTATCACCATATCCCTGCAGCATTTAAACCTTGATCCATTAGCAGAAAACCCCGATCAGTCTGTTGTCACGTACCCTATTCGTCGTTTGGTCAGAAATTTTGTCATACTGCCGATTGCATCTCGGTTCCCCACCATCACGTCTATGCCCCTATACCGTCATCTCCCTAATAACCCCAACCCTGTTCCCCACCGCCATTGTTCCGCCAGCGACAGGGAAGCCACAACCTGTGGTACTATCCCCACTGCCGACAAAGAATCTGCATTACTATTAAAGGGAAGTGTTGTTTGCCGCCAAACATCGTGCCCCCGTCAACGGTCAAGAAGGCGAGTCCTAGCACCGATTCGACGTGGCTCTGTGCGAATAAGTCGTGTTTGATACATCGGTTCGTGGTCGAGAAATACACATATATTAAACCTTATAAATCAACACACGACGAGAAGTGGGAAAAAGAAAAAGACTCTCTCGGCAAGATGCCGAAGACTCCTTACCCGACAGTTCCGACAATCACCGTTCTGCAACCACATTGCCCCGCGTCAGCGAAAACCTGCCAGACTGTCTTTCCGACGCCTCGAAGATGTGCAGACTCGCACGATTCTACAAGTAGTGTTTAATTACAGGTAAAACGGCGTGGTTTTTCCCTCCACGGCACAAGGTCAGCAGACAATTTCGGTACAGTATAACGTTACAGGTTTTAATTTGTGAGGGTTGGCTAGAAGCAATGTAACGACTTGTGATGTTCGATCGATATACATAACGAAGTTAAAGTTATATAAACTTTATATAATTTATCATTATATAATTTTAAAAAATAATAATAAATATAATTAAAAAAATTATTATTACCAAAAAAAAAAAAAAAACTTAACCCAAAATAATATTACCGGCAATTTATACAAATCGAGGTATCAGTGACATCACGTTCCATACACCAATATGACAAATGCAAGATGAAGACAATTGCCAACAATATAGCTTTGAGGACAAAGCTCCTGAAGGAAGGGGTAATGTTATGAATATAATTCATAACAAATAAATAAATAAAAATAAATGTAATTACTAAATAATCAAATAGGATTATGTTAAGTAGTCATTAGTTAACTGAAAAGGCATGTCTAAAAGACATGCCCAGTCATGAAAGGCCACCTGCCTAAGTATATAAGCAAGGCCTCATTGTAACATTCAATCATCACATATACATTTTATATATTAATAAATTATTATTACAAGTACCTATTGTGTATTTTTACAATTAAAGTCAACAAGCTATCAGTTTTGTTGCTTCATTCTTCTTCTCTACGACCACATTTTGCTCCGAATTACATGGAGCAGTCCATTCTCTCTTGATGCCTTCCCTTGCGCAGAACCTTGTGAAGTCCTTGTCAATGTATTCTCCACCATTGTCTGATCGCAATGTCATGATCCACTTTCCTGTTAGATTCTCCACCAGAGCCTTAAACTCTTTGAATCGCTCAAAGAACTCGTCTTTGGTCCTCAGAAAGTAGATCCATGTCTTTCTAGAATGGTCATCGATGAAGGTGACAAAATACTTTGCACCACTGAGAGCATTCGTGGACATTGGTCCGCAAATGTCTGAGTGTATTAATCCCAACACACTCTTGGCCCTATTATTGCTTCTTGAATACGCTGCCTTGTCATAGTTCCCTAATACACACCCTCTGCAGAGACCGTCTCGCTTGGTGCTAAGTTTTGGAGCTCCCGTGACAGTCTTCTTGAGAATTCTCAAGGCTCCATGATGTAGATGCCCCATTCTTCTATGCCATAATTCATTCAAATCTCTTTCATCAGTACTACCTATCAGTGCCATTGGGGACTCAAGTTGTAACTTGTACAGTTTATGGCTCATGACTCCAATTTGTGCCTTCTTTTTCCAACTTGGGTGTTTGACATAAACTTTGTTGCCAATAAAGTATATATCGTAACCCTTGTCCCGAAGCTGAGACACTGAGAACAAATTCATCCCCAATCCTAGTACATGCAGTATGTTGGTGGCTCGAAACTTGTTGCCAGCTTCTGTTTGAAATATTATGATGCCTCTTCCGACAGGGGTACATTTTGCCTTGTTTCCATACTAATTTGAAAATTCATCTGCTCCTCCTGGTAGCTTGAGAAGCATTCTCGAACTCCCGTCATGTGAGAAGATGCTCCATTGTCAATATACCAGATCTCTGGAGAGGCCATGCTTTGACACACAAGCAAATTCCTCTTTTAGTCTGGATACCAAAATTAAAACATCATGATCCCTCTGTTCCACCATGCGTTCTGGAGAACTGTGTGAACCCTTCCGAGCTGATGTTGCATCACTGTCTGACTTCCATTCCATTGCAGAACCTCCTCTTCTATTACTCGTCTTTTGCTCTAATACCATGTGAAATTTTCAGACTGAAACACTATTGTAGTGATAGATTTATTTCGCTTACTTATTTATGATAAGTTATTTACAAATTTTCTTCCAGTAAATTCTGAAATAAACACAACTGCAGTATTCACTTAACCATAAGCAGAAAATAGCACAGAACACATATAACGCAATACAAACAATCACATGAACACAGTTATTTTTGGACAGTTGTCCTCGGAAAAACCCAATGCGAGAAACTGGTGCAGCAGATGAGGGTTTGTATTATTCTTCAGCAAGGAAAATCTTTTACAAGAATTAGACAAACAGAGTTCTAAAATACACCTGAGATAAATTCCCCGAATCCTATGGGAGAATTTCTGACACCCTAGCTCCCTCTGCGTCACTTTGTGTGATCTTCTGCGCTGGACTGTGTCACTCTGCATGGGGACTTAGTGTTGTTGCTCAGCGATGTCCTCTGTGGCCCTATGTGTCCTCCTCTTGCCTTTCTCTATCTTTGTTGACTTCCCCTTCCTTCTTCTACCTTTGCAAATCTCCCTCTGAAATCGAATTCTCTTCCTTGAGAATCGATTTCCTTCGGATACTGAGTGTGTGCCCGGCTTGCTTTCCAAATGACCCTCAAGCCTTCTCTTATAATCTTCTTGTTGATGAATCAACGGCCCAAATTAGATCTCTAATCAATGGCTAAGATTAAAACATGACTTGATCTTCGTTCTCTAGAATATTCTCACTTTGTTTTATTAATACCCTTTAATTATTTAATTTCCCTAAATTTAGACTCAGGTATCCCATTAAAATAATTAATTATTTTAATAAAACATGAACTGAGTGGAATTTCTACAAACGGTTTCTAAGTTCATTGGAATACTCATGTCCAAGCCTCCTCACAAAATATGAGACTTGAAACACTTTCAAATGCTACAAAAATCAACAAAGGGGAAAAGAACTAGGGTTTCCCTCTTGGAGCAAATCTTGGGGCAAGAGATTTTATGGATGAAATTTGAGTGGATGCCCACCAAACTTGGAGAATAGGTAGCCTAAACCCCAAGCTTGATGTTTAGGCTCTCAAATCACCAGAAAGCCTCATCCCTAAAATTTCGCTGCAAGCCCTATATTTTTACCCTAGCCTTAAAAGGGCCAATTTTAGGGGAGAAAATTAAGGAGAAATTTTGGGATTGATCACCAATGCCTTGGACCAATGCCTTGTCCTTTAGGCATATGGAGTCAAGGATGAAATAGATAAGTCAAATCCTTTCTAAGGAGGCTAAAAATTGATGCCCTAGGTATCAACTTTTAGCATTTACCCACTTCAAAAGAAAATGAAGTTTGAAGGAGAGAATAGAGATTTGCTCCACTAGGAACATTCATTACATGTTGTACAATGAATAACATATGCAATACACAACTAGATAGTCTTTTAAAAATAATTTTCAACAATTAGTGCACAAAATAACATAACCCAGAAGCAGCAATTTCATACATTCAACAATTTTAAGATGGAGAATATTCAACAATAAGCACTTACAAGATAACATGTAGTATATCCATCCATTATCCAAAGAAGTAGCTCCAAAGACAATCAAAAATAGCTTTCGAATATCAAAATGCATCCAATAGACCTCCAATAGCCAAGAAGGAACAAGTGTGAAAATCCTCTAAGAGGTTGAATCCCATGTGTGATGATGATGAGAGACTCAAATGAGGCCTCTCTTATTTATACATGTCCAATCAAGTCTAATTTTGGCCTAAAGCCCCTATTCATTGTCAAATGATGGGCAACAACTAAGTGTGGTTACAAGCCAACCACATAGCCAATCTAAAATCATAAAGATAAATCCACAATAGGGTCAAAATGCTGACATCATCACTGCGTGGGTCACTAGGAGGTATGCATTGAACTCTCTTTATGCCAAAGTGATTCAAGAGGGCTCCATAAGTCATCTACTAGGGGTTGGCCCCAAGATATCCATGCAAATCATCATGTGGACCCCAATTTTGTGTTTGGGGCACAAAATGGGTCTCATGGGCCTCCTGGTGATAGAATAGCTTGTATCTGCTCCAACGTTGAGGCTTCAAAGGATGATGCTAGCCCTCCCATGTCTTAATAAGGAGACAAATCTCATTTGAGCCTTAGATCAGCGGCCAAAATCCTTATATATAGCTAAGTCTGTTGGGGGCACACTGGTCCAAGTGCATCATCTTGTGAATAATGTGGGGCAAGGTGCAGACTACTAGGGTGTTGTAGGTGCCCATGATGTGGAGCGATGGTATGCAAGTGATAGGAGTCCCATGGCTCTCAACGCTTCACCTATAGGGTGTCATATGTTCCTCTAGTGAACTTGGGCCCCAGTTAAGTTGCCCAACCCGTGACGGAAACCACCTGCCACTCAAACATAATGTGCAGTGCTACATTTTCACCATCAAGTACAATTAATCATTAGTGCATCTAAGTGAACCAAGCTTGTTAATCAAGGGCATATTGAGACTTTCTATGGGGCTTCTTTTCCAAAGTTGGGGTTTTAATCTTGTAATATTGTTACCTCCCTAAGTAGGAGTGGCTAGTAAACAACCCTATTAGGTGTTCCTAGCCCCTAAGGGGAAAGACATGTCCATGGAACATCCTTCAATTAATAGGTGGCATGTGAATAATGATGGAAAGGAATGGGGATGAAGGGATCTCAAGGCCAAACACGATAGGTACAAGGATAGCAATAATGAGGGAAACCCACATATTGGGTATAGAGTTGTGAGGAGGGCGCAATCATGGTTACATGAGCTACCCCATCCTTTGTTTTCCCACCCTTCTTTATTTTCCTTTTTCTTTTTCTTAATTTTTATTTGTATTACAGTATTACTGCTCGAAGCTCCAGGAAATGAGAACATGTCGTGTATGATATATAGCAGTGGTTTACCCCCTTAAGGTGGGGCAATTCATTGCCCACCAAGGGTTGGGACATGCATGGGATTCTTTAATGATGTAATGGGGCACTCATGGGCCCTAGTAACCAGGGAGACGGCTATAATGACAAGGGGTAGAGCTCATGCTTAGCTTTTGCCCACGTGCTATTATTAAATGTCCCAACCATCTTTTGCATTTTATTATTTTCATTTTCTTATATGCTTTTACTTTATTTTAGTTGCATCATCCTTCGAGGCAACGTTTCCAGGCCAAACCCAGATATGTGGACAATGGGAGGGGGTGTACCAATGCCCTACGAACCCAGTGGTCATGTGAACCTAGAGAAGGAAAAATGTGAAATAGGGCTCATAATGTGCAAAGGGGAGTGAAAAATGTGAAACGTGAAAATAGCTCCATGCTACCAAAATGGGGTTCCCAAAGTACTGCCCTTCCTAAAGCAAAAGGCCAATAGGGGAGATCCCATGTCACTAGGATTGAAGATTAACTCTCCCACTTAAGGTGAGGGAAAAAAACCACAGTCTGTTAATTTTTGTAGCATTGGAGGTGTTCTAGTCTCGAAACTTTGTGTAGAAGCTAAAACACAAGATCTCCATAACCCAAAAATTGTTTCTAGAAATTCCTCCTAGAAGTGTCTCAATTAGATTATTAGCCTATTTTTTTAATATTTCTCCAGTCTAAACTTAGGAAATCTGGTCAATTAATCAGAATTAATTGAGATAAGGTGTGAATCATCTAAAAACTCACATGGATCAACAAGAAAATAATCTGGGGTGTTAATTAAGATTTAATCTTGGTCATTGGAGGTTCAACAGAGGATTATAAGAAGAAGTCGATGGGTAGATGGAGAATACACTGATGAGAACCACAGAGAGTTTGATTTCCCTGGAGAATTCGATTTTCTAGAGAGCCAGCAGTGTTGTAAGAGTTTGAGCTTCAGTAGGGAAACAGAGACAAAGAGGGACAGGGGTAGTGAGTCCAGAGGAAAGTTTTTCCAAACCTGGAGAGTCAGCTACAGGAGGTCGAGTTCCTCAATGAGGTTGCATAGTGCTAGCGCAGAATCTTCAGAGGCAGAGTTCGATTTAGTCAAACAGAGGGTCAACTCAGTTGTTGGGAGGCCGGGAAGATTTACACAAGGGGTCAAAGAGTCATTTTCAGAGGTTGGATTGGGCAGACGGCTTGATCATTTGCAGCTCCAGGTAGAGCATTCTAGTGCATGCACAGATTTAACGCAGGGGTTTCGTGGATCCCATTCAGCATGCGCAGATTTAACGCAGGGGTTTCGTGGATCCCATTCAGCATGCGCAGATTTAACGCAGGGGTTTCGTGGATCCCATTCAGAGCCAGTTTCGGAGTTGGGTCAGTGTCGGGTGAGACAAAATTTGTCTCACTAATTTTTGTGGCCAGTTTTCCTATAGTGTATTGCCAGTTTGTGCATCCAGATTGTACTCAAAAATTTCTCACTGCTGCTTAATAATAAAAACCCTTAGATGTTGCATCGGTTTTCCGAAGTTAGGTTTTCTCGAGGACTTTTGTCAAAATATAACTATGTTAATTTTTTATGTGTGTGCTAGAATCTTTCTCAGTTTCCAGTTTATATTTCGTAGAATTTAATTTGGTGAAAATTGCAGTAGAGAATTACTCGTTTTTCTGGGCAAATAAACAGTTAATTAATTTACATTTAGGAGAATAATTTCCAATCGCTACAATAAAATTTCGTAGCGAAATTTTCTAAGCTACAGAATAATTTCGTAGCGACGAAATTTTCACATGGTATCAGAGTGAGGATCAGATCAGTTGCTCAGAGATGAAGAGGGAGAAATTCTTTGTTCAGAGGGAGCAGCAGCACAATTTTTCCAAGGATTGCGCAAATCCTAGCCATGCAGTGCGACTGGAATAGCAAAAATTTGATTTCCAATTGCGGCAGGCAGGAAAAGTTCGAATAGCTCAAGGCAAGACTCAAGCAGGAAGAGGTAGAGCCAGGAAATAATTTTGGAGAGCAGCGCAGCAGAATCATTGAGCAGATCCGAGTGAAAGAGGAAAAGAAATAGCACACATGAGGGAAATTTCTCTCAGAGGGTTTCTAGATCAAAAATTTGATTTTCCCAGATGCAGATTCAGCAGTTGAGCAGAGGAAGAGGGAGTTTCCAGACCAGATTTAGAGATGGCCATAGTTGGGCTCAGAGATCAGCATAGGTTAGAGGGAGCCTCCAACTACGTGATCTTGAAGGCTAGGATATCCTTCTAGATGACTATAGCCTGAACACCTATGCATAGAATGTGGTAGCACTACCTCAGGGTGTTGATCAGCTCAAGGAGTACAGGAGGGAAATGGAAAAGGCAAAGAGGATGATTTTGGATGGAGTCTGAGACCATCTAGTCTCACATGTGGCAGACAAAGGTACAGCCAAGGAGATGTGGGATGCTCTTTCTGAGCTATTTCAGAGTTCTTTCGAGCAGCGAAAGATGTTTCTCTAGGAAAAGTTGAGAAGCATAAGGATGCAAAAGGGCGAGAGCATAGATGGCTTCCTCACCAAGATTCATGAAGTCCGAGATCAACTATCATTCGTTGGGGAGGCACCCCAACCCACAGAGCTTGTACAATTGGCACTGAATAATGTCTCAGATGAGTGGCAGGTATTTGTCCAGAGTACCTTGGGCAAAGACACCTTGCCTAAGTGGGACAAGATGTGGTTCGATCTACAGCAGGAAGAGTTGAGGTGGGCTCTAGTAAAGAGTACCGTTACCAGTAGTAGCAGCAAGGGCGTGAAGGATGAGAAGGAAGAAGAAAATGTGGCCCTAGCATCTAAGGGTCCCAGTCAGGGGCAAGGGTAAAAGAAGAGGAAGAAGGACCTGTCAAAGGTCAAGTGCTTCAGATGTAGTGAGTTTGGTCACTACAGTATGCAGTCTCCTCTAAGGAAGAAGGGCAAGGCAAAGAAGCAGGACCAAGTGACAACGTTTGCGGAGATCGACAAGTTATCCTCTAGGTTGGAGGAAGATTTTGCTATGTTTGTAGCCATACCTCCAGGAAAGATGTGGGGCGATTTGGAGTTGTAGTCCCAGAGGTGCAGACATAGGCCCTTAAGGTGTCCTCCTCATTGATCATTACCCTGCTACGGGGGCCCACAGTAGAGTATTAAAAACCGAAACTGATGATCGGACCGGTGGACCTAATGAACCGGGTTTCTGACCGGAACCGGTCTAACCGGTACTGGTCAGGTCTAAACGAACCGGTTTTAAAAAAATACATTAAATAATTAATTTTTAATAAAAAAAAAACTATTTTTAAGATTGGCAACCATGATTCCAAGCACATAGAGACAAAATATGCAAATTTTTCTCATTTATATACCATGTAAAGGTGAATATATCAAAATGGCACCGAGTGCAATACATATCATCGAACAAATACATAAGCAATGAGGCTCCAAATCACCCATAAAGTCCAAAAACAATGCTACAAGCTATGAGGCCATTGGCCTACAGTCTACTACAAATATATTGTCTACATATATGATATTAGTGATCAACATTATCACTAGAAACTTCTCATCATGAACAAACTCAGTTGGTTGAGTCTCGACTACCAAACTTTGCAACTGCTCAAGTCACAAACTTCACTATTGGTTCAGTGACTTGAGTCTCAAACTTCTGAAGGTATTCTGCCTTAATATGCCCTATTACTTCATTTGGTACTCCACATGGCTTTACATGGCCTCCTGTCCCAGCCAAGTGTTGCTTGAACCTGTAAATACCACCTCCTACAATAGAATTTTGGCAATCTTTGCAGATCATTTTTCAATCAATCATATCACAATGAGCCCATGCAGTATCCTTGGCTTTTGGAGGTATGATGGCTATTACTTAGCTCAAACTCTATGTTGTTCCACTACTCCAGCAAAAACTCAACACTCTCCAAGCTCTCAATCAAACTCACAAAAGCTCCAAATGAGATGGTGTGAGACAAATGAGAGGTTGCCCCTGCTTATAAAGGATTGGGGAGGGTCTTTTTGGAGGGAAACAACCCTCCTCTTCCCTCCAAAACAACCTTAAACCCCCCAAAATACCGTGTGTGGAACCCTTTGCATAGGTGGTTGTTGACTGGCCGGTTAAGGACGAAACCGGCCGGTTTATTACTAAATCGGCCGGTTTCGTCCTTAACCGGCCGATCAGCACCAGTTTGACAGGAAAATTGTGTGAAGAGGACTTCGTAACCGGGTTTTTTGACCGGTTTTGACCAGTCAGGCCTCCGACCGATCAGTTTGACCCGGCCAGTTTTTAATACTATGGCCCACAGTATACAGTAGCAGGATGGATCAGTTTCAATGATGCAATCAGATTTCGAGTGACAACTGCAGACTAGTAGCAGTCAGATGTTGAGGAGCGTAGTACAATGTTGACAGCAGAGCAGGTGGCTCAGTACAGAGTTGGCAGCAATACAGAGGCTCGTAGCAGTCAAGACTTGGGAGACAGATGTGTTACTGAACACAATTAATTCAGTATTTTGGATGCTCCTCAGTTGCAGTAGCAGCAACAAGAAATTTGAGGGAATTTCAGTGCAGATGCAGAGTTGGCAGTAGTATGGCAATACCAACAACAGCACGGATGCAGCATCAGAGTCACGCAGTAATTGGTGGGCGGTGGCCAGACATCAGTAGCATGACAGAGGGTGGTACAGAAACAGGGTGTTGTGGCAGTATGTGCAGCACTTAAGAGAACACCTTCCTTGCTAAGAGGGAGTGTTAGTTTTTGTAGCATCAGAGATGTTCTAATCTCGAAACTTTGTCGAGAGGCTAAAACACATGAGATCTCCATCATAACCCAGAAATTGTTTCTGGAAATTCCACCTAGAAGTGTCTCAATTAGATTATTGGCCTATTTTTTTAATATTTCCTAAGTCTAAACTTAGGAAATCTGGTTAATTAATCAGAATTAATTGAGATAAGTTGTGAATCGTCTAAAAACTCACCCAGATTGACAAGGAAATAATTTGGGCCCTTGATTAAGATTTAATCTTGGTCGTTGGAGGTCCAACAGAAGATTATAAGAAGTAGATCGGTAGATGGAGAATACACTGGTGAGAACCACAAAGAGTACGATTTCCTTGGAGAGTTCGATTTTCTAGAGAGCCAGCCTTGTTGGAAGAGTTCGAGCTTAAGTAGGGAAGCAGAGACAAAGAGGGGCAGGGACAATGAGTCAAGAGGAAATTTTTTCAAGATCCAAAGAGTTTGCTACAGGAGGCCAAGTTCCTCAGTGAGGTTGCGCAGTGCTAGCACAGAAGCTTCAGAGGCAGAGTTCGATTTAGCCAAACAGAGGGTCGATTCAGTTGTTGGAGGCCAGGAAGATTTTCGGAAGGTGTCGGCAAGTCACTCCCAAAGGCTGGATTGGGCAGACGGTTTGATTAGTTGCAGTTCTAGCCTCTAAGCAGAGCGTCCTAGCCCCTGCACAGATTTGACGCAGGGGTTTCGTGGAGCCCATTCAGAGACAGTTTCAGAGCTAGATCAATGTCAGGTGAGACAAAATTTGTCTCACTAATTTTTGTGGCCAGTTTTCCTAGTGGATTGCCAGTTTGTGCATCCAAATTGTACTCAAAATTTCTCATTGTCGTATAATAATAAAAACCCTCATTTGTTGCACCGATTTTCCCAAGTTGGGTTTTTCCGGGGACTTTTATCCAAAAATAACTTTGTTAATTTTTTATGTGTGTGTTAGCATATTTCTCAGTTTCTAGTTTATCTTTCACAGAAATTAATTTGGTGAAAATTGCAATAGAGAATTATTCGTTGTTTGTCTGGGCAAATAAACTATTAATTAATTTACAATCAAGAGAATAATTTCCAGTCACTGCAATAAAATTTCGTAGCGAAATTTTCTGAGCTACAGAATAATTTCGTATCGACGAAATTTTCACACAGTCAAAGCCCTTCTTTCTTCCAAGTGACCCGATAATCCATACCCAAAATTTCCAAATGAAGAACAAGCATAACCACCCGATTGCACAATGAAAAACATGCCTTTTGGGTCGGATTACACAACTTCTAACATATGCTCTCGACAAATGGGCAAGGAAACATACAACTCATGCAGGGTGCGCAGATAAAGTGGCACATCACATCGACTATAAGGTGGCTCTCAAGGGTTGTTGGTTGTCGACTAGAAGAAAATTAATAGAAGAATGCTCTCCAAGGGGTGCCTATTGAAATTGTAACTAGGTTCGGTCTTCATAATATCTTTATCATGTTGCAAAGAGTCAAAAAGAATTTATTTGAATCAAAAGAAGATTGTTTTTGTCATGTCCCATTTGGACATTTTAAAAGAAAGAAAACTGAATTTTTAAAAAGTATGTTTTTATGTCTCCAAGTTGACCAAGTCGGCCCTCCAGATGACAAGTTGGCCCAACCTTTAGAGGAACCTTTTGGATGAAGAAAACATTATATATTGACGTCAGGACTCCACCATTTGACACCAATTCGAACTCTGTTCTATGGAAGAAATTCGGGTCTATGACATACGAAATTATGAGGCACTGAGGCTCTGAAATCAATGTGAATCTAAATCACAATTTGAGGCATATGAAGATCAATTCTGAGGCTACTTTTTTGAGGAAATATGCGAAGTTTTAGTGGGTATCTTTGTGGCATGCGAAGGCTAGAATAGAGGATGAAGTTTGCACCCTATTGAGGATTGATAGTTGGCACCTTGCTGACATTTATGTGGAGTAATATGTGGCAGCTTGTGGAAAGACTTATGGACAGACTTGTGATAGTTATTGTCTTGTGGAGGGTTGACTTGACACTTGGGTTACTAGTTAGTTTGTCAATGGCTTGGATTTATCTCTGGTAAGTGGTAACATTCAAATGTTACTCTAGTTCCATTTCACTTTCAGCTGATATAAAAATTTATGCAAGCATTTAACACACAAGAGACATGTTTTTGGTCAACTAGACCCTGGAAAAACCCAAATGGGGAAAACCAACCTTCAAAGAGGAATTATTAGCTTCTCAGGAAAATTATTACAACCATTAATAAAAACAATTTTTGTACTTATCTTACGAAAATTTCAACACTGAAATTTTTATTGCAGCAACTGGAATTAATTCTTCTAACTGTAAATAAATTACGCAGTTTATTGCTACAACAACAACGAATTAATCACATTGTAATCTTCACAAATAAAATACTAGCACACATACACACAAAAATATAACATCGTTGGTTTTGGACAAAAGTCTCCGGAAAAACCCAATGTGGGAAAACTGGTGCAGCAATGAGGGTTTTTATTATTAAGCAGCAATGAGAAATTCTAAGTAGAATCTATGGATGCCCAACTGGCAATCCAATCAGCAAAATAATCTAGCCAAAATATTTGTGAGGCAAATTCCTCAACACCACGCCTTATTCAACTCTGATAACTGGCAAAGCTATCTAGTTGTACAACCTCTGTGTGAGCCTCTACGTAGCGCTTGAGCAGGCTCTAACTTGCTAAGCCCCGAAATTGCTAGAAAGATGACGTCTTGGCTAACTCTGGCTCTCAAAGGAATTTGCTTGGCCTCCTGGAGAATTTTCGGACCAACTGCAACTGAATCACCCTTCCTTTCAACAAAATCGATCTCCCTCAAAAGTTATTTGTGTTGGCTCTGCACAGCTTCTCTGGGAAATACGACCCTTCTACTGTTGACTCTCTGAAACTGGAAGACTTCCTCCGAACTCACTGTATATGCCCCTCTCTATCTTTGCTTCCCCTGTCTGGCTCGAATTCTTCCAGCAAAATGTTATTGCTTTCTAGAAAGCTGAACTACCCAAGGAAATCGATCTCAAGGGTGTTATGTCGTTTTTTCTAACATCGGATGTGTTCTAGCCACGAAATTTGGCAGAGAGGCTAGAATACATGAGATCTCCAAGACCTAGAAATCGTTTCTGGAAATCCCACCTAGAAGTGTCTCAATTAGATTATTACTCGATTTTTAAATATTTCTTAAGTCCAAACTTAGGGAATATGGTTAATTAATAAGTATTAATTGAGATAAGGTGAGAATCATCTAGAAACTCACGGATCGATCCATAAATGATCTGAGCCATCGATTAAGATTTAATCTTGGTTGTTGGAGTCCCAACAAGAAGACATAAGAAGGGATCGATGGGCACTTGGAGAAGATACACCAAAACCCCAGTAGTTAGATTTCCTTGGCAGATCGATTTCCACAGTAACAGCAGTCAGTTGTCGGAGAGCTAGAGCTCGAAGCAGTGAGTGAGGGGCAGGGGCAATGATCCAAAGGACGTTTTCCAGATCCGAAGAGGCAGCAGCAAGGGACTGAGTTATTCCCAACGAGGCAACGCAGAGGACTGTGCAGACAACTTCAGATGGCAATTTGATTTATCCAAAGAGAAATTTGTCCTCAGTTCCAGACGTCGAACCATCTCGTCTCACATGTGGCAGATAAGGGAACGACCAAGGAGATGTGGGATGCCTTGTCAGAGCTATTTCACAGTTCTTCTGAGCAACGGAAGATGTATCTCCAGGAGAAGCTGAGGACCACAAGGATGCAAAAGGGAGAAAGCATAGATGCATTTCTCACTCGGATTTAGGAAGTCCGAGATCAGCTAGCAGTTGTTGGGTCAGCACCTCAACCTACGGAGCTTATACAATTGGCACTGAATAGTGTCTCAGAGGATTGGCAAGTATTCGTCCAGAGTATCTTGGGCAAAGACACATTGCCAAGGTGGGACAGGATGTGGTCTGATCTGCAACAGGGTGAGTTGAGGCAGGTTTTGTTGAAGAGCACCATTAGTGGCAGCAGCAATAAGGGCGTGAAAAGTGAGGAGGAGAATGTGTCCCTTGCATCCAAGGGTCCAAATCAGGCATGCAGGACCAAAAGGCAACTTCTGCAGAGATCGACAAGTTGACTTCTAGGCTGGAAAAAGACTTCACGATCATCGCCCACATACCTCCAAGAGTGAGGTGGGGTGACTTGGAGATGTAGCCCCAAAGAGCTACAGAGATTAGGCAGAGTCCTTGAGGAAGTCCACCTCATGGATCAATACCTTGCTCCGGGGGCCCACAGTACTGAGTAGCAGGATGGATCAATGTCAAGAGGTGTAGTCAGGATGCCAGAGTTATAGTCGCAGACTAGTTGCAGTCAGGTGTTGGGGAGCACAATGCAGAGTTGGAAGCAGTGCAAAGTGGAAAAGTGCAAAGTCAGCAGCAATGCAAAGTCTTCAGTGGACAGGGCAGAGGCTAATAGCAGTGAGAGACTCAGGTGACAGATGCATCATACTAAACACAGTTGATTCAATATTTTTGGATGTTTTTCAGTTGAAGATGTTGCAGTTGCAGCAGCAACTGAGTTGCAGTGCAAAATGCAATGTTGTCAGCAGTAGAGCAGGGTTAGCAACAGCACAGATGCAGCATTAGAGTTGCGCAGTGGTTGGTGGGCAATTACAAGAACTCATAGTAGTTAGACATCAGCATGACAGAGGATGATACAAAGACAGAGTGTTGTAGCAGAGTGTGCAGCACTAGAACACATTCCTCGCTAAGAGGGAGTGTTGTTTTTTGTAGCATCGGATGTGTTCTAGCCACGAAATTTGGTGGAGGCGCTAGAATACATGAGATCTCCAAGACTCAGAAATCATTTCTGGAAATTCCACCTATAAGTGTCCCAATTCAATTTTTAGCCGATTTTTAAATATTTCCTAAGTCTAAACTTAGGGAATATGGTTAATTAATCAGTATTAAGTGAGATAAGGTGAGAATCATCTAGAAACTCACATGGATCAATCCAGAAATAAGTTAAGCCATCGATTAAGATTTAATCTTGGTCGTTGGAGTCCCAACAGGAATACATAAGAAGGGATCAATGGACACTCGGAGAAGATACAACAGAACCCTAGCAGTTCGATTTCCTTGGAAGATCGATTTCTAGAGTAGCAGCGGTCAGCTGCCAGAGAGCTAGAGATCGAAGCAGTGAGTGAGGGGCACGGGCAGTGATCCGAAGAAATTTTTCCAAATCCAAAGAGGCAGCAGCAAGGGGCCGAGTTATTCTTAGTAAGGCAGCACAGAGGACTATGCAGTCAACGTCAGAGGGCAATTCGATTTAGCTAGAGAGAAATTTGTACTCAATTCCAGAGGTCGGATAGAGGGTCCAATGTGCCGAGAGGTGATTTCCTCAACAGAAACAGGCATAACGACTTCATCAGAGGCAATTTCGAGGCTTGACATCATAGGGTTTGCGCATAGTAGCACAGAGGTTGGCGCAGAGGGTCCAGGAGGCCGAATTTTCTAAAGGAAGTCATGTCGGGGTTGCTCCTGGATGAAGGGTAATTCCCTTAAAGTAATTTCGCCCATATTTTCTTGTTGTTTGGATTGCCAGTTTGGCATCTATAGATTGTTACTTAGAATTTCACTGTTGCATAATAATAAAAACCCTCACTGTTGCACCGATTTCCCAATTTGGGTTTTTCCGGGGATAATTGTCCAAAAACAATGGTGTCAATTTATGTGTGTATGTGCTACTATTTTCTCAGTTTCTAGAGCTATTTATAAACTGAATAATTAATTTATCAAATAGAAGAAATAATACCAGAAGCTGCAATAGGATTTCAGTACGAAACTTTCACATGTTCCTCCATCTACTCATCGAATTCTTCTTATAATCTCACTGTGGGACTTCAACGGCCAAGGTTAAATCTTAATCAATGGCGGAGATAGTTTCCTAGTTGATCCGTGTGAGTCTCTAGAGAAATCTATTGGGCAGTAGTTAGGATGATTTCTCTTTTCTTAATAACTGCTTGTGATAATTTTTTACCTTTTCTTACTTATTAGCTTCTTCTCTTATTATTATGTTTGTTCTTATCATCAAACAACTACCAAAATAAGAAGAAAAATAGTACACAAGAACACAGGATATAGGATGCAAGCCAGGGCAAAAACCTCTCCACTTGAGAGGAAAACCCATAAATCTCTTCTCTTCTTATAGATTCTTCAACTGACGAATTCCAAGACCTCTAGACCAAGACCAATACCCTTCCAAGACCAATTCTGACCTTTCCTGATGATGTGCTTCCTTTGTCCAAGTAAACCTAATCAAATCTCTTCCAGCAGCACAACTTCGACCCCCAGCTACAGAATTTAGGCCCCTACTATAGGTCTTAAATTTTCGGCCCCTGCAACTGCCACTGCATCCACATGTGTGAGCACAATTTAGCCTTTCAAGGCCTCTCAGCAACTTTTCTTGGCTTACTTCCTTGTCTAGGGCTAGTAAGTGACCTATTAGGTACTTCTTCCAACAACTTTGATCCTCTTCCAGCAATTAGAGAATTTCGACCTTGAAGCTATAAACGCCTTCCTTCTTCGCACGTGAGATAGATAGAGAGAAAAATAACCCAAAACACTTCTTCCTTCGTCCTTCTCCTTCTTCGCTAGCCTTCTTCTACTTCTCCTTCGCTTGAATGGTAAGAAGTGAATGTGTGTCAAAAGGAGGTCGAGTTCCCTCCTTTATATAGGCTTCTAAGGTGGACGTGGCTCCTCAAAATAGGCCGACTTGGTCTTGAAGGGTATTTTTACACTTTTAAATACAAAAATAATTATTTTTACAAGTTACAATGTGTCCGATGGGGTATTCAACTTATGACAATGACTCTTTTGACTTCTTGACCTAGAAGAAACCCTAGAACCACTCAATGGTTGCTTGACCTGTAAAATAAAAGACCTTGAGCATGAAACCCATGCTCCAAAATAGAAATAATATCTTTTCTTTCATTTTACAATATACAAGAATCAAAAGTACATTTCATATTTATGAAGACCGAACCTAGTTACACATTTTTCAACACTCCCTCTAACTAGGGAGGTATTCATAAATGGTACATGGACATTCTCAATTTGAAGAGATCTCATAAGAAGAGTCGGATTGGTCACCCAACTATTTAACATCATAACAACCAGCATTGTCACATAGCAAGGCCTTGACTAACAACTCTATTTCTCCACAAAATCAAAGCACAATGCTGGCGAGACCAATGATATATAAACACCATCATCATTGTCTCTCAAGGCACATACCCCATCTAGGTGTTCACAGAGTATGTCCTTCCAGGACTATTCTTATCTTGGATAGCCAATCTTCAAAGAATATCGGTCCTCTACGACTACTCTTATCTTGGATGCCCTACCTCATCCTCAAAGAGTATCGTACGCCATATGCTTACCCAATCCTCCACTCTTTCTTCCCAAGTGAAGACAAGAATGATGTGCCTATCTCTCCCTCTCAACTAGGGAGGATATATCAACCAAACCAAGCTTGTCTCTCAAATAAACAAGCTTCTTGTTAGGAAGAGATTTTGTCAATATATCAGCCACCTGCTCATTTGTGGAGATACATCGTAGTTGCAATACACCATCTTGTACTAGCTTCCAAATGTAGTGATACTTGTTATTTATATGCTTTGTCTTTCCATGGAACACTGGGTCTTCAGACAATCTTATACAGTTGGCGTTATCACAATGTATCATTGTAGGGTCCATTGGTCCTTTAAACAAGTCGAGCAGTTGTTTCCTTAACCAGACAGCTTCTTTGCTTACTTCACAGGCTGCAATATACTCAGCCTCAACACTACTCAAAGCAACTAATTCTTGCTTTCTGCTCATCTATGAGACCATCGAGGATCCCAAACTAAAACATCCTCCTATAGTGCTTCTTCCATCCTGCTCACTACCTCCCCAGTCGGAATCTATATATCCAATCAAGTGGACATCATTCCTCCTATCATACTTCAGGCAGTAGTGGATTGTTCCTTGCAGATATCTCAGTTGTTAGATGGTGTTGTCATTGATGTCAACCCATGGAGTTGACTGGGTTTGACTTTGACTAGAAACATCACTCGTTGATGTCGAATGGTTATTGAACGCTTCCTAGTAATTGTCGTATTACATAAAGATGACAGCTATACTATTGGATGGCTGTAAACCTAAGGTCCTAGGGTTTGGGTTCCCTGGACTAAGGATGTAACCCGACTTTGTCGAGGGTTTTTGGTAGGTCAAATCATTGAGTTTGGGTCGGAGATCTATGTCATTAGATTTTTCCTAAAAAGATGTTTTTGTTGATATGTGGTACGCCCCGAGAGGCCTCCTGGTTTGAGAGATATTCATAATTGAAGTTAGTGACCCCAGTTTCTGGGCCAAAACCCCAAGGGATAGTGACATGGCAGCTACTCCTACAGTTGTCAACATATGACCTAAGTCACCTGACACGGGGACACGGGACACGATGGACACGTAGATTCGAGTGTCGGATTTGGGACACGGTGACCCCCGGAACAGGACACGTCCAGACACGTTATATATTATTTTATTAAAAATATATATATATATATATTTATTTATTTTTTAAAATAGATATATATTAAAAATTAGATATTTCTTACACAAATTCATTGATTCAAACATAGATCTTCATCTAGATGTAAGTTTTACAAAGATTTAAGATACATGATACATTGATACACATGGGGCCACGTGTCCCGAATACAGTGAAGACTTTTCTTCTGCTTAATGACGTGCAATTAGTATTCTAGTAACTCCAACCTCTGTCTATGTTTAAAAGACTAATAGTACTCTATTCAGAGCATCTATTTTTCTCATTGAAAATAGAGACAACTGAATGTACTTTTGCAGGCGCAGATTCTCAAAGTGACACACCCCATGTGTGAGTGAGGTGTTGTATAGGTTGTGCCTTTGTTTTTAGTTCACACATTTCACTGATGCAAGTTTGAAATTTTTTTGTTGTAGATTTGTTAATGCATCTAGATCTTTTTTGTTCCCTGTTTATGGCCAAGCAGAGTTGCCTCAAGCATGCACAAAGTGATAAATGAGAGGCCAAATACAAAGACATGCATGCACAAAGTGAGAAATGAGAGGCCAAACGACCTTTTTAAAAGCTGTGGAGGGTGTTTCTATGTCGGTCGTGTCCGCCAGATCGGGACACGACGTGTCCTGTACGGACACAATCCATTAGACACGAATCCGATAGAATCATGTCTGATTCACTGGATTCGGGAAACGATGGCCCAGACCAACGAATCCGGTTTCTTAGCATATGACATTGTTTATCACTGTAATCTCACCCTGTATAAGTTACATAACTTCAAAAACCAAAGACAATAAATCAATCATTTACTTAAAGCACTCATGTGTCACCTACAAAACACACCAAAGAGGGTTATTGTACAATTACTTAGAGTTTAATAAACAAGTTATTAACAATTTCTAGTTTAAATTAAATTTATTAAACATTCAACTTAAGGTTTGAAAAGAACAATTATATTAAGGAATGGCATTAAACTACCTTCACTCACAAGGAGTGTCCTTCCCTTGATTTACAAATCTGATATTTTGATGGCAGTGGCTCTCTTGTTTAAGTTACAAGACTTACAAAATCGTTTTTTTAATAACTAAAGCCCTCTAGCGTCTACCTTAAAACCCTTTCCTAAGTTCTCCAGCGGTCACTTAGAAGCCCCTCCTTGCTCGTCATATGACTATAAAAGGGAAACATTATATTTTACCTCACACATCAAATCTAAATTATTTGACTTATGATTTCACCTCTGAAATATTCGGCTACCTGTGGATAGGACAGCAAAATATCACAGGATCAAAAGTTTTTTTTCCATCTTTTTTTGACTTGGTATTGAAATTTCTATGGTAAAAAACATTTGTTGAAGGGGAGCGAGTTACCTTCCTTTTCTCTCGGCCCTGAGGTAAGTCTTTCTGATTGGTTTGTTTTATATTTGCTGGATATTCTTCTGTGAAATAATTCTGCAGTTAGAAGTTTTGTGTCTAAGTTTGTGGAAATAAAAGTTTTGTGTCTAAGTTTTTGGAAATAAACCTCTCGGCCTTCTCTTGAAGTACTCTTGTTTGATGAAGAAAAGATCTGTTGGCACTCCTATTCCTGGAAAGTCTCTTGTATCTCTGCAACTAGGGCTTGATTACAGTTCATGCCTTTGTGCTAACTAACCTCTGCCCTGCCTCAAAGAAACTTCAGCTCTCCTTTTCAAGACAATCACAGGACTGTTTTTGTGTTTAACAAGGTCAACGTTTATGGACCTCAATTAAAGCTTGACCTTGACTTGCTTTGGCAACTCTTGATATGGACAGCATGGTAATTAAACAAGTTTATGTGGCTGCATATGCCTTTTTAATGTGACTATAGAGTTCTTGAGAAGATAATCTATATCAAAACTAATGCTTTCTTTGACTCATCTTCAACAATGACAAGAGTTTACAGTTACTTTGACAATGTTTTGGAATTTGACCTTGACTTGTTGACTGTGACCTCAACTGTGCTACACCAAGACCTTGACAACAATTTGACAGTGACACATTGACATTGACATTACATCTTGACCTTGACACTTACATGACCTATTGATTTGACCCTAAATTTGTAACAGTGACTTTACATCTATTTGACAAGTGTCTTAACCTTGACTATGACTATTGACAATACCGTGATTATGAAGTAAAAACAGTGATTCTATATAGTGTAACTCATCTATGGACATGATGTATTGACCTTGACTTTAAGCTTTGATCTTATAGCAATATTTGACTTTTTAGTGGTAGTGACATAGTAAACATTCTACAATGAAATGTTTGAATTTGACTTTGACTTAATACATTCACATGACCTTGATAGTTGCTTGATACCTTAAAAGTAGTGATTAACTTAGTGAGCTTTCTATGGTGTCTGACTTTGACCTTATAGTGATATGAAAGTAATAATCATATTCCAGGTAACACCTTAAACTTGACTTAATTCCTTGAATAAGGCTCAACTATGATACATGATTTGGGACAGTAAGTTTGCATTAAGTTGACAAGTGTCTTGACTTTAACTAACACACAAGATGACAATGTTGCATTACTATTGTTCTTGACACCTAGATAAGACATTGACCTTGACTCATAGATTAAGGGACATAGACATATGGCCGTGATGACCTAGTGTTTGTCTTGTACCATGACCTAAGGTTTGGGTATAGTTACAAAATTAAAATCTTGCAAGGCAGCAAGTGTTGAAGGCAATTTCATCCAGTTGTGCAACACAGTGAAGCACCACTCATATAAGACCCGCAGGTCTTCGCAGGTTATATAGCGAGCCATGTCACTCGCATAGAACCCGTGCTCTCTACCTTTACCCGCGCAAACTCGCATTAAACCCACCTACTCGCATAAGACCCGCGGGTTTCTCATAGCACCCGTATCAGACCCCTATAAGACCCGTCCCGCAACGAAAAGCATTTTTTTTTGGATTTTTCTCAAAAAAAAAATTATTTTTCAATTTTTTTTGGAAATGAGGTGGAGGAAAAGGGAATTTGGAGGGAAGGAAATGTTTTATAAGCACCTCTCTCCCTTTCGGAGTAGCAGCACTAGCGAAGTGAGCACTAGCGGAGTAGCAGCACATAGTAATAGCAAGGCAAAGTCACAGCACAGGCAGAGTCACAGCACAGGCGGAGTTTCAACACAGGTAACTAATCAATTCAAATTTATTTTATTTTTGTTCACTTGCAATTTACAAATTTTTTTGGAATTGTAGCTGAGTTTCTCAGCCCTGTGTGGCTGAGAAACTCAACCACAAGGGCCTGCGGGTTGCCTCCTCAGCGCGCAAGCCCTGTGGCTGAGAAACTCAGCAACAGGGCCTACGGTCTGCCTCCTGAGCCTACAAGCCCTGTCGCTGAGTTTCTAAGCCACACAGCGGCCCTGTGTGGCTGAGAAACTCAGCCACAGGGCCAAAAAAAATTGTAAATTAAAAAAAAATTAATAACCAAAAAACCAAAAAAAAATTAAAAAATATGAATTAGATTTTAAAAATTTAATTTTTTTCTTCCAGATTTCGTCACCATGCCACCAAAGGGGTATAGATTCTAGAAAGTCTCGTGATCCGGCATGGACACATGGTCAACGAATCAATGCCGGTAATGACCACCATGTGAAGTGCAATTATTGCAATGCCACAATGCATGCAGGAATAAACAGGTTAAAATACCACCTAGCTAGAATTCCTGGGAATGGTGTGGGATGTTGTCAAAATTGCCCTGATGAAGTCACTACTGAAATGGCAGTTGCTTTGGAAGCCATTAAAAAAGAAACTTCTAAGAGGGCAAGAAGGAAGGATGAGATTGTTGGGATAGGTAGATCTTCATCTCAGAGTGAAACACAGGTTGAAAGTCTGGGTATTGGTAACTCCTCTTCAAGTGTTGTAGGAAACAGGAGTATAACGTCTTCTTTCTTCACTCCTCGTACAACTCCAGGATCTCAACCAACCTTGGATAGTTTTAATGAAAAGAAGAGGAAGGAGGCAGATATGGCAGTGAGGAGGTTTTGGTACCATAACAGTCTTTCATTCAACCATGCAAAGTCATATTTTTATCAGCCCATGGTGGATGCCATTGCAAGTGTTGGCCCTGGATACAAAGCCCCATCTTATAATGCACTTAGGGGGAAAGAGCTAGATGAGGAGTTGGAGTGTGTCAAGGAACAATTCGAGAGCATTAAAAGCTCATGGAAAATTACAGGTTGTACAATTATGTCTGATGGGTGGACAGATCAGAGGGGTAGAACAATAATAAATTTTGTTGTAGCTTGCTCTAAAGGAACCATGTTCCTAAAATCCATTGATGCATCTGCAAATGTAAAAGATGCACATTTGATTTTTACATTGTTGGCTGATGTGGTGGAGGAAGTTGGGGTTGCAAATGTTGTCCAAGTAATCACGAACAACGAGCTTATTCTATAATGAGGGGTCTAACATTCAAAGAGATCCCGAGGTGATGAGAGGTGTCATGATATGCATTGAGAAGATGTTCCCGGATGTAGATATTCAAGACAAAATCAACCTACAATGAGATATGTACAAGGAAGCATCTGGCATGTTTGGATTCAGCTCAAGCCAACGTCTCAAGGACAAGAAAATGCCTTGTAAGTGCAAATTGTTAGAACTTAGCTTGTAATTTTACTAGTTCTCTTTTATATGTTTGGCATTGCAAATTGATAATCTTTGTTGTTATTTTTTTACAGCTCATTGGTGGATAGATTGTGGCTCTGAGGCACCGCAATTACAAGAATTCGCCATCAGAGTTCTGAGTCAACCCTGTAGTGCTTCTTCTTGTGAGCGCAATTGGTCAGTTTTTGAGCACATCCACAACAAAAAGAGAAACAAGTTGGAGCATGAGAGGTTGGAGAAGTTGGTTTTCATCTACTACAACCTTCGAATGCTCACAAAACAAGTGCAACCAAAGGATACAGATCCAATTTTATTGGATACTATTGATTTAGAGTCTGATTGGGTTGTGGAGGAGGAGCCCCCTGATTTGAGTTGGCTTGATGAAGAGACTGAGGATCTCTTTAGTTTGCCATCTCAAATGGAGACTCCCAATACACCTGCCTCACAGTTGCTTCAGCCTTTCGATGCTACCATGAGCTCCACGAGGGCTTATTATAGGCGTGGTCGTCCATGAGTGATGAGACTCAAGATTGTTATGAGACAATCATTTATCATTTATGACATATGTATTTGAATTTTGAACTGGCTGACATTTTTTATTTTAATTATGGAATCATGATTCCTTTTCTTATTCAGTATCTAAATGTTTTGCTTACAAAAATTTAATATGCTATGTTGTACTTTTATAGATATAAGATGTTGTTATGAATTATTGCATATATTGTGGTTTTTATAACCTATAAGGACTTGAATTATCATTAGTTTCTTTTTCTGCTTAAAATTTACCATATTTTAATTTTTTTTTGCATTTTGATGAGTCTTATACGAGTTTTATACGGGTCGTTCCCGAGTCTTATACGAGTCGACGAGTCAATGGTCGAATGAGTCTTATACGAGTACGAGTTGTGCAACATTGGTGCAACATATTGAAGTAAGAATGGATAGCAAGGCTTGACCAGCTGAGCAGCAGTGATTACACGTATGCTAATTACAGAGTTTGAGAGCACCTAAGTTGCAGGAAACACTGGCCCTAGGGCCGTTTCACCCAAGAAACGAAACTGAAACAAGGAAACGCGTACCGTATGGCCAGGAAACGCGTTTTCGACCGTACTGGTACGTTTCCCGTATGGGAAACGGTACCAGTACAGCCGGAATAGCATTTCTCGACCGTATAGCAGCGTTTCATTCCCTTTAAAGCGATTTTTTTTTTTTTTTATTTTTTTTGGTCAGTTTTTGTGCTTTTTAATATTATTATAATCGTTTATGGATGCTTCTAGATGGATTTTTAAAGCCTATGGCCCTAGTATTTATATGCGATTCATGGTAATCTTCATTTTCATCCTTTTACTTAAATTTTTAACATTACCATGAAATGACTCAGGATGTTTGACAGTGGTTCTGACCTCATTGGATTTCATATGGAGAAAGTAGAATTTTAGATCTCATTCAAAATCCAGCAAACTTATCAGTTTTTCAAGATTTCAAGATTGGGTGATTGCAATGTTTCCATCATATTTTGACATGTAGTAGAGTATGGAACTCGTATTTAATCAAGAGCACCAATCCGATATTCCGATATTGCTATTTTCATTGTGTTTGTTATCATTCATGAGTAAATGTATTGTAACTTGTAATAGTTTATGCTTTGAATTTATCATGTATCATGTATGTTTTAAACTTATATGATTTCACATAACATTTCTTAAATGTCCTAAATTCTAATATAAATTTAAATTATTATTATAATATATATATATATATATATATATATATATATACCGCGTTTCCCCGTTTCCAAAATTTGGGGAGGTCGTGTTTCACTTCGCTTCCCGTTTCGGAAACTCGTTTCCATTTCCCCGTTTCGTGCAACCTAGGAGAGCACTGATTGCAGGTCATAGGGATGACCTGAGGCACCTTTGTTTGTGCCATTATTTGATAGAAGTATCGGATGGTTGCAGCATTGTGTGCAGCTTGATACACTGTGGTAGCAGCATATGAACCTTGATGTTTGTTCATTCGACGAGTAGTAGTAGCCAGCATTGTGAGTTCTTAATGATGAGCAGTGCAGTGGTTCAATTATGATGTATAGTGGCCTATGCAAGCGGTGACACTCAGTATTGTGCATTGATAACTATTCATTCATGAGTTGTGACCTGCAGTGATAGCTAGCAGTTGTGCAGTGATTTGCAGTAACAGTAATGACAGTTGTACAGTTCTCAATGATGTGCAATTGTACAGTGACAGTGATGTGCAGTTGAGCAGTGACAGTGATGTGCAGTTGAGCAGTGAGTTTTGATGTGCAGCATTGTGCAGTGATTAGTTTGATTTTGAAGTGGTCAGATTGAGTAGGGTTGTGCAGGTTGAACAGGATTATACAGTGTGATCAGCAATGCAGTTGCAAGACTTGGCAGGATATTCATTTTGAGCAAAGCAGCATGTGAAAATTCCTAAATCTGGAATCCTATTGCAACAATTGGAAAATATTCACCTAATTTTTAAACTTTACTTAACAATTTATTTGCAGTTAACTACGGCAAACATTGAATACATCACACTGCAACCTACACAAATATAAAATGTTGCAGAAACAAAATACAGCACAGGAAAGAAATAAACACACAATCAACACCGTTATTTTTGGACAAATGTCTCCAGAAAAACCCAATGTGGGAAAACCAGTGCAGCAGTTGAGGGTTTGTATTATTATGCAGTAGTTTATGAATACAAGTCTATGACTGTCGAAACTGACAAGTCATACAAGAGGAAAAATTGACAAATAAATCTCGTGAGAAAATCTCACTCTGCCATGGGAATCTGACACTGACCTCAGCTCGAGATGAGTTGCTCTGCGTTGCCTCTATGCAGTGACTGCGTCACCCTACGCAGTCTCTGCATCACAACTCGATGCAGCCTTCCCTCTTGTTGTTGGATCTTTTGCTGACTGGAAACGAGGCTCTACTGGCCTCCGGAAACTCCCTCCGACTTATGGCACTAACCCTAGACTATTTCCTCAACAAAATTTCGGACTCCTTCTGAAGCTCTGCGCTACCTCTGTGTGGCACTGCGTAGTCCCTCTATGGCTTTTACTGCCTCCTCCACCTTGCACTCTCAGGATCAGGAAACCTTCCACCAAACAACTATCCCTGCCCCTCACTACAAGAATCACCTTGATCATTCTCTGGCAACTGTTGCATTGCTCTCTTGAGAATTCGATCTTTTGATCCCTCACCCGATTTGTTTTCCAAATGCCCATCGAGGTCCTTCTTATAATCTTCTCGTTGAACAATCAACGGCCCACATTAGATCCTAATAAATGGCCCAGATCATCTTGACTCGATCTCCGTCGTTTTCTAGAAGATTCACACCCAGTTTAATTAATACCCTTTAATTATTTTAATTTCCTGAGTTCAAACTTAGGCATCCATTAAAAATAATTACTTATTTTAATTAAACTGTCTCCGAGTGGAATTTCCCAAAACGATTTATGGGTATTGTGGAATGCATGTGTCCTAGCCTCCCTGCAAATTCTTAAGGCTAGAGCACATCCGATGCTACCAGAATTCAACACAACATTCTCTATCTCCATATATTGATTCAAAGCACAGGGGGATCCAGTCTGAAAATTGTGAAATGTGATCTACCAACTCTTCTGGGTGATTGGAATCACCTTCAGGTTGTGGCCTGAGAACACTTCAGGGAGACAGGGTGGTGCTAGGGCAAGTTGTGGCTTGCACGGGGCATTGTGGCGTCCATTCAGTTGTGGTTGATAAACTAACAGGACAGCAAAGAATCGTTTCTGATAGTAGCCGGTAAACAGAGTGTTGGGGTACTCATCAGGATGTGGCCTGATCTACAAGGCGTTTGGGCCTGGTTGCAGTAGGATATGTTGATTTATGGTAGCATCGGATGTGCTCTAGCCTTGTAACTTTGTATATAGGCTAGGACACATGTATTCCATAAAACCCAGAAATAATTTTGGAAAATTCCACTTGGAGATGGTTTAATTAAAATAATTAATCGTTTTTTAATGTTTTCCTAAGTCTAAACTTAAGGAAACTGATTAATTAAAGGGTATTAATTAAAATAAGTGTGAATCTTCTAGATAAAGTCATGGATCACCTCTAAGTTAATCTTAGCCCTTGATTATGTTTTAATCTTGGTCGTTGAAGGTTCAACAAAAGAATATAAGAAGGAGGGTGAGGGGCCTATGGAAAACACATCGAAACACTTGAGCCATTGAGCATTTTCGAATTTGTGTGAGAAGACACAACTTTTGATCAAGGATCAAATCACTAGGGCAGGGTTTGCTAACTGATGTTGATTCAGTGATCAAATTCAGAGAGGGCCAGAAGCAGAGACTGGTCAGGAAGACCAGGAGTACATTTTAGAGAGAGGAAGAGGTGACGTAGAGAGAGACAACGCAATTTTCTGAAGAGGTGACGTAGACCCTGCAGGAAATCACGCAGAAACAGCGCAGTGTCTCTTGGAGTCAGTTCGGAGATAGTTAGAGGCTGGGGTCTCTGAGCCAGGAGGGCCAAAATCCAATTTTAGATCAACTAGATCAGTTGCAGAGGAAAGTGACGCAGTTCCTCAAGCTTTTCCACGCAGGCTTACGCAATTCCAGCATAGGCAATCACGCAGAGGCAGTGAGGGCTTCACTAACGCTGTAAGATCAGCCGGAGACTTGCAGAGTGTGGTATATCTTACATTTTTCACCAGATTGTCTAGATTTCTCTGAAGGGTTTGCCGAATGTTCGCACCCTAGTTGTATTCAAGATTCTGCTGCTTAATAATTCAAACCCTCAGATCTGCTGCCCCTGTTTTCCCAAGTTGGGTTTTTCCGGGGACTTAGTCCAAAAATAATTGTATCTCATGTGGATGTTTTTCATTGTATTTTGTTCAGATTGTTTCAGCACTTAGATTTATTCCGCAGCATTAATTGTGTAAACTGCTTCAAAAATTACTTTGATATTTCATAGTAATAAAATAATTATGAAACATAATAGAAGAAGTAATTCAGATTTGTTGCCGTAGGAATCAGGATCTAGGATTTTTCACATGGTATCGGAGCTTATTTAAGTTGAACTGCAGGTGAAACACAAGTGAACCAACAGATCAGCGCTGAAGAGTCTGGGATCTGCATAAGCAGCAGCAAACCCTCCCAGAAATCACGATGTCCAAGCCAGGAGGGCATTCTAGCGCAGAAAAGGCTCCTTCTAAAAGAGTTGATAGAGGAGTAAGCTTTTTCAGTTGCAGAAGAGGCAGCGTAGATGAAGGACGCAACTACTGCACAGCAGTAAGAGCTTGTGCATAAGCGTCAGAAAATTTCTGAAAAACACAGTTGGGGATTTCTTGACCTCAGAGGGTTTCTTACTCAAAGAAACTCAGCTTTTTCCCATGCACTAGCAGAAGCAGTGACTTACTCCTCAAGGAGTACGTAAGTCTAGCTGAGCAGAGGGTTAGAGGAAGAATTCGACAGGTTGAGGAGATGGCCAGCAACAGATTGCGTGACCAAGATAGATTGGAGGGTGCCTCCAACTATGTTATTTGGAAATCAAGGATTGAGTTTCTCCTTGATGAGCATGATCTAAAGGCCCTCATTGAAAGCGCAGTTGCAGAACCCTTGGATGAAGCACATCTGAGACAATTCAAGAAGAATATGGCAAGAGCCAAGCGATTAATCCTAGATGGTGTGAAGGATCACATCGTACCTCACATAGCAGCAAAAGGCGCTGCTAGAGAAATGTGGGTAGGGCTAGAAAAGCTATACCAAGGATCTTCCGAGCAGCGGAAGATGTACCTTGAAGAGAAGATGCGTATTACCAGAATGAAGAAGGGAGAGCATTTTGACTCCTTGTCTCGCATTCTAGATAACACCCGTGATCAGATGTCAGCAGTAGGAGCTGCTCCTAGAGACTCGGAGCTGGTAAGGCTCACTCTGAACTCGGTTTCAGAAGACTATCAGGTCTTTGTCCAGAGCATTCTGGGCAGAGAAAGGCTTCCAAGATGGAAAGCAATGTGGGCAGCCTTACAGCAAGAAGAGCTGAGGAGAGACCTCCTCAAAATCCATTTAGAGGATGGCAGCAGTGGGTCGAAAATCAAGAAGGAGGAAGAAGATAACACTACCCTTACATCAAAGGGGCAACAGAAGCAAAGGAAGAAAGATTTATCCAAGATCAAGTGCTTCCGGTGTGGGGAAATGGGACATTATGCCAATCAGTGTCCTCTTAAGAAAAAGGATAAAGAGGAGAAGGAAGATCCACAAGCAGGAGCTACCAAGATTGAGGCAGAAAAAGATTGTGCTATGTTAGCTCACATTCTGAAAGGAGAAAAGTGGGTTGACTTGGAGTTGTAGATCCAGAAACTACAAGGAGGCGGGATCCTTGAGTATTTCTGAACTCTTGGATCACATGTCAGCTACGGCAGCCTAAAGACAGTAGCAGGATGGACAGTTGCAGCAGAAGATGAGAAGATAGTGCAGTGGCTAACAGTACTAGACCCTGATCAGCGCAGAGAGGGTGCAGCAGCAGTAGCACAGTGCACATTGGTGCAGCGCAGTGCAGAGCATCAACATCGCAGTATTTTCAGAGAGCTAGTACGGAAACTAGCAGCAGTCAGTCTTATTTTTCAATTGCAGATTTACTTGTCCAATTTCGGATGTTTTTCTGTTGCAATTAGCAACAGTGCAGCGGCAGTAGTAGTTGAGCAGCAGCGCAATGCAAAGTAGTGCTTACGCAGTGCAGAGTAATGCTCACCCAGTGCAGCAGCATGGTTGCAAAATTCAGAGGGAGTTGCAGTACAGTGGCAGTTGGCAGCAACATGTAGAGTAAGCAGCAGTACAAATGCAGCATTTTTCTTATGCAGTGTTGATGAGCAGCATAAACAACACAACAGCAGATGTTCCAGAAGTCAGAGCAACACATTGAGTTGTTTTGCTAGAGCACTTTCCTTGCTAAGAGGGAGTGTTGATTTATGTCAGCATCGGATGTGCTCTAGCATTGTAACTTTGTATATAGGTTAAGACACATGTATTCCATAAAACCCAAAAATGGTTTTGGAAAATTCCACTTGGAGATGGTTTAATTAAAATAATTTAATCGTTTTTTAATGTTTTCCTAAGTCTAAACTTAGGGAAACTGATTAATTAAAGGGTATTAATTAAACTAAGTGTGAATCTTCTAGATAAAGTCATGGATCACCTCCAAGTTAATCTTAGCCCTTGATTATGTTTTAATCTTGGTCGTTGAAGGTTCAACAGAAGAATATGAGGAGGAGGGTGAGGGGCCTATGGAAAACACATTGAGACACTTGAGCCATTAAACATTTTTGAATTTGTGTGAGAAGACACAGCTTTTGATAGAACCATTGAGCATTTTCGAATTTGTGTGAGAAGACACAGCTTTTGATCAAGGATCAAATCACTAGGGCAGGGTTTGCTAAGTGATGTTGATTCAGTGATCAGATTCAGAGAGGGGCAGAAGCAGAGACTGGTCAGGAGGACCAGGAGTGCATTTCAGAGAGAGGTAGAGGTGACGCAGAGAGAGACAACACAGTTTTCTGAAGAGGTGACACAGACCCTGTAGGAAATCACGTAGAAACAGAGCAGTGTCTCTTGGAGTCAGTCCTGAGATAGTTAGAGGTTGGGGTTTCTGAGCCAAGAGGGCCAAAATCCAGTCTTAGATCAGCGAGATCAGTTGCAGAGGAAGGTGGCGCAGTTCCTCAAGCTTGCTCACGCAAGCTTACGCAGTTCCAGCGTAGGCAATCACGCAGAGCCAGTGAGGGCTTCACTAACATTGTCAGATCAGCCGAATACTTGCAGAGTGAGGTATATCTCACATTTTTCACCAGATTGTCTAGATTTCTCTGAAGGGTTTGCCGGATGTTGGCACCCTAGTTGTATTCAAGATTCTGATGCTTAATAATACAAACCCTCAGATCTGTTGCACCAATATTCCCAAGTTGGGTTTTTCTAGGAACTTAGTCCAAAAATAACTGTCTCATGTGGATGTTTT
The DNA here is from genome assembly GCA_034641835.2 of Pinus albicaulis. NCBI lineage: Eukaryota > Viridiplantae > Streptophyta > Pinopsida > Pinales > Pinaceae > Pinus > Pinus albicaulis. The sequence goes on from CM076583.1 coordinate 178,780,317, forward strand.
TCATTGTATTTTGTTCAGATTGTTTCAGCACTTAGATCTATTCCGCAACATTAATTGTGTAGATTGCTTCATAAATTACTTTGATATTTCACAGTAATGAAATAATTATGAAACACAATAGAAGAAGTAATTCAGATTTGTTGCAGTACGAATCTGGATCTAGGATTTGTCATAGGATATTAGGATTTAGTAGCGTCCTACAGGTTGTGGCCCGTGAATTAGGGGGTTGACACCTCCATTAGTTGTAGCTGAAATCTTGATGTAATCATTTTTCTTTTAACGGGCAAAAGACAATTACTAAAGTGCTCGACGCTTTTTGACCGGGAGGGGGTTTTCCATTTAAAAATCTTTGTGTCCTTTGTTTTATCTTTGTGCATTGTTGTATGGTGTTGTCCACTATTGATTATTGTTTATGATCATTTGAAGAAAAACAATAATAATAACTCAAGATTAACTAATGCTCTGAAAAAGATTAAAAAGTGCTAATTGCTAAGAAACATCGACTCACCCCCCCCTCTCAATATTTCCAACATCAATATATGCTTGGTTGTAATCCAATGATCATGCTTCAGCTCAACTTAGCACTGACTGAGAACATTCACTGCAAAACATATGTTTGGTTGAGTATTCACCAAGTACATTAGTGAGCCAATCAATTGTCTATACCTGGTAGGATCCATTGGGCTCGATTTGGAACTCCTTAGCCTTTTCAAGTTTGTGATCATGGGGGTTGTCATAGCATTGCAATCCATCATGTCAAACCTCTTCAACATCTCAATCACATACTTTCCTTGACCTAGATAAATCTCGTCAGGTCCATGCCAACCTTCCAATCCCAAATAGTAGTGCTTCAACCCTAGATCCTTCATGTCAAATTTTGTTGTTAGTTGCTTCTTTCGCTCTTGGATTCGACTTTCTACACCTATCAAGAGAAGATCATCCACATACAAAAGAATGATAACAGGCTTGTTTTTTACAACCTTGATAGAGAGATTTGGATCAGCGGAACTCTTTGTGAATCTCAATCTTTGTAGCTATGCATCCATCCTTGCATACCATGCCCTTGGTGCTTGCTTAAGGTCGTATAATGCCTTCTTCAATCTGCAAACATAAGCCTCTCTATCTTTGACTTCAAATCCCAAGGGTTGCTCTATATAGACTTCTTCATCAATTGCGCCATTCAGAAATGCAGTCTTGACATCCATTTGATGAATATTCCATCCCATCGATGCTGCCAAAGAGACCAATGAACGTATAGTTGTATACCTTACAATGGGAGCAAATGTCTCTTCATAATCGAGGCCTTCTTGTTGAGAGAAGCCCCTAACCACAAATCTCGCCTTATACTTATCAATACTTCCATCTGTTGCATGGTTAATCTTGTTGAGCCATTTGGAAGTTACCACAGATTTTTCTTCAGGCCTAGGTAAGATTTCCCAAACCCCATTCTTCATTATCGACTGATATTCTTCATTCATGGTACCTTTCCATTCTTGATGATTCACAACCTCTTCAAAGGTGGATGGTTCTACTTCTATTAGCTTTATCATATAGGCTGCATACCCAGAGTATATTTTGGGTTTCTTGCTTTCTTTGAATGTGTCTTTCGCTGCTCCCTATCCCTCTGCATCTAATAGAGTAGATTTCAACCGATTAGGTCTCTTTCTAGTTTCGGGGATGACCACAAGTTGCACATGTTCACTAGGACCTTCATCTTCATGATTTGATTCTTCTTCCTCCTTGGTACCTTCCTCTTCAAATATAGGAAGTTCTTCATCATCAAAGTCCATAGGGAGATCCTTTGATTTCTTAAATGCAATACTTTCATCAAATATCACATCTCGACTAACTTCTATTCGGTGTCCTTCCTTTATGCCAATCCTATATGCCTTTGAAGTATTACTATAGCCAACAAATGTTCCTTTCATGCCTGAAGGATCCAATTCTTTCTCTTGTCCTTTGGTATATGAATGTATACAGGACAACCAAAAATTCGGAGATCTAGACATCAGAATGAGTAAGATCCAAAATTTATTTTGATCTTGAAGCATTGCTTCCAAATGGTCTCTTGGTATTTTTACCTAATGCACATCCCTTGCATACTCCTTCATGGTCTTCCTTGAGTTCGGGGATGCCATTTACCATTGTATTTAGTGTTGGTAAGATTTTGTAGTGAAGGTGATCAAATCTTCTATGCCAAAGTTCACATGGGCTAACTTCAATGTGAATCAAAGCTTGAGCGAGGGGGGTTTGCAATCTATAGAGTCTTCCTTCACGAATCCCAATCATCTTTGCATTTTCGATACTAGAGTTTTTTGTCCCATACTACAACCTTTCCATCTATGAAAGCAATTGTGTCACCCTTATCTTCTAGACATGAAATGGAAAGTAGATTCTTATGCAAACCTGGAACAAATAGGATATTGTTGAGATGAATATTTCCTCCATTCTCCAGCTCTAGCGAGGTTGATCCGATTCCTCTCACAGGTAGCTCTTCATGTCACCAAGCTCAATGGGGAAGATTTTCCTCTTGACAATGTTTTTAGTTGCTTGTGTTGACCAGTCATATGTCTTGATGCTCCATTGTCGATCACCCAAATATTCTCATCTTGCCAGTTAGTGCTGAGAATAGTCCTTCGTCCTTTGTAGATGTCTTGGTCACATCCTTCTTGAGAGAAAATAGGAGATCCCACAATTCTTTGATTCCTTTCTTGAGATGACTTGCCACCATTGTACACTTCTTTAGGAACTTCTTCAATGTAGTAGATATCTCCATCATGCCCTTAGCCAACCTTAGCTCTGAAGCCATGTTGAGAAATCTATAGAGCAGTAGTTAGGATGATTTCTCTTTTCTTAATAAGAGCTTGTGATATCTTTTTACCTTTTCTTACTTATTAGCTTCTTCTCTTATTGTTATGTTTGTTCTTATCATCAAACAGCTACCAAAACAAGAAGAACAATAGTACACAAGAACATAGGATATAGGCTGCAAGTCAGGGCAAAAACCTCTCCACTTGAGAGGAAAACCCGTAAATCTCTTCTCTTCTTATAGATTCTTCAATTGACGAATTCCAAGACCAAGTCTGACCTTTCCTAATGATGTGCTTCCTTTGTCCAAGTCAAACCCTGCCATATCTACTCCAGCAGCACAACTTTGATCCCCAGTTACAGAATTTTGGCCTCTACTGCAGGTTTGAAATTTTCGACCCCCTGCAAATGCTACTGCATCCACATGTGTAAGCGAAATTTACCCTCCCAAGACCTCTCAACAACTTCGCTTGCCTTGCTTCCTTGTTTAGGGCTAGTAGGTGACCTATTAGGTCCTTCTTCCAGTAACTTTGATCCTCTTCCAACAATTAGAGAATTTCGACCTTGAAGCAGTAAAGCCTAGCCTTCCTTCTTCGCACGTGTGAGATAGATAGAGAGATAAATAGCCCAAAACACTTCTTCCTTCACCCTTCTCCTTCTTCGCTAGCCTTCTTCTGCTTCTCCTTCGCTTGAATGATGAGAAGTGAATGAGTCCAAAGGAGGTCGAGTTCCCTCCTTTATATAGGCTTCTAAGGTGGATGTGGGTCCTCAAAATAGGCCGACTTCTTAGCTGCCAGGCCGACTTGGTCTTGAAGGGTATTTTTACACTTTTAAATACAAAAGCAATTCTATTTACAATTTACAATGTGCCCAATGGGGTCTTCAATTTATGACAATAACTCTTTTGACTTCTTGACCTAGGACAAACCCTAGAAGCACTCAATGGGTGCTTGACCTCTAAAATAAAATACCTTGAGCATGAAACACATGCTCCAAAATAGCAATAATAATTTTTCTTTCATTTTACAATATACAAGAATCAAAATTACATTTCATATTTATGAAGACAGTACCTAGTTACACATTTTTCACCAAATATCACCTTCCTCAATTAATTATTGTTAATTAATCATTTTCCCTAAGTTAGACTTGGGAAAAATTTAATTACTGATTAATTAACTTAATTAAGGCATTTCTAAGTGGATTTTCCTTAAACCTTTTCTAGATTCTGGAGTCCCATTGTTTCTTAGCCTCTCTGACAATTGTCCTGACTAGAACACCATTCGATGCTACAAAAAACCAACATATCTCTCCCTTGGAAAGAGGGCCTTCCTTCTCCTACAATTATGGGCCACAGACTGTCCTCACCATTCAAAAACATTCAGACCTTTGTACAGCCTTCACAACCTAGAAATTTGTGCTTGGATTTAACTATTCTTTCCTAGAAATTTGTGCCATAGTTTGTTGATTGCCTCAAATTTTGTGTAGTTTGAAGCTTCTCTCTGCCACGAAAATCACTAAACTAGACCTTTGTTTATACCTCAAACAGTGTGCAAAAATGCTCTGACTGCCTCCTCAATTTCATGCCCTTCCTTTGAGCTTGAACTCGACCTCCTAGAAACTCGAGCCTACTATAGCAAGTATTCTCAGCTATAAATCTCTACTTCTTCAGCCTCCTTCTTCTCTTCCTCCTTGGTCTCCTTCTCCAAAATGCTCATATGAAGAATGAATGAGCTATAATGCCTTTTCTCCCTTTTGTCTCTCATTAGATAGGATAACCCTAACCCTATTGATCAAAGGTTGAGATTAGATCTCATCCCATGAGATCAATGGTGGAGATCATTCCCTCACTTGACCCCTTTTTAATGTGGTCCCCCCTATTGAGGACTCCTAGTCGCTTTATAGATTTAGTTTTGTACCTTGTACTATTTCTTCTCATAAATTTAACTTTAAACATAAAGAAACTTTAATATTAGAAAGTACATTAGTACTTTTTCTCATAAAGTAACATTAATGTAAAGTACCCAGTACATGTACCACATAAAGTGACTTTTTCCTCATGACTTTAATATAACTCATAAAGTCACATGCCAAAAAGGTAATTAAAGTGTCTTCCTTGGTACCCTTAACATTTTAACATAAAGCAGGTCGAGGAAAGGGGTAACTCAGCACCCCACGAATGCTCCCTCTTCACATTATAACACTCAAGGATGTTGTGAACTTCATAGCCCGATACAAGACAATGGCAACTCCCATGAAGTAAACCCCAAATTATAACACCTTTTCACACCTATCTTTTGAAAGAGTCGGCCTAGGAATTGTTCCTCCCCTTGGGGTTGGAAGCACCTAATAGGGCCTTGTGATAACCCTCCCATACATAAGTAGGGCAACTTGTTTACAAATTAAAAGCTAGAAGACATTTCAAGATAATGCTTATGTGAGGTATTTTGATGCCCTTTTTCATTGAATATGGCCCACTCAAATACTTTTATGTTTATCTCACTTGATTCTGTGAGTATGTATCAGAGTTTTGCTCCAAAGTATAGTTGCCATCCCTTGAGGGATTGTATGATGCTTCTCTAACACTTTAGAGAAGATGTCTTGCCCACTTGATGATTGCACAAGACACTTTGATAGAGGATGTTGGGCACTTATTGAGGAGTGTTGACTTTGGGATGTTTGATCACAATTGATGACACCCTCACCAACCTCCAAGATCTTGGATGTTTCCCTGCAGAACCACATTGCACCTACTTGATGCATGTAAAACACTTCCAGTGAGTAACACTTGATGGTTCATGGATTAATAACATTTTAAAGTGCTAAAGACAACCACTTGCTTTCATTTAATTACATATGAATTGCGGCTAGTACACACTAATGATCTCATGTCAAGCCATTTAAGAAGCTACTAGCACACTCAAAAAGTGTTTTATGTTCTACAAATGAAGTCCCAATAAAAGCATCCTCTACGCAATCAAAACAGTAGCAACAAAACTCCTCCAAACAATTAAGAAATGGAACAAGAATAGGAATCACCAAAAACAACATCACAATTGACCAAGGAAATGGGATGATGACAAGTACTCTCCCACACACACCAATAAATTCCCAACCATCCCACTCACAATTTCTGAGATTGAGCGTATGTCACTAGATGTAGAGGTGAAGTGGACCATAGATATGCCAATGGATATGCTATTGTAAAATGGATGGAGCTTGTACCTAAACAAGATTATGAGTAGTCTCCTTGGGTCGATTGAGTACATCATAGCCTCAAGAGCCTAACTCATACAACAAAATATTGCAGTATGGTTAATGTCAATCATGATCTCGTGATTTCAATATTCCCCATTCATCATAGTTACAACTATTTTATAACTTTTTGTACATTTCAACCATTAGGTTGTGGTCTAATGGCAAGTTGGAGTGCTTGCAACAGTAATGATCCAGGATCAAAACCTAGTGAAAAAATCTACTCACGATGATGGGATTCACCAAGTTTTTCAAGGTGTGGATTGCGCTAATGTGGTAATAGTTGTTCCCATGATAATGTGAGTGTGCTACTAAGGTTGGTCTTAATGCTAAACCTCTTTCTTGTGCTCTTGATAGATAGAGGCACCAAGAGGGAATCCAATGGTAGCACTATCCAAGCCTAGCCAAGGAGGCCCTTATGAACATGTCCCATTAGATCCTAGGACTATTCAGACGACACCAATAAACAAGACATTTCCTTTACATCTTGGCACAAGGATATGTCATTCGGACATTGAGACATATCTCAAACTAGATCCCCCATTTCTTTTAAATCCTCCAATAAGTGATATATCATGAGCTTCTTCACTTCAACCTCATATTTTAGGACATAAGGCTTCCACGATGGTTGACCAATGCCCCTCAAGCACGACATCCTCCCCACCTACTTTGAATTTTTGTTATCGAATTCTCAACGATGCTCGTCTACATTACCACCCTACTTATTTTCATGGTATCAAACCATAGATCTTATCTAGTGTAGCATAGTTTAGATCTTCTTCATGATTTTATATGCTTTTGTAGGAGTGACCTTTGAGCTCCCACGTGTATCCAACACTATAGTACTTGGTAGTCGCTTTGACCTATTTGTGGTCAATAATTGGACATTAATAAAATTATCTTACATTATCCTAATATCTTATGTAGTCTTCTTTGTTGATGAAGCAAGATGCAAGTCTTAGGTGAATCCAACATAATAGATACCCCCAACCATAGTTTCGTAACACAAGGTCTTCTAGTTGTAGTGATGATATACGCTTAGGAGTTACATACCCTCTCTAGGTCTAAAGGAGTTGTTCAACCAAAAAATAACTTTTTGGACTTTATAGCACTTGTTGCTTGTTTTATTTTCATCACTCTCTATAGCAATCCTCCAATATGAGGCGCCTTTCATCTCTTTAAAGTTTTATTGATTCTAGTTCGTATTGAGATTTTGTGGTGTAGGGCTAGCGTCGAATGTGCTCTAGCTCCCAAACTTTGTGGAGGGACTAGAGCACATAAGATCTCCAAGATCCAGAAAGCATTTGAAGAAATTCCATCAGGTTTAAGAGATATTTAATTAATTAATCTTTTTAATTAAGGACCCTAAGTCTAACTTAGGAAAATTAAAAGATTGAAGTCAATTAAATTAAACATGTGAAGAGAATGACTTAAGTGACGCGGATCAAGCAGCTTCTAATCTTAGCCGTTGATTAGAGATTAGATCACGGCCATTGGTTTTCCAACGAGAACAGTATAAGAAGAAGGCTTGGGGTCACTTGGAAGACACACACACTGGCAGAGCACTAAAACTAAGCTGAGATTCTAGGTCGTGGTTTGCTAGGAATTTCAGAAGTGTTTTAGCTGCAGCGAGGGGTAGTATTGGCAAGGGGGATGGTCTAGTCCCAGGCCAAGAGTACAACGAGGACAGAGAAGGAGCATACCAGAGCAGCACAGAGGCAGCAGCTACGTAGTCCAACCAAGAGCCTAGCAGGGGCAGCGCAAAGGCAGCAGCTACACAGTCCAGCCAAGAGCCCAGCAAGGGCAGCGCAGAGGCAACAGGAGGCCAGGAAGGCTGATGCGGGCCCAATTAGGGCAGCGCAGTGGCAACGTAACCCCAGCTAGGGTGACGCAGGCCCTTCCTGAGCAGCGCAGAGGCTGATGCAGGCCAGGAAGGCTGACGCAGAGGGCTTCAAAGAAGCTCTGGGGTTTCTAGAGGCCGGAAAGGGGCTGAGTTCTGTAAATCCCGTTTGAGGGTGTGAATCAGTCACATTTTTCTATCTCCGAATAGAGGTATTGCTACCGTATATTTTTCTCTATCGGGTTAACCAGTTTCGTGCCTAGATATGTTGTACTTAGAATCTGCATAATAATAAAAACCCTCCAGAAGCTAGCAGCACTGGTTTTCCCGCATTGGGTTTTTCCGAAGACATTTGTCCAGAAAATCCTTGTGTGTCACTTTGTCTTTGAGCGTGTTATTCAGTACTCGATCTGTATGTGTAGGTTGTTAACTATATTTACTTCGATGTTAACGCTGGATTTTTCAGATTAATAACTTATGTAAGTAGGAGAAGTAAATCAAGATTTAACAGTAGGGTTTCTGTTTAGTAAATTCAGAAATTTCACATGGTATCAGAGCGATTGCAGATCAAGTTGAATCTCCAACAAGACAGCTGAAGAAATCTGTGTTGCAGAAAGCAGCAACAAATAAATCAGAGAGGCCAGCGCAGCAACAGGAGGACGCAGGCAGCAAGAGCCATGCAGGGGCTGACGCAGTCCCAGCTAGGTGACGCAGACACAGCGCAATGCCTTCTAGAGGGACACAGGAGCAACCTGTGCTACGCAGAGGCTGCATTGAGCCAGTCTGCTCACGCAGAGGACAGTCAAGGTAACGCAGTCTTGAAATTGTTTGTAGTGCAAAGTGTCGTGAACCGGAAGCTAAGTTGCAGATCTTCAACAATTGATGGTGGGGTGAAGATTATGCCAGTGCAGAATTAAGCCTAAGCTAAGTTGACAAAGAGCGGGAGGAGAACAACTTCTTAATAGATTTCATTGCCAAAGAAATTTGAAGATCGATCGTAGGGTGATCGAAGAGAGCTGATTCGTTGTTTTTGGCAGATTTCCAAGGAGGAAATCAGTTGTCAGAGGGAGCCGAGGGTGCCTTTCTCGCCAAGGACCCTAGATATAAGTCTCTAGCAGAGAGAGGAGGATTTGTTCCGACAAACTTCTAAGCAGATGGCGCCACACGGACTGCATGATCAAGTTAGGTTGAACGGCCTGTACAACTTTGCTATCTGGAAGGCCAGAATCCTAGTAGTCCTGGAGGCATAGGGCTTGAGAGAGCACGCAGAGAAATTCTTGGCTACACCAACTGATGCAAAACTCCTGGCAGAGCATAATGAAGCAGCGGCACATGCAAAACGCTTCATCATGGACGGGGTTAAATATCATGTGGTACCACACATAGCCAAGAAGAACACGACTCATGAGATGTGGGAAGCTTTAACCACATTGTATGACGAGAAGTTCATCCAGAGGAAGATGCTTCTAGAGAACCAACTAAGGTTATTTATGATGTCCAAGGGAGACGAAATCAATCCTTTCCTATTCAAACTGCAATCAATCCGGGATCAGCTGACTAGCATGGGGGTCAAGGTAGAAGATGATGTCATGGTGAGGACGGCTCTAAATGTTGTCACAGAGGACTAGGAAACATTTTTCCAAAGTCTTTTGGGCAAAGTGGACCTTCCTAATTGGGACAATATGTGGGCTATCCTCCGACAAGAGGAGATCCCCTGAATGACCAAGAGGGAGTACAACATCGGTTCAAGCAAGGTGAGAAAGGAGGAAGAAGAAGATGCATCCATGGCATCAAAGAAGCAGCAAGGGAAAAAGAAGCGTGATCTGTCAAAGATCAAATGTTTCCAATGTGGCGAACTTGGACACTTTGCCAGCAATTGTCCTCAAAGGAAGAAGGACAAGGAAGCTTCTAGTTCCAAGGTTGTTGTAGCAGACGATGGCTCTGATGCTGACGTAGCCATGAGCGTTAATGAACTACAGAAGTTGGGCGACATTTATCTGTAGAGCAGCTTCAGAGTGAGGGAAAGATCCTTGAGTAGCCCAACTCTTAGATCACATACGAGCTACGGGAGCCTTAAGACGGTAGTGGGACAAGTGGAGCAGTGGATGCAGAAGATCAAGGATGAAGCAGAGGTAGAGGCTGACACGCTAGAGAGGGAGCAGCACAGTGCAGCAGCAGCGTAGAGGCAGCAGCGCAGAGGAAGCTTGTTTACGCAGTGCAGTGTTGTAGCAGCGCAAAGGCTTCAGGAGTAGCACAGTGCAGATGCAGCAACAGCATAGAGGTAGCAGCGCAGAGGAGGTTTGTTTACGCAATGCAGAGCTGCATCAGCACAGTAGTCTCTGGAGGACAGCGCAGAGCAGCAGTCTATGGAGCTTCAGTGATGAGATGCAGCCCAACTGACTTGTCTGTCAAAGATTGGGTGATGGTCTTTAGTTGCTTACTCTCAGCAACTGAGTTGCAGTGCAGCAGTTGGCAACATGATGCAGCAATTTGAGAGGGAGTTGTAGTACAGATGGAGCAGTGATGGTAGCAGAGTCATGGGCGATAGAACAGAGAGCAACAGCAACACAATGATGAAGGGCAGCAAGCCAAGCATCAGCGCAGAGACCGACACCAAATATCAAAGCAGTACTTCGGAATGAAGTGTTTTGCTAGAGCACATTCCTCGCTAACAAGGAGTGTTGAGATTTTGGGGTGTTGGGGTAGCATCGAATATGTTCTAACTCCCGAACTTTGTGGAGAGACTAGAGTACATAAGATCTCCAAGACCCAGAAAGTGTCTGAAGAAATATCGTCAGATTTAAGATATATTTAATTAATTAATCTTTTTAATTAAGGACCCTAAGTCTAACTTTAGAAAATTAAAAGATTAAAGTTAATTAAATTAAACATGTGATGAGAATGACTTAAGTGATGCGGATCAAGCAACTTCTAATCTTAGCCGTCGATTAGAGATTAGATCACGGTCGTTGGTTTCCAACGAGAAAAGTATAAGAAGAAGGTTTAGGGTCAGTTGGAAGACACACACACTGGCAGAGCACTGAAACTAAGCTAAGATTCTAGGGCGTGGTTTGCTAAGAATTTCAAAAGTGTTTCACCTGCAGCGAGGGACAGTATTGGCGAGGGGGATGGTCTAGTCCCAGGCCAAGAGTACAACGAGGGCAGAGAAGGAGCATACCAGAGCAGCACAGAGGCAGCAGCTACGCAGTCCAGCTAAGAGCCCAACAGGGGCAGCGCAGAGGCAGCAAGAGGCCAGGAAGGCTAACGCAAGCCCAGTCAGGGCAGCGCAGATTTAAGAATTGCATCAAAGATTATGAAAGCAACAATAATTGTGTTTTCTACAAGTATCTCCCTGTTGGAAATATTGAGAAGGGGGTGAATAAGTATTTCTTAGCAATTAGTAACTTATTAATCTTTTCAGAGCAATAGTTATTCTTCAGCAGTATTCAAAACAGTAAATAAACAATACACAATGAACACAAGAACTTTTTAGGTGTAAAACCCCCTCTGAGACAAAATCCACCAAATGCTTCTCTAATAAGTTCTTCTAAAATCTTCATCCCCAACTGTCAAAGAAACCTACAAGTCCCTAGAACTCCACAAAAGCATTCTTATTCAACACCCACTGGAAGGACACCCCAACGCCCTAGGTTTTATTAGCTATCAGCTGAATGGATGCACCAACACCCTAGAAAGCACCAACTTTCCCTAGCACCACCCTGCCACCCTGAAGTGTTTTCAAGCACCCACCTTAAAGGTGAACTCAACCAATACCACCCTAAAAAGACTAAAATTAAATACAAGAAATTGTGGACTCTTGTACCAGGGACAATGGTCGACTTAGAATGATATTAAATGATTTTTGCTTGACTGACTAACACTAGATTCAACTTACCCTTGACTCAACAAATCCTAGGACCAAAACCCTTGTCCCAACAGCAAACCAAACCCCTTGTACAAACTGTAAAATGACTTCTTCAAATTGTACAGTCGTACAATATTTTACAAGACTCTGACCTTTACAACAAATACAATGACTTGACTTGTAGTACAATATGTCTTGATGTTGCTGTAGCAAATCTGGGATGTGATGTTGTCAATTACAAGTTCTTCTGTAGTCAAATACCAAGGCAGTGATTGTTGATTTCTGGAAGAATGAGAGCATAAATTTGAGTCTCATGATGATGTGACTGCTGTCATTTCTTCACTTAAAACAATCTTCTCAGGAATGGATGTTGAAGTGCTGTTATTGGTTGTTATAGTCACTGTGCAAATCTTTCACCTGCAATGAAGAAGTATGCCCATATGAATCCCCAACCTCAAAGAAAACAAAGAATACCCTGCAACGAGATAGACACACAACTAATACTAAGACCAAAGACCTTACTAAAGTAATTATGAACAGGACAGCATGAAATCAAACCTATAACATAATTCTTAAGTAATTCCCATAGTTGCAAAAAGGAATACTAAAACATTTTGTATTAAATTAAAACCTATTGATGTAATTTCAACAAACTAATCTGGTGTATGATCTTCTCCATCTGCAACAATAACCACAGGACAAATTCAAATTAACAACAAATATACAAACCAAAACTTACCTTGATGTTGTGATCAATTCTCGAGATATCTGAGACCTAAAAGGTGCTACAGAACTGAACCACTGAAGCTGCACTTCGCTTTACAAAGAGGCCTAAATGCTAGCCCTAACCAGACCTGAGCCTAGCCTAAAAACTAGCCCTAACCAGACTTAAAAGGACTCTACAATAAGCCATAACTTAGGCGTAAAACTAAATTGAGATCCCACCCCTTTTTGTTCTATTATACCTCCGATCCAAGGCATGGAAGAGGTGCCTTTACTCGCTCTACCTGTAGCACACATAAGGCCAAAAAGATCTAGGCCGAGACCTAAAAGGAACAAACAAAGTATAGGTGTTGAATGGTAGTCATGCTGAGCTTTTGCCAAGCCAACGGACTCACTCTTCTAGGATCCTTTTCTTTATCCTTCTTGATGGATGAAGGTTCTTCATTGTTCTAGGATAATGAAGTGACAAAGAGTAATAACTATTGAGATTTTGTGTATTTGGGGTAGTATCAGTTGTGCTCTAGGTCCCAAATTTTGTGGAGGGACTAGAGTTCACCTGATCTACAAGACCCAGAAATGGATTTGGGAAATTTCATCTGGTTTAGGAGATATTAAATTAATTAATTATTTTAATGTATTTCCTAAATTAAAACTTAGGAAAATAAAATAATTAAAGTAAATTTAATTAAACATGTGATTAAATTGTCTTAAGTCACACGGATCAAGCTTTCTTTTAATCTTAGCCATTGATTAAAGATCTAATCTTGGTCGTTGATTTGTCAACGAGAAAAGTATAAAGGAAAGGCTTGGGGTCATTTATAAAGACACACAGACGCACAGCACTGAAGCTAAGCTGAGATTCTAGGGCAGGGTTGCTAAGAATTCTCAGAAGTGTTTCAGTTGCAGAGAGGGGAATTTAGAACAAGGGGATGATCTTATCCCGGGGTCTAGAATACACAAGAAGCAGAGAAGAGATCAGCAAAGACAGCGCAAAGGAAGGCAGCAACAGTAGCAGCAGACGGCAACAGCAGCAGCAGCAGTGCAGAGTTGAGTGGTAGGAGGCCAACCTTCAGCAACACAGAACCAGTGCCCAAAATCATGTAATGCATAAGTGTGATGTATTGCTAGAGCACACCCTTGATGCTAAGAGGGAGTGTTGAGATTTTGTGTATTTGGGGTAGCATCAGTTGTGCTCTAGGTCCCAAATTTTGTGGAGGGGCTAGAGTTCACCTGATCTACAAGACCCATAAATGGATTTGGGAAATTTCATCTGGTTTAAGAGATATTAAATTAACTAATTATTTTAATGTATTTCCTAAGTTAAAACTTAGGAAAATAAAATAATTAAAGTGAATTTAATTAAACATGCGATGAAATTGTCTTAAGTCACACAGATCAAGCTTTCTTTTAACCTTAGCCATTGATTAAAGATTTAATCTTGGTCATTGATTTGCCAACGAGAAAAGTATAAAAGAAAGGCTTGGGGTCATTTGTAAAGTCACACAGAGGCAGAGCACTGAAGCTAAGCTGAGATTCTAGGGCGGAGTTGCTAAGAATTCTCAGAAATGTTTTAGTTGCAGAGAGGGAAATTTAGACCAAGGGGATGATCTAATCCCGGGGTCTAGAATACACAAGAAGCAGAGAAGAGATCAGCAAAGACAGCGCAGAGGAAGGCAGCAGCAAAAGCAGCAGCAGCAGATGGCAGTAGCCAAGGACAGCGTGATTTTCAAGAAGCCCTTCAGGGGTTACGCAGAGACCCTTAGGGGCAGCGTAGTGACAGTGTCACCCAGTCTGGGGTAACGCAGTCCTTCTAGTGACAATGCTGAGTATTTGGAGGCCTTCAGAGGCTAACGCAGTGTCTTTCAGGGGCAGATCTGGGGTTTCTAAGCCTAGATCTGGCTGAGTTCTGTAAATCCCGTTTGAGGGTGTGGATCAATCAGTATTTTTGGTCTTAGATCAGCCAGGTGCTGCAGATCTAGAGTTTTCTCTGTAGGGTTTTCCAGATCTGGAACCCAGAGTTGTGTATTCAGAAATATTCTTAATAATAGAGCCCTCCAGCAGTGAGAGACCGATTTTCCCACATTGGGTTTTTCCGGGGATAGTTTGTCCAGAAATAACGTGTCACTTTGTCTATGTGTGCATGTGCTTATTCTAGATCAGAATTGGTAGAGATCTGTTATGTGTTTTGCTTTGATGTTAACTTGAATTTATTCAGTTGATAACTTGTATAAGTAGGAGAAGCTTAACCGAGTTAACAGAAATAATTTACGCATAGAGTGGAATTCGAAATTTCTACATGGTATGGAAATAATTACGGATCTAGAAGGGTCACACTAAAGCATACGAAGGATCTATTTGTAAGCAGTGGAAAAGCGTAGCAGTCTGAAAGGCAGCCTTCGATTTTAAATTCAAAGCGGAGGAGGATAAGGTGTCCCGTGGCCCCGTGTCTTTAACAAGCCCATGCAATTACTGCACAGAGGCAGCTCAGAAACAGCGCTAGTTGGGTCTGAAGCCAGCCAGTGTGATTCAGATCTGAATCTGTCAAATCCAGAAAAAGTCTGCAGAAATTCAGAAGAGCTGGTGGGGTTAAACCTCTGAAGTTTTCAGATTTTTAACTTTAGCACAAGTGACAAAGTTTGGGAAGAGATCAGCTTCTCAGAGAGTTTCTTACCAAAGGAAACTTGCAGTTTGGTCAGAGGATCAAAGAAGAAGCTGAATCATAGTTGATCTAGTAGATTTCCAAGGAGGGAAATCAAGTGTCAGAGGGAGCAGAGGGTTCCCAGTTCGAAAAGGACCCTCGATCCAAGATCTCTAGCATAGAGAAGACGAGCTCCGACACATTCTAAGCAGATGGCTCCTCATGGACTACGTGATCAGGATAGGCTAGAGGTCCTCTCAAACTTTTCGGTATGGAAAGCTAGGATCCTGATTGTCCTTGAGGCATATGGTCTAAGAGACCATGCAGAGCAGACCCTAGCCACACCAACAGATGCAAATCTCCTACGGAAGCATAGAGAAGTTGTTGGGCATGCCAAGTGGCTGATAATGGACAGTATCAAGGACCATTTTGTACCACACATAGCTGAGAAGAAGACAGCTAATGAGATGTGGAAGGCCTTGACTTCCCTATATGAGGGAAAATCCGTCCAAAGAAAGATGTTGTTGGAGGCCCAAATGAGGTCATTCATGATGACCAAGGGAGAAGACATCGAGCATTTCCTCTTCAGATTGCAGTCAATCAGGGATCCGCTGACTGCAACGGGTTCAACCGTAAATGATGCAGTGATAGTCAGCACTGCCCTCAATGCAGTCACGGATGAGAGGGAAACCTTTGTCCAAAGTATCTTCAGCAAAGCGGACCTCCCAGATTGGGACAGCTTGTGGTCAATCCTGCGGCAAGAAGAACTACGCAGATTCACCAAGAAGCAACACAGCCCTGGGTTGAGAAAAGTAAAGAAGGAAGAGGAGGAAGATGTAGCCTTGGCATCGAAGAAACAGTCGAAGAAGAAGAAGGATCTTTCAAAGATCAAGTGCTTCCAGTGTGGCGAAATGGGAGATTTTGCCAGCCATTGTCCAGAAAAGAAGAAGGACAAGGAAGCATTTTCTTCCAAAGCAACGGTGGCAAATCATGGGTCCAGAGATGATGTAGCCATGAGTGCTCATGAACCACAGAGGTGGGGTGACATGGACATGTAGAGGAGCTACATGGAAGAGAGGCGGGATCCTTGAGTAGCTCATCTGTTATATCACAAGCGAGCTACGGCAACCAAAGATGAAAAAATCGCAATCGAGATATTATCGCCGAGGGGAAAAAATCGGAAAAAATCGTAAAAATCGGGAAAAAATTGGCACATACAAAAATATTCTTTTTTTTTCAATTTTTTTAATATCTAAAGCATCTACAGCATAAAATAAATGCATTGACACATAACTATGAAAAAAAAACTAATATATAAGATGTGTAATATCATGTCTAGTGCTACATCACACATAAAACTGAATCCTGTCCTGAATACTAAGTCCTGAGTCTCAATTCAACCTCAAAATATCAACAAAAAATATAATAATGTATCTCATATCATGAGTCATAATGTTATATACAAGGAATGCACCAAATAACCTATACTACTGATTTCCTCTGCCCCTCTTGCGAGAAAATGTAACAGCTTTCCCTCTAGACGAAGAAGTTGGCGGGGCTGGCAATGGACTCTGTTGTGCTCCAGATCCTGAAGCACTAGGAGTTAAAGGAGGTAGACCACGTCCTCTACTAGTAGCAGGGGTAGGTGGTGTCACCTCCTCCTCCTATTGTTGCTCCTCCTCCTCCTCCTCATGAAACTCATCATTGATTCATCGCTACTAGAAATGGGATCATCAACAAGAGATACATAAACATCATCTAACTCAAAGTCTTCAGACTTGGATTGCTCAACCTTAAAATGCGGTGGAAAAAGATTAACATGCCTAACCAGTTGTTTTCCTTTGAGTGAAGGGTACATTCTTGTTAAGGTCACAGTAGGGGAGTTCAACAATCAATACCACCAACATCAACAAAGTTCAACAATCAATGCCACCAACATCAAGGTTCTTAAAGGACTTCATACTCTTGATCAAATGCCAATCTCATACCCTTACACATAATAGAATCAAATGGAAACAATGCAAATCCCCAAACCATGAAACCATGAAAACCATTAAGTCTGCTGAATTTTGAGTGAAATCTAAAATTCTAGTTTCTCCATATGAAATCCAATGAGGTCGAAACCACTCTTAAACATCCTGAGTCATTTCATGGTAATGTTAAAAATTTAAGTAAAAGGATGAAAATGAAAAATAAAGGAAATATCACTTTTACTTTAAGAATTTAACATTACCATGAACTTCCAACAGGGTGTGTCAGGAAAATGAGAGGGCTGCAAAAATGACAAAGAAAAAAATCGATTTTTGAACTTATAGGGTTGCTATTTGATGGGCCCACGATTTTTACCAAAATAATCGCGATTTTTTCGCGATAACGATTTTTTCAAAAAATCGTTGAAAAAATCGCCGATAAAATCGGCAGCCCGAAAAAATCGCGATTTTTTCATCTTTGACGGCAACCTTAAGACAGTAGCGGGACGAGTGGAGCATTGGGTGCATGGACCATAGATGAAGCAGAGGCAAAAGAAAATCTAGAGGCTGGGAGGAGCAGCGCAGAGCATAGCAATAGCAGCATAGAAGCAGTGGCAGCGCAGAGGCTCATGTGACTTTAGCAACGCAGTGCAGTGCTGCTTACGCAGTGTAGAGCTGCAGTAGCACAGAGAGCTTCAGAGGGACAGCGCAGTGCAGCAGCAGCATGATAGATTTCAACACAAGGAGCTGATGTGACTTCAGTAGTGCAGAGGGACTCTGATTACACTAGCAGAGCTATAGCTATGCATCGTTCTTTAGATACCAGCACAGATTTGTAGCCTATGGAGCTTTAGTGATGAGGACGCATCCCATCTGACTTGTTTGTCAAAGATTGGGCAGGAGATTCAGTTGTTACTCTCAACAACTGAAGTTGCAGTACAACAGATCAGTAGTGGTAGTGCTATGAGCAGCACAAATGCAGCATATTGAGAGGGAGCTACAGTACAGTGGTTGCAGTGGCAGTGGCAGAGTCATGGGCAGCAGTACAGAATGGCAGCAGCAGTGCAGAGTTGAGTGGCAGGAGGCCAAGCTTCAGCAGCACAGAACCAGTACCCAAAATCATGTAATGCATAAGTGTGATGTATTGCTAGAGCACGCCCTTGATGCTAAGAGGCAGTGTTAAGATTTTGTGTATTTTGGGTAGCATCAGTTTTGCTCTAGGTCCCAAATTTTGTGGAGGGACTAGAGTTCACCTGATCTACAAGACCCAGAAATGGATTTGGGAAATTTCATCTGGTTTAGGAGATATTAAATTAACTAATTATTTTAATGTATTTCCTAAGTTAAAACTTAGGAAAATAAAATAATTAAAGTGAATTTAATTAAACATGTGATGAAATTATCTTAAGTCACACAGATCAAGCTTTCTTTTAATCTTAGCCATTGATTAAAGATTTAATCTTGGCCGTTGACTTGCCAACGAGAAAAGTATAAAGGAAAGGCTTGGGGTCATTTGTAAAGACACACAGAGGCAGAGCACTGAAGCTAAGTGAGATTCTAGGGCGGGGTTGCTAAGAATTATCATAAGTGTTTCAGTTGCAGAAAGGAGAATTTAGACCAAGGGAATGATCTGATCCCGGGGTCTAGAATACACAAGCAGCAGAGAAGAGATCAGCAAAGGCAGCGCAGAGGAAGGCAACAGCAGCAGCAGACGACAGCTGCAACAGCAAGGACAGCGTGATTTTCAAGAAGCCCTTTAGGGGTTACACAGAGACCCTTAGGGGCAGCGTAGTGACAGCGTCACCCAGTCTAGGGTAACGCAGTTCCTTCCAGTGACAGCGTTGAGCATTTGGAGGACTTCAGAGGCTGACACAGTGTCTTTCAGGGGCAGATCTGGGGTTTCTAGGCCTAGATCTGGCTAAGTTCTGTAAATCCTGTTTGAGGGTGTAGATCAGTCAGTATTTTTGGTCTTAGATCAGCCAGGTGCTGCAGATCTAGAGTTTTCTCTGTAGTGTTTTCCAGATCTGGGACCCAGAGTTGTGTATTCAGAAATATTCTTAATAATAGAGCCCTCGCCAGAGACCGGTTTTCCCACATTGGGTTTTCCCGGGGACAGTTTGTTCAGAAATAACTGTGTCACTTTGTCTATGTGTGCATGTGCTTATTCTAGATCTGAATTGGTAGAGATCTGTTATGTGTTTTGCTTTGATGTTAACTTGAATTTATTCAGTTGATAACTTGTATAAGTAGGAGAAGCTTAACCAGGTTAATAGAAATAATTTCTGCATAAGAATTAAGATTCAGAAATTTCTACAATAACAGGTGTGAGTTGTTTTGCAATTTGATGCCTAAGACTTTGCTCTTCCTTTGCAAGGCAACCTACAATAAATCCAAACCTCAAGAGATCACAAAAGAATGACAAACCAAAACCTAACCCTTCCTAATATTTCTGTGTTAGATGCTCAGGGGTGGCCGAAAAAATTTCAGAGCTATCTTTCACAAGTTGTTCGTCCAAGTGCATTCTTTATGAAGGTGCATTAGACTTCCTTTTATAGATAAGGCTTGGGCAAGGGAGTGTTGAAAAATGTGTAACTAGGTTCGGTCTTCATAAATATGAAATGTACTTTTGATTCTTGTATTTTGTAAAATGAAAGAACAATTATTATTATTATTTTTGGAGCATGGGTTTCGTGCTCAAGGTCTTTTATTTTAAAGGTCAAGAAGTAAGCATCCATTGAATGCTTCTAGGGTTTTTCCTAGGTTAAGAATTCAAAAGAGTCATTGCCATAAGTTGAAGACCCCATCAGGCACATTGTAACTTGTAAAGAGATATTTGTCATTAAAAGTGTCAAAATACCCTTCAAAACCAAGTCGGCCTGGCAACTAGGAAGTCGGCCAATTTTGAGGAGCCACGTCCACCTTAAGAAGCCTATATAAAGGAGGGAACTCGACCTCCTTGAGAGACATTCATTCACCCACTCATCCAAGTCAAGAAGAAGAGAAAGAAGGCTAGCGAAGAAGGAACAGGACAAAGAAGATTGTTTCTGGGCTAATTTTCTCTCACATGTGCGAAGAAGTGAAGCTAGGGTTTGCTGCTTCAAGGTCGAAATTCTCTATCTACTAGAGGAGGCTCAAATCTGCTGGAAGAAGGGTCTACTAGGTCACCTTCTAGCCCTAGACAAGGAAGCAAGGCAAGCAAAGTTGTTGGGAGGCCTTGGAAGGCTATTTTCGCTCACACGTGTGGATGCAGGAACAATTGCAAGGGGGCCGAAAATTTCAGAACTGCAGTAGACGTTGAAATTTTGAAGTTGGGGGTTGAAGTTGTGCTGCCAGAAGAGATTTAACTGGGTTTGACTTGGACAAGGGAAGCACATCATCAGGAAAGGTTGGACTTGGTCTGGAGGGTATTGATCTTGGTCTAGAGGTCTTAGAATTCGTCAATTGAAAAATCTATAAGAAGAGAAGATATTTTGCGGGTTTTCCTCTCAAGTGGAGAGGTTTTGGCCCTGGCTTGCAACCTACATTTTGTGTTCGTGTGTGTTATTGTTCTTCTTGTTTTAGTAGTTGTTTTATGATATTTGAACATAATAATAAGTGAAACAAGTTGATAAGTAAGAAAAGGTAAAAAGACATCACAAGCAATTATCAAAGAAAGAGAAATCATCACTACTCTTGCCCTATAGATTTCTGAACATGGAGGGGCTTTAATAGGTGATCATTGGAGGATAAGTAAGGGCTCCATAAGGCCTTAAATGATTTAAACTTGAAACGATACCATCCTTGTGTTCTAACTAAGGAAGGTCGTTGGCCTTGAGGGATTGATTATGGATTTCTTTTATTAAATGGTGAGAGCTACATCCTATGAGCTGATATTTTACTAACCATCAACTAATGAATGTGAGAAATGACACAATCCCATGGGGTTTTATCCCACTGATTGGGGTCTCCAATTTCAAACATGAATATCTCTCTAACCGTGAAGAACTATGCGGCGTGCCACATACCACCGGAAACATATTTTCGAGAAGAATCTATATAGATGGATTTTAATACAAGATTCTATGAATTTCCACGTCATATTAAGTGACAAAAGTCAAGGCAATAGTTAGTGTTGCCTGGATTGACATCAATGACAACCACTAATCAACAATCTCCCCCTTTGGCATTAATGGCAACACAATTACTCCTCCTGTGATCATGATTCCTCTTGACAACATACTTCGAGTCTTCCTAATGCTTTCTCTCCCCCTTTGATATCAATGGCAAAGGGTGACTCCCCCTGATAACCAGCCTGCTTCTTGTGAACGTGTAACTAGCCTCTACTCCCCTTGTTAACTTGAACAAATAAAGAATACTCTAATGCGAACTTGGGAAAATCCCAAGTTTTTGCTGAAGATACACAAATGTCTCACGCAACAATGGTTTAGTGAAGATGTCAACAATTTGTTCTTTTGTCCCAATATATTCCACTTTGACGTTCTTCTCTGCAACTTGTTCTCTAACAAAATGGTACTTGATCGGAATGTTTTTGTTTTTGAATGCGTCACAGGATTCTTGGAGACACTTATGGTGTCAGTGTTATCACAAAATATTGGAATGGGCTCATCAAACTTCACTTGAAGAGCCTGCAAGGTTTGTTTCATCCAGAGGACTTGCGTACAACAAACTACTGCTACTATGTATTTTGCTTCTGACGTGGATAAGGATATTGAAGATTTCTTTTTGCTTAACCATGAAACAAGACAACCACCTAGATAGAAAGTTGTTCCACTAGTGCTTTTATGATCGTCAACTTTTCTTGCCCAATTAGCATTTGTATAAGTTGCAATGGTTAACTCATTTCCTTTAGGATAACATAATCCATATTTTGTTGTTCCCTTGAGATATCGAAAATTCCTTTTCACTACAATGACATGGGATTCTTTTGGTGTTGCTTGGAATCGTGCTACTTGTCCAACTGCCTGCATCACATCCAACCTAGAAGTTGTTACATATAGAAGACTACCAATCATAGATCTATACATCCTTTGATCTGCATTTTTGGATGAGTCATCTATGCTCAACTTGCAACCTGTCACCATTGGGGAGAGAACTGGCTTACAATCTTCCATCTAAAACCTCTTCAACATTTCCTTGATATATTTGGTTTGACAAATAAATATCCCCTTGTCTTGCTAAGATATCTTAAGTCCCAAAAAGTATGACAACTCACAAGTAATGACATATCAAACTCACTCTGCATATCTATCGCAAACTTCTTGCTTAACCCTCCATCATCACTTCCAAAGATTATATCATCCACATATACTTCGATAAT
Organism: Pinus albicaulis; assembly: GCA_034641835.2. Taxonomy (NCBI): domain Eukaryota; kingdom Viridiplantae; phylum Streptophyta; class Pinopsida; order Pinales; family Pinaceae; genus Pinus; species Pinus albicaulis. Next base: position 178,802,733 of record CM076583.1, read on the forward strand.
TGTTAGGCTATTGTGTTCAACCCTTATATATAGGTTGCTATCAACACTTCTTCTCTTGAATCCTTGTTTTTGCAAGTACCTGTCAAGACGGGGATACCAAGCCCTAGGATCTTGTTTGAAACCATACAGTGCCTTCTTTAATCTGCAAACATAGGCCCTTTTATTTGTTAACAAAAATCCTTCGGGTTGTTCTATGTATACCTCTTCTTCTAATTCTCCATTCAGAAAGGTTGATTTCATGTCCATTTGATATACTTTGATCTTCCTTGAATATGCATAAGCTAAGAACATCCTGATAGCTTCCATTCTTGCAACGGAAGCAAATGTTTCTTCGAAATTGATTCCTTCAACCTGTGCATATCCTTTGCGGACCAACCTTGCTTTGTTTCTGGTAACCTGTCCATCCTCATTCAACTTGCTTCTGAAAAACCATTTTGCGCCAATGACATTCTTATCCTTCGGTCGTGGAACCAATACCCAAGAATCATTCTTCTCCATCTGATCCAACTCTTCGTTCATAGCAGTTGCCCAATGTTCATCTTGACTGGCTTCTTCAAAGTTGTTTGGCTCAAATGTGGCTAAGAGAGCAAGATGGGCTTCTTGTGGTGCACGAAGTTGTCAATTTCTTCTAGTTCCTATGCCTTCATTAAGATCCCCAATGATCTGATTTGAAGGATGATTCTTTTGATACCATTATTTAGAAGTCTTCGAGGGTGCTTGTTGTTCTTCTCTTGTTTATTCCTTGTTGGTAGTTGTTTCTTCATTTGATTGTGCTTGTTACGAGGCTTCCTCTTTGACCCTTTCTAGTTTTGTCTCTCATATCTATGATTTGCTTGAAGAAGAGCTTTCTTGTTCAATCTTTGGGCCACAATCTTCACTAAATGTTACATTGATGCTTTCAACTATTCGGTTAATCCTCTAATTGTAACATCTATAAGCTTTCTTTTGCGTGAATAGCCAAAACAAATGCCTTCATCTACTTGAGAATCAAATTTGCATGCTTTCTGATCTTCCCTTGTAGCATTTGCTTCCAAATACCCTGAAATGTTTGACATTTGTTGGTCTTCCTCTCTATAGTTCGTATGAAGTCATATCACAATTGCTTCTAAGCAAGCCTTTGTTCAAAATATATATTTTCGTATCAACCACCTGAACCCAAAATTTGTCATCCAAGTTTGAATCATTCAACATTGTTCTAGCCATTTCTTGTACAATTCTATTCTTCCTTTCGACAACTCCATCTTGTTGTGGTGTCCTAGCTGTTGAGAACTGCCTTTTTATTCCATGTTCTTCACAGAAATGTTGAAATGCTTTGGATGTAAATTCTCCACCGTTATCTGAGCGCAAACATTTGATCTTCAAATTGGTTTTAGTTTTTGCCATTTCCTTTTAAGATTTTGAAACATTCAAATACCTCCGACTTTTTCTTCAAAAAGCTAACTGTTGTCATCCTGGTATAATCATCAATCATTAACATAAAATACAATTCACCATCCAATCATTTAGTCTTCATTGGTCCACACAGATCAGTATGAATCAATTCCAATGGTTTTGATGTGGAGTGTTCTTTCGTCTTGAATTCAACTCTTGTTTGTTTTCCATGCCTGCAGCGTTCACATATAGCGCTGGTTAGTTTTGAAATCAACGACATTTCTTTCTCAACTTCCTTTTTGTTGATTCTAACAAGGTTATCAAAGTTTATATGTCCCATCCGTCTATGCCAGAGCCAACTCTCGTCTTCTTTTGCCAAGAAACAACCTTTAACAACCCCATCCGAAGTGTATATGTCATTTGGAGTTCTAGCTGCAGTAGTCACCAGTTGGCTAGATTTCTCTCTTCTTACTGCACATTTCTTTGAGTCGAACAACATCGTATGTCCTTGATCACACATTTGACTTACGCTCAGCAGACTGTGATTCATATTTTCAATAAGAAGCACATCCTTTGTTATAGCATCCTTCCTTGCTTCCAAGCTTGACAATGCTTATTCCTATAACATTTGCAGATCCATCATCTCCAAAAGCTATTGTTCCATCTTTTCCTTCTTTCAAAGATATAAATTTATTCCTATCTCCTGTCATATGTGTTGAGCAACCACTATAGTGTAGGAATTTACAGGGTAAGTTCCTTAGATCAAACATCAAAGGTCACCGCTCACAAGCAGATCACAGATTAGTACACCAGTATTTGACGTGGTTAAAACGCTCAAAGAGGGAAACAGTCCACGGCCTAAGCCAACGCGGCCACTTCAAGCAATTTATTAATATAAAGAAAAAAAATTGCATAAGCTTCTCTCATAAACGGTCACCGAACAAATGACCCTCCATGCTCTTTAAATAGAGATCATGGACTAATCGGGTGTTAAGCTGCGAATCAAGTGTCGGTAATACCAAGGAGAGAATGAACTGTCGGATCACTACATATCATGACCGTCGGATTATAAGTTACAAAAGTACATAGTAAAAAAACACACTTTACCTAACTGTACGCTGGACCAAGTTATACTTAACTATTTCCTATGTGTCGGAATATCCTAACATCCCCCCTTAAGAACAACTTGGGATAGGATTGAAGGATTTACAAAGGTGACACAATTGGAGAAGGAAGGAGGAATTAGAGCCTATCCCGCCTTAATGATAACTTCCCTGAACTCCAAGCATAGATCGAAGTTTGGTAAACTTCGCTTCCGTGAGAGCCTTTGTAAAGATATCATCAACTTGATCATTGGTTGAACAATAGTGCACTTCAAGAACACGATCATGTTCTGATGAAGTGTATGTGTAGCTCAATGTGTTTCATGCATTGATGTTGAACTAGATCTTTGCATAGCTTAATGGCACTCTGATTATCACACCAAAGTGTAGTTGGATGTTGCTGATGAAGACCAAATTCGGACAGGATCTGACGAAGCCGCAAGGCTTCCTTACCGGCTTCAACAGCACCACGATACTCTGATTTTACCGAAGAAAGAGAGATGGCACTTTGTTTCTTACAAGGCCATGTAATAGGTCCTAAACCAAGAGTGAATACATAACCTGCAGTAGACTTTCGATCATCAAGGTCACCAGCCCAATCAGAATCAGTGAAACCAACCAACAATGGAGATGCTCCTACACTGTAATGAATCTCGAACTAAATTGTACCTCGAATATATCGAAGTATTCTTTTAGAAGCTTTCCAGTGACTTTCATGAGGTTTGTGCATAAACCGAGCAACAAGACAAGCGGCAATGGAAAGGCCAGGACGGTTATGGGTTAGATACAAAAGTTTACCAACAAGTTGACGGTATAAGGTAGCATCAACTTCAGGGGAAGTACAAGTGACTGAAAGCTTGACTCCAGACTGAAAGGGAGAAGGGGTTGGCTTACAGTCTTCCATGTGAAAGTGGCGTAGAAGATCACAGGCATACTTGGACTGAGAAAGGGTAATACCTTCTTTGGATTGCAAGACTTGAAGACCAAGGAAATAATGCAAGTGTCCCAAGTCTGTCATTTCAAACTTCTTTTTGAGGCTAGACTTCACAAGGTTTATATGGTTGGGATCACTACCAGTAAGGATAAGATCATCAAAATAAAGAAAAAGGATGATTAAGGACTTACCCATTTTCTTGGTGTAGACAGTGATGTCAGAATGACATCTAGAAAAGCCATTATCTAAGAGAAAGCTATCCATTTTGGCATACAAAGCCTGGGGGGCTTGTTTGAGACCATTGAGAGACTTCCTAAGGCAGCAAACAAGGCTAGAGTCGTTTTGGATAAAACCAGGGGGTTGTTCCATGTAGATTTCTTCATGCAAGTCCCCATGTAAGAAGGCGAATTTAACATCCATCTGATGGACTTCCCATTTAAAGGAGGCAGCAAGGGAAAGAACAAGGCAGATAGAATTCATTTTGGCAATAGGGGAGAAGGTTTCAATATAGTAAATGCCTTCAACTTGTGAAAATCCTTTAGCAACAATACGAACTTTATGCTTATCCACTTTTCCATCTGGTCCAAACTTTGTTTTGTAAACCCATTTGCATCTGACAAGTTTTCTTCCCTTTGGAAGAGGAACAAGATCCCAAGTATCGTTTGCCAATAAGGAATGATATTCTTCAGTCAAAGCTGCATCCCAATCTGGATGACCTGAAGCTTCTTTAAAGGTATCTGGATCATGAATTTCAAGAACTTGAGCCAATAAGGAAGAGGCTCTGTCGAACTGAGAACGCGTACGACGTTGATCTGCAGGGTCACCTGCAAGAGAACCTATTGCATCTCGAGTAGAGCGGACCCATTTTGGAAGTTGTGGAGTTGAAGGAAGATCCTGAGGAGGTGGAGGAGGATTGTCATCCTCAATATCATCATCCGAAGTAGAAGGAATGTTGTCAGAAGCAGAAGAGATAGAGAGAGGTGGCACATGTGCCGAATCAAGCTCGCATGCCAAAGGTGGCACACCCGCTGAACTAGGCTCGCAGGCCGATATATTTTCATCAAATTTTACATCTCTTCTAATGATTACATTTTTGAATTTGGGTTGAAGAAGTCTATATCCTTTGACATCTTCAGAATATCCAACAAAAATGCATTTTTCACCCTTAGGTTCTAAGTCATTATGTTTCTCATCGGGAATGTGGGCCCAAGCTTCACTTCTAAAAACACGAAAGTGGCTTACATCTGGTTTGATTGAGCTCCAGGCTTCTTGTGGAGTGATATTCCTTAACCTTAGTAGGAGTGTGATTTACTATGTAATTTGCACAGTTAATTGCTTCTGCCCAAAAATTAAGACTTAAGTCCTTTAGATTGAAGCATACAATTAGCCATTTCTTTCTTTCAGCTACACCATTTTGTTGTGGAGTATATGGAACAGTATGTTGCAATTGAATGCCATGCTCAGTGCAAAAGTTGATAAATTTGTTGTTAACATGTTCTCCTCCATGGTCAGATCTTAACTTACGAATGTGATGTCCAAATTGTTTCTCAACAAATGCCTTAAAGGCCAAGAACATGTTAAAAACTTCAATCTTGAGTTTTAAGAAGTATACCCAAGTGCGTCTAGAAAAATCATCAATGAAAGTTAAGAAGTACTTGTATCCATTGAAAGAAACAATTGGAAGTGGACCACATAAATCACTGTGCACAAGCTGCAAAGGGGTTGAAGCATGCCAAGAGGCACGTTTGTCAAAACTATCCCAATGATGTTTTCCGAGTACACAACCGGAACAAACACCATCTCGGCAAGATACCATAGGAAGACCTGTCACCATATCTTCTTTACATAGAGTTTGAAGAGAGCGATAGTTTAAGTGACCAAATCGCTCATGCCAAAGTTTGCTCATTTTATTATTATGAGCAACAAAAACGGAGGGAAGACATGATGACCCAAAGTTGTCAAACTTATACAACCTTGTGGAATCATCAGCAATACCAGTAGCTACAATATGTCTAGGATCTCTTAGGTCCTTAACATGAGGTGAAAATTCCATTGTTTTCCCTTCCCCTGAATGAGTTATCTGATAAACAGATAAAAGGTTGCAGGGAGTTATCGTCCCAAGGAAAATAGGGTTTTAAAAAAAGGGAATTATATTTTAATTAAAGTAGCAAGCACTTTAATTAAAGTCAAAGAATTTTATAAAGTTTTTATTATATGAAAAAGAGTATATATATAAACTTATATAGTCACTAAAAGAAAAATGAATTTTAATTTAAGAAGATAAGGTAATAAAGGAGTATCATAGTAGGTGGTATTATAAAAAGATATTTAGGGGTATTTTAAAAGGTTCAAGTCATTAAGAGTGCATACTCTAAGAAAAAAATATATTTTTATATAGAGGGATAAATCAAAGAGAAATTATTAAAGGATTTAATACTAAGGTTTTAAGGAATAAAAGTTTTGAAGGTCATAAAAGAAGAAAATAATAATATTACAGAGATTAAGAAGAGGTTATCTTCAAAAACCCTAATTCTGTCTCAACAAAGCAAAATGATATCTAATACAGAAATGAAGGCAAGAATATTTTTAGAAACCTTCCCCACGAACGCTAAAGTGCTATTTAAATTTAAAGGAATTCTCACAGGAAAAGATATTACTATTTCTATCTCTCCCGTTGAAGGTATAAATTATATAGCACCTAAAATCGCAAACCAATTAGTGATCCCAGAGTCGAATATAATCGAAAAATTAGACTGTTTTGGCAACAAAATATATGACATAACCAATTTACAATTAAACATTGGGGATTATACATTCATATCGAAATTCTCTGTTCAATCCTTACCTTTTAACGATAGTGACATTGTGTTGGGTTCACCCTAGATGGAAACCCTAGGTTAATTTATCCTAAATACGAAAATGAATTTTTTGACATTCTCCTACAAAAAGAAGAAAATAACGCTACAGGACGTTAACTTGAAGCCAAATTCAATGATGCCTGAAGACATACAAGAAATTTCAAAAGTAATTTTTCAAGAAGGTAAAAAGGTGATACAAAATATGCAAAAGGAAATTGACAAAATCACCACTAACAAGAATGAAGAGGTTGCTCGCCTTAAGGACCACAACGAAAAACTACTGACGCAAATTAATAAGCTTAAGAAGGACAAGAAATCATTAGAAAACAAGGTGCAACAACTTGTCGAAAATGAAGCGTCGAAATCATCAAATGTAGAAATTCAAGTTGATGAAAAGACATCAAATAACGGTCCAGTCAGTAAAACAAATCTAGAAAATGACACAAATAAGATAAGAGAAACTCAAATCATTGGAATTCCCTATCAACATCCGAATCACGGAAGTAGACAGCTCGATCAAGCTACATATTTAGAATAGAATCAACAAGCTGATATTCTGAAGAATACTAATGTTGTTGCAATCCACTCATGTGATAACAAGTCGTCACAAGTTGCCAACCATCGTCAGATTCCACAGAAGATTGATTTAGGATGGTCCGATCCATTTTCAGTGCAACAGTTTTGTTTGTCACTTAGAGGATCATATCAACTTGTATCGACAAAGATGACTGCCCCGAGACGAGAAGACATTCATAGCAGGAAAAGAAATCAAGGCCTTTCATCAACAAGCTTTGAAGACAAAGCTTTTTGAGGAGGAAGGCAATGTAATGAATAAAATAATATAAATAATGATTAATTAGTTAATTAGTAATTAGGTTGAAAGGGCATGTCTAAATAAAACATGACCTTTCGTGAAGAGGCATCTGCCTAGGTATATAAGCAAGCCTCATTTGTAACATCAAAAATCAATTCATTCATACTTTCTAATATAATATTTATATCCTCATGGATATTCTGATATTTTAAGTCTTCTGGAATATTTAACTTGAGAAGGAACTTTGTTCGCTTCAACAAGTTAGGCACACATAATACATCATTAAACTAACCATTATCTAGATGAATGGTTCCAGACCCTACAACACTAAGAGATCTATCATCACCAACATAAATATTTATGGTGTTACAATCATTTAAAGAAGAAAACATGACTTTATTTTTGGCCATGTGGTAAGAGGCTCCAGAATCAATGAGCCACTCATGAGAATGAGAAAAAGAAGATACATTCAATGCATAACCAGATATTGATGATTGACAACCACATGCAAAAAGTGCCATTCCCGAAGATGACGTTGAAGAGTTCTCCAAATGGATGTTGTGCTTTTTTATTGTTCCTTCCAAGGCTTCCATCTTCTTAAAACATTTTGACTCTACATGGCCATCAAGATTACAAAAGTTGCAATGTCTATCTGTCTTCTTCCCTTTGTTTTTATTTGCCTTATCAAGTTGCTGAGTTACTTTTTCAGTTTGCGGCTGAGATTGCTTAAGACCCTTGTTTGGTTTAGGACCATTCTTTTTAGGATGTTGCTTCCTACGATTCTTTGAATATGGTTGTTGTTGGGTTGCTAAGGCTTTCTTAGAAGAGTTTCCAGTATTAATAAGACCAAGGTGTAAGAGTTTTTCTTGTTCTCTTATCAAAGAATCGCAAAAGGCATCAAAAGAGGGGGACTTGTAAGGTGTTCCTTTAGAAATGAGGGCTTCTCTAGTGGAATGGAAGGTGGAAACAAATACAAAGTATGCAGGGCCCAACTTAGCAAGAATACAATAGATAAGACTACCATCTTCCTTTTTGACCTTGCAACCTTCTAAGAGAAGTCTAAAGGTCTTGAATTTGGACAAAAAATCTTCAATAGAGGAGAAATTATTGGGGTCCAAGGTAAGCAACTCATTTTCAAGTTGGCGGGCTCTGATTTCATTTTTAATGCCAAAAACATTATTTAGCTTTTTCATAGCTTCATCAGGGGAGTCAATTTCTTGGATATGAATTCGAAGATCTTGAGCAATGGACATTCCTATCAACCCTCGTGCTTGATCTTGCTTATTTTCCCATTTAGCCTTTTTATCCCCATCGGTAAGTTTAGATTCTAGTCCTGAGGCTATTCTATAAAGCCCTTTACTTCTAAGTAAGTCTACCATGTAGGATAGCCATTGGAAATAATTGGCGGTGTTAAGAATAACTAGGCATGCACTTTCCATTTTTAAAAACAGACGCTGAAAAGGTTGAAACTAACTGTTGTAATGCAAAGATCTCGAAAAATTAGGCCGATTAAAAAAACGGCTTCCAGATGAAGAAGTTATGCCTTTTTGAAGAAAACTTGTAGTAGATGCCGAGTAGTCACATGATAAGTTGAAAGTTGATGATAAAGTTGTACTTTTTAAAAAAAATCCCCCCCTTTTCCAAAATTAATATAATAAACTCACTTTTAGAAGAACAAAACACAAATAAAATAATATATATATATATATATATATATATATATATATATATATATATATACTACTTTATGTGACTCACTTTTATAAATAAGTGAGAGTCACTTTTACAAAGTAACTTTATGAACTAATGACCAAGTAGACTGCAACTTAAATAAAAGATAAAGTGACTTTAGACGGTAAGTGACTCACTTTTTATAATGGGTGAGAAACACTATTACATAAAGTAACTTTAAAACATAAGTTACATGCGTTTTTTAAATAAAACCCTTTTAAAAAAAGGTAACTTCCCAAAAAGTTTTTTAAGAAAAAGTAACTTGACAAAAAGCTTTTTAGAAAAAGAAGCTTGACAAAGAGACTTGTACCCAAGACCTATATTCTCATCAAGTAACTACACCAAGTGAACTAGAAAAAGAATTCTATAATTGTTGGAAAGGAGGAAGGGTTTTTTTTTTTGCTCTTCGAGATGCGTGCTTTCTCCAGCAAAAAAAAACCGCACAAACAACAACAAAAAATACAAACCTTACGGCAGAACATTAGATTTCCAGTTAGTCCGTCCGACAACCATATATTTTTCTCGCTATTTTTGATTTCTCGAGATCGCACAAAGTCGCGGGAAGAGCATACATAACAGAAATATCTCGTCTTTCTGTTTCAAGTTTGCTAGATCGCACAAGGCGCAGAGCAAAGAACATACGCAGAGAAGAGGGTATAGATCCAATAATAAAAAAAGACTATAAACCGAAATAAACAGAGGGATAAATAAATATTAAAAATATATATATATATATATATATATACCTAAAGATATAAAATGACATAAATTGGCCAACCGGAAACCTTTTCGCATGAAACGAAAGGGGTTCCTCACTGGTACAGAGGCTCTGGACACAACAGAGTAGTTCCCCCAGCCCGAAAGTGGTCAGAAATAGTAGATCTGAAAAACGACAGTCACATGTAATTAAACCATATTCGGATTTGGATCAATAACGGATGTGGCCCTATAAATAGCTCTGATACCATGTAGGAATTTACAGGGTAAGTTCATTATGTTAAAATTTGGTTACCGAAGAACAGGTGGTTTCCTAAGGCTTTGATTTTTGGCTTAGGGAAAAGTGTCCAAAAAGAATTTAATTTTTCTCCTAAAGTGACTTTATAAGTTACAAAATCAAATCTAATTTAAAAGTGACTTTAAGTGATAAAGTTACTAAGTCTAATTTTAAAGTGACTTTTATAAAGTCAATGTGAAATTAGAAAGTGAAAAGTGACTTTGGAAACAAATGACTAAGAGGGTCTTTATTAAAGTGGGGTGAATTAAAAAATAGAAAGTGAGATTTAAATGAGCATTTAATCTCAGCCCTAGATCTAAAGTTATCTCAACCATTGGATTTAGGGATTCCCCAAAAGTCACTTAGGGTTAGGTTAAAGGAGGAAAAGGAAAGAAAAGATCATTCATTTTTTCATGAGCAGATTGAAAGAGGAGAGAAAGCTAAAGAGAAATTTCTGAGCGAAGGGAGAGCAACAAAAGCTACACAGAAAATCTGTATAGCAGGAGGGCACATTTCCCAAGGCAACATTTTCGTACACCATCATTTATTGGCACGTTTACCGAGACAAAAAAATCCGTTTAGCAAGGTTGCACGCATTTCGAGGCAATGTACAGCACAGATTTCGAGGAGTGGTTTTCAGGGCTTGGAAATCAAGGAGAGGCTGTTGTACATTTCTGTACAGAATCTGTACAACCCGTACAAGCAAATTTCGGCACATTTTTCGAGGCTGCAAGTATAGCATTTAATGCTATAATTTTTCTGTTAGATTTTTGTTTGTTGTTGGCACGATTTTCAAGGTTGGAGGTTGACACGAAAATCGAGATAAGTGGGTTTTGTATTTGCTTTAATTTTTTACTGTGTTTTGTTGTTCAGTGTAAAAGCATATTCAAAAATAAAGAGAAGCTTTCGAACTGGTTTTCCCCAAGAGTTGTAGGGGGTTTTTCCAGGGTCATCTTGACCAAAAATCAGCGTATCAATTTTCTGTGTGTGGCTGATTTATTTTTCTGAGTTTTATTTCTACATTTCAACGCTGTGAAATTTCCAGAATTTGTGTTTTTAGAAAATATTTATTTCTCCATCTTGTTGAATATATGGCCATGGGAATGGGCATTTAACTTTATGGGAGAAATAAGGAGAAACTAAAAACCAAGGTTGGGAACAGAAATTTCTACACATTAGATCAAACACCAAAGGTCACCGCTTACAAACAGATCACATATCAGTACACCAGTATTTGATGTGGTTAAAACCCTCAAAGAGGGAAACAGTGCACGGCCTGAGCCAATGCGGCCACTTCAGGCAATTTATTAATATAAAGAAAGAAAATTTACATAAGCTTCTCTCATAAACGATCACCAAACAAATGACCCTCCATGCTCTTTAAATAGAGATCATGGACCAATCGGGTGTTAAGCCACGGATCAAGTGTTGATAATACCGAAGAGAGAATGAATCGTCGAATCACTACATATCGTGACCGTCGGATTATAAATTACAAAAGTACATAGTAAAGAAACACACTTTACCTAACTCTACGCTAGACCAAGTTATACTTAACTGTTTCCCATGTGTCGAAGTATCCTAACATACCGACGTACCAAACATTCTTTTTGCTTTGAGCCTTTAGAGCAAGAGCGCATCTTTCAATTTTCTTCTTCTAGACCTAATCATTTTGATTCTGTTGTGATTCTCTTGGAGGAATGGTTAACCTACAATCTTTAGACAATTATCCAAAGTTGTTGCATCTATGGCATTCTACTTCATTTCTTAAATGACCAAACTTGTTGTAATTTTGTCGGTAATTGTTCTACAAGTTTCTAGGATAATCATTCCTGAAAGACCTTCCAAAGTTGCTTCTATTTCTAGTACAGGTTCGACAATTTACAGCTTTATGTCCAAATTTTCCACATGAATAACAAATACCAAGAAAGACATTTTGAAATTTTTCTCCGTGATTCTTCTTGTTGATCTTGAATCTTTTGTTCGGCTGGGAATCTTCTTTCGTTCTCAATAGATCTTCTAGCCATTTCCGCATAAGTTTTTTGTGCACCTTCCTTTTCTATTGAGGAAGAGGTTGAGCTTTTTGCAAATGGTTCCTTGTAGCCCAACCCTACCTTGTCACTATGTGGCCTTTGGTTGTTGATGAGCTCATCTAATACTCTTGAACTATTTGCAAAATTTGTTGAACATTCCTTCGTTTTTCTGCATCCTTTCGTAGATATACTATCTTTGCTTCTAAAGCTTCCCTTACCTTGTTGCTTTCTTCAAGTTCTCTTATGAGAGAATCTTCAATTTTTCTAACTTCTTCTAATTGTACTTTAAGACTTTGACTGACAATAGTTTCCTTTAATTGTTCATTCTTCTTATTAACACTTCCAGCATGTTCTTTTTCTATCTTAAAATCGGCTTCGAGAGATTTGACATTTTCTTTTTCAGCTTTAAGCTCCTTTATAACTCTGATGATCTCATTTTAAAATTCGATTTCAATCATCTTATCTATTTCATCATCTTCTTCTTCTTCTTTAAAATCTTATTTCCTGTTGACCTTAACCATGAATAACACTCTTCCTGGGTAATTACCTTTGTCGTTGTCACTGCCTTCTTCAGATGAGGAGTTGTCTTCTTGAGAGAAGAACCTTTTCTTAAAGCTTTTCTTCTTATCTTGCTTGTTGAATCTTCTTTGACCCTTGAGGACATTTAGCTACAAAGTGACCTATCTCACCACAATCGAAACACATAAAGGAAGTTTATCTTTGAACTTACCTGTTCCTTTCTTCATCTTCCTTGTAAAGTTTGCAATTTCTTCATCTGAGTATTCTTCTTTGCAACAACTAGAGCCTGGTCTTGATTCCTGTTTGTTTTTCTCGGTCCTCTTGGATGTTGTGAATGCGCTTCTCGGTTAGATGTACCATCTTCCTCTTCAATCCTCATTTCATAAGTTGTAAGAATCCCATGTAGCTCATCCATGCCAAGGTTGTTCAAGTTGGATCTATCTTCTAAGACAAAGAGATCTTAGGACCTTCAGTACAATTGTTTTGTTATCAATTGGTTCTCCCAGTCCTTCCAAGGTATTTGTTACTTCATCCACTTTCTGAAAAAAAGCTCCAATGTTCTCATCTTCTTTCATCTTCAGTTGTTCAAATTTGGTTCTGCTAATTTGAAGTTTTCCTTCTTTGACCTTTAAGTCTTCTTCATATATGTTTTAAAGCTTACCCCAAAGTTCTTAGTTGTTTTACAGCCCAACGTCTTAACATAGACAGATTGAGTAAGTCCACTCGTAATGGCATTTCTGTTTTTGGCATCATATTCGACAAGTTTCCTTCCCTTTTCATCTATTGGAGGAGAGGCTTTTACATCAGAGCCTTGTTCAATTAATTCCCAAATATCATATCCTTGTGCAAGGAGGTATTCTTGCATTCTTCCATTCCATAGTGCATAGTTTTGTCCATCAAAGAGACGAACTCCATTCTTGGTGTACACCATGATCTCCGTTCAACGGTTAAGTTGATTTCACAAGGACCTGCTCTGATACCAATTGTTGTAAATACTGAGAGGGGGGAGAATCAATATTTCTTACCAATTAGTAACTTATTAATCTTTTCAGAGCATTAGTTATTCTTCAACAATATTCAAAATAGTAAATAAACAGTACACAATGAACACAAGAATTTGTTAGGTGGAAAACCCTCTCTGGGACAAAAACCACCAAACGATTTTCTAATAAGTTCTTTTAAAATCTTCAGCCCCAACTGAAAAGAAAGCTACAACTCCATAGAACTCTAGAAAAGCATACTTCTCCAGCACCCACTCGAAGGACGCACCAACGCCCTAAGGTTTTATTAGCTATCAGCTGAATGAATGCACCAACACCCTAGTAAGCACCAACTTTCCCTAGCACCACCCTACCACCCTGAAGTGTTTTCAGGCACCCACTTGAAAGTGACTTCAACCACCTCCCTAGCACCACCCTACCACCCTAAAAGGACAAAAATAAAATACAAGAAATTGTGGACTCACGTACCAAGGACAATGTCCACTTACAATGATAATCAATGATTTCTGACTAACACTAGACTCAACTACCCTTGACTCAACAAATCCTAGGACCAAAACCCTTGTCCCAACAGCAAACCAAACCCCTTGTCCCAACTGCAAAATGAATCCTTCAAATTTTACAATGGCACAATATTTTACAAGACTCTGACCTTGACAAAAAATACAATGACTTGACTTGTAGTACGTGTCTTGATGTTGTTGTAGCAAATTTGGGATGTGATGTTGTCAATTACAAGTTCTTTTGTAGTTGAATACCAAGGCACTGGGCAGTGATTGTTGATTGCTAGAAGAATGATAACATAAATTTGAGTCTCTTGATGATGTAACTATTGTCATATCTTCACTTAAAACAGTCTTCTCAGGAATGCATGACGAAGTGTTGTTATTGGTTGTTATAGTCACCGTGAAAATCTTCCACCTGCAATGAAGAAGTATGCCCATATGAATCCCAAACTCAAAAAAAAAAACAAAGAATACCCTACAACGAGATAGACACACAACTAATACTAGGAACAAAGACCTTACTAACATAATTTTGAACTAGACAGCATGCAATCGAACCTATAACACAATTCTTAATTAAGTCCCATAGTTCAAAAAGGAATACTAAAACATTTTGTAATAAGTTAACACCATAGTATTAAAAACCAAAACTGGTGACCGGACTGGTCCACCTAATAAACCATATTTCAAACAGGGACTGGTTAGATCTCAATGAACTGGTTTTAAAAAAAAAAAACATGAAATAATTAATTTTTAATGAGAAAAATATTTTTAAGATTTAAAACCATGATTTCAAACCAATAGACACAAAATATGAAAATTTTGTTCATATATATACCATGTAAAGGTGAATATATCAAAATGTCTCCAAGTGCAATACATACCAACAAGAAAATATATAATCAATGAGGCTCTAAATGGCCTTTAGAGTTCAAAAACAAAGCCTACAAACTATGGGGCCACTGACCTACTACAAATCTACATATATAATATTAGTGGTCAACATTATCACTTGAAAGTTGAAACTTCTCATCATGATCAAACTCAGTTGGTTGAGTCTCGACTCCCAAACTTTGCAACTGCTTGAGTCACAAACTTGTCTATTGGTTCAGTGACTTGAGTCTCAAACTTCTGAAGGTATTCTGCCCTAATATGCCCTATCACTTCATTTGGTGTTCCACATGGCTTTACATGGCCTCTTATCCCAACCAAGTGTTGCTTGAACCTGTAAATACCCCCTCCTCCAATAGATTTTTGGCAATATTTGCAGATCACTTTGCCATCAATCATATCACAATGAGCCCATGCAGTATCCTTGGCATTTAGAGGCCTGATGGCTACTATTTATTAGCTCAAACTCTCTGTTGTTCCACTACTCCAACAAAAACTCAACACTCTCCAAGCTCCTAATCAAACTCACAAAAACTCCAAATAATATGTGTGAGGCAAATGAGGGGGGTGAGTTCCTTTTTAGGGGTTGGAGAGGGTGATTTTGGAGGGAAACAACCCTTACTTCTCTCCAAAACACCCTGGAACCTTCCTAAAACATGTCGTGTGGGTTTGTCACGGCCTTGGCAGTGAACTAATTGGTTTAGGACAAAACCGACCGATTCCATCCTAAACCGGTCGGTTAGCACCGGTTTTTCTGATTTTTGGGTGAAACCAGGTCTTGAACCCGGTTTTTGTGCTGATTTGACCCAGTCTGCCAATGAAACAGTTGGCTTTTAATATTATGTTTAAAACCTATTGATGTAATTTCAACAAACTGACCTAGTGTATGATGTTCTCCACCTGCAACAATAACCATAGGACAAATTCAAATTAACAACAAATATACAAACAAAAACTTACCTCGATGTTGTGATCAATTCTTGAGATATACGAGACCTGAAAGGTGCTACAGAACTGAACCACTGAAGTTGCACTTTGCTTCACAAATAGGCCTAAACGCTAGCCCTAGCCAGACCTGAACCTAGCCTAAAAACTAGCCCTAACCAGACTTAAAAGGACAATGAGCCTTAACTTAGGCCTATAACTAAAATGAGATCCCACACCTTTTTGTTCTATTATACCTTAGGTCTGAGACAAGGAAGAGGTGCCTTTACTTGCTCTACTTGTAGCAGACATAAGGCCAAAAAGATGTAGGTCGAGACCTAAAAGTAACATACAAAGTTTAGGTGCTGAAAGGTAGTCGTGCTGAGTTTTTGCCAAGCCAACAGACTTGCTCTTCTAAGATCCTTTTCTTTATCCTTCTTGATGGATGAACGTTCCCTGTTGTTCTAGGATATGAAGAAATAGTGAGTAACAACAATGTGAGTTGCTTTGCAATTTGATGCCTAAGACTCCGCTCTTCCTTTGCAAGGCAACCTACAATAAATATGAACCTCAAGAGATCACAAAAGAATGACAAACCAAAACCTAACCCTTCCTAATATTTCTGCGTTAGATGCTCAGGGTTGGCTAAAACAATTTAAGAGCTATCTTTCACAAGTTGTTCGTTCAAGTGCATACTTTATGAAGGTGCATTAGACTTCCTTTTATAGATAAGGCTTGGGAAAGGGAGGGGCTTCAATAGGTGATCGTTGGATGATAAGTAAGGGCTCCATAAGGCCTTAAATGATTTAAACTTGAAACAATACCATCCTTGTGTTCTAACTACGAAAGGTCGTTAGCCTTGAGGGATTGATTATGGATTTCTTTTATTAAAAGGTGAAAGCTACATCTTATGAGGAGAAATAATTTAATACCCTGTCGTAAGACTATTAATAATCATAAATAACCCTTGACTCTTAAATTAGATATTTTACTAACCATCAACCAATGAATGTGAGAAATGACAATCCCATGGGGTTTTAGCCCACTAATTGAGGTCTCCAATTTCAAACCGGAATATCTCTCAAACCATAAAGAACTACATGGTGTGCCACATACCACCGAAAACATCTCTTATCGAGGAGAATCTATCTAGAGGGATTTTAATGCAAAATTTTATGAGTTTCCACATCATATCGAGTGACAAAAGGCGGGGCAACACCTGGTGCTACTTGGGTTGACATCAATGACAACCACTGATCAACACTAGCCACTCTTGTTTCATGGACTATTCATGATAAGAAAGACAAAGAATTTGAAGATTAGCTTCACCATTTGTTATCTACCTCTTGAATGTCCATGTTTTGCATTATGTTGATAATACTCTCCACCTAAATATCTCTTCACAAATATTCTTCAAACCCAAAATACATAAAGACATCACAAGACATTATAGGTAGCATGTACGCAAACCTACTCAACCACCAAGGTATCTAATGATCAAGTCCATTTTTTTTAAACCATGGTGAATAGGCAACTCGTTGGAGTAATCTGGGCACAACGCAGGATCAAACCTTCTGACTGCCATCAAGTCCACTTTTTTTGGGTGATATGGTAGTTTTTCCTTTAGGGACACCTTACGGCCATCTAAATGGACACCCCCTCTAATGGTCAACATCATATAATCATAGCTAGCCACTAGAAGACAAAAAGCTTAGTTCAATGGCTCTTATATGACTTCATTCCTTTAACAAATAACATAGGATACAAAAATCACCTTGGTGCTTATAGCTTTATACCTAGATGGTAAGCAATAAGGTTTATGCTCGTAGAAAGAACAACTCACTCCTTCCTAGTTAGATTTCAGATTACTCTACCATGTACCGAGCACAAGTGATGGATAGTTGGGTAATTGCCTATCCTATCATAGTGCAAAAAAATACAAGTCCACCAATTTGCATTTGCTTTTTATGCAATATGCAGGTGCTTGTATGCATGAATCTGCTGCTTTAGAGCAGGAGGAGGAAATAGATGCTCAGTATATGCAAATCATTTTCTTAGATCCAAGATTTTGAACTCTTATCGGGTTGTTCCCCTTGTAATGATGAAATTCCCAACAGAAAATTGCCTACAATGTCAAATAAATGATTCCCAAGTAGTTGCTTGCACAATTTAATGGGGTTCATGTTCTTGTTTGAAAAAAAAGCCTCCTTTAAAACACAACAAATAAGAAATCTATGATGATACAAAAAATGTGAAGGGATATCTATACTAGTCCTGTAGTCCTCTAGGGCCTAGGCAACATTCGACCAATGTACAAGGGTTAGTTTAACACTCCCCTGGTAGAAACATCCTTCTTGTCCACTTTTACAAACCCCAATATAAAGCATTCAATGGACTTTTGAGTTTTGCCACATGGCACCCTCCTGTAGTTAATTAGGGATCCTTTCATGAGGCTAACTTGTTTTCTCTGATTGACAGTCAAACCATCATTAATTAAATCAAGGACTACAGATGTTACACGGGTAATGATGATTTGCTCCTAGTGAGCAAAGATCTGGCCTGTAACTTGAAGTAACAGGCTTGAAGCTGACTTTCTTCAACTTTTCTTTGACAAAAAAGAATTTCAGCGTGCCTGAACTATGTTCTGAAAGTCAAAGTCTGACTTCTTCTTATAAGGAGAACATTATGATGTTTTAGCTTTAAGTTGTATCTTTAAAGTACATTCAATTTAGGACATATATAACTTAAGTAGTTACCATGACAAAACTTTGCAGAAACATAATCAATTTAAAACTTGGAATTGAGAGTGCACCAGCGTGAGAAGCTTGGGGAACTCAATTTCTCAGTTATAAGAGCAAAAGACATGAAACAAAATACGTGTAGCTAATCTGCACAGAAGCAGCCCATAAAAATAGGAACAATTAATAATAATAGGAGAAATTCTTGAAGATGGAGGAGGGGTAGAGAGAGTTTAGGGCGGGTACGTCTTCTGTTTGAATTATCTGCCTCTTGAAAAGCGAAGAAAGGCCACAATGAATCATAACTGTCTAAAGTGGCTCCTACTTTATAGAATTTCATATGCCTGAAAATGGGGCTTGAACTCCTGCTTTCATGGAACCATGCGAGCTGAACAAAAATTCAGCCTCCTCTCACGTATGTGACTTCACTCGAATGAAGATTGATGTGGCAGATGTCAACTTCTCGCACCTTTCAAAGATTTTAACCAGGCTCACTCACTTCAAGAGTACTGAAAGGATACCGAATCATCAGTGATCACCCCCCTGCCATTGCAAGGAGATGGAGCAGACCATCTCTTTTCATTGACTAGGGTTTACCTTTTGGTTTTCCTCCTTTGTGTCTTGTTTTGCTTCTTCTATCCAGGGGATCCCTTTGGCACTCCCACATTGCCACTGATGTTTCTTTCTTTCTATGATGGTCTTTACTTTTCTGAAGTAAGAAACAGGGAAAGTTGATACACAACAAAAGCAAACAACTGCTCATTGTCATTACATGACCTATAGAAATGATTTTTTTTATTTTGAATTGGAGAGCTCAAATTTAACTCCATGCTCATTAGGCACCCATGTGCTCACCATGGTCTGGAAGGTCTACGCCATGGCTTAGGAGGTCTATACCAGCTGCTTAAAGAAATATTTATACCAATTTGAAGGCAATCAATGAAGCAGTTTTCATGTTGATTTCATGGCCATGATTTGGGAGTATGTTAGGGAAGTGGGTATGGATTAGAGGTCATTGGGTTGTAATTGAACAAACAATCATGGTTTGCAATCCCGAGAAGTCATTTACTATAAACTAGAAACACCGCTAAAATGTCATCGATGTTATCGGAAATGGGAAAGAGGAACCGATCAAGAAACATCGCTAGAGGTTTGCAGGATAAGAAAAGTAAACCCACCCACTTCCAGCTTACAATATACATATAAAATTGATTCTTAATGCTCTGGTGCAGTGTCAAGACGGGAATGATAATAGGGGAAGGATTGGAGTGAAAAACAATTCTCCGAGTCAGGTTTCTCATAACATAGATCCAGAATTACCTCAACCAAGTGGGGTTTTGCAAACCGGGGAATCGGAGCTTTCCGTGGTATGAATCTAAAGCATTAAAAGGACTGAGATTACAAGGCACTGAAAATGCTGAGCACACGTATTTTCACTGCCTTGTAAATGCACTTTGTCCAATGCAATGCTCACCTGCTTTCTGCTGAAGAACTTCAGAACAGCTCTCGGAGAAAGGTCGGGACAGCAATAGGAAACCCATTTAATGGCCGTCAGCTTGCTGCGTTGGCCATCCAATCCAAGCAGCTTCCGTACCAGCGACCCATCACGAGTCTGCTCAGGAAATGGCGGAAGAGCAAACCACTGTTTGGATTTGGGCTCTGGGGTTTCAGTACCATCTGACCCTGCGGCTTTGGTGGTTAATCCCAGAATGTAAGAGGATTGTGCCGAGCAGCGGGCTGTCCGAATCCTGTAAACTAACGCAAGCCTTGTAGAAGAGAGCATTCTTATCATTAGTCCTGACGAGGCGCATTAGCCAAGGCTCGCAATCAATATTCCATTTTCAAAGCATCCATGAAAGTTTTTGCTTGTGTTCTTCCTCCACCTGCGGATCGTGTCTCTTGCAAACCCTTAAATACTGGTTTGGTGGGCTATGTTTGTGAAGCTGGTGTCTGTATTTGCCTGGGTTTCCCCGCTGGGACATTAGCGAATTTGGCGGATATCCGATATTTTATGGAATTCATATTCTTCTACCCTGAAAGCAAAACTTGGAGAGAGTTTTACATTCATTGGTTTGAATTTGAATCATTTACCATCATAAGGCACCTCATTGGATAAATAGATTCAAAAGGGCAAGTAGTGGAAACATTATTACAGCTACATATTAGTCCAAATTAAATTAAATTAAATTTGTGTTTATTAGATTGTGGTATAAATATTATTATGAGTTTGTTTTTTTTATAATTATTTGCATAATTTTTTACCCTACTATATATATATTTTATTTGTGGTTTAATATATATGTTAAATAACAGTGTTTTGCAGTAGTTTTTGTTGAATATAATTTGATGTTAAATGACATTTTCTTGTAGAAGGAGAACATGGGAAAGTATTAGCCATTAGACTTTATGTTAAATGATATACAATTTCTCATCTCACAAGTGTTGTTAGTCAATGACCATCCTCTTAGGGAATTAGCTCTGCATTCACATTGTGTTCAAAGCTCGACTATGGTGACTTGATGCTAATGTTCACTAAAATATCTTTTCATTCACAAGATAAAATAAGATATTTTTCCCTTCTATCAATGTGAAGATGCTTTGTATTATAGGTTGTGCTTTGAATGATTATATAATGTCAGTTTTTTAATATATGGTTTTTTAAAAGTGTGCGGAGGCAGGAATATGTACATAGGTGCAAAAGTGGAGATGTGTGTGGAAGGAGAACATGGGGGACACCAAGTAGTTGATGTTAGATTGTTAAATGACATATAAATCCTCGTTTCGAGTCTTGTTAGTTAGCGGTTGTTGGCAATTTTAAAGGATGCATTATGACTTTGTCCTGAGGAATTAATTCCACGTGATTCCCCAGTCACATTGTGTGAAGCATTCGAGTTGACTTGGTCAATGTCACGATGATTTGGATGGTGTACAAAGGTAGCAATATGTACAGAGGTGAGGAAGTGGAGGTGTACAAAGGGGGAACATGCATGAGGGAAAGCAATTGAGTGTTAGACTTTGTTAAATGACATATCAATATTCGTCTCACGAGTCCTATTAGTTAGCGATTATCTACAATTTTAAATGATGCATTATCAATTTTGTCCCAGGGAATTACTTTCGCAGTGACATTTTTTCATGTTCAATCAAGTTGACTTGGTCAATGGCAGGATGCCTCGGATGGTAGATATTGTGTGTTTGCTTTTTGTGGTGGCTTTTGTTGAATATAATTTAATGTTAAATGACATATGTGGTGCAAAAGGGAAACATGGGGAAGTACTTCATTACAACAAATCCTTGTGATTAGCTTCCTCTTTAGCTCCTTTTTTTGCTTCCACTGACTATTTTAGAGTATTTATCTCCACCTTCTTTTTTTAAATCGGCGTTATTTATCGGGATGGCGTTATTTTTGCCATTTTTTCGCCAATCATAGCCAGTCGACACTAAATATCGTTGATTTTAGTGCCAACGTAAACGCCTAGTTTAACCTCTTCTTTAGCTCCTGATGTAGCTTCATGTATAGCTTCTGCAACGTCCCATTTTTCTCCTCGTTATGGCATTGTTTTTAGCGTTTACCTTAGCTTCTTGTTTAACGTCCTATTTTGCTCCTCATTATGGCATTGTTTTTAGTGTTTGCTTTAACTTCCTTTCCAGCTTTTTTTTAGCTTCATGTTTAATGTCCTATTTTGCTTCCTCATTTCTTGTAAAAGCTTACCTTGAAACTCTCTCATTCGGATCACATGATGCCTATATAGAGAGGTTAATTTTCTCTCCTTGTGATGCAATTCAAACACATATACATTACTTATCTACTCTTCTATGTGAAGTGGTCTGAGATTTGTAAGATCTACTTATTACATTTATGATCTGAAATCAGTGATTAGAGATATGCTCAATATACTTATGATATGAATTCAAAGGTTCGAGACCTACTCGTAATACTTATGATCTGAAGTCTGAGATTTGTGGCAAATATATTGGTTCAATATCTTATCTATTTCTCTGAGATCTGTGGCATATATATTGGTTCAAGATCTGATCTAATTCTCCGAGTTATGTGGCATATATGTTGGTTCGAGATCTGATCTATTTCTCTGAGATATGTGGCATATATATTGGTTTAAGATCTGATCTATTTATCTAAGTTATGTGGCATATATATTAGTTTGAGATCTAATCTATTATGTGGTATAGTGAGAGGATCAACCTTGCATTTGTAATCTTGTTGGAAGACTTTGTGAAGAGGATCTTAGCACTTGTGGAAGTCATTTTGTGGTCTTGATGTACTGTTGAGGGGTCTCTTTAAGGAAAGGAAGATATTTCTTTTGTAGAAATTGGGACCACCATTTAGAGGGTTTTGTTAATAGTCTCCAAACCAAGTTTTCCCCTAAAGCTAATTGCATGCAAACAAGGTCCTTTAAACTCAGACCCCCTTCCTCTTTTGAGCTTTTAACTGTGATCGAATTAACTAAGTTGAATTTTTTTCATTGTTTTTTCCACCTTTCAATAGAAACTTTCTTATACACCTACTAATATGATCGAGGATGCCTTTAGGGGAAAAGAGGATTGAGCCATGGGATGTTGTAGATAAAAGGTTGAATCTTCTCGAAGAATATTTTTCGGTCCATAAATTTTCCAATGTGGGAAATATTACTTTTACACTCCTTAAGGTTTCCCCCCACATCAAGGATTAGTGGGAAACCTATTGTGAGTAGAGGGATGAGAGGGAAACCTCAATATTTTCAGCCACACCCACTTGGAATTATTTCTGAGATGTCGTTAAGGAACAATATTACCCTTTTGGGATCTATGTAGATAAGTACATAAAATGGACCACACTGCGATAGGGAAGGGACCAAGACGTGTCAGAGTTCACAAATATTTTTCATACCCTTCGCACGAAGTTGGGTATCAAGGATTCTGAGCGGAATATGGTACTTATATACCACTACGGTCTACTCAAATACATCCAGGAGGAGATGGAGTTCCTGAACATCTCCTCATTTGGAATCGCATATAGATATGTTGTCAAGATTGAACATAAATTTAAACAGAAGAAGTGAGACTTTGGATATGTGAATATGAAGCAAGTAAAAGGTGCCCCCAAACCATAAAACAAAGGACAAAGCCAAGGTGGGGTGACCTAGGACAACCCATCGAAGCAGAAAGCAAAGAAAAACACCACAAACACAAAGAAGGACATAGGAAAGTGGTGTGAGTTCCAAAAGATCCCCACTCACAACACGTGAGTGTTGCGCCAAGCAATCACTAGTGGTCGAGCTAAAGGCTTCAGTTTCAAATGTATGTTTCGACTCTGAGTCGGAACTTGACATGAGGAATGAAAAAGGGATGCAGAGCCCATCACCATTGTCGCCACCACCAAGGTCCAGAAGGTTGAGGCGGAAGATACAAAGGAAGGGGAGCATATCTTCCACTCACATGTGTGGGTGAAGGGGTCTCTGCTACAACTTATTGTTGACAACGAGAGCCAAAATAACCTAATATCAATGGATTTCATCAAGCGGTTGGCCCTACCAACTACACCACACACGTATTCATACACCATCGATTGGCTCCATAAAGGATGAGATCTTCACGTCAGCCAATAATGTTGCCTTCCCTAGGGCATCAAACCCTTCATAGATGAGGTATCGTGTGATGTTGCTCCTCTTGACGTTTGCGATGTGTTATCAGGCCAACCATACTTATGGAAGCGACATGTTGTTTATTAGCCTAGGCCTTACACTGCTATTATTACTTTATTTAGTAAGTTATACAGGATATCGGATGTATCCATACATACTGCCATCTCTTTGATCTTTGCTAAGAAATGCAGTAAGATCATCTCCCATACTAGGAAATTTGTTTTTTTCTTTTTTATCCACCCTCAGATTTAGGGAAATATCGTGGCCACATCCATGGCCCTCGAGAAGGGTTACACCACACAGCATAAGCAGGTGGATAAGGTCGTGGAAGAATACAAGGACATCTTCTCCTAACCCACTCGAGTACCTTTGCAGATTCAAGAAAAACATTTGATTGATCTGACTCTAGGGGCGCCCCAACCCAATGGGTCGACATTTTGTCTCTCTATTATAGAAAACGATGAAATCAAGGGACAAATCAATGAGTTTCTACAAAATGGGCACATACAACAAAGTTCCTCGCCTTGTGGGAGCTCAATTGTACTTGTACAGAAGAAGGATGGGACTTGGAGACTTTGCATTGATTATCAGGCACTAAATAAAATCACTGTCAAGAACATGTATCCAATCCCACGGATTGATGACCTTCTTGCCCAACTCAAGGGGGCCAAGTACTTCAGCAAGATCAGTTTAAGTTATGGCTATCACTAGGTTCCTATAGAGCCCGCGGATATATGGAAGACCGCCTTCAAATCCAAGGAGGGCCTTTTTGAGTGGTTGGTCATTCCTTTCAGGTTGACAAATTCACCTGCAAATTTTATGAGGTTGGTGGATGACATATTGTGGCCCTTTATCGACTCGTTTATGGTTGCATATGTGGATAACATCCTCATCTTTAGCAAGAATTGGAAAGATCACTTGCAACACATTTGGCAGGTCCTTCAAACCCTACAACAACAAAAACTATGAGAAAACTTAGTTAAATGCACCTTTAGCATTATCCAGGTCCAATAT
Organism: Pinus albicaulis; assembly: GCA_034641835.2. Classification (NCBI taxonomy): domain Eukaryota; kingdom Viridiplantae; phylum Streptophyta; class Pinopsida; order Pinales; family Pinaceae; genus Pinus; species Pinus albicaulis. The sequence goes on from CM076583.1 coordinate 178,827,806, forward strand.
ATGGTTTACATCAATGATGAGCAAGGCATGCAATTGGATCTAGCTAAGATCCAAGTCATTCGAGATTGGCCAGTCTCAACCACTCTGACAGAGCTTTGTACTTTTTTAGGCCTTACCAATTTTTATTGGAGGTCCATGTTGGGATTCTCTCATATCACTTGGCCTTTGAGTCAAGTTATCAAGGGAGAAGCAAAAGCAAATTTGTTTTGATCTGAGTCCCAACGGAAGGTGTTCTTTGAGTTAAAGCACCACCTATGATTTGCACCAGTATTCACATTATCGGACCTGCAAAAACTATTTAAAATTGAGACAAATGCCTCTGACTATGTTATTGGTGTAGTTCTCGCCCAACAAGGGCATCTAATGGGCTATCACAATGAGGCACTTTATGATACAATTCAGAAATACCACACCTATGATAAAGAGATATAGTCCATCGTTCAAGCTTTTTGACAATGGAAACATTACATTCTTGGGAAAGAGACAATCATCTACACAGATCACCGACCTCTTCAGTTTATACGGACACAAGGGAAGTTGTAAAACGATTGCCATCAAAAGTGGTCCATATATTTGAAACAATTATATTTGAACATTAAATACAATAAGGGAAACACCAATCATGTTGCAGAATGGCTTAGTTGGCCCCCATTTGCAACACTGACTACTATTATCAACTCTTGTGCCCACGAGACCTTTGGATGGCCACAACTATACAAAAATGATCTAGAGTTCGCCAACACATACCAAATGACAGTGGATGGAAAAAAAGTTCCATAATTCCACCTCCAAGATGCATTATTATGCTACCTAGGCCACCTTTGTGTTACTTCAAGCGAGCATGCCAAACTCATTTCGGAGGCACGCTACAGTTGGGTTGCAAGACACTTTGGCGTGCACAAAATTGTGGCAGAACTACAAAAATATTTTTATTGGCCAAAACTCTGACAGGATGTTCAAAAATATATCAAATCCTCACTTCTAGTGCCATCTCCAAGCCAACCAGCAAAAATCAAGGCTTGTACACCCCTCTGCCTACTCCTAGCCAGCCCTGGGAATCCATTTCCATGGACTAGCCTCCCTTCTACCAACCATGGTAATGACTATGTATTTGTTGTTGTGGATAGTTTTTCTAAGATGGATATATTACTGACCTGCAAGAAGAGTATCACCACATAGGACACTGACAAACTCTTCTTTGAATGAGTATGGGTACATTTTGGGATCCGGTGGACCATTATATCATATCAGGATATCAGTTTCCTAAGCACATTATGGTCAAGCCTCAGGTCATTATTGGACATTAAGCCCACCAAGTCGACTGCCTTCCATCCCCGGACTGATGGCCAGATAGAGGTCGTCAATAGGATGATCGTGCACATACGATGCATGTACAACCCTAAGAATCCATGAACATGGGATTAGAGCCTCCCCTTTGTGCATCACAACTATAACAGAGCTCTCCAAAGCTTGACATACCACAACCACTTTTAAGTGCGTCTATAATTTCAACCATTGTGTCTGATTGATGTTGCCATGCATCATGCGACTACACGAGAAGAATATGCACATGTACAGTTTGATGATGATAAAGAAACAAATTTTATTGAACTCATCCAAAAAATTCACAAACATATTCACAGCATCTTGGATAAATCAAATTCCAAGTAAAAAAACAACATGATCAACATTATGTGCCACATAATTTTCAGGTGGGTTTTATAGAAATAACACCTTGTTGGATCCCATCGGAAGCTCTGAACACTCCTAAATGGGCTTTACACCATCACAAAGTCCATGGGAGACAACAATTTTGAGCTTATCATCACCCCATTCCTTGGACTGCACCTAGTGTTCAATGTGCATCACCTTCGACCATACTTTCCACCATTGCTGGAGACATGAGACATTGCCGAACAACTAACACCAACAGTGCACAACCCAGATTGCATGGAACATACCAAAACTGATCGAATCATGGACACACAAATTAAGAAAACTCTCCATCATAGGATCCAAATGTATTGGGTTTTCAAAGCTAGACAACTCCTACACCAAGGCAAGTGGCTCACCAGGGACCAAGTTTAGTAGAAGTTTCCCCATCTCATGGAGGCACTCAACGCAATGGGGACCATTGCTTCCTAAGGGGGAGGAATGAAGACTGATCCAAGTGGATATTGGTAGCCACCCACCTATTCCACTTGGACCCGCAACAATGTTTCTATGTTTCCTTAATTGTAGAAAAATTCACTATTTGTTGCATTTTTTCGAATCCTAAACTTCTGGAGCCATTTTGAGGCCCTAACAACGTTTTTTTGGAAAACATGCAAACTCATAGATCCCATGAATGTCTTGTAGTTGAAATTTGTAGTCCTCAGATATATTTTTATAACGAGGTATCATACACATCAAACATAGATCATACGCCAAAGTTACGACCCTGGGAAGTTAATATACCAACTAACCCCAACGAGGCCCATAAACTTTTGGCACCTCATCTCCTAGGGTTAGGTTTTTGGATGTTTAAGATTTTCCCTTGCTTCTCAATAACAAAAAGGCCTTGGAGCCTCATTGTAAATAGTTTAGAGAAATGTAGCCATCACATCTCTTCTTAGAGATAAGCTACCATCACTCGTGCTAGTTTATTTCTATTTTTCATGTAAACAATTTTTAGTATTTGTTTTTAACGAATTAAAGTTCAGTTTTCCACTGTAGCTATGTGTTTATGTATGAATCTGTATTTCATTTCATTCCTACATAAATATGGATCGGTGGTATCAAGGTGGTGCACTCTTTATTTGTTTTTATATGCATGTTCCCAACGAGGTCGGGGTATAAGGAGTTAGGACTTCAACTGGTTGATCCATTGCAAGACCAACCTCGTAAACCTCGAAGGCCTCCCATGGCAGAAGGAAAGAAAGAAAAGGGAGTAGGAGATCCTTTCAAAATGTTGCTCGAAGAATCCCTCGAGCGACAAAGGTACGAAAGGATGGATAAATTTTTCTAGATCCTTTGGCAGGTATCAACAAGTGAACCATCTTCATCTGACATCCTCCTTGGGGATGCCACCCCCTTCAAGGTACAAGTAAAGTTTGAAATTATTGTATTTGAAGGGCAGATAAATGAAAATTTCGTAGATAAATGGTTGAATACGTTGAAAGGATATTTTTTCAGTCTATAATTTTTACAAGGTGGAAAATATTACTTTTGCACTCCTCAAGGCCACCCCCCACATCAAGGACTAGTGAGAAACCTACTATGAGTAGAGGGACGAGAGGGAACCCTAAATATTTTCAGCCACACCCACTTGGAATTATTTTTAAGACTCCATCAAGGAAAAATATTACCCTGCCGGGAGCTATGAAGATAAGTACATAAAATGGACCACACTGTGGAAGGGAAGGGACCGACACGTGCCAGAGTTCACAGATATTTTTCTTACCCTTCGTTTGAATTTGAGTATCAAGGATTATGAGCAGCATCTGGTACTCAATTATCAAGGATGTCTACATAAATACATCTAGGACGAGGTGGAATTCCTAAAAATCTCCTCGATTGGTGTCGCATACGGATATGCTATTAAAGTCGAGCAAAAATTTCAATAGAAGAAGCGGTACTTTGGATCTATGAATCCAAAGCAAGGAAAAGGTGCCCCCAAACCATAGAACAAAGGATAGAGCCAAGGTGGGGTGACTCAGGACAACCGATCGAAGCCGCAAGAAAATAACAACACTGTGAATATAAATAAGGACACATGAAAGTGGTATGAGTTCCACAAGAACCACACTCACAACACAAGTGAGTGTCGCACCAAGCAGTCACTAGTGGCCGAGCTGAAGGCTTCGAAGTTAGATGCATTTTTTGACTCTGATTTAGAACCCAACAAGGAGAATGAAAAGGGAAACATATTATTGATGCATATCCCAAACCACCATCGCCACCACTAAGGTCAAGAAGGTTGACCAAGAAGATCCATAGGAAGGTGAGTGTCTATTCCACTCATAATTGTGGGTGAAGGGGTCTCCACTACAGTTCATTGTCGATAACGGGCCAAATTAACCTCATCTTAGTCGAGGTCGTCAAGAAGTTGGGCTTATCGACCACACCACACCTATATCCATACACCATCAAGTGGCTTCATCAAGGACGACATCCTCGCCTCAGCCAACCATGTCGCCTTTCCTACAACATCAATCACTTCATAGATGAGGTATTGTGTGATGTTTCTCCTCTTGAAGTTTGTGATGTGTTATTAGGCTAACCATACTTATGGAAGCAACATGTTGTGTATGATTCTAGGCCTCACACTATTATTATTACTTTAGGTAGTAAGTTATACAGGATACTAGGGGTAGCCTCGGCTACCGCCATCTTTTTGATATCTACTAAGCAATGCATTAAGATCATCTCCCAGACCAGGAATTTTTCTTCTTCTTTTTTATCCACTCTCAAAGTAAGGGGAATATCGTGGCCACATTTATGGCCCTCTTGAAGGGTTCCACACCACAACAGAAGCAAGTGGATAAGGTCATGGAAGAATAAACAAACATCTTCTCCTCACCCATAGGGGTACCTTCACATTGTCAGATCAAGCATTCGATCAACATGACTCCCGGGTTTCCCCTACCTAATGGGCCTATATACCATTGCTCTATTTGGAAAATGAAGAAATTGAATGGAAGATCCAAGAGTTGCTGCAAATAGGGCGATTCTGACCAATTTCCTCACCTTGTGTTAGCCTGCTTATACTTGTACCAAAGAAGGGTGGGACCCGGAGACTTTGCATTGATTATCAGCCACTAAATAAAATCAATTTCACTAATAAGTATCAAATACCACAGATTGGTGACCTAGTTAACCAGCTAAAGGGGGAAAAGCACTTCAGCAAGATCGATTTAAAGTTTGGCTATCACTAGGTTCCAATAGAACCCACAAATGTATGGAAGACCACCTTCAAATTCAAGGAGGGCCTTTTTGAGTGGTTGGTCATGCCTTTCAAGTTGACAAATTCCCTTGCAATTTATGAGGTTGATGGATGGCATCTTACGAGTGTTTACCAACTCGTTCGTGGTTATATATCTTGATGACATCCTCATATTCAACGAGAATTGGGAAGAGAATTTGCAACACATTCAACATGTCCTTCAAACCCTACGACATAAAAAACTATGTGCAAACTTGGAGAAATGCACTTTGGGATGAGTGAGGTCCAATATCTAGGTAACATCATTGATGAGCAAGGTGTGCATGTGGATCTAGCTAAGATCCAAGTCATTAGAGATTAGCCAACCTCGACCACTCTAACAAAGTTTCGTACTTTTTTGGGTGTTGGCAATTTTTATTGGAGGTTCTTGTTGGGATTCTCTCATATCACCTAGCCTTTTGATCAAGTTACCAAGGGTGGAGCGAAAGATTTTTTTTTTGGTTCGAGTTCCAACATAATGTGTTCGTTGAGCTGAAGCACCACCTATGCTTTGCACTAGTACTCGCATTTCCAAACCTCCAACAACCACTTGAAATTGAGACAGACACCTACGACTATGTTATTGGTTTAGTTCTCACCCATAAATGGCATCCGGTGGCATGTCACAATGAGACACATTTCGATACAATTTAGAAATACCCCACCTACAATAAAGATATGTACTCCATCATGCAGGCTTTCCGAAAATGGAAACATTACATTCTGGGGAAGGAGACGATCATTCACACAGATCATCGACCTCTTCAATTTATACAGACACAAGGGAAGTTGCATAACTATCACCACGAGAAGTGGTCCAAATATATGCAACAATTCCATCTAAACATTAAATACAAGAAGGGAAACACCAATAATGTTGTAGGTTGCCTCAATCGGCCCCCAGTTGTAGCATTGAATACTGTTCTCAACCCTTATGGCCACAAGAACTTTGGATGGCCACAACTATACAAAAATGATCCAGAGTTTGACACCACATACCGGATACTAGTAGATGGAAAGAAAGTTCCATACTTGCACCTCCAGGACGCATTATTATGCTAGCTGGGCCACCTTTGTGTTCCTTCAAGCAAGCGTGCTAATATGATTTGGGAGGCACATTATATTCGAGTCGTATGAAACTTTGGCATGGAGAAAAATGTTGTAGTACTGCAAAAGTATTTTAACTTTCCAAAAATACGACAAGATGTTGGAAAATATATTAGATCTTGCACTTCCAGTGCCATCACCAAGCCAACAATAAAAAAACAAGGCATGTACTCCCCTCTGCCTACTCCTATCCAACCCTTTAAATTCATCTCCATGGACTATCTATATAGTGTCCCTTTTATCAATCATGGTAATGACTGTGTATTTGTAGTCGTGGAAATTTTTTCTAAGATGGTTATATTAGCGACCTACAAGAAGAGTATCACCATAGAGGACACTGCTAAACTCTTCTTTGAACGAGTATCGGTACATTTTGGGATCCCGCAAACCATTATATCATATCAGGATAGTAGGTTCCTGAGCACATTTTGGTCTAGCCTCTAGTCATTATTGGACACCAAACTCACCAAGTCAACTGCCTTCCATCCCTTGACTGATTTCCATACAAAGGTTGTCAATAGGATGACCGTGCACACACTACACATGTACAACACTAAGAATCCACTAAAATGGGATGATAGCCTCCCTTATAAGCAACACAACTATAACAGAGCTCTCCATATATCGATGGGCCAAAACACCTTTCAAGTGGGTTTGGGATTTCAACCATTGTGTTTGATTGAGGTTGACATACCTCATACAAATACACAGGCATAATCCCCACATGTACAGTCTAAGGCTGGTAAAGTAATTAGGTTTATTGAACCCATCCAACACATCTTCTAGTTGGTTCACAAAATCTTGGATAAATCCAATGGCAAGTACAAACAACGACATGATAAACATCGAGTGCCACATAAGTTTCAGGTGGGCGACAAAGTCTTGTTGCATTTGAAAAAAGTACGCCTTGTCGAAGCCCATCGGAAGCTCCAACCACTCCGATGTGGGCCTCACACCATCACCAAGGTCATGGGAGACAATGATTTCAATCTCAACATTCCCCCTTTCCTTGGCCTGCACCCAATGTTCAATGTGGACCGCCTTCGGCCATACCTTCCACCATTGTTGGACACATTAGATATTGTCAAACAACTAACACCAACAAAGCTCAACCGAGACTGCATGGAACAGGTCAAAACTAATCAAATCATGGAAAAACATATCAAGAACACTCGCCAATAGAGGATCAACCTGTATATGGTTGTTAAAGTTGGTTACCTTTTGCACCAGGGAAAGTGGCTCACCAGGGACCAATATCAGCAGAAGTTTCCCTATCTCATGGAGGCACTCAACGCAATGGGGACCATTGCTTCCTAAGGGGGGAGGGTTGATCCAGGATGATATTGGCGGCCACTCACCTTTTCCACTTGGAACTCCAACATTGTTTCCTTAATTGTAGAATAATTTACTATTTTTGGCACTTTTTCGATTCTTGAACTTCTGGAATTGTTTTGAAGCCCTAAACAATGTTTTTTGGAAAATTGGAAAACTCATAGCTTCCATTATGGGTTTGTAGTCCTCACACACACACACACACACACACACACACACACATATATATATTTCTAATGAGGTATAATATGTGTAAAATGGATATTGTATGCCAAAGTTACGATCTAGGGAAGTTGATGTACCAACTAACCCTGACGGGGCCCACGAACTTTTGGTGCTTCATCTCGTAGGGTTAGGTTTTTGGATGTTTAAAGTTATCCCTTGTTTCTTAATAATAAAAATTCCCATGAGCCTAATTTTAACACAATTTAGAGGCATGTAGTCATCACATCTCTTCTTAGAGATAAGTTGCCATCTTTTGAGCTAGTTTATTTCAATTTTTCATGTAAGCAATTTTCAATATATATTAATAAAGAATTGAAGTTCAATTTTCCACTATAGCTCTATGTTTCTGTCTGAATATGTATTTCATTTTGTTCCTACATTAATCTAGGTCAAGGTCGAACTGACCAATACTATATCTAGGTAAAACTTGGTCAACCATCCTTATATCAAGTCACCAAGATGCCCAATCAATTTGGCCTAGTTTGCTCTGGTGGGGCCGAATTTGGGCCTTCTTCCTCTTTCAAGAAAAAAATGGATCTACTCCATAAACTATGTCACATATTCGTTCTTCACTTGACTCATATTTGACTTCTTCACTTGCCACATACTTGACTTCTTTGTTTTCCATAGACTTGAATTCTTGCCTCATACCTCTTCACCTTCCTCAGACCTCTTCGCTTACCTCAGACCTTGTTGCTTGCCTCATTCCTTTTTGCTTACCTTAGGTAGATCAAGTTTCTTCCTTTTGGAGGAGGATGAAATGGTGTGTGTATATAATGCCTTGAGAGGTCAAATGTGTGCCTCTAGAAGTTGGGTCAACTTGTTTTGTAGGAGGGTTGACCAGGGCATATTTGGAGCTAAAATTCAAATTTAAAACCCATAAATTTGTCTCTTTTAAATATAACATGAATAACATGTCATAAACATTATATTTTGACAATGGCATGAAGAACATGATTTATATTTAACATTGTAAATATATAAATGGGAAACAATCTTGATATTGAAGATTGACCACAACTACAAAATTCAACACTCCCTCTTAACTAATGTAACCATCCCTCCCACATTTACCCAATTTCACCAGCCTACTGAGGTAAACATGAGAGGAAGAGCTAATAGGACATGACCCAACCTCCTATATCCCATTAAGGAAGTGGGGCCGAATACTGAAGACAAATGAACATCTCATAACATCCTTTAGGGGCTATATGTCACTAAGAGGCTGACTAACCACCCCAGGTGCCCAAAACCCGAGATTGACGCCCTTTTCTTTGACCTGGGTCCTCAAATGCATCCAAAACAAGCCCTTGATGCGGTTGGAAGCCTACAACCACATCCACAAGCCTGCATCCATGCAGTTGCAACCCAATTTTTCCAGTTTGTAGCATGCGGTCCCCAGATCATAATGTTGGACATACAATTTTGAAGGAAAAACTTGACCTAGACTACCTAAAACATGACAGATATTTCGTCAAACACATGGAAAACATGTAAACTACAGGTCATGAATGCATATCTGATCATTAAAGTCTGAGATTCATCTGATAATCACCGAGAAGGCCCTATTCCCTCTGCGCATAGCTGCAATGACGCTTATTAGTCCATACATTCATCAACCAATCAATAGCTAAACAATTCATGACATGAGCCATAGAAGATACACATCATATAACCAACTTATAACCATAAAAAATCCAACATATAAACCATGGCACATCAACCATAATATAACCAACACATTACCAATAAATATACATGAATCACAATAAAAGAATATATCTTATTAACATAGGAAAATACCAACCAAGTCACGTATTTCTACGTACCACCCAACCATATATTGGGCTGAACCAAATCTCTCTTTTAGCTAATCACCCCTGCACCATATTCCAAGCATGATTTTGGGATCTCATGGAATAAACCAAACAAAATCAAACCAAGGCTTCCAAAGGCCAAACCACCTCAACCCTCAACTAGTGATTCCACCTCATGGTCGTACATCACTAAAACCAACCAGATCAGTCTCTACCCAAGTTGTCCAGAGCTGCAGGAACTAGTAACTAAACCCACAACCTTCCAAGGATCTATAGCATTTGTCCAACCTGACTCCAAGACTATTAACTCAACCCAACAAGGGCTCCAAAGAATTAATTTTCCAACCTAGGATCCAGGACTAATAACTCAACCCAAGTTGTTCCAAGGCTTCCAAAGCATTTGTTGCAACCCATAGCCATAAGGAATTAGAAGCACCAAATAGAGAAACAACAAGTAGTAAAACACACAACACCATCGCTATCCAATAAATGGTAATACTAGGCTAAAACCATTATCAATCCACACAATCCTCCATGCCAATGACAGATCATAACCAAATAATCACATGCATCTGCCATGCATCAAGGGAATCATACATGCAACCTGTTACCTAAAAATAAATCCAATTGTAGTTGTTGATCCACCTATTCCCTTATGCTTTCCTTCTTTCCTTTGCCTTCTTTCTCCAGTTCCCAGTATGCCAAAGTGCTCCAAGAGTGCTCCAAGAAAAAACTCTAAGTGTGCAAGAGTATGAGAGAATGAGATAATAGAGAGAGAGATAAAGGCTAAAACTGATAAAAGGTTAAACTAACAAAAGCTATGTATAGATCCTCATAAGCCTTTTTATCATTGAGGCCTCTATTTTCTTCATTTTCCTTCATTTTTATTTCGATTTCCTCCCCATGCAAATTTGTGACCTTTCATCTCCCTTTTCTCCTACTTTCCATTTTTTCATAAATAAAATGCCAATTAATGCCACTTTTCCTTTTCCAATGCCTTTTCCATTTTCCATAGCCATTTATTAATCACCAATGATCCCCATCACTATGTTTTTTCCCAACATTCAACTTGGAATATATGTCTCGTGACCTTGGTTATTATTTTTATTTATTTACATAAAAAATCAACCAGGGGTTGTTACAACTAAGTAGGTATTCACAATGAATATCTAGATGTTCTCATGTTGACAAATTTCTCTAAGAAAAGGTTATAACAAATCCAATTACCATAATATGTTCAACAATTGTGACACATGCTAAAACAAGTTACCATAATCTGGTCAACAACTATGGCATATGGTAAATCAATAACATCAACAAGTTACCATAATTTGGTCAACAACTATGACATATGGAAAAACATTAGCATCAACTAGTTACCATAATTTCGGTCAATACCTCTAACCTATGGTGCATCCTCACCATAACCCTGGTTGGTACTCCTGACACATGGTACATCATTTGGCATCAACTAGTCACCATAATTCCGACCAATATCTTTGACACATGGTGAATCTCGAAATGCCACACTCTATCTACATCACTCAGGGTCAAATGTTAAATGAGGTTGATGCTCCAAGACCATTCTCCCTAATTTGGGTCAACATACTTGGAACAGAAAGAATGAATGTCCTTTGTCAGACCATTCTCCCTAATTCAAGTCAATATACTTGACATAGGGAGAATGTTAGTCCATGATTCTATCAATACACTAGACTATTTTTCTTAATCTGGTCATACTAGACACAAGGAAAATGTTTGTCCTTGATTCTGCAATTTCATTAGTTCCTCTTACAGAGAGGGACATGCTCAATCATTCTTGTTAAAATTGGTAGCTACAGGATGAATTTCCCCAAGGAGAAGCCTAACTACCCCAAGGAGGAACTATTTCACTTCAAAAGAAATTTCAAATTGGTTAAAGGAAAATTAATATTTTGTGTTTGAGAAGTCAGCGCAGTGAAAGTCTACAATTCGGCCCAACATAAGAAATTAAACCTTCTAAGTCAACTATGTATATACCTTTGTTGACTTCTCATTTGGCATCATCCATCACATCAAAGCTTCAATTTGATCTGAAATTTCATAGTGAGACCTTATGCGTGCGAAGGAGAAGAGAGAGATCTATTTAACCGAAGCTGAATTTTGTGTTTTGGACAATTTTGGGTTGCACTGACCACCGTTGACTTGGGTTCTTCTGGTTTGACATAATTTATTGACTATCTTGGAAGGTTGAATTGAAGGAGACCTTGACCAAAATTTCCTAGGAACATTTTCTAAGGTTGACTAGGGTTTGACTACAATGCTGACTTGAATATTTGACCGAGATTTTTAGGATTGTTTTTACCGAGTTTGACTGAGGAAGGAAGGCTAAATTTACTATTTGGTTGACTATTTTTTTTGAGAAGTTTGAATGTTGACTTTGAATGAAATTTTCAAGTCGTTGATTGCGGTTGATTGAGTTTTCATTGGTCGAATTTCAACCCTCTATTCTAGACTGATTTGTTGTATCAAATTTGTCTCTCTCTCTCTCTATTGACTAAATTTTGATTGGTTAACTTGAAAATTCAAATATTAACTTTGACTAGTTATTGGATGTACTATTGGACTGATGTATCTCGTATTGAAAATTGATTGAAGTAGAAGATTTTATTTTGGTTTTTGCCCCCTTGTGGGGTATTTCCCTGGTCTCTAACCAAAAATATTTATGTCTCATTGTGCTTGGCTATCTTTTATTGTGCATATATTGTTTATTGTTCTATCTATAATTGCTTAACTTTTATTAGGGTGTTTGATGTTGGACACCTAATCCTCTATGGGTAGGTGTGGAGGCTGAATGGAAGTGGCCTTGGAATGTGGAATCCAAGAGTCACACCAATGTAATATAAATGCACATCTGTAGTTAATAGTAAAGAAAATCATGCCTATCTTTCCTACTTGTAGGATGTGTTTTCCATGCCATTGTTTAACATGGTATTAGAGCCATGATGAGTGGCTTTCTTCTTCCTCATTGTGAAACATAGGGTTGTGCTCTTCGCTGCCTTGAGCCTTAAATAGTGTTGGTCCTTCCTGACAATTTGTCAGATTCTTTGCTCCCAACGCCTAATCTGTTGCATAATACGTACTCCATACGCTGCTCTGCCTCTACAGATTTGTTATTATGATTTAAGTGTCTTTTAGTGATACCTGCTCAAGATTTTTTGAGTTTTTGCAGTGAATTTGTGTAACGCTCCATCTAGACCTACATACCCACATCTCTGTCCGTCAGCGAGTCTGCCCACCAAACCTAAGCACAAAAAAATCCTCACTATCGCTCTTGTTGTCATCTCTGCAATTACTGAATAAGCATTACAGGGTTACTGTATTATGTTGTTTTTTATCCCCAGAGATTATTTTTCTTCACTGAAACACATACTGAAATTCCTCTAGTAATCCATCTTTTCCCCTCCTTGACTTGACCATCTGGAAGAGTAATCCTTATAGGTTCTGCTCCAATCTGTAGATGGTGAAGCTGTTTCTCTGCCTGAATTCGCTCAAACATTTGTATACGCTTTGTGAGGATGACTTGCAGGTAGGCATTTCCTTTGAAGGCTAGCTAGGGCGATACGGGAGAAGTAGCGCCATTGTCGCCCATGTTTTCCCTTTGTGTGTTGCCAAAGCAAAAGCGTATTTGACGTTCCGCAGTGTTCGAAGTAGATTTGACACTGCACAGACTTTCGCTTACATATAAATGAAGATTTCAACTACGTTGCTGCAATTTTATCGTTTATACATGGAATGGGGGTATAAGTCCACTTTGGAGAAGCCAGGTCCAGTGCTTTGGCGCCAATCCAACCCTATAAATAGGGTGATTTGCATGAATGCAAATGTTAAACATGATCCCGGATTCCAAATCTATTAAAATGACTCTCGGTACAAATCTACCACAACTGGCCTCATTGTAGTACATGTTGTCTCTCCCACTGTGCAGCGAGCCATACCACTGTCGGTTGGCCTCCCAGAGCGATCCCTCCAACACCAACGTGCCCACTTGTCTTGCCCACTGTAATATGCTCCCTCAACACTAGTCACGTGCTCCTCCAACGATGTAGTCTACTATGTGACACTGGCTCCCTCACACTTGCGGCCCTCCATACACCTCCGCTGACCCAACTCCTCTCCTCTCCTATCGCTAATCGAACCGGTCTTCTCTCCCTTCTGCGCATTGCCTCTGGCATTTCCACCCTCTCACTGCCCGTCGAGCAACCCTCACTGCTCATCCCTCGATCCTCGGCTTTGTTCACACACACAACCTTAAACCTTGTGGCCTCGACGAGAAATGCAATCAAGGGTTGCAAACATTGGCTGGAAGGGCTCGTCATCGTTCTCGGCCCGCCAGTACACTGGCCTGAGTATCCCATGACGGTCTGCCTCAATATTTTCTAGAAGGCTCTTCAAATGAGGTTGCAGTTGTGTCCCTTGCCAAAGGGTACTAACTAGGGGCATATTCGGGGAAAATAATTGTCCTGGAAGAGGTTTGCTCCACTGTGGCTCCCTCTTCCCATTGCGCAGCATGATGGCTATGCTTATTTGTGACATAAGGCTACACAAGAATAGAGCATGTGATGAGTGTTGAAGTCCACATAGAACATCATGGATTTCAAATCCCAAAATTAAATATGATGAATAAATTTTGGTGTCTTTCGAATTAAGGGACTAGTGGGGAAGTTGGCTACCAAACCAGTTTTCAAGCTTCTAACTGGAAAATGGTAACACTATAAAGAAATGGAAAGAAAATACTTGACATATTTGGTCGCCCATAAATATGTTGAAAGTTGAAATCAAATTTTTCTCTGCTCTTTTATTTTTCTGTTTCGGGGTTTGTAACTAGAAAGAAGAGTAATTATTTTGTGAATTGAGTCATTTAGTATGTTAGAGTTTTGATGGCCATATGATGTATGGAGGCACATTTGAAGATGTAGACATAACCAATGGTTATTTATCTTCCTCATTATTTTGTGACTCGTTGATTGTTGAAGCGTGGGGTTAGAAAGAAATTTTTGAAGTTTAAATGGCTCAAATTGACCCTTTGTTGAGTTATTAAGAACTCTAATCCTATCTACTATTGATATCACAATCCAAATTAGTAAACACACTCTCTTTGACATACGATCTTGTCTACAAAATGCACAAGAAAACATTGAATTTCTGCAGCTTGAGTCACAACTTCAGCAAGAAGAATTACAACATTGGAGTCATCATTCTGAACCTGTTTCTGTCCAGAACAATTAAACAGACTCCTATAAGAAGCAAGTAAATAATGTTGCAGTCGATTCACATTCAATGCCTAGTTCAAAAGCAGAATTCTATGAAGATGCAGATGTTCACACTTCGCTTCCCAAGCCCATCATTAGACCTTGGGAAGAGCTTGTCCATAACAAGCACAAAACAGGTCTTGTATATGACAAGGAATTGTCCTTCCATATTCCGGACTACTCCAAGCCCATAAAATTTCAGAGTGCCTGATTTCTTTATGACAATTCACCTTCAGTTGTTCCAGACATTAATCCTCTTCCAGAGCAGCCACAACAGATTGAAAAATGCCAGCACTGTGATCGAGTTGGCCATATGAAAGATCATTGTTTCGATCTTCACCCATGCAAGCATTGTGGTTGACACACTCACTCTTCACACAAATGCTTCAGAAACAAGCCTCCCACAAGAACAAATATTCATCTTGTGTAATATCCCAAATGGGAAATAGAAAATGCCGGAAATAGAACATAAAGCAAATACACATAAAAATGTCGGGAATGCTAAGCCATTTTATTAATCTGAGAATATAATGAGATACAATGGATAATCAGAATAAATGCACCTATCCTTGCACAAGGCAAGTGAAGAACCCTCTCAGAAAAATAGGAAATGGCTGCTACAGGAAACTGCGTCCCAGCTGCTGGAAGAAACTACCGTAACTGCTGCTGCTGGAATGGACTGAAGCTAGGGGCTGATTCCCTTGCCGGAATGAGCTGAAAATCGGCAGACCACCTGAACTCACCACCCCGGACAAAACCCAGAAACCATATACAAAATGGACCACCTCCGAAAATCACCCCAGAAACCCTCCTCCTAGAAAAACGCTGTCCCTCCAGGTCCAGCGCAGATGCCAAATGATATATGCTGAAATCGGGCCACAAACTCCCCGGAAAATCTCCCACTGATAAAGACTGAACCTCCACACCGAATCTCACTGAATCTCCTGCGGAAAAACCCCGCAATAGAACACCTCCTCCAAGAACTGCGTCCACTCTCCTAGGGACTGCGCAGTCACCAAAAGAAGCCCATCTCCTCCGCAAACCAACAACCAAATCCTCTGCTGAAAACTGTAGAAAAGACCTTGCCTGAGCAGGCACTCGAAGTCCCCCGGGGCTAAGGGTGAGATCTCCGACTGGAGACACTCAGTCGCACTAAACAGTGCTGCAGACAGGCTAAACAACCAGCGTGCTCAAGAAGACAGAAGTCTAGCTCAAATATCGTCAACAACAAGCATCCCAAATGAAATGGCTTTCCCACCTTTTATAACGCTAGCTCTCCTCAAAACCCTAACGTGGTCCCCCTCTCTCCACGTGCTCCTCATAAGTCTGCGCAGATGCTCCTAGAGGCTACGTGAGGCCTCCCTCATATGTGGTGTGGACCCCCAAGGCTCCCCTTTAAGTTATAACGTTGCTCCTACTAGGGAAGCACTTTATTTTATTTAAGTGAGTTGACCCCTCTTTCCTCACTTTTATTTATTAATTAACTATAGGCGACAAAACTATACAAAAATCAAATATTCCAATTAGCGGTGCTAATTAGGAATATTACAGTCTCTCCCGGCAAAATGTTGCTTGTCCTCAAGCAACTGAAGTGATGGATGCTGTAATATCTTCTCATCCTCCCAAGTGGCATCCTCATCCGGCAAATTCTTCCACCTCACCAAGAACTCCCGGATCGTCCTGCTCCGCAGTTGCCTCTCCCTAGTATCAATAATAGCCTCTGGCTGCAACACCAGATGCCCCTCATCATCCGTGGGTGGTAGCTCATCTGTGACCGTCACCTGCTGGCCCAATGCCTTTTTCAGGCATGATACGTGAAAAATGTTATGAATCTTGCTGCCTTGGGGCAGCTCTAGCTCATATGCAACCTGCCCAATCCTGCATATCACCTTGTATGGTCCATAAAAATGGGGCTTAAGCTTTTCAGCGCCCTTCTGCTTGAGTGAAGACTGTCGGTATGGTTGTAATCGCAGGTAGACCAAGTCTCCTACCTCAAACTGTCTCTCCACCCGACCCCTATCAACATACAACTTCTGCTGATTCTGCGTTGTGGCCATGTTATCCTTGAGAGCTCGGAGGATATCCTGACTCTCTTGGATCCAGATCTTGGCTCTCGGAGCCCTGCTAGCACCAAACATCATGTCCACAAAAGATAAAGGATGATATCCATACAAAGCATAGAATGGTGACATACCAATGGTCATGTGATGTGTCGTGTTGTAGCAATACTCTCCCAAATGCAGCCACTTCAGCCATGCCCTCTGTTGTCCACTGACATAGTTACGCAAGTAGCCCTCCAGCCACTTGTTAACTATCTCTGTATGTCCGTCTGTCTGTGGGTGATAACTAGTGCTCGGCGTCAACTCTGTCCCCACTAGCCGGAAAAGCTCCTGCCAGAATCCGCCCATGAAACGGCTGTCTCGGTCACTGACTATGGTCTTAGGTAGACCATGCAACCTGAAAATCTCCCTGAAGAACAGCTCGGCCACCTGTGCTGCTGTGTGGTGTGCGGATATGGCGAAAAAATGAGCATACTTCGTCAGTCGGTCAACGACGACAAAGATGCAGTCCTTGCCCTACACCATGGGCAACCCTGTGATGAAGTCCATCGATATGCTCTCCCATTTCCCCTCTGGAATGGGAAGAGGCTGCAACAACCCTGCCGGATGGCTCATCTCTCCCTTTTTTCTCTGACAAACATCGCACTCCCTGACATGCTGGAGTACGTCCTCCTTGAGGCCCTTCCATGAGAACCTTTCTCTGATGGCCCTATAGGTCTTGGTGAACCCCTGATGGCCTGCCAATGGAGAATCATGTGAAGCATGGAGTATCTTCTTCTTAAGCTGAGACCCCTCAGTCAAGAAGATCCTGTCCCTGTAATAGATAATCTCGTCAACCACCCTGTACCTGTCATCTGCTACCTGTCCATCCAACACCTCACATGCAAACCTATCCTTGGAGTACTCCACCAACAGTCGGGCTCTCCAATCAGCGTCCAAGCTCATAAGAGATAACGTGGCCAGTCTCCGTGAAAGGGCATCTGCTACCACGTTATTCTTGCCTTTGACGTACTCAATGTCAAAGTCATAGGCTTGGATCTTACTGATCCACTTCTGCTGCCTCTCCTGCAACTGCTTCTGCTCTAGAAAGTACCTGAGGCTGTTGTGATCTGATCTCACCCTGAATCTGCTGCCCACTAAATACTGCCGGTATTTGGCCAATGCATGCATAATGGCCAACATCTCCTTGTCGTATATGGAATACAACTCTCATGCGGAAGGAGTTTCCGGCTCTCAAAAGCTATAGGATGACCACCCTGCATCAGTACTGCGCCAATCCCCTCTCCTGACGCATCGCACTCCAAGATAAATGGCTGCGTGAAATCCGGCAATGCAAG
Organism: Pinus albicaulis; assembly: GCA_034641835.2. Classification (NCBI taxonomy): domain Eukaryota; kingdom Viridiplantae; phylum Streptophyta; class Pinopsida; order Pinales; family Pinaceae; genus Pinus; species Pinus albicaulis. Next base: position 178,845,938 of record CM076583.1, read on the forward strand.
CACGGGGCAGCTACTCATCACCTCCTTGAGCCTATCAAAGGCTCGCTGTGCTGTATCCGACCAACTGAATGCCCCCTTCCTCGTCAAATCTGTGAGGGGTGCAGCAAGCTGTGAGAAACCTTTGACGAACTTCCTGTAGTAAGTGCAAATGCCAATAAATCCCCGAAGCTCAGTCACGTTCCTCGGCTCTGGCCAATCTCTGATGGCCCTAATCTTCTCCTCGTGGACTCTCACCCCGTCCACTCCTATGATATGCCCCAAGTACAACATCTCCGTCAATCCAAACTCACATTTGGAGAGCTTGGCATAGAACTGCTGCTCCTCCAAGATGCGCAATATTGTCTCAATATGTTGGAGATGCTCCTCCAACGTCCTGCTATAGATGAGTATGTCATCGAAGAAGACCAACACAAATTTCCTCAGATGACCCCTGAAGATATGGTTCATGCACGACTGAAAGGTAGCGGGTGCATTGGTCAGCCCAAAAGGCATAACCAGAAACTCGAAGTGCCCATAATGACACCTGAAGGCGGTCTTGGGAATGTCCTATTCCCTCACGCGAATCTGATGGTACCCAGATCTCAAATCAATCTTTGAGAAGAAGCATGCTCCCCTCAACTCGTCCATCAACTCATATCCCGGGGAATGGGGTACCGTTTTTCGTGGTCTTCTTGCTCGTAGCCCTCGTAATCAATGCACATCCGCAATGTGCCGTCCTTCTTCTTCACCAACACCAAAGAAGAAGCAAAAGGACTACGTGAGGCCTCCCTCATATGTGGTGTGGACCCCCAAGGCTCCCCTTTAAGTTATAACGTTGCTCCTACTAGGGAAGCACTTTATTTTATTTAAGTGAGTTGACCCCTCTTTCCTCACTTTTATTTATTAATTAACTATAGGCGGCAAAACTATACAAAAATCAAATATTCCAATTAGCGGTGCTAATTAGGAATATTACATCTTGGATGGATCTCTTCTTGGAAATGGGCATCAACAACCAAGAAGATGTTTAAGTCATATGTCAGAACTTGTTCTAAAATATTGAACAATATTACAGTTAAGTTTTCGCCATCATCTCACCTTGTACTTGACAGGGGGGGAAATGGTGGTCATATACAAGCTTCAAAGCCACATCAAGAAAGCCTCAGCCACAACTTCTCATTCCAGATTCAAAGTTGTAGCCAGAGACATAACAGTTCAAGCGAGCCTAAGCCACAACTTCTCATTCTAGATTTCGTGTTGTAGCCAGAGACATGGATGCCCATGAGTATGCCTTTGGTTGGTGGTCAGCCTTAAACCATCTATGTGAGGTTGAGCTTCTCCCTCTTCAAAGAATTCAGGACACTTCCTCTAGCAGAAGACTTCAGCTTCTTGCCAGTTTTGGAAGAGTTCTAGGAAATGCATCAAGCATTCCAGAGTTGGTGGTCATCCTTAAACCATTGCAGGTTGTAGACCTCCCTTCTTCTAGGTTGAAGGTCTCCCTCTTCAAAATATGAGGGACACTTCCTCTAGCAGAAGACCTAAGCTTCTTGCCGGATTTGGAAGATTTTAGGGAACTTCACTAAGCGTTCCATTGTTGGTGGTCATTCTTAAACCACCTCTTTATGCCAACATTTTAGAGAGCTCATTCAACCTAAGTGCTGCCTTGCATACTTTGCAGATTTTCATTACAACTCTCTTCTTGGAATCACACATACCCCTTCGGATTAAGGGGGGGGGAAATGTTGGACACCTAATCCTCTATGGGTAGGTGTGGAAATCGAATGGACAAAAGGAGTCCAAGTGACCTTGGAATGTGGAATCCAAGAGTCACACCAATGTAATATAAATGCACAGCTATGGTTAATAGTAAAGCGACTCATGCCTATCTTTCCTACTTGTAGTATGTGTTTTCCATGCCATTGTTTAACATTGATATTGGAAGAAATTGTTTTTTTAAGTGATTATAAGAGCATAGAATACTGTGAGAAATTAACATGGTATCAAAGTTGATGTGAAGCTTAGCCTAAGGAGACCAAAGAGCACCCCTTTGGACACCCTTTTTTCTGATCGAGAATCAACTTTCTTGGACAAGATGGCTTCCTCCTAATTCAAGATTGAGGAGAAGTTTAATGATGCCTACAACTTTACAAAATGGAGGGCTAGATTGGATCTTACTCTTGAAGAGAATGATGTGATGGAATATGTGCAGGGCTAAGTAGTTGAACCTCCATAGGATGCCAATGCCAGTGCCAAATCCAAGTACAAGAAGTGTGAGATCGAGGCCAAGAAGATCATCATGTATTCTCTATGAAATCATCTCATCACTTATGTGTCCAAGATGAAGTCAAAGGAAATGTATGACATATTTATTGGGATGTATTAGGTTAACAATATAAGCTAGATCATCTCTTTGAAGAGTCAACTCCATGAGATCAAGATGAACAGGTTTGAATCTATAACAACCTACTTTATGAGGATCTCTTAAAAAATATATCAACTTCTTTCCATTGGAAAAGTCATCCATGATAAGGAGATTATGCAAATGACCATTGGAGGACTCCCATGCCTTGGGAGAAATTCATTACAAGAATTAGTTGCAGAAAATATCTCCCTACATTTGGTGAGCTTTAAGGCAATTGCACTGAAGAGGAATCTAGGTTCATTTCCAGAGGAAGAATTCAAAGACAAGAAGGAGAGCCTACAACCTTTGCAGCCAATGTTAATAAAGGAAAAGGGAAAGGAATTCCTTCCAAATGAAAGCCAAAGAAGCCAACCCCAACATTCAATAATAATATAAGGGACTTGTCCAAATTTTAGTGCTACAAGTGTGATAAATTTGGCCACATTTCCTGACATTGTTTTGATAAAAGAAATGCTTAAAGGCCTAGCAACAACAACAACAATGGAAAGACAAACAACTTCAACAATAGAAGGAAAGGAAGAGGTCTTGTTGCCCATGCAAGTGTTGAAGAAACATAGCACCCTCAAAAGAGGTCCAAGAACACAAGGTATGACAATAATGTTGTTAATACTCAATCTGAATATTAAATTGTTATTGCTCTTTCTAGCTCATATTTTGATAGTAGTGATAGTTGGTTGGTGGAAAGTGTGGAATCTAGACATTTTAACGATATTGTGAATTCCTCTCAAATTTGGTTGAGAGAGAGACTAATTTGAAAATTCTACTTGGGGATAATTCTTCTCATATTTTCAAAGGTTCTAGTTCCGTTTATTTTCATTTGGAGACTAGTCAAACCATTCATCTATAGGATGTGTTGTATGTGCCCAACTTGAAGAAGAATATTGTCTCCATCTCTACTTTGGAAGACAACAGTTTTAGATTTGCATTCGTTAATGGAAAAATCCCTGCTTGTCCAAGGAGATCTAACTTGAGAGCAACCTTCACACTTGGAGTCAGAAATTAAGGCATATACAGATTTTTTCGACGAACAATCCAAGATACTACTAATCAGTGTGAGCTTTGGCACCACAGATTTGCACACCTTCATTACAAGGCTTTTCCTATCTTGAGTAGGATGGTTATAGGGATTCCTAGGATTCAGGTGGATCATGAAGGTGTATGTCAGGGATGTTAGTGGAAATAATATACATGGACCAGTCCGATGAGAAAGCAAGTGACTCTCTTGTCACTTCCATCTCTAAGGGAAGTTGCGATATTATGGATGAAGATGTTGAGCCATCCATGCATGAGCTTGACCTTGTATATGAGGCTATGGCACCAATGAACCCTTTGGATCCTCCTCCTTGTGATCCTCCCACGAGGAAGATACCATTGTGGCTTCGTGATACATTACATGATGAAGAGAGACACTTAGGCCCGAGAGACACCTTCAGAGAGATCAAGAAGCCTCACATATATCAAGGATACATTTCTTTTATGAGTGACAATATTCAATCTAAACCTTGAAACTATGATGAAGTGATGAAGGAATAGGTTTGGAGAGATGCCATGGCTAAAGAATATGAGTATGTCATGAAAAATGATGCATGGGAGGTGGTTTCGAGACCTGAGAGGAAGTCAATTGTGACTTACAAGTGGTTATACAAAATAAAACATGCAACTAATGGTAGTATTGAGAATTTTAAAGAAAGGTTCGTGGAAAAATTATTCTCCTAGAAAGAGGGAGAAGATTATGATGAGATATTTGCACATGTTGCCTAATACACTACCACCTGGTCCATCATTGCTATTTTTTCTATAAAGGGTTGGAGTCTTCATCAAATGGATGTGAAGACAACCTTTCTTCATGCCATATTTAAGGAATAGGTGTACGTGGAACAACCGCGGGGCTTTGAGGAAAATTTCAAGGAAACCCATGTTTGTAGATTGAAGAAATTTGTCTACGGATTGAAGCAAACCCCCACGGATTGGTATGCTCGAATTGATGGATACCTGATGAAGTTGGGATTCACCAGAATAAGCGTCGATATGAACCTCTTCTTCAAGGTTTTCCAAGGTATTCCTTTGATTTTTTGTTTTATGTGTTGATGATTTGTCATGATAGGAGTAGGGCCTTTGATTATCCAGTGTAATAGGGAGCTTGCCTCCAAATTTGAGATGAAAGATATTGGGTTGATGCACTATTTTATGGGCTTAGAGGTGTGGTAGAGACCTAGAGAGATTTTCCTTAGCTAGGGAAAATATGTTGTCCAAATCTTGGATATATTTGTGATGGTGGGTTGAAAATCCATGGCCACACTGATGGAGGAAAAATTTAAGAATTTGTGTGGTGAAGCTGCTGGACTAGATCTAGTGGATCCTTCTATGTATTGATGTTTCTTTTCAACACAAGACTAGACATATGTTTTGATATTAACATTTTAAGCGAATTCATGGTGGAATATTTGCATGCTCATTGGGTGGTTGCAAAACATATGCTGAGATATCTACACGGGATGATCAACTATGGACTGAGATATACCTCTGGCGATGAGTTGAGACTGGATGGGTATACAAATGTACATTGGGATGGGATCATTACTGAAAGGAAAAGAACATCAGGGTGTTGTTTTAGCTTGGGATATGTCATGATTTCCTAAATGAGCAGGAAGTATAAATCTATCATTCTCATTACAACCGAGGCAGAGTACATTGCGGCTAGTATGGATAGCCGTGAGGGAGTCTAGTTGTGAAATTTATTTGCATATTTGTTTGAGAAGGTGCTTGATACGACTGTGATATACTCTGATAATCAAAGTGGGATCCAACTTTTAGAAAATCTAGTATTCCAAGACAGGTTGAAGCACATCGAGATCAAGTGCCACTTATCAGAGATATGGTACTGAGAGGAGTAGTGAGGCATCAACACATCTCGACCGATGAGAATGTTTCAGACATTCCCACCAAGCCTTTGTCAAAAGATATTTTTTTATTCTTCAAAGAGAAACTTGGAGTGCAGGAGAATGTATCCCTCCCCGAGAGGGAACACTGCTGATCGAGAACGTTGACATATGCTCTCGACCAGTCTTACGACTAGCCATGGAATTGGTGAGGGGGGATTGAGCAGTGAGGCTCCTAGGTGTGAGGGTACTCCTTAAATCCATGGACTTGGATGAGTACATATCGTAGTATGCATCCTACCTCCAAGTCACCTTTGTGTCATTATTAACCAAAGGGCGATGGACTTGGTTAAGCTTGTCGAGATCGACACCCATATGGCTAGTGGGTGAGGAGACTTGGATGTGTGTGATATTTACCAAGGGAATATGCTCCTACCATGGACCTAGTTGTGGTAAATTGATCTTCCCTAAGTATTAGATGCAAGTGTTCTACCACTTGATTAATGTGGATCAAGTTGGGTGAAGGTAGCTCAGTGGACATAGGTTGTGTGATCTTTACCAAGGTCATTTATGACTTCCATGGACTTGATTGTGGTAAATCGATCTCCCCTATTGTCATGTGGATCATTATTCTTATTCTATGGATCGATTCATCATTTTTAAGCTAATATGAGATGAGATGAGATGAGCCTGTGTTATGTTGAGACATGCACATCTAAGATGAGAATTATGATGTAGCTGGAAATTCCTCCCTAGCTGAGATGGAGTATTAAAATTGGCAACTACAAGATGAATTTCCCCAAGGGAAAGCCCATATACCCCAAGGAGGAACCATTTCACTTCAAAATAAATTTCAAATTGGTCAAGGGAAAATTACTATTTTGTGTTTGACAAGTCTCCCAGTGAAAGTCTACAAGTTAGCCTACATGAGAAATTGACCCTCCTAAGTCAACTATAATTAGACCTCCGTTGACTTCTCATTTTGAATAATCCATCACATCACACATCATAGCAAAGGTTTGATCTAATTTGAAAAACCATAGGGATATTTCACACATGCGAAGGAGGAGGTATAGATATGTTTGATCGAAGTTGACTTTTCTGTATTGGATTGTGTTGACCACTGCTGACTTGGGACTATTTGCTTCTAGTTTTACTAAATTTCTTGACTGTCTTGGAAGGTTGAATTGAAGGAGACCTTGACCAAAAAAATTTGGTCACATTTTTTGAGGTTAACCGCATGGCTAACTGGCATCTTTGACTGATATTTTTAAGACATTTTTTTATCTAGTTTGACTGAGGAAGGAAGGTCGAATTTATAGTTTGGTTGACTGAACTTTTATATGAAGTTTGACTGTTGACTTTGACTGAAATTTGCGGGTTGTTGACTTTGGTTTACCGAGTTGTCATAGGATGAATTTTTTTTCCTCTAATGTAGATTGATTTGTTGTACAGATTTGACTCTCTCTCTCTCTATTAACTAAATTTTGATTGGTTGACTTGTGAATAAAGAGCTTGAATTTGACTGGTTATTGGATGTACTATTGGACTGATGTATCTTATGTTAAACATTGATTAAAGAAGAATAATTGATTCTAGGTTTTCCACCTTGTGGGGTTTTTCCCTGGTCTTTGACCAAAAATATCTATCTCATTGTGCTTGGTTATCTCCTATTGTGCATAGATTTTTTACTGTTATATCTATAATTGATTATATGTTACTGGGGTGATTGATATTGGAAAAAATTGTTTTTTTTTAAGTGATTATAATAGCATAGAACACTGTTAAAAATTGACAACTCTAAGCTCCTCCTCGAAGTATATGTAGATTTCATCCTGGGACAAAGGCTTTGTTAGAAATTTGCTATACTGTAGAATAATCTTGAAGCCACATTGCTTCCTTTTGTACAATGTCTCGGTATTGGATCTCACGGTGCTTCGATCTATCATCATGGTCATCACCTGCACCTAATGAAGATAGTCCTACAAGTAGCCTTTAAATCCATACTGCTTTTCAACTTGCCAATCTAGTTGCAATATATCCAACCTCTACAGTACTAAGTGCAACAAATGTCTGCTTTCTACTCATCCAAGAAATCATAATGAATCCCAAACTGAATCAATATATTGATGAACTCTTTTTGTCTTATGCACTTTCTACCTAATCAAGATCTATGAATCTCTGCAATTGTACTTCACTATTAGAGACAAATATCAAACCATAATTGTTGTGCCATAACCAGCTGATCCACATACCTTAGCTCAACCATAAGTTGATTGACTACTATCTGGTTACCCTAACTGGGTGCTATTTTTTGAAACATCTTTTCCTGTAGTAATTATGGCAGCTCCCCATGCCGCTTAATATATCAGGTATCTAGCATGACAATTCATTATCTCTAACTTAGAGGTCAAATCCTTTTGAATCTAAAAACAAGGCATTGTAACTCCTCCCTCAATTACAGAAGTAAATATTTCTGCCACAACTACTCCCTTTGACACATGAGTCTTGCCTCCGTTAGAAACAAACAATAATAAAGATAAACCAAGACTCACCAGATATCCATTAAATCCAAGAGTATCAAGCCCAACATGTTTTTTTGTAGTCGTTCAAAGCTTTCTTCAATCATGAGACTTCTTCTAATATACCTAAAAGCCTTGACGTAGCTCTATGTACACTTCTTCCTCAATTAATTTAATGAGAAAAACTATCTCTATATCCACTTGGTGCAATTTTCAAAGAAATGATAATAGTTTGAACAAAAGTGTACCTAACCATTAGAGTAAACATCTTGTCATGATCCTCTCCCTCTTTATGGGAGAACCTTATGTTCTCAACTCTTGCTTTGTACTTCTCTAAGTTGCCATATGTTGCATGATAGATCGTATTTATCCATTTGGAAGTCGCCTTTAACTTCTCTTTGGCACAATCAAGGTATACTTCAAACTTTCTTATCTATCTACTCCCTCTAAGCTTGGATTGCATCTAGTACAATGTCACTTAACAAAAATCATCGATTTTGGAAAATTCCTCTTGTCACACACTTTTCTTTGATTTTTCTCTACTTTCGTCTACGGCCAGAGTCTAAGAAGCCTTTAGTATGTACCTGCAATTCTCACTAGGAAGCAATCAAAGAACAAGGAAAAGATATTAACTAATAATAAAACAACAAAAATAGTAATAATAAAGGAAGAGAGATATAAAATACATATCTTTTGAGGATTATAGCTAAATATTGGCTCCCTCTTGATCTTAGCCTTCTTGCATCCATATTTTCCACATCATAAACATGATGTCATTCCTTCCTTGCATGTGCTAGGGTTTCTTATTTCAACGGAAACATTGGTATGTATCTAGTTGTAGGGTTTTTCCCATAAACCATATGGATTTCTTATCCAAGCCAGTTTAGCCTGCTAGGGTTTACAAACCCTAGAATAGTCATTTGCAAAATTAATTTTCCATATACAAATGTTCAACATATATCATGACATCAATCAAAGGACATTCCATCTCAAATTCAATCGAGTGTATACTTGATTATTGCTTCATCATTACTAGTGATGGTAATTTAGCAACTTTTAATCCAAGCGGCCTATACTTCATATTAAGAATGCTTCTAGTTTTGCAGGAGGCTTATGACTTCAATCTCCAATATTGAAGCCTAACTTGGCCTCTTTTTCCATTGTAAGCTTGGTATGTCAAGGGTGAAGATTTAAAATTCCTATCAGATCTTTCACAAGTGTTATGACCCTTGTTTTCTCAGCTCCCTCTGTTTCTGGAGAAACTTTCTCAAGACGAATCCAATCCTGAACTTCATTCAACACATTATGCTTTAGGATGTCACATGATCGGGTTGTATCTCTTGAAGCAAATTTATCTTTTCCAAAATCACGATGATATCAAGACTCCTAGGTTTTACAAACCCTAATTCCAAAGAATTTATGTGCAAAATGTCCTACTGCATACATGTATTAACAAGGTAGTCACTCCTCCAAATTTTATGTCTATAGGCGATGGTAAGATGCCTTTAGAGATGAGATCACAACATTCCATTTCCCTTCATAAAGAAATAACAAGCTACATGTATCTGAAACTTGAAAAGGGGTTTAAATTTATTTCTCATTATAACCTCAATAATGAGATTTGTCATTGTCTTCTGCAATGTAATAAGTTGTTACATCTGGAGTATAAGACAACTCGAGGCCTTGCTCTGTGATGGAATTTTTGAATGTTACATAGATAATCATAAGACATTTTTGAGCGATCATTTGAGTGATTAGAAAACATAGTCAAACATTTGGCCAAATAATTTCCTTACATTTTGTTATTGACAAGGAAATAAGGAATATGGAGAGAGCACACCGTGATGTAGATATTGACCATTCAATTTTTTGAAGTTATCACATAGAAGAGTCTAAATATGTAAGTAGAATTATTTGCTACAAGTAGATAAACTGAACTCAATATCTTCTGAGTCATATATTTTGAAATAAAATTTGTAAATATTTATATATACATACCACTATACTTCCATGCCTGAAATGTAAAGCAACTAATGTGGATAAGATGTAAGTTTCATTTTCTTCAGCAATATACAAGGATTCTTATAGTCATCCTTTGAGGCCTCTCAAAAAACAATATTAATAGGAGTACATTCGACTTTCTATTCATAAGATGTATTTTTGTTATACATTATTACGATCTCAAACAAATCTTATAGACCAATTTTTTTTTGTTTTGTAATTCAACCTCTACAATCATATACAATATTTGAGGAATTTCACACTTCTAGCCTCATACAAGATCGTCCGGTGGCACTTTAGACTAAGGCCTAACTTCGGAAATTTTCAACCTTCCAATTTTATTGGCAAACAAACTAGGATAATTCAGACTTCACTGAGTATTATTATGATCAACTAAAATTTAGCACTATAAATCTTGGCCCCATAAGCTGAATATGAAACTTCGACCTTCCTTTGATCATTCGTACCACCTGAGATTAGGTTGATGGCATGCTCCTTTATCATTGAGATATGACGGTTCCTTCAAATTATGTTGACTTTACAAGGTTGCTTTGTCCACTGAGGCTCTCCGTCCTCTGCCCTGAGGTCTTTCTCTGAGGTTAAGTTCAGTACTTTGAACTAAAACTGAGACCATTCAAAACCAAGTAGTCTGACCTCCTATCAAGAAGATAACTTATTAATTCTCAGCTAGTAATTCAGACTATTGATGAAGAAGGATTAGATCTCCTTCTTCAAGGATGCTCTTTCAAACCTTAGCTATGAAACGATTATGATTTTTCAAGAACCCTCTAAACTGATAATTACTTCTTATGATATTTCTTAGGTTAATCTTTTCTTGCATTCTTATTCATCATAAAGTAATTACACAAAGAAAAATACCAGTAGGATCATATAGGGAGCCAAATAAGAACACAAGATTTTTTACCCTGGGAAAACCCATATGGGGGAAAAACCCAACATCCTTTTCCTTAGAGAAATAATTAAGTTCAACATAGATACATCTAATCATATACAATGTCAAACTGACCAATACTATATCTAGGTCAAACTTGGTAAACTGCCCTTATATCAAGTCATCAAGATGCCCAATCAATTTGGCCTAGTCTGCTCTAGCGGGGCCGAATTTCAACCTTTTTCTTCTCTCAAGAAAAAATCGGATATGATCCAGAAACTATGCCACATATTCGTCTTTCACTTGACCCGTATTTGACTCCTTCGCTTGCCACAAACTTGACTTCTTTCTTTACCACAAACTTGATGTCTTACCTCAAACCTCTTCGCTTGCCTCATACCTTTTCACTTGCCTCAGATAGACTGAGTTGCTTACTCCTAGAGGAGGATGAAATGGTGCATATATATCATGTCTTGAGAGCCCAAATGGGTGCCTCTAGAAGTTGGGCCGACTTGTCTCGTAGGAGGGTTGACCAGTGCATCTTTGGAGCCAAAATTCAAATTTAAAATTCATAACTTTTTCTCTTTTAAATCCGACATGAAGAACATGTCATATATTTTATCTTTTGAAAATAACATGAAGAACATGCTTTATAACATTATAAATACATCAAGGGCTAAAATATTGATTATGAAAACCAACCATAGCTACAAAATTCAATAATTTATTTATGATCAAAGTGGAATTTATTATGGTGGTTTATGAGCCCTTCGTTTTGGCAACCCATGGTATTACATATGGTGAAGCTCAATTGCATTCTACCAAAGGTAGCACAATCATATAAATTAAATGGTTAGTAAACACCAATAGGCATCAAAACACGTACCTCATGATACATCTCACGTTGCCAAAATTAAAAAAATCACAAAAATTAACTAAATTATAACTTTATTATTATTATTATTATTAATTATAAATATATTTAATATACAAGTTAAACATATATACATTTAAAAAAGCGTGTAACAAGATTCTTAACTATGTAGATTCACCCTCACTTTACCATGGAAATTCTTAACCTATAAATAGGCTTTGTTGGGCCTAGAGGCTCATTCTACAACCCAGTATGAGAGGGATGTGTAAGTTTGTTCGTTCGTCAGTTCCCCTTTAAAATAAAAACAAAAGTTAAAAATTATGTTCTAAATAGAAAAATAATGTTGGCTATAATAAAAAATGAGTATGTTGTAAAGTAATTAGAAGTAAGAAAAAGGTGCGAGTAAAATGTCATTAAGATGTTGTATATATCATGAAAAAATTAAGCTTTTATGGTTAAAATGTTTAATTAGCCCTATATATGCTTTATTTAGAATTCAAAAATACAATTTAAACAATGAAAAATAACACATTGTATTTTATACTCTAAATAAGTTTGTGCGTGAAGAAATTTGATCCCTCTAGGCTCATGTTAAATCCGCACTTAAGATGAATCTATGTTGGTTACAATACAATGGGCCAATAAGATGACTTGCTAATACCAGATGCCCAAAAAACCATAACTCATATTCATATGACACATGTATAGATGGCATTCTTTTAATTAGACAATTTAAGTGAGGACACAAAAAATGCATAACTACTTTTGCGATAATTCTCAACCTTTAATCTATAACTACTAAGAATATTGGAGCCCCAAGGGTTAGCTCAATTGATTGAGTCCCCACTTGAAAGTACACCCAGATTGAGAGGTCACATGATCAAATCTCCTAAACGCCTGCAGGCTACTAAAAATATTGTAGAATATTATATCTCTACCGTCTATCTAGTAACCGTTAATAATTAAATAAGACAATATACAAAAGAGGAATAAACATGGTCAAGGGAGATCTGCTCTTGTGCATTTAGTAACAAATCAAATGTTCACATCAACATAGGTTTTGAGGGAGATCGAAGGTATCTTCGGGTTAAGAAATGCGTGGAAAGGAATCAAACTACAATTGAAATTTCCAAGGCCAGGAGATTTGCTCTTTGTGCATTTAGCAACAAGTCAAATGTTCACATCAACATAGGTTTGGAGGGAGGTCGAAGGTATGTTCGGGTTAAGAAATGTGGAAAGGAATCAAACTACAATTGAAATTTTCAAGGCCAACATTCAAATGACTCATGGTTAGTGAAGATATGGCCAGACAAATGAGTAAAACCATCCATTTTGTGATCTTATTCTAGCTCCTTTTGGACTTAATTAATTTAACATGTATTCGGGATATTTGTGGTTAAAAGGTCTCCTAGGTTTTTTTTAAATATATTCTTCCATATATTTGTCTTTTTATGGATATAACAGCTTTGATGCATATGTATGTATGACATATTATGGAGTATCTCAAATTTTTAGTATTAGAAAAGGTTAAAAATTAAGTCTTAAGCTTTCGGGTAGTATTAAGAAAGGTTAAAAAATAAGTCTTAAGCTTTCGGGTAGTATTAAGAAAGGTTAAAAATTAAGTCTTAAGCTTTCGGGTTGAGGTTGTTATTCTAATCTAAGAAGGACGTTGAATTATTGAGGAGAAATATGAAGACGTCACCTAATTATTTTTGTGAAAGGAAATGGCATACTTTTAAGAAACGAAACGAGTATGGTAACTTTATTAAGTAAATAAAATTACTATTTTTTTTTTTTATAATAACTAGAAATTTAAGGAAAAAAACCAGCAAAATAATTAATTAGACTTAGATGGAAAATGTCGTTTTTTTATTATAAATGTTAGAAAATGTTGTGTTATATAGAAGCAAAATTAACATTGGGTTGGTATGGAGTGTTTCGTTTGGTGGTATTTGTCCCATCAAGATCCAATTTCTCATGGGAATCGTTTTATAAAATATTAAGGAATATTAAGGTGTGTTAATGGTGAGAATTGATTGGATCAACACTTAAGAAATTTCTTGGTTAAGGTTTTAATTAGATTATTTTTAATTTGGGATAGTAATTTTGATCGATTAAATGGGTTTGGTTATCATTGTGACTTATTGCAAGGGTGGAATTGAATGTTTTAAAGGGAAATAATATAAAAAATCAAATGTCCATGGGCTTTGGATATGCATTGATCAGGTGCTCTATTAAGCATTTTTTGATGGGAAGTTATTGGTTCAATTCCCTGCTCCAATCAAGGTGACATATTGGACATGATGAAGATATAGTCTCACAAAACTTATATATATATATATATATATATATATATATATATATATATATATATATAAAGAATCATATGACTTAATATAATTAAAGCACGTGAAATTGATTTAAAATTGTTAATATAGTGCTAAACTAATATATATAACTATATAGTTCATGGGGTTTTGGATAGATGGTGATTGGGTGCTTTGTAAAGGCACTCCTTGATGTGAAGTCACCAGTTCAATTCCCCACCCCAATCAGGGTGATATATTGGACATGATAAAGATGCAATTTTTCCAAACTTACTTACCTTATTTTCTCTACCTCATTAAAATATGAAATCAAAGTGATCCAAAACTTATACTAAGAAAAAAAAAATACAATTGCAATCATTCAATAAAACAAAAAATAAATATAACGATTTCAATAACAGATTGAGAAAGCAAATAAAAACAATAATACCCTATTTTCTTTACCTCATTCAAACATGAAATCAAAGTGGTCCAAAGCTTATACTAAGAAAAAAACTTTACAATAGTACAAAGTTCACTTTCTTAGACAAAATAAAAACCTCGAACACAGGGTCCTAATGCAGTTTAAATAACAACACAAAAAATCAAGGATAAAGCCTTGCTCCATGATTTTCTCGACAGTGAAAATAAATAAAGTAAAATAAGAGTTTGTTGAGAAAAATAACTCTTAGCCAGTTGGTGAAACGTCCAAAGGAGTATTATTGGTTGAATTCCAACAAGCATTTACTTCCGGAAAATTTGCAAGTTGTTTGGGAGGGTGAAATTGAATATTAACTTGGCAGTTGAATAAATGTGCTTCCATTACTAGCAGTTCATCATTATGACATTAACCAACTTGTTCATAAGGAAATGGATTTGCGGTTTTTTTTACCGTATATTTCCAAATAGCATCAAGGTCAATCTTCTGAATTTGACATTTTTTTCTGCTTTCTCATGCATTTTTACTTAGTGTCTTTTTTTCCAGTGGTCTTTTATTTTCTACTTTTTCATGCATTTTTACATAGTGTCTTTGTTTCTAGTGGTCTTTCTTCCAAAATATCTAGCTCTGATTATGTTTCCTTGGTATCCTCCATAATGGATTGCATTAGTAGACAACAACTTTGTTGTGTTATTTTAATCAAATCCTTAGAGTTGCTCAAGCCATCCTTCCAAGCTTTAAGGATTGTTTTTTTTTTGGTATTGCATTTATCTTGGGCAAGCTTGGAAAAGTTATTTTCCATTATTTTTCCAAGATATTAATTCATATAGTTTCCTTTTTGAATTTTCATACGTTGTCTCTTTGTCACTCATATTATTGAAGAATGATTCTGGCATTTTCTCTCAAACTTGTACAAGAATTAATACGTCACAAAATCATTTTTGTTCATGAAAGCTTTGTTGATTAATTCCAAGGGCTTGTTGCATGAATTTTTCTAAGTCCATTGTGTTATTAGTTGTTTTCTAAATCTTCATATGAAATTCATTTAATTTAGCATCTTTCTATTGATTAATTGAAGTTGCAACTTAATGACTTCCTTTTCTTGAAAAATAAATTGTGTTTGGAGTTGACTTCCTTGTTGAGATAATTGTTGTTCCAACTATTGAATGTTGATTTTCTAGGAGAAATCAGATCTTCTAATATGATAATTACTTTCCAGTGATTTCTTGCACAAGTTAACTTATGTCATATAAATTATTAAGCAATTATACATAGAAAATATCAACAGTAATGCAATTATGACAATAGGATCATAAAGATATAGCCAAGCACACAAAGAGACACAAATTTTCACTTGGGAAATCCAAACTCGGGAGAAAACCCAAAAAAAAATTCCATGAGAAATTCTTCAATTTAGCAAAGTTACAATATAGTATTCATAAATCAAATTAGGTCAAACGGACCATAGAAATCCACTTAGGTAAAACCTGGTCAAACAACCTAGAAATAGATTCGAATTTTTCCCAGAATTCGGGCAACTCTGCCTAGAAAATTTTTGGTCAACTTCGCCTAAATTCTATCAAATTATGCCTCATAAGTTCAGTCAAACTACCTCAGAGTTTGGTCAAACAGTGCCTCAAACTTCAGCCAAACAATGCCTTATACCTCGGTCAAACAACCTCAGACTTTGGTCAAAACATATCATAAAATATTCGGCCAATGTTAGTCAAATAGATCAGAAGGTGAGCTTGGTAAACATCAAATGATTTCATCTTAACTCGCATATGTGAACTAAAAATTAGAAGATGATATGATGGTCTGAATTTTTTTTTTCTCCGTGATGAGGTTAAGTGCTAATATATAGTGGTTAAGGGTGCCTAAGTGGCACGTCCTTTAGCTGGTCCGACCCGTCCTTATGTTGGGTCGACTTGAATTTTGGAGGTAAATTAAATTTTAAATTTCTTCTTTTTTATTTCCTTTTAGGGTCGACTTGAATACCAACCGTAGCTACCAAAAATCAACACTCCTCTTAATTAGGGAGATATTCAAAATTGACTTTCTCATATGTCCTATTTTTTGAACAATTTCTCCATAAAAGGAAGAGAATGAATGAGTTGCCTATGTTAATGTATCCATCCACGTCATGTTCTAGTCTAGAACCATGTGGAAAGCATCTTGCATCAACATCATGCTCAACAAGTCGTCACTTGGAGCAAGGTCATGACCAACTTAACAAGCTGTCACTTGGAGCAAGGTCAATACCTTTGACCAAAAAATGGTAAGCCCTTGGGAAATTACCATTCATGCATACCAATTGAATGGTAATACATGTTCCCAATGCTAAAGGAACTCATTGCACCCACTAGCCAAGCACCTCTTGGTAATGTGGTCAAAACCTTTTGATCAGAGCAGTTTAAGCCTTGATGCTCTCTCGACCATTCTTCCTAACTACATTACATGGAAACATGGTTAATACCTTTTACATAGGGAGAATGTTTTCCCCTTGATGCTACAACATCAACACTCCCTCTAACTAAGGGAAGCATTCTCAACTAATCTAAGATTGTCCCTCAAGTATACAAACTTCACCCTTAGATAGAGGCTTTGTGAGAATGGCAACATTCTGCTCGTCTGTAGAAATGGGTTGGAGCCTCACGACTCCCTTATGTACCTGTCTCGAATATAGTGGTACTTGATCTCATGCTTCGACATGTCATCATGGTCATCTCCAACACCTAATCAAATAATCCTGCAATTATATTTTCAAGCAACATTGCTTCACAACTTTCCAAACTAGATGAAATATATTATGCCTTTGTAGTGCTGACTATGACAAGTGTATGCTTCCTACTCGTCTAGAATATCAAAACAGAACCCAAAAATGAAGTGCCATCCAGATGTTCTCTTCTTGTTTTCTACACTCTCTACCCAATCTAAATTTGTATATTTCTACAGCTATACTTCTTTATCTCATCCATATCCAACTGTATCATGACGATACCTCAACATATGTTGTGTCACATGCCTCGACTCACTCATAAACTAACCAGCTTCCTTCACTGAATCCATCACCACAATTATTTTCTGGTCACTTAAGCATATACGTTGTTTGGCATGGTCCGCTCAGAAGGTAAATTTCTCTTAAAGACCTCCTATATCTGAGCATTCAGTCTAACAATATTGTAGTCCATCATCTTAAGGATCTCAAGAGTATACTTTCATTGACCAAGTAATGTATCAAATATATATCCTTCATCTCGAACTCATAGGTCAACTCCCTCTGACACTGAAGCAAGGCTTGACTGCTCCCTCTATCACAAAAGCATATGCTCCTATCATTGTTGCTCCCTTTGTCACGTCAGTCCTTTTTCTCCCATCAGAAACAAGTCATATAATACCAAGATCAACCAAGACTCATTAGGTATCCATTACTCTGATAATAACAAGCTCTAGGTGCCTTCTTGAGTCCATACAAAGCCTTCTTCAGTCTGCAAATGTGATTCTTTCTCTCATGTACCTCAAAGCCCTAAGGTAGCTCTATGTACACTTATTCTTCCTCAATTACTCCATTGAGGAAAGCAGTCTTCAAATATATCTTATGTAACCTTCAATCCATAACAAAATCAATAGAAATAATATTTCTAATAGAAGTGTACTTGAAAACTCGAGCAAATGTCTCCTCATAGCCCTCTCCCTCTTTCTAGGAGAACCCTCATGAATATTTATTTGTACTTCTCTATGTTGCATACTTGATCTTGTAGATCCACTTGGAAATCACCACTAACTTCCCTTTAGGTCTCAGCACAATTTCCTTCATCATGGCATTCTTCAAACTTGTTGGCTTGCCTGCTCCCTCTAAACTAGGAGCTCATCCAGTCATCTAGCACAATTCTAGGTGTCACTACAATTTCTCCCTCTTGAATGCACATCACTCTAATTGAGTTTATGCTCGATGCTGAGAGAATACTCTTGCCACAAACTTTGCTTCACTCTTCCTGATGATTCCATCTTCTATCAAAGACTTGAAATCACTCATGTTGTACCTGCAAACCTCATTAGGAGGCCAATGAAGAAATGATTATAACTAAGCAAAAGATACAAAGGAAATAGGTTGAACAAAATTAAATAATCAAGGAAGAAAGATATGAATTACTTAATATCTTTTGATATGAGGATTGTAGGGATTTGTCAACTCCCTCTTGATCCTTTCTTTCTTGCAAAATTCACTACAATCCATATGCAATTTCATTAAGCTATAAATATTTATCCTCGTCCTCATCATCAGCTACTAATTCATGTTGCTTTCCTTTCCTTCCTTGCACGAATTTTATGCGCTAGGTTTTCATCATACTCGAGTTATACAACAAGATTAATACATTTTCAAGTGCAACTCCACTGATCAACATTCTTTGTCTCACTCTAGGTTTTCACAAACCCTTAGGACCAAGACCTCAATACAAGCCATATCCTTCTAGACTTCTAAATTTTACAAACCCTAAGGCTTTCAATTTTCATCGAAACCCTTTGCAAATACAACAAACTTGTCATGTGCAAATTTACCATCTTGAACGTGAATATGAGAGAAGATGCCAGACACCTGCCAATGCCATGAATAGTTCTTCAAGTAAAGTGGAAGGACTTGTTCAAATATGGTATTTCAATAAGGTTTGGGCAATGCTCATTACTCTTTAAAAAATATGCAAATATCCTCATCCTATCAAGGAGATTACACAAGATCAAATCTCCCTCAAAAATTGTGCCTCAAAATATTGGTGATCTGCCTCGGGTGATTTAAAAACAACTTTAAGATATTGTTCCAAACTTCTACAAGAATGATGTCAAGGCCCACAAGAATAACTTCAAGTTTTGATCCAAAAAAATGCCTCATATATTCCCTTAGAAACATGCCATGAGATAGGGCTGAATTTAGGCCTCAATCAAATTCGCATAGATCTTCAGAATAGGTCCAAAATTTTTCTGTAAATGGAGGCCTTAAGTAGAGAAAAAATTTGTCCAACAATGCTTCAAACATAAGATAGAAATAGGCTTACCAAAATTGTCAATGAGGAGCTCAATCTGCTTGAAGCAATTTAAAAAAAAATCATAACAACATCCATATTAGATAACCAATACTCTAAGCTTGCTCTAGATGTATCGTCCTTCTTCAGATATATCTTTTAGGGCTCGACTTGTATAATTGTACAAAAGATCTTATGGTTTGTTGCATGTCTTCATCAAAGAGGGAATAAGACCATGGTATTCCAATGTCCTCCATGAAATTTTCCACGAAAAATTACTTCATAAACCAATCCTCAATATATGTGAAAATAACAACCATTTTGTAACCAAAGGCATTGATTAAGCACAAATCTAAGTGCTCTATCAGATGCTAGGATGCCCTAAAAAACACGTAATTAAACCCTAGATATAGAGTGTGGAATCTTCTAGTTCTTGTCCAATTGAAAGCATCCCTTAATTCATGAATCTTAATCTAAGAACTAAGAACTCGACGCTTCATCTCCCTTTGGTTGAATAGCCTCTATAAGACATACTTGGTTTCTTCAGAGCTCTTTAATGGCTACTCTTTCACCTAGGCTCTGATACCATGTTTATTTTCTAAGAGAAACTTGATCTTCTAATCTTCTAATTAGTTTTCCAATGATTCCTTGAACAAGTTAACTTATTTCACGCACATCATTAAGCAATTATATATAGAAAATCTCAACAATAATTAAATTATGACAGTAGGATCATAAAGAGACATCCAAGCACACAAAGAGACAAATTTTCAATTGGGAAACCCAAACTCGAGAGAAAACACAACAATCTTTTCTAGGAGAAATTCTTAAGTTCAACATAGTTACAATTTGATATTCATAAGTCAAATTTGGTCAGATAGACCATAGAAATCCACTTAGTTCAAACCTAGTCAAACATACCAGAAATAGGTCCGAATTCTGCCCAAAATTCGGTCAGCTTTCCCTGGAATAATTTTGGTCAAATCTGCCCAGATTCGGTCAAATTGTGCCTCAGAAGTTCGGTCAAACTGCCTCATATTTTTTTTAAACAATGCTTCAAGCTTCGGTCAAACAATGCCTTAGACTTCAACCAAACAACCTCAAACTTTGATCAAACTAGATCAAAAATTATTTGGTCAATGCTGGTCAAACAGATAAGAAGATGAGCTTGGTCAACCTCAAAAGACTCCTCCTTAACTTGTACACGTGAACAAAAAATCAGAAGATGAAATGATGGTCCAAAAAAAAATTCTCCAAGTGATGAGGTCGAGCGCTAATATATAGTGGTTAAGGGTGCACAAGTGGCACGTTCTTTAGTTAGGCCGCCCTGACTTTTGGAGACAATTTTTTTTTCTTTTTTCTTTTTTCTTTTTTATTTCCTTTTAGGGCCGACTTGAATGCCGACTGCAGCTACCAAAAATAAACATTGGATTCTATCCTCTTTTTGTTTCGCAAATTCCTTTAATTTGACAACATAATCAATGTTGGAAATTGCATAAGCCCTAAGGAAACAAGCCAATTCTTCGGCAGTTTGATCAAGTCTAAGTTGGGAGCCATCTCAAATTATTTGTAAAGAAACTTTTGTTATGCTTTCTTGTTAGCTCTTTCTTATGCTTTTCCTCACAATGACCTTCTGTTGAGGACTATAAAAGACTTCAATCAGGGGAATATATTCCAGTTCAATTAGCGATATGGAACAAGTTTCCAATATTTATGTTTGTGCACTATCACCAAGAATAGAATTAATAGGAGTTTGCATCACGAAGTCAGTAGCATCCAAAAGGGTTTCATTGCAATCAACAACACTGTGAGGATGAATATTTAACTGATGTTGTTCTACATGTTGTTGTGTATTTTTCTCAGGAGGAAAAGTTGGAGGGAGAGCATCAAGAGTTTTTTGTACCCAAGACGTATAAGTTGTTATTTTTTCAAACTCTTTCCACTATTCGTGGATTTTATTTGAGGAAAACTCTTCTAATAATCTCCTCTTTGAGAAGCTCACAGCAGAGCATCAATATTTTTTTGTACCTTAGACATATATGTTGTTATTTTTTCAAACTCTTTCCACTATTCATGCATTTTATTTGAGGACAACTCTTCTAATAATGTCCTCTTTGAAAATCTCACTAGCAACCTCTGTAATAATCTCCTCAACACTTAGTCTTTTTCAAGAACAATGATTGGTACTTTTGATGTGGATGATTTCGTGGAGATTGCTTCACCAGTTAGTTGTTGCAAAATCAAAGGCAAGGATGCTCTTCTTTCTTCTCTAAATGGAAGGAAAAGTCGATATTGTTCCAAAGAGAGCTTTTATGTTTTCCTACAAACCCCTTCATATGACCATACTTGACAAAACATATCATCAAAAGAGGAATTTTCATGCGCATATTTTTTAATAGCCACAGAAACACAATTTTCGCGAGCAATGCCTAAAGGGTCATGGTGCTTTAGAAAAATTTGTGCTAATTTAAGGGAAACGAAGTTAAGAAACTCTTTTCTAGCATGTTGAACATTTTGAAGAGTATAAATGGCAACTTGAATTGGAAAACTTGGCTAGATTATCTTAAATTTTTTATGCAATTCAATAGCAACTCTCGTATCAACTGTCTAATAGGTTATTTCTTTGCAGTCCATCCTGTCAGGGATGAAAAGGGTTAAGACATGCGGGGATGCCTGGAAGTCATATATTCTTAAGTAAGAAATTTTTTCTTCAAAGAACCAATTACCAATACAATAAATGCCTTCATTTGCCTCTTCCTAAATCTAGAGAGGTTTTAAGTGGAACACTATTTCATAATTGAAATAACAAAATGGCAGATTTGGTAAAAATGGTCGAAGTAGTTTTCCTCCCAAAGCTTGGAGTGATAAACATGTATGGGAAGTGGTTCAATAGGAGTTCCATCCCATAGCACAGAAGGATGTCGAAAATCAAAAGGCATCCATAATATAAGCTGACGTGTAGAAAGGAGGATTGTGAGTAGTGGTTTTAGAAATCCTGAAATAGTTGATATGTTTGGTTATGGTATGAGAAAGGATATTTGCCCAATTAAAGGAATAACCTTGTGAAGCCCGTTTGATGAGAGGAACCCATTCTAGAGAAAATTGTGTTACATATTTCCTGCCATGAAGCTTGTAAAGCATGTCAACAATAAAGGCAAATGTTGCATTCAAAGAAGCAGTTGGATATTCTCTAGAAAGCTCTTCTTTAAACTTGTGTTCATTAATTCTCCATGCTTTGATCAAATCATGCATCTTACTATTGAATTATATGCATTATTTTTGGATGAAATTGTTTATGAATTGAGCATTATATATACGATTGAGCTATGGAAGATTATACATAACATGAAGGTCTTCAAGACGAAAGGAGCCCACAATTGTCTCATGACAAGTACAAATTATTCGTCTTGATGCGTCTGCATGCCCTACTTCCCACTGTATCATATCCACGTATGGTAGTATCCTTAGGGGTTGGTTGAGGAGGTTTCTACGCCCTTATATGTTGATTGCTCATGTTTGCAATTTTCGTAGAGTTTGCTAAGTGAATTATTACAGAAGATGGAGAAAAAACGAGAGTTATGAAATGACTTAGTATTTCAAATCTTGTAAAAAATTGCTTTTGGTAATAATCACATATGATCATGAATTTTTGACGTGTTTTGAACCAACTAGTGTGGTTCATCTTCAGGACAAGATGAGAAATTAGATCCAAGAGACAGGTTTAAAAAGTTGGAGAGAGGATCCAATTAGTTGTTATATCTTAACGGCTAGTTGGATCCTCTCTCCATCTTTTTAAACATGTCTCCTGGATCTGATTTCTCATCTTGTCCCGAAGATAAACCACATTGATTGATTCAAAACACATCCACAATTCATGATCATATGTAATTATTACCAAAAACAATTTTTTACAAATTATAGATCACATAATCCAAATTCCAAAAAATTCAAATCTTATTAAAAATTCCAAAAAAATTAATCATTGCAGGGTACTTTTAAGTTATTGCAATTAACAATTACAACAATGCCATGATTTCTATGTGGGACGATTTTTCAATAATACGCGGATTTACCTCATCATTAGTGTTCAAAGACCTACACTTACGGTTGGAGGTGTTCTCAACTAATCAGAAATTAATTGCTTTAAACGACTGATTAATTATGTGTCAACCCTTAATTAGCCATATCCGCGTCGTGGTTCGATAGCTATGTTTAGCGTTTTTTCGTGAAAAAGCCGCAACTGAATAGAGAAAAGAACATCATAGGACGGGATCATTTTGAAGTTAAAACAATTAGGAATTGAGATGAGTTGTTAACTTATAACTTGACAGTGTACTGTGTTGAATGGTGACGTGTGGCAACATCTAACAGGGCCATGTGGAAAAGTAATTCACGTGGAATCACCTGCCACGTCATCGTGGGAGGATTCCTCAGCTCGAAGTTATGGTGTATCATTAAGGAGTCGGGGTCCGCGAACTAACTAATGTCGTGAGACACAAAAATTTCAAGCATTCGCCGTTAAAATTCATGTCTGGTCGCAGGCCACGAGACATCAAAAGACGAGGCGCGATTGACGGGAATGAAACGAGAACATCTAACGTGATGAAATGGAAAATTGTATGTCACGGCCAGAGAATTAGTAAAGTGTGTTTGTTATGTTCTCTGCGCGCAGGAGATGGATGGATGGTTTTTCTAATGACGTACACGATACGTCACGGTATAAAGCAACACCAACTAACGACTTAAATCATATTTAGATTTGTTTTCATGTTAATTTTATTGTTGTGAGTGTGGACTAAGAAATCACTATTTTGTGAATTCTTTCTTCTTCAAAAAGTTCAGTGAGATTGTTCATCATCTTTAGAACGTTATCAAACTTACGATGAATACTTTTATACTACGCACATTTTTGATATAATACCATTATGTTTCTATCGCCTTTGTGTTGTAAAAAATGCAAGTTCTTTCTTCTTACTCTTTTTTAGGGGTTGCTCATCTACCGGTTACACTTTAGATGATGGGAACTAATCCTTAATTACACAATTAATGTTTTAGCTTTTCCTTTGATTGTGGAACTGAAATACTCTTTATCATTATGCTTCCAGGCAGGGTTAAATTTTTCAAGATATTTTTTTTTTTGCCTACTTGTTTTGTCCCACTTTTTTATCTCCTCCTTACCTTGAGGATAGTCATGCAGATTTATGTCCCATTTGCCTAACCACTTTTTATTTTGCTTCATCCACTTATTTGTCTGATGACTTGGCTCTTCTTTGACAACCAACTTGGACCATCGGTGCTTATCCACATTTTCAACCTTCTTTAGGTAACTTGGCAAATGAATGATCATTGAAGCCCTAGTTGGAAACATATCAACCTCACCTAAAAGTGTATCATATGGAACCGTTGATTTGACTTCGAGGATACTTGTAATTAGATTCTTTTGGATTCTTTCTTTTGCCACCATTTGAGGCTTGACATTTTACTCCCCCATATCTCGCAACCATCGAGGATAACTAGCACCACTAATAAACCAAAGAGGGTTTTCTTAGTCTTCTAATCCCATAATTTTGCTCGTCTACACTTGTTCTGAAGAAGGTAGAAAGCTTTCCACCCTCCTTGAATTCTCTTTGATCTACATGTCTCCAAGTTGAGCCCGTAGTGGAACTCAATTCCTAGATATTTGTACTCATCTACAACCTCCAAGGGGTTTCCCTCAAAGAGAAAAGGATCTTGTTGTTTATTTCTTTTTAGAGAGAAAATCATGACTTTAGTTTTTCTGGTATTTACTTGCATTCCCACATCTTCACAAAAGAGTTCCACAACTTTGAAGTGTTTTCTCAAACCTAACGCGGATTTAACAATAAGGATAAGGTCATTTGCATATAAAAGTAGTTTCACCACATATGTGGGGGAAAGAGGGCATCCCTGTTTGACTCATATGTCACTGCCAGAGAATTCAGGCATACCCTCCTTCGTTCTGATTTTGGCTCTAACATGCTCATATAACTTAAGAACAATCACTCTATATTCCTTTCGGACCCCTAACTCTTCCATTTGTGCCATAGCTTATCTCTAGGGACGGTATCAAAGGGTTTTTTGAAGTCAACAAAGCAACAAAAAGCTTCATTTCCTTGATTATCCCAAACCTTTTCGATGAGATGCCTTAGAGTGATGCAATAATCAATGGTAGAATGCTTAAGCCTAAAGCGAGCTTGCCCCTTTTCTCTTTTTCCCTTTTTTTTCCGCCCACTCGTCGATTCTGCTCTCTAGCATGCTCCTGAAATTTTTTCCAAGAAGAAGATTGATCATAGCAGTACAATAGTTAGATGGGTTATTGATGTCTTTGGTTTTGTGAAGAGGTATACCAACACTAGTTGTCCATTCAACCAAAAAGCTACCTTGATTTACTTCGTTAAAGATCTCCTTAATTTGCAGGGATAGAAACTTCACACCCCATTATAAAAATTCTTCCTGCAAACTATCGATGTCTTGCACTTAACCATTTGTCGGTTTATTTATACCTTGCTCAATATCCCCAACCAAAAATAGCTACATTGAGGAGACAATTATGGAAAAATCACTTTTCTCATTCATTTGCTCATATAGAAGTTTTGCATAGTCTAACCATTGGGCCTCTGTGATACTGCTTTCTTTCTTTTTTTCTTATGTTGTAGTTCCTTCTAGAAACCTTTGGGATTATGTTTTCCCAAAGAAATTAATTCTTTCCTTCTTGCAATCACATAGTTTTTTTTTTTTTTTTTCAATTGCTTATATATAATCTTGTTTTCTTTGGTTGACTTTTCCTTGAGGGATCTTTTCGCTTCCTTGCACTCCTTCTCATACCAAGGATTAGCTGGGAAGGTACTTGGGATCCTCTTCATAGACTTAGATCTCTTCAATACGGTTAAGGCTTTGTGTATTAATGGAATCAACATACTAGTGTAACTATGCCTTTTATCTCTTCTAGTATCCTCGCATCCCCTATTGTTGTTTCTAGCCAACTAACGGTGTTCTTTAAGAGCAACCCTGAAGAGCTCTTGATTTTCTTGATTTAGGATAATTCTCCCCTGAACATGAAATTTCTTGAGTGAGCATTGGGTATGTTCCCCCTTTTTGCCTTTCGTATTTATGCCAAGCTTAATAACGAGATACAAATGGTTAGATTCTAGCTCTATAGGGCAGCACTCGATACTAAAGTTCAACAACTTGGGCATAGCTCTTTGAGGGCATATAATATATTTTATTGTGCTTTCCCCTTGTATGTTTTACAAGTGATAATATTGGACCTTGGCCAATTTTTCATGCCATTACATATAACGATGTCATTTAGGCTACAAAGGCCTAGTAGTTATGCTCCAAGTGAGAAACCTTCCCTTTCCCATCTTGTGATGTCCTCTTTCACGGGTGTTCTTCATTTTCTCTTAGCCATAACAGATTGTTATCCTCTCTCATATCGTTGCCCAACTAAATAGATTGATTGTTTGTTGTTCTAGTATTGAAATCACCAATTAAAAATATTTCTCTCTTGGTACTAAAGTTCGAGATATTAATTTTTAGCGTTGCATGGGGGCCTTCACTATTTAGGTTCCTTTTTTGGCATAATTTTGAGCTTTTTGGAGAAAAATAACAAGCATTCAACCATATTTTTTCATCTATATTTGTTATTTTCATCCATATAAATTGTTTATTTGGGTCTTCTTTCTCCAATTTTATAATTTTGGTCCACTTTTATTTTATTAGGACATTTATTCCTCCATGTCCTTTACCTAATTTAGTTTCTTCATTCCAAATAGGGATTTTAGTGTATCCTTCAAATTCTAGAACTCTACATCCATTATGCTCATGTGTTTCCATAAGGAAAATAATGTCTTTACCCTCAACTATGGGCCCCAACATTGATCATCTTCTCCATGGGTAACCTCCGCAATTCCAGCTTACCATGTTTAGGTACACTCGTGGGGCCCCGAATCACTATTTCTTGTGTTAATCTATTAGTGACTTGGGCTTTCCCGTTTTTCAACCATGCCCACTTTCCTACCTCTCTTGTTGATTTTACTTTCTCCTATTATTTCCTTCTTTCTTCTTGTTGGGTGAATGTTAAATATTTTTCTAAGTAGATATGAGTGCGTTTAAGCAACCCTCTATTATTTAAGACCTTAGACTTGTCCTCTATGCTTCTTAAAGTAACTCTAACATGTCTATTCCTGTTAGATCTAATACTCTTGTGATCCATAATGTAGTTACATGTCTTTCGGATTGATCACATCAATAGGATTTGGTCGACGTTTCGAACCAACTAATGTGGTTCATCCTCAGGACAAGGTGAAAACGTTAATCTATCTTCATGAATAAATAGTATGGATGCATCATTGCCCGGAAATAGTTATTAGTGAATTAGGTAATTTAATTAATTAGTTATTTAGGGAAAATTCAAATTGGTTGTTCGAAAATATTTATTAAAAATGTTAATTTCAATCAATAATCATTAAATAATACCTAAAAAAAATATTCATAAATAAAGTGTTACTTTAATAATAAAAATATCATATAATAATTTTTAAGAACCCTAAAAAATATGGGATATTAAAATTATATATACCAAATAAATTGAAGTAAAAAAAAAATTAAGGATAAGGGGGTTAGGATGATATCAAAATAATAATGAAAATATTATAATAATAAGGATGTAGGTTTAAGAAAATTAACAAAAACAAAGAAATAGCATGGGAAAGAAAATAAGAAATAGAAAAATAGAAGAGAAATAAATTAAGAAGTAAACTAAAATACCTAACGCACTAAGAATCCATGCAAGAGGGAAAGGAATCTCCCATATTCTCTCCTATCATGCTGGCATGTTGAATCCCACCTGTCCAAAGCAACTCATCATTCATAAAATTCCTTGCTAGAATATATGTTCTCTCTTTTTCCCCAAAGTCCTTCAAGGCTTTGATGATGATATTTATCAGTTTCTCTTCTTTGTCCTTTTCCTCTCTCATTTTTTCTCTTGATTTGTTTTTCTATAATTTCCTTTTTTTTCACTTGTCGGTTCTTTTACTCCCTGAGCCCAAGAATTGGCCTCTTTTATTTGCTTCGTTAGCTTGTTTCCTCTTATTTACGTGTCTACCATTACTAACTGAAATTTTTCCATCTGAATTATGCTAGTTGCTCGTGTTGGCTCTAAATGATTTTTTTTTTTTTGCTCTTGCTTGTTCCATTTCTTGCTTTAAGTTGATTAGCTCTTTTTTCCCCTTCTCCATTTGGTTTTGTAGGCTTGCTCTTTTAGCAACTTGTTCTCTCTTTCAATCCTCCCTCTATCTTTTGTGATTTCCTTTATTTGATTGGCTTCTTGTTTTACTTTTGCCTCTAAAATTTCAATCCTCTTTTTCATGTTCATGAGCTCATTTACATAAAGTTTTGGAGACCATATCAAAGGTGAGGTTGTGGGACTGTATAGAGCTTTGTTGCTTTGAAGTCCCTCCTCTCTACTCCCTTTGTTTAATGCATATGTTTCAATTATAACTTGCTTTGTCTTGTATGTTTCCTGGGATGAGAGTGCCTCCATTTTTCCTTTGTTACATCTGTGATCAGTTTGGTTCACTATAGTATGGTACCTTGTATTTGCTTCCACATAGTCTCTTTTTGTTACTTTTGGTAAAATCATGATGAGTCTCTTTTCCTGCAACTATTTCCTTTTTCTAACTTGCCTGCGCTTTAATATCCCCAAGTATTGTTTCTCGTTTACAAAGATCCATTTATCACTTGAGCTACTTGCGTTAACTTGTTGAAACACTGGTAAAATGGGTTTCCATTATGTGTCATGCAATATTTATGTAGGCCTTCAACACTGTTATCGATGAAATAGGTAACTTGACCTCAAAACGGGAACTCTAGCCCAAAAAGACTCGAAAAACATGAAAAAGCACCCCAAAAACAAAAAAAGTGTATTCCAGAACGCACTTGGTTTTTTTTTAAGGTCAAATTTCAACATTTTATAAAATTATGCTAAAATCAAAATTGTTTCTTGAAAAAGGGATTGAAAAAACACCCTCAAAACAAAACCAGTTGATGCTGGAATAACAAAAAAAAAATGCGTCATATTTTTGACATTTTTAAAAATAGAAATAACATTTTTTTAATTTTTAAAATTCAAATATTAAAAAAAACCTAAAATTTAAGAAAAAAAATAAAATTAAAAAATAAAAACATTTTAAAGCTTAAAATTTAAAAATATATTGGAATAGAAAAATAAAAATAAAAACAAAATAAAAATTTTAATTCAAACATTAAAAAAAACCTAAAATTTAAGGAAAAAAAAAAGTTAAAATTAAAATTTCAAAATATATAGAAAAAAAATATATATATATTAAATTAAAAAAAAAAAAAACAAGTTAAAAAAAGAAAGAAATTATAAAAAATAAAATACAGAAATTAAATTTAAAAAAGAAAAAGAAAATGTTTATTAAATTAAAAAAATAAATAAATAAATTTTAAAATAAAAATTAAATTTAAAGAAATATATTAAATTTTAATAAATTTAAAACTTCAAAATAATAATTAAAAAAAAAAAACATTATTGAAATTAAAAGTAAAAAAATGAAAAATTAATTAAAAATAAAAGATTGAAAATAAAATACAATAAAAATATTAAATTTAAAAAAAATATAGATTAAAAAAACAAATACATTTTAAAAAATAGATTAAATTTAAATTATAAAAAATAAAATCTACATATATGAACTCAAATTAAAAATATATATATTAGATTTTATTAAATTAAAAAAAAATGTTAATATTAAAATAACAAATTAAATTTAAAAGAAAAATATTAAATTTTAATAAATAAATGAATAAACAAATAAATTTTGAAATTAATATATATATATATATATATATATATATATATATATATATATATATAATTTGTTAAAATAAAAAGTTAAAAAACTTTAAAAATCAATAAAAATTGAAAAATTAAAAAAAATAAATTAAAATAAATATATTAAATAAAGAATAAAATAAAAAACAAACTAATTTGAAAATATTAAGTTTAATTTAAAAAAAAAAAAAAATCTAATTTTAAATACACAATCTTAATTGAAATAAAAAAAAATATAAAAATTTTATGTAATTAAAAAAATAAAAATATTAAAAATATTGAATTCAAATAAATTGAAAAAAAAATACAAAATTTACTAAATTTTAAAAAATTAAATGAAAAAACTAAACATACAATTTAGTAATAAAAAAAAAATATGAAAATAAAAAATACAAAGTTTAATAAAAATTATTAACAAAATTTAGAAAAAAGAAAATTTAAAACAAACAAAAAATGAATATTAAAAAAAAAAAAAAATTAAAAAAAAAAATTTCAAATATAAAAAATAAATTTAAAAAAAAATAATTTTAAACTTTTTGAATTTAAAAAATAAAAAATAAAAAATATCAAATTAAAAAAAATAAAAAATATATATATATATAATTAAAAAAAAAAAAAAGGATTTTTGATCGTGGTGGTGCCGGGCCAATTCCGCTCCCGGGCCTGTGGCAAGGAGGCCGACCACCGGGAGGGGAGGTTTATCTTCCCCCGCAATGGGAGGCCACCCGAGACGCCCTCCGTGGCAGAGGCGATTCGGAATCGCCGAGGCCGATTTCCGGAATCGCTCCCGTCGCCGAGGCCGATTCTCCGGGACGCCCTCGAGGCCGATTTCGGAATGCTTCGCCCGAGGCCACTCCAGAATTATCGGCCTTTCGCTCAGGATTCCCGGAATCGCCCTCTGCTGCCTGCTGCGGAGGGCGATTCCTCGAATCGCCCTCCGTCATGAGGGCGTCCCGTAACCCGCCTCCCCGCCGTAGGGTATCTCCCGACCCGCCCCGGCGGCGATTCCCCGGACCGCCCTCCCACGGGGAGGCCGATTTAGGGAATTCCGAGAATCGCTGCCCCATCCCGTGGTGGGAGGTTGATTTTCCGACCGGCCCGGTGAGCTCCTGCATCGTCTCCCCGCCGCAGAGGCGATTCTCGGTCAGCCTTCCCGCCGCGGACGCCGACCGCTCCCGCGCGGACGCCGATTCCAGGAATCGCTTCTCCGTCGCGGAGCCGATTCCCGACCGCCCTCCCGCCGCGAGGGTCGATTCCTAATCGCCCGCCCCGCCCGGCCAGCCGCCTCTCCGCTGCCACCTGGGTGGGATGCCGATTGGCGATGCCACCACGATCACAAAAATTGGGAATCGCCCTCCCGCCGCGGGAGGCTGATTCCCGGAATCGCCCGCCCGCCCAGCAGTCGGCCTCCGCTGCCACCTGGGTGGGATGCCGATTGGCGATGCCACCACGATAAAAAAAAAAAAAAAATTATTTATTTTTTTTTAATTTGATTTTTTGTTTTATTTTTATTTTTTTTAATTCAAAAAATTAAAATTATTATTTTTTTAATTCAAATTTCTTATTTTAAATTTAATTTGTTTTAATTTGTTTTGTTTTTTATTTATTTTGTTTTTAAATTTAATATTTTAGATTAATTATTTTTTAAAATTTAAAATTTATTTATTAAATTTATTAAATTTTAATTTAATTTAATTTTTTTTTGTTAATCTTTTAGTTTATTTAGTTTTTCATTTTTTAAATTTATAAATTGTTTCATTTTAAAAAAAAAATAGTAAATTCATGGATATTTGTTTTTTAATTATTTGCACGTGGGTTTTTTTCATTTTTTTTGTTTTTTAATGATAATTTTTTTTATTTTAATTTTTTTTTTCAATTTTCAATTTTGTTTTTTTTTTTTTCTAATTTGTTTTTTTGGTTAATTTTAAAATTTGTATTTTTTTTTTCTTATTATTATTATTTTTTTAATTTAAATTTTTAAGTTTAATTTTTTCTTTTTTGTATTTTATTTTTTTAATCTAAATTTTAATTTTGTAATTTAAATTATTTTTTAATTTTTTTTTTTAATTATATGGTTTTTTTTTAATAACTTAGAAAAAAATGTGTTTGATGTTTTTTTTTTTAAATTGTTTTGGTTAATTTTTGTTTTTTTTCTTTAAATTATATGTTTTTTTTTTCAAATTTTGTCATTTCTTTTCATATAATTTTCGAATATTTTTGTTTTATTTTGTTTTTGTTTATTTATTTTTGTTTAAATTTTTTATTTTTATGAGTTAATTTTGTTTTTTTTACATTTTTATTGGTTTTTTTTATTGTTTATATATATATATATTCTTTTATCTAAGTTTTGTGTTTTATTACCAACATGAAATCACCACTCTAAAAAAAAAAGGTTGATGTTGCATCAATACGTTTCAAAATTAGCATGAAAATCACCGCTCTAAGAAAAAAAGTTGATGTTGCATCAATACGTTTCAAAATTAGCATGAAAATCACCACTCTAAGAAAAAAAGTTGATGTTGCATCAATACGTTTCAAAATTAGCATGAAAATCACTAACATTTTAAAACAAATATTCATACTTCATATATAAAAATATTAGAGTGTCAAAAATGTGCTAAAAGAAAAAAAAAAGGTGATTCTGCATCACCACTTTTCAAAATCGGGTGCTTTTTATGCTACCAAAAAAAAGTAGGTAATAGTGCGGTTACCTATTTCATCGGTAACAGTGTTCTTCTCGTTGTCTCAAAACATATAGTAGTTTGTCTTATTATTCCAAGATTGTTTGGGCATATGTTTTCAACTGAAAATTGATTTTAAACAGTAGTAGATCTACGGTCCCTTGTTTTAATGCTACCTTGCCCCACTACAAGAGTGGGCATGGTTTTAGATGATACTTTGATTTTTCCTAACCTCACCATTGCAATTAAAAATGATTTCTCAGCGCCAACATGAAAATTGGGGAAAGTTAAAATTTATGTCCCAATAAAAACAAAGGGGAGAAAATGTGGCAGACATGTTCTCGTAGAAATTTGCAATAGCCTCTGACCTTACCCGCAACCCCTATCACCGCTCAACCAAACCCCTTCCTCTCCTTAACTTAGTCCCTAGTTTCCACACCTAGACTCCCCTCACGCAACCTCACTACATGCAACACTCCTCGACTTCCCCTCACACACAACCTCCCTACATGAAGCCTCACTCCTAGAAGCCTCAGCTCCCCTCACGCAAAACTCCTCTCTCCCTCACATGCACTCCTTGGCGTCACCTCACCTGCAGCCTCCTCTCATCCGCAACAACGTTCCCCTAACCCTCATCACTCACCTAATCCATTGCCACCTCTCACCCACAACACTCACCTCATCCGCAACCTACTCTCACCCACAACACTCACGTCACCCTCAACACTCACCAATGACACTCACCTTCAACACTCCCGCGGCACCCAAAACACACACAGAGCATAGCACAACCAACACTCTCCTAAAGCAACACTCCCGCAACACATATCACTCTCGCAGTAGCACTCCCACAACAACACTCACCAACGACATTCTCGTAGCACTCTCCTAACACTCCCCAACTCTCTCCCTGCACTATCACAGCTCTCTCGCATCAACACTCACTAGCGACACTCTCCCAGCGCTCTAGCAGAACTCACACACATTCTCTGCGACATCGTGGAAGGTTTGTTAAAGCATTTAAATAAAAGGAAAGCGGGATTTTGATGGGATCTGGGAAAGTCACATCGTGGGAGACGTGAAAAGGGGATTTATTTAACGACTCCTCCAAGAATTAGCCATTTTTTGTATTTTGTAGCATTTTCGAAGGATAAGTATGAACTTTATACATGTGGATAAAAAATGGATTTTTTACAAAGGGAGATATATGACAAAGAAGAAAATGCACTAGGAAGGGGAAAATTAGGAAATAAAGATTTATAAGGGTCCCATTTTATTATGGATTAGGTACAAAATGGAGGGTCATCGTTTTACCACAGCTTTGATTTAAGGTATTTTTTTCCATAAAGTGCAACTTGGTATACCATTCGTCCATAGGTGAGGGAAGTTTGAACATGGATTTCCACCCTCTTAATAGGTGATGGATGTGTTCAAATTCTCATCAATATAAAGCAATTTAAAAGTTTTGGTTTTGTGATGAAATTTCAAATCATTGTACATTGGAATGAAGATCTTATAAAGCAGTGCTAATGGGAGATTGATAGATATATTTCACATGTCCAGTTCATATTCAAGTTTACAATATCATATAATTTTGGGAGAAGAGGAAAATATGCTAAAAAAATTGCATCAAAGCACTGAGTGGTTGGTGTAATTCAAGAGGTAATGTGTTTCTCTATTATATATGATATTTTCTAAGTTGTTATGCAATATTGCTCAAAATAACTCATTAGTATAACAACACAAAACACTAACACTTTAGAATGATATAATAGATACTAAATTAATTTTCGTGAAATTTGCAAATAAAAAATTCCACAACACAAACACAACCATGCACTAAAACTTGTAAATGCTTCAACATAAATCATAGAGAAATGCACAACTCCATTACAACCATGCTTGAAAACTTGTGAATTTTCAACACTAATCAAGACAATAACAAATCAGCTCTTATGAGAATGAAAATCTCATGAATTTTTTTCTTTATTTATTGTATTAAATTTTGAAATTTGTTTCTGAAAACTAATTATTTTAAAAAACAAATAAATAAATCATTTAAATATAAAATAATTAAAACCATTTACATTCACCAATAGTGTTGTTGTTGGTTTTGGAGAGATGGTGATTCTGAGGATTGCTAGGGTTTGTAACGTCTATAGAAGTTTTCCAAACGTAGTCCTTGATCATAGGTCAGCCTCTTACATCATTGACAAGCCAAGGTGTTGGATGATGCGAACACAAGGATGACTCTCATCCGAGCTTCTTGTGATTTGTGTAGAAGGTAGAAGCTCTAAGATCTAGGATGTAGAGGCATGGGAAAGGATAGATTACAATTGCAATGGCAAGTCTTTTCATGGGTTGGAAGGATTTTTCACGGTTTTATGGTTGAGCATGCATAGAACGAAGGTGGTGATCATAGGGTCATAGAAGATCACCTGAACTTTCTAAATGAATGGATTTGGGAGATCTGAATTGCGACCCCACTCCAGAGCTGATCAAAAGGGGTAGATCGGCCTCCTTATGTGTCATGGGGATTATGCCAATACACATACTGAAAAACCTGACCGGATGGAATATGATCGTAGTCTTAAGGGTTCCCATATGCAGTGTATCCAGCTAGATATGGGATCTGGTTGGTCTTTTCCAAATCTGGTAGTGAGACAGAAGGAGAGAAAAATTTCATTTCTTCATAAAAGACCTCAATGGGAAGACTTTTGTTTTGTTTTGAGAAATTTTCGGATGAAACTATATCGAGGAATCTATGTCTTGTCCAACATTTTGGGTGGAATCTCCACTCAATTCTTAGGTCCCTAACGATGGGTGGAGAGTCCACTGAAAACGTTGGACATGATATAAAATCCTCCACACAGTTTCATTCGAAAATTTCTCGCAATATGAATAACTGTGGAAATATACACTCTCCCAAGACTTCAATCTACTGGATCTGGGTTTGGATCTAGTGGAAAAATTGAAGCAAAACATCTAGAACCATATCGTTACATCAACAACGTTCCAAGTTTTGGAATATGAAGGTAAAGTGAAAAGGGACTCTTCTCAGCTAGAATATTAAGACGTGGCAAAGGACTCTACCACAATATTAAATCTGAGGATGTGGGTTTGTTCTTCAACCTTTATAAACCCTAATCAAAATCCTAGGAACCCTAATGGACCTATGTCATTCAAGGATGCACTCAAAGGGAAGATTGTAGCTCAAGTTGACCAGTCTCAAAATTTTCCAAGACCATACATTGTCAAGCAAATGGACAAGGTACTAGCCATGGAGGTAAAAACCCCAGAGGTAAAATCTCACTTAACTTATCTACAATCCACGGCATTAATATGTCGGTTTAACAGTTTTTGGCCAAAATCAGAAGGCTTGTATGAATGGGTGTACTCTTTTTGGACAACAAAATGTGCTCTCTAGTTTTGCTCAAAAGGTTTCTTCATAGTACAATTTCAGACACAACAAGATATGGAAAGATTTCTAAAGGAGGGACCATGGTTTTGGGCTAGAGTCGAGCTTTTTGTTACCCCATGGTTCCTAAACTTTGATGCAACAAACATGGTGGTAAAATGATGTTGGTCTCGGTGAGGCTGCCAAACCTCCCCATTTATTTCTGGCACCATCAAGTCTTGGAGATTAGAAATATTTTGAGTGAATTCAAAATAATGGACCTAAAAAAAACTTCAAAGGTTATCTTTACTTTTGTCGAGATATGTGTAGAGATCGACCTTAGCAAAGGTCTTCCTGGTCATCTTCTTAGAAAACATGAAATATTTCAGTGGACACAAGTGTTAAACTATTGGAATACGACTTTTAGATGTTAAATCTGTTTCCAAACAAGTCACTTATAGAATTCTTGCCCACAAGCAAAAAAAGGTCCTAAAAAGGAAAAAGAGGGAAGCCCATAAACAACTGGGATAACAGTTTCTTAACAACTCAGAAGATGAAAAAGAAGAGCCCAAGGAAAATCATCCAAATTCAGAAGCACGGACTCAACCTACTAGCCAAACAAATGGTGGTGAGGGTGATAGGTCCGGATTTGTGGATGTTACCGAAAAGGTTATTGAACCAACATAAATCATAGCACCAAAGCAGCAGAAATGGGAATTACCCATGGAAAAGCAACCAAGGGGCATAATGAGATCTCATGTCCACGCGAAGATAGATGGAAATCAACTATAAATAGTAACAATTGCTCCCAATCAAGGAGTTTGGTGAAAGGTGGAGAAAAATAAAGGAATAGGGGGAAGTTAAGTGATTTTTACCACACTTAGCCCCATAAAATTTATGTATTTTTTTATAGTTTCTTCTTTTTATTATGCATCAGTCGTCAAGATGATATGATTGAATGCTTTCGAGCATCTGCAGAATGTAATTTTGTTCCTTGTTTTTCAGGTTAAATAAAATTACGATTTTTTATTTGAACAAAAAGAAAAGAAAAGAAAAGTATTGTTGTTTTTGTTTTTGTTTTTGTTTTAAATGTGGTTCACGAACCCCAGAGATTGGTGGCTGCTACATCTACAGAGTATTTGTACCATGCAAATCCACCCAAAGGGATCACTTTTTGTCGACTCCATTAGCACAAGGAGTCACTCCTTGACTACAAAAGGAGTAAGTCTTACACATCATACTTCATTTCAAATTTACAGGTTTTGAGTGGTGGGATGGCTTCTCAAAGAGTTTGAAATGATGTTTTATTATTTAATACTTTCATGTTTTTGGCAAGTTGTGGCAAGTATAAATTGTATGGGTAAATTGGTAGTATAAGGAGCAGAGTATAACAAATAAAAGGATATGGATATCTAGTACTTACTCTAAGAAATATTCATATCCTAAATCAGTCACACAACTATATTGATGTCTCTTTACACAAACTCTGTTTTATGTAAAGTAAACAACATTCAGAAAGTAGAATACATGCATAAAATATTTTACAAATCCTTTATGAAATATTCACTAACGTGAACTTCTACAACATATATATCATTTGCAAGAAGCTGAAAAGCAGATAATTTACTATTAGATCCTCTAGCAGTTTCTTACTCACACCTTACTAGCTGTTGCAACTCATAAATTAGAAGAAATTAACAAAGAGAGAAACACACCATACATTAGATAGTTCTTGAGTCACAAAATCCTCTAGCATAAAGTGCAAAAAGGATTTTCGTTATTATATTAAGTCTTCAGGTAGACTAACATTCAACCCTGGAATGGTATTTACAAATGGTATATATAGAAAGAGAGACACCCAGTCCATCTCTTCTAAAAAGAAGGAAACACTACTCTTAACATTAGATAGGTGTCATTGGACATTAAAGTTATATCCCATCGAAATCTAACTGAAAGGACATGTAGATGAAAGAAAAGAAGAGAATTTGTGCTAAAGTGTTGAGTATGCTGACACGCTGCCCCTTTTTCTGCTGATTTGTCTCCTCACGCCTTTGGTTCTTAAATAACCATGTGTCTTCATTAAATATGACATTCAACAACCTCATAACCACTTATCACCATCACTTGTTATATTCATTTCGTTATGAGTCCTTATCTCCCTGAACTGGCTCGAAAATTTTGCTGACAGATGTCAAAAGTCATTTAAAAGAGACGCTACTAGAAATTTCGTAAAAACCTGTAGCTGCGCAAAAACTGCAACGCTACAAGAATTTCTGGTAGTGCTCTATTTCTTTTTCAAAAATGCACAGAAAACACTTGAAAAACCTGTGCAGGCTTATACACTTTGAAATTTGAGTTGTTCAAAATTACATTCATGTTTTTTTTTAACCTTTTCACCTTTCTTCCATACGGGCTGCAGCGTCAGCAAGCTTGTTCAAGTCTGATTTGCTGCCAACAATTGATCTTGATCTTGTGGTTGTTTCTTTGATAGTGACATCTTCCTCCTTTGAACCCTTTTGGATCTTAGTGACATCTTCCTCCTTTGAACCCTTTTGGATATTACTTTTTGAGGGTTCTGTTTAGTGTTCTGAAGGGGTTTTGTTTTTTATCTTTCTTCTTGGACTCATTAGTCTTTAACCCTTCAGATTTTTCTTCTACATCGATGACCTTTGTCAACAAACTTGGATTGTGCAGAGCCTTAGACTTGAGCCCAGACTTGTTGTTGTCTCTGGTATGTCTTTTCCTGGTACCAACAACAGGTTTGGTCTCCTCTTTCTTTCTCTTGCTACTTATTTAATACCATGCATATTTGAGGAGCTCTTCATCGGACTTTATGGGCTGATACTCTTTCTGCATTTTCTGTTGAATATTTGCTTCTGGATTTCCGGTAGCACCTGTGCTTTGGATTTTTCTGCAGTTACAGACCTTCCTCTTTGAACTTCGGTATAGACATTAAGAAAAGGAGAAATGGGAGGCACCATTTTCATGGATTTAGGCTTATTGATTAATGAGCTCTCTCCTTTCTCCAACTTCCTCTCAACCTTAGTTGAAGGAGTCTTTTCTTTTTTTCTCTTGGCCTTATGTATATTCTCCTTCTTAGCCTTTCTCTTTGTTCTTTTCGTAGGCTAAGGGTGTTGTTGTGAAGCTAGAGACAGTTGAGTTGGAGGTGTAGGCGCAGGTTGACCTGCCCTGTAAAACAAAAAAATGGTCCCATGATTGATTTCTTTTCCTTAGCTCTTCTTCAACTAACACTTTAATGAGAGCTTGATGATACAAGCTGTATTCTAAAGCAACAATGTGTGTTTGAATCCTTGGTTACATATTTGTCAGGCTCTTCAGCAAAGAGTATGGTAAGTTGAGCGTATTCATACATGCAACATGAAACATAAATCTCATATGATAAAGAAACAATACAGTATACCTCCTCTCACAAGTAAGGTAAATTTTGATGAGTTTAACAGCTTCTGCCCATTCATTTTTAAGGAAATTGTTGGGAATTCCTTTGGCCCAGTTGGGATCTCTGTGTCCATATTTGAGGAAATTGTTGAGGTCTCCTCCATTGATGACTTGGCCCTTAAACCACCTTTCTCCTTCTTGTGGAAGGTTCAATGCCTCAGCTATTGAATCTGTTGATACCTGAAATTTAAGACCATAGATGGTTGCTTCCTGTCCATTGAAAGAACTTGCAAACTCCTGAGCTACTCTTAAGTGAGAGCTTCTCAGTCTTGAGCACAGAGGATACCACCCCGCTTGAACAAACAACCTTCTCACATTCGAATTTGCATCCACTAGGTCAGCTCCTTGTGGTTCAATTCGTTTTAGCTTTCCTCCTCTTTTAGTCATCTTCAGTAATTAATAAGTATGTCTGCTGAAATTTGATACGTGGCAAGGTTGGAAGAGCTCACCTAACATGTGTTTCTATGTCTTATATGAGATCTTGTCTGAAATCTAAGACTTCTTTCTCAAGTTTCTCACTAGAAAATCTCGTTCTCCAACAGCTAAGCTCAAAATTGATAGTCTTCCTTTTTTCTCGGTGGTTTAAAACCGCTACGTTTGTTCACCCTCCCATGCAAGAGATTTTCATTATGGTAAATATCTCGGACCATCGCATGCACCATGTGATAGCAATTATGATCTTCAGTTCGCTGCGTAGCTTCATATAGCATGCTACAGGTGGCTAGAGATGAGCGGATCTGTGACTAGCAGTGACCTCCACTGTATTTTGATTATTGGCCTAAATTTCTGGCAGCGTCTATACGTGACCAACCAAACGGTCATCGCATTAAGACTGCGGATCCACGATTTTTTCCAACGAAAATCACGTACTTTAACATGAAGCTAAACCAACTCAGCTGACAGATAGGATGGGATCAACGACTGGCTATGTTAACTATGGATTGACACCTAGACACTACACGTATAACCACAACTTAAACTTAACATGAACGATCGAAAACCTTTCCTATCACATGATTTAAATCATGATAAAAGATTTAAAACGTATTTGGAACAAGAACATGTGGCTTGACACAAAGTGGATGTGCTTTTCTTTATTTTTATTTTTAAACAAAGGAAGTTACCGAAATTTCCGGTAGCATCGAGTTAAAGAAAAACAGACACAAAACAGAATTAAACAAACTGTCCGAAAAAGGTTAAAACAGACGCTACCGGAAATTTCGGTAGCGTTCAATTTTTTTTTAAATTTACAAAGTTTATCCTTAAAAAAAAAAAAGATTTAAAATGGACTCATGACTTAACATAGAACTGTGCTAACAGACTCATCCACATAGCCTAACCTCGAGGGTGTACCTCTCAATAGAAAATGTGCTTTAACGACTAGGAGTTGACCAATTGAGATAACCCTTAGGCTTTCATATAACATTAATATTATAAATGTTATGGTGACAACATATCTAGATTCACCATATAATATTTTTCAAATCAAGTTATTGTGGTCCATCATTAAAGGTTCATTACATAAGATTTTTTGAAACAACATTTTGGACGAAGTTATTATGGTCCATCATCAAGATCCATCATATAACATTTTTCAGATCAACATTTGGGCCAAGCTAACGTGGTACGTCGTCTATTTTTCAAATCAATGTTCCAGATGAAGCTAATGTTGTTTGTCATCAAGATGATGATGAGGCACATTAACTTGGTCTAAAATGTTGATTTGAAAAATCTTATGAATCAATGTTTCAATCCAAGCTATTGTGGTCCACCAGCGGGATGACGATGCACCATAGTTGCTTGATCCAAAATATTGATTCAAAACATGTTATAAGATGGATTTTGAATATTTCTCACACAATTCCATGTGGTAAAATTAAAAGCTTTTAATCCAATATTTTAAGATCAAATTTACAATATAATGGAGTGAAAAGCAACAATCAATGTAAATGATCCAATATAAAGATATATAATGAATACTTATATATTCAACAATGATGGTATTTTTCTCTTAGGTAAAGAGGTTGAAATGTCAATAGGGACATTATCTAGTTTTATTTATGGGACAACTAAATGCCATTTGATGCACATTACCCCAATATTATGGCATCAATGATAATAGTATGGGACAATGATCTTGTAAATACTATCTAG
This sequence comes from Pinus albicaulis, assembly GCA_034641835.2. NCBI lineage: Eukaryota > Viridiplantae > Streptophyta > Pinopsida > Pinales > Pinaceae > Pinus > Pinus albicaulis. The sequence continues at coordinate 178,887,834 of CM076583.1, forward strand.
GCTTAAACAACACTTTTTTCCTGGAGTATGACCTTACATTGTTTTTTATTGGCTAAGATCTCTTCATATGCAGAGAACCAAGTTAAAAACCAAAGCATATTGTAGGATGGAAATTCAACCCCTTACAAACCATGAGTAAGCTATTTTTGTTTACACTTAATGATACTGTTAGACCTCTCAATCTTGAGATTGTATCAATAACAATAAAAAAAAACTCCCCTACCTGAGAGATCTAATTTTGAAAATAAAATAAAGTAACAAAGAAACCAGAAAAAAAGAAAACTACTATGAAAATATCATTATTGATTCCCACTAGGCAAGATGTTAAATTGCAACCACAAGTAGTATTTAATATTATGTTTGGGGCTAAAGGTTAAATGCTACTAGAAAGTGGATGATCCTATTAGCAATAGCCTCAACAATGATCACAAGGACACTAATTTCCCTACAGATACTAACTAGACAACCTAGACCAAAATTGTCTTTTTGGTCTTAAAGTAAAACCTAGCATTACCTTTGATTAACTAAGAAATCATCTTCCTCATACGTAAGAAAACAAGGTAATGGTCCAAGACCCAAAGACATCTAGCAAGGGTGGAACTCCACAACCTTATAAACCATTAATAGGTCATTTCAAGTGGCATGGTTTTTTTAAATAATTGTGATGAGTTAGACGTGCATTCATGGATAACAACCAACCATAGATGCCATCACTTTTGCTTGACTATTAAATTGTGGCACCTTTAAAAATGTAGGAAAAAAAATTCAAAACAAACCAAAATAATAATAAATCTCATTTTTTATGACAACAATTTTAATGACTTTTAAAAATTAGATTATAATTTTATTAATAACAATAAAGATAAAAATGACCTTAAATAGGATATGTCCTAGTCTCTGTAAATTAAACTTTTACATAGAGAAGCCAAAAAATCTAGAAGACGAGCAATGACTCTTACGCTAGAGCGCAAACATTGTGATGGTTGGGGGTCACACTCCCACACTTCTCTCAATGATCATCACTCTATGACATTTTCAAGTCAAGTGGCAAAGGCTACAAAGCATTCCAATAAATCCATCACATTCTTTTAGGGGTTGAAATATGCAAGGAGAGACATCTTTGACCTCAATGGAATTCATAAAGCTACATTTGAATGGGATTTAGATCTAGTCACAAACAATCAAGCTAACACCCTCACTTTTTTTCAAGGACTAAAACAAATGAACTCTAGGAAAAACAAGGACATTTTAATTCTTGGAGATCAATCCAATTGACAAAAAACTTGCTAGGTTGATTCTTGGAATCCAAAAGGAATTCAATCACTTTTAATCTTGGAAAACTACCATGTTTTAGGACAGCATAGTAATTATGTGGATCATCTAACTATTGCAACTTATCATCTTGCAAGAGTCCTCAAAAGAAAAGGGGGTTAATCGTGGTCTCCACTCAAATAATTCAATATGGTCTAATCAAGCACTTACATGACATCCATCTAGCATTACATTAAACAAAGCGAAAATAGAGTAGAAGAGCACGAAACAATGGACACCATGACTAAACAACATTCACACACTTTCTTCGTAACACAATCCCAACATTAATGATCATAAGGATGCATGCAATTTGAACAATGGAAATTTGCAATGACAAAACATGAAAGTTCTATATTTGTGATCCAAAAGTTTAACACTTTTCATGTAGATTCATTTGAGCATAGCTATCTTAATCTCATATGCTAATCAAATAAGGCAACACTGAACATATTTCCAATGATATCAAAGAAATTTCTCAAATGTATTGTTGATTATGAAATTATGAAATTGATTTGAGTTTGGAGTTTAATGTAAGAAGAGCAAGCAAAGTGGGGGTTTTATAGGCAAGAGGTTCTTTAGATTGGATCATTGTGTCCTCAACTTCTTGTCTTAATGCCTCTAGCACACTCTAGCTTTTTGAAATAAGTGCCCTCTCTTTGTGATTCTAGTGAAATCTCTAATTCCTTGGACTCTAAATTTTGTGGATAAGAAAAGCAAATAGCCCTCATGAAATTGTTGATACTTTTTGAGTTTTTTTTGGTTCGATATCCTAGTCTGTGAGTCCCTAGGCAATCACAAACTCTGAGAACATGAGTTATAGACCTTATCTTTATGAGGTGTAATCGTGATCCATAAGTTGTTAGTGTGATCTAGATCCAGATCTAGAAGATTCAATGACGTATTACATATCAAATTTTGAGATCGATAGAAAGTAGCAACATATACATTTTAAGCATTTTCTAAATTGAATATGGTTAAGCCATAAACCAACACATTATTCAAATCAAAGCATTATGGTTGGTGGTCATCCAAAAACCACCACCTTATTCAAAGAATATTGGTTATTGGTAATTCAAAAACCATTGCATTATTCAAAACAGTATGGTTGGTGGCAAACTATAAACCACTAGTTTCCATGGAAGATGGTTAGTGGTAAATCCTAAAAAGATGGTTAGCCCTAGCTTTGGATCATTTCTAGAATCAACTATCGAAAAACTTCTCCTTGCACCTAATAAGAGGGGAACATCAAATATCAAGCTTCTAGTTTCGAAGTCTTATTGACATTCAGTGAGCAAATGGAGAACACAAGCAATAATTTCCAACATTATGTTCAGACATAGCAATTGATCACTTCCAAACATTTAGATATCGGCGTTTTTTCAAACATATCTTCATCGAAACCAATTTCTACAATTTCATATTGACGATAAAAAATGTTATTGGTTCAATTTTTCACTTCTTTTTTTCGGTAGAGACCCACAACAGGATTAAATAATAATAATAATAATAATAATAAAATTTCTTTTTATTACAAAAAATAGATTTCATACAACATAGTTATTTTTTTGTAAAGTCTCATTGATCCACTATATGGCCCATATTATAGTGGCCCATATGTGTTACAAAAACATCTAGATTCTTTTGTTTTCCATGTTAAGACCTCTTCCTTACTAAAACATAATGATGTATCTACATTATAATCCAACAGTGTTTCTTACAAGACATTACATATACCAATCTATCTAACTTGGGAACTATTCAATATGTAATTTAACGTCACAAAAAGTTGTTTAAAAAAAACTTCAAGAACCATAATAAAAATAGAGTCAACAGAGACCCCTCTTATATTATATTAATGCTTCCTACATTGGACAAACTACCCTAGACAAAAGCAGCGAAATAAATTAAACATGGCTCCTTTACAACTCCTCTCTTTGATAAAATGTCCACTATTTGGTTTTGCTCCATATAGATGTGTCTAAAACATATTTCTTGGACAGACTTCTCTAGAGTACAAAAGTGTCGCATCCAATTTGACAGCAATGGAGGCTTAAAATGTGAGCATCCATTTACCCAATCAATGATGCCTTTTGATCTCCCAAGCCCCTATAGTCCATCGATACCCAACCATTTAGCACAAGTGAGAATGCCCCATAGTGCATAGTGCAATGATTTATGCTCAACGATTAAAACCATTTCCACCTTACCACTAGATATGATAATATCTACTTGGCTCTATAACAATGTAGGCACCACATCCGCACTTCCTTTGTGAACATGCACCATCAAGGAAACCAACCGAGAAGTTCCTCCATATATCCCTTTTATTGATCACTCTTTTTTTGTATCGTCATCCTTGGTCCAATCTCTGCATAATATGTCATTATCTTAATCACAGCGCTCCTAACATTAGTCAATTGTTGCTCAAAGATTTGGTTCAATTATTCAAACTTTTAATTGAAATGGGAGTAGTTACACTAAGTCCCTAGACAATCAAAAAGTCAAAGATCATGAGTTGTAGACCTCTTTATGAGGTGTCATCATGATCCATAAGTTGTCAATGTGATTTAGATCTAGATCTAAATCTAAAAGATCTAGAAGTTTCAATGATGTATTATATATTCAAATTTTGAGATCAATAAAAAGTAACAACAAATCAGCTTCAAGAACTTTCCAACTTTATCTCACCCATATTGATTCTTAACATCTAAGTATTTGAACTAGAATATTCAGGTCAAATGGAAAATCCAAGCCATCACACTCACCAAAGGTGTTTTTTTTGACATGATAGTAATTCTAAGGGCATTGCAAATGTATGTGAATCTCGTTTTCAATAATTTTTTTGTAACATCTAAATTGTATGGACATGAAAAAAGCATAATAAGCAATATGGTATTCTAATGGAGGTGATACTACAGCATAACAAACAAATTCCAACTCTTGAAGTAGAATGCAACATGTTTTAATTAAAACAAGGCCTACTAATTTGTCACATTGAATATTCCAAAGGGAAGAAGAAATTGTTGCATTCACAATATGTAAATTGAAGTAGAATGCAACATGTTTTAATTAAAACAAGTTTCAATACTTTTTCACATTGAACATTGGAATGTTCCAAAGGGAAGAAATTGTTCCATTCACAATATGTAAATATGGGATTGGAATCACAAGGACCACAAATGTGCCAAACTAGGGAAGATGATGGTTACAACCATGTATTTTGCAAAAACCATAGTCTCTTTAAATGTTCTGCAAATTATATTTTGAAAATTTATATTAATGGAGGCTATAATCATCCTCTATAAAGGATGTTTTTTCAATACCTTGAACAATCTTTTAGAAAGACTATAATTTGTATTATTTCAAGGATCATTTGAGCCTGTGCCGCATTTTCTAAAACAAAATAATTTTTGTTATTTATAAAACAATAAAGATGATATTCGCTAAGATCCTTTCACACCATAGTTTTTTTAATAAACTACAACAAGGATACAATATTCATAATTTATTTTTGTTATTTACAAAACAATAAAGATTAAATTCTCTAATATTCTTTAACATTATAGTTTTCTTGATAAATACAATTTTTCAGTAGAATAAAAACATGAAACAATTCTGCTTTATCTTCCTCTTAATAAGGTGCATTACTCAAATCCAATGCACTTTATTAACAAGATACATGATAACACAAAACACTTCATCTTTGCTAGAATATCAATCATCAAGAACTACACTTCATCTTTGCTAGAATATAACAAAGAAGAGGAATATCAATCATCAAACACTTTTGATGTTAACAAAGAAGAGGAATATCAATCATCCAACACTTTTGATGTTAACAAAGAAAAATGTAGAGAAAGTTTCATTTATTTTAAACGAGTTTAATGATAAATCAGTTATAATACAATGTTCATAAATGATAAATTAGTTATAATATGATGTTCATAAAAATGATATTTACGTAAATCTTTTATGTACATGTCTTGAGTATATCCAACTCAGTATGTATCAACTTAGGATGTATAATTTGAGTGGGCCTAATGATTAAAAATAGGTATTTCTTTGTAAAAGATCCTAGGTTCAAATCCAAAGAGTGGAGTATGTACACCTCTATAAATTTCTTTGCCAGGAGTGGAGTATGTATACCTCTATAAATTTCTTTGCTGGGAGTGGAGTATGTACACCTCTATAAATTTCTTTGCAAATTTCTTTGGCTTAGTATACTCTCTTGCTCTATTTTGAAAATCTCAAGAGAAAGGTGTATAATTTGAGTGGGCCTAATGATTAAGAATAGGTATTTCTTTGTAAAAGATCATTGGTTCAAATCCAAAGAGGTGTGGAATATGTACACCTCTATAGATTTCTTTAGATTTCTTTGGCTTAGTGTACTCTTTTGCTCTATTTTGAAAATCTTGAAAATCTCAAGAGAAGTAAGCTTAAACACCTCATCAACTAAAAGGTCTTGTATGATGCAGTGTTGATGAGGCAAAGTACATCTTCATAGAATATGAAGATTATAAACAATGTTATTACATCCCTAATAACATTTTGCTGCAAGTGTGCTCTTTCGGCTGTGTTCTGGGGATATGATGAAAGTAGCTTGCAACACCTCATCAACTAAAAAGACTTGTATGATGTGAATGTTGACATAGCAAAGTACTCATCTTGTATGATGTGAATGTTGACATAGCAAAGTACTCATCTTCCTAGAATATGACAGTTATTCTAGGAATTTGAACCATGGTTCTTTGTTATTCTAGGAATTTGAACCATGGTTCTCTCTGACAAAGAGAATGATAATCCTAATAACATTGTGCTACAAGTGTGGTAATTTTTGCTCTGTTCTGGGAACATGATGAAATGCAACACTGTTTTTATGTTAAAAATATCTATTGAAGTAATTTTGCTTCGTAGCACGCAAGACCAGCACCAACTGCATCAAACAATCCATTTGCACAGGCAAAACAACCCACAATGAAGGATTATCTAGATAATTTTAGCATAAATGGAGTTACAAGTTATAAATATACCACTTCCACCTCCAAGAATACTCTCTAACATTGTGTTAAGAGTGTGCTCTTTCTTGCTCTATTCTAGGAATATGATGAAATATGACACTTGTAACCTATTAAGTTTCATGTAAAAAATATCTATTGCAACAATTCTGCCCCATAGCACACAAGATCCAACCCTACCAAAAAGAGACAACACCCTTGCACAGGAAAGACAGCCCCTGGAGGGCAAAATGTTTCTCCAGATGATTAAATGAGGTTATAAAAATTCCTGTGCATGGCAAAAGGTTTCTCCATAATATAATTAAAGGAGGTTATAAAAATCCCACTTCCACCAACTACCCAAGGCCTCGATAAATATGGTGGTGATGACAATTATATAATGATACAAACCCAATTCATAAATATTACAAGCCCTGGGTCTTCATGAGATTAGGATAGCCAAAGAATAAAATGACAGTCTTTATCAAATATCATTGTTACATGCAACACGAACCCTTTGGACTTATTTTCCAACTGCAAATTTACCAAATTCCCTTTGATATGTTCCAGATAAAGAATTTATTCATATCCATTGTGTTCCCCAACTGTCGTCCCTTCTGTTCCCCAATAAGAGTCCTTGAAGCTTCTTTCTCCAAACAAAATTGTGTCATTAAGGTAAATGGGCAAACCAGTTGTATTTATGAGATGTGAGTGAAAACAAGGACAAGGAACAATAGGAAACCTTGTTCACCATATTAAAAAAATGAACAATAGGAAACATTACCATTGTGCACTCTTGGCAGATATTTGGCGATATGTTTTATTTCATACAGCTTACAGATCGTTTGCATATACATTCATGGGTGAACCTAAGCAAAGCCATATCATATTTTGTAAATCTGAATGATACTGTATACATGACATCAATATAGACAGGATCTTCGTTGTCAACCATTATGACTTGTTGCCTTTGGTAGTCATATGCATTTAAGAGTAACAAAGTAACATATTTAAGAGTAACAAAGTCACTAAGAAGGTGAGTCAGTTTGATCTTCAGTAAGCTTGCAAATAAGAATGCATTACAAAGAAAATCAGAAAGGCAGAAATTTATCCCCTCAACCCGTGTTTATATTTTCTACATTCAATCATATGAAGAGCATAGTTTTGAGACACATCTACATGGTCTCTTTACTGGTTTATATTAAAAGATAATGTAGCCTAGCGAATAATTTTACAAGTAAAAGAAATACTTCTTGCATTCTTGGGCATGGATGTATTCGTTCTCACAACATTGATCAATCCCACATCTAAGAAAATTTGAAAAAACATATTTTGTAACCAAGAAAACACAGAAAAACAGCCGCTATAAAATTCATATTGAAATAATGTACTGTAAGATAGAAAAATCATTAACAACAATCTTCTACAAACGTCACTGAGCGGAACTACCACTAACCAAAACAATAAATGATGAAAACAGACCCATGCCCAAGCTTCTGGGGCACTTCACTCACTGAATTAGACTCTAGCAGGCAATGACAAATCCTTGTACATTCAAAACAACCACACACCTCTAGCAAAAACGTCTTAAAAATATATAGATTCCCAGAGGGTGCCATAACAGAAACCTAGACCTGTCAGTAATATGATAATTCTGAAGGCTAAATTGATGCAAGAACATATGCGATATGAAGTAAATATATCTATAATTTCTCTACCATATTAACAGGTGTTAACATCACTCCTGTAAATTTTGAATGCAAAGCAAATCTATAAAGACAACAAGATTTTTGCCCATTTACTATGTTTCTCATAAAAAAAAACATTTTAAAGCATGGCCTTCCGACTACATAAATATTCAAAATTCAAAAGATAGTCTAGCTTGAATTAAATGCAAAATTTTAACTATGAGATGCTCTACTTGATCAACGCAGAGCAAAACAACATGCTGTGTCCATCCTTCAACCCAGTTTTAACTAAAAATAAACCCATAGTTTATATGATGCCAATCTTGTTTGCTACATCCAGAGCATCATAATCTGGAGTTAACCTCACATATGCCTTCTTCAATCCATCGGGCCTAAACACCACAACACAATCAATTATTCCCATGAGAAAGCAGTTTATAAAAGGCTGTGTCCATACCAAAATAATTTTGCTTCTCTGTATACTCTCAAACACAGGATACAATAAATTTGACCACAATAAATTACCAAACCTAAACACCTATTAGAGTCTACAAATACAACCAAAGTAACTAACAAAAAAACCAGAAATTAATTAAGTCCAGTTTGGACCTTACCTGATTAATGTGTTGACTTTCTTTGTCTGAATGTCATACATTTTTTTCACTGCATCCTTGATCTTCTTCTTGTCTGCCCGGACATCAACAATGAAGACAAGAGTGTTATTGTCTTCTATCTTCTTCATTGCAGATTCTGTTGTCAAAGGGTATTTGAGCACTTCATACTGGTCAAGCTTGTTCCTGGGAGGAGCACTGATACGAGGATATTTGGGATTACGAGGTCTTTTAAATGTCCTTGGTCGGTGAAAAATAACAGATGTTCGAATCTTTCTGCTTTTCCTCTTCAAACTGCTTGCTCCAGACTTCACAGCTTTTGCAGCCTTCTGTGCCTGGGATTTTGGGTCAGACTTCTTTACAGCACCTAGAGTCAAGAACGAGAGGGAAACAGGCAAAACACATCAAGCTAACTGTTGAAACCATGAATATAACGTGTGTAAAAATCAATAGATTGCAACTTCAAATTTAGTAAAAAATTGAGATGAAATGGAGTTTAAAACATTTATCTAAATCGCAAAGCCCAATGCATTAAAATGCACAACTTCCACCAAACTACAAAAAAAAATTGGAAATGGTGGTGGAAGATACACAGCTCACCAACTCAATAAAGGCATATCTCCTTTTTCTACGAAATAAACTAAGTATCAGAGTTTGCAAGATAAGTGTTTAACCAGAAATGATTTTTTCTAAATATGGGATAAATATTAAAACCCCAAAAATGCTTGGGTATATTCTCCCGAGTAATGGTACATAGCAGACATCTTGTGGACAAAAATACAAATCAGATTAGATGAGTTTTCCACATACCAGACAAATAATCTATAAATTGATATCACTGTTTGCCTGCTGTGTTGAGAGCAACAAATCATATATCCCTTGACAAGAAGACCACAATTCTAAAATTAAAGCATTCACAATGTCCCCAACTAGACTGTTCAAAACAATATATGGATTAAAAAAATAACAAATGGGCTCATAAATGGATTTTGAGCATATCTGCTTAATAGTAAATACAAAACAATAAAACCATCAAACCATATAATTCCCTCACAAAATATTAAGAAAGCATTAACAAAGTCCCACGTTAGAAAGTTTAAAACAGCATTTGGAGTAAGGGCAATCAAAATGGATCTTACAATGGAATCTAAATATGGAAGCATAGTTACCAAGTTGAATTCAAATTTGGTAAACTATAGAAATAATTAAATGAAAAAAATCCAGTATTAAAAAAATTGCACTACACATTTAAGTGGTACTAAATAATCATGCAATGTTTTTCAAGTTTTAGATTTTAAACGCGTTATCCTCCTCCTTCACCCCAGTCTCAAGGTTGCAATAAAGGGATCAAAATCATTCCTGCTCCCACCTTCCTTAGCAAATTGCACACAGTTATCATTTCAAAGGCAACTAATCAAATTTCCTTTGAAAACACTTTTAGTAAATGTTCATTATTACACTGATTTAAACATAGAACTCCTGGTTTTATAGCATCACAACATTCCCTTTGGATACTAAAATTTGTTTTTTCAACTTCCAGCCTTTGGACATTACAGCAGACCTTATAAACATATAGTTGCAGTCTCATGGTTTTCTATCACAACAACATTTCCTTTGGATTTTGATATTTTATTTTCCAGTTCAGCCTTTCAACTATATCAGAGAATACTAAACCTAACCTATCAAGTAGGCTTTCTTGCCTTCGAATAAGCTTTCTGGCCCCTTCACACGTTGATTGGCTATTCATGAGTGAATAAACTTGTTTTGGATAAACGATGGTTTGTTTTGCTTTCAATACTTTCTCATATAAACCAGTTAATCAATGTTGCTTATATTGAAAGTAGCTAAATTCTCCAACATCTCAAAACCATCTGTGCAGCCAACAAACACTACAAGCAGCTTACTAAGTTGTTCAAACGGTCCAATCTGTGGCCAACTTGATTTCCTCAGTTGCTTAAAATCTTCAAAGGAACCTTTAGTTAATTGCAAACCGTTAAACATAGCATAGCATAGCAATATTCCGAAAATTGTGAATGCGTTCTAAAAAGTCCAACATTACCTTAAAACGGCTAACAACTGGTACTCTATCATATTCCCAATACTTCAGAAAACTGCTTTCAGGAGGTACCTAAAACTTAAAATCCTTCATAACTTCCAGAAATTAAATATGAATTATTCAACCTAAGAGAACTCAATAATCTAAAGCCTGTTAACGTTCCCTTCAAGACCCTGGAAGGATTTAAATCGCAACCTTGTCTAACAAAGAACAATTACAGGAAAAGCTCATTTTATTATCAGATATGAAATTTCATTATTAAATTTAAAATGAGATCACAGATGCTTTGCTGGATGCTGACTCCGTTAAAATACTCTCACCTCCTAATCTCATTATGGGGAGCTTAATTTTTTCCAAAAAAAATGCTTTGAGAAATATGCTCGAGAGCTGCATCGCATGACGCATGCACCCTTCAATGCTTAGGTGTCGGATCTGACGGACAAATTCTGCTTAAACCACCCAGAGCTTGCATCCGACTTCATTCATTTTTGGCATTCATGCGAGAGGGTCAAACAACGTCCAAAATGCAACCCGCTTGGATGGCTTAGTACTCCATCAATTACACCAGTGACCCCAGGGCCATATTTACTATGAAAACCTTCAAAACACCTCAGCTACTTGAACATTTTACTAAAATGGCTATATAGCTGTACCCTATAAAAGCTATATCAAAAGTTGATGGACAACCCAACCCGAAACTGGATTAATGACAACAGGAAACCCTCCATGCTTAAACTACTGTTCGTTTCGAAATTTATTTTGAATTTTTAAACGTCCATTCAAGGGTAATGCTTATTTCGAATAAAGCATTAGATGTTAAAGAGTGGCGTGAAAGGAAAAACTTGCACAATAAACTAAAGCTAACTCTTCAAATTTGATCAGACGATAAATAATCAATAGGGTGGGGTTTGGGTTTGTCGACGGTTGGAGAATTTTAGTGTGCACCAACTGACGCTTTTGACTGTAAATATAGACACCCAGATGCAATTTACACAGATATTTGAGCTTAAAATTGCACAGATCGCGCTCAGTGAGAATAAATAAGAGTATTTGCCCATGAACATAAAGGGTTTTACGACAGAAACGAGAGCAGAAGAGACATCGTCATACCTTTGGGTGGAGCCATTGCCGCCTCCTTCTAACCTCCAACACCGTCCACCTCCTCGCCTGTGAAACCCTTGCCTTTCTGCAGACAAAACCCTAGCTCTTTCCTCTGTTCGAATAATCCCCTTACATATATTGACATTCATGTTATATTTAAATTATAATCCAACCCCAAAAAAAATATAATCATATTAAAAATATATATTCAAATAATAATCCAAATTATATTTAATTAATCAAATCGTTTTAGTAAAGGGATTTATTTTGTTTCATCGCTCAGAAGATTTTATACCCATGAGGTGACGTTTGGTTCTTTTGCGATTTAAATTTATAAGGTTTTATACCCATGAGGTGTAGGATATTTGGTTCTTGTGGGGTTTAGATTTATAAGGTTTTAGATTTAAATTTTATGAAGAGAGGTTGAGGGTGGGGTTATTTTTGGTAAAATACATTTTTATAGAAGATGTTTAAGTCTAATCAACACTCACAATTTTAGGGGCCATTATTCCTCTTAGGAGATAGTAATTTTTTTTTATTTAGGAGAAAAACTAATTTCAAAAATGGTATACATTTAACATTATTTTATTTTCTAAAATAGGATATATCAATTTATTAGATTATAATTCAAAATAATAAATTATTATGTTTATTTTATTTTATTTTTTAAATATTAATTTTTTTTTGGCCTATTAATTTGGAATGTTGGGAAGATATTTTGAAGAAATTTAAAAAGAAAAATTATGATTGGGAAGCTTAATGGCCATCGACAACTAGTAAAGTTACTCTAGTCAAATCACTTCTACCTTCTCTTTCTCTATACCTTTGCTCTGGCATGTTAGCCTTAAAATTTGTGATTATTCAAATGAGTCTTTTAATCTGAAGATTCCTCTAGCAGGGGGGAAACAACGAGAGGAAGCTCCACCTACCACATCAACAAACTAAGGAGTATGTATTGAAACAACAAATATATTCAAAATCATCCGAAATTGGTATTGGAGCTATGTCTCGAGCAATATTTAGTTGGGACAGGAAATCTACAGCGAAATCATCTCGTCCACGCCTCTCAATCACAGTGATATTAAATTCCTGCAGTAAGAGCAACCATTGAGTAATTCTTCCGTTAGTAATTGGCTTATTCATAAGGAACCTAATAGCAGAGTGATCAGTATGGACAAAAGTTTCATAACCAGTAATATTGTGCCTAAATTTGTTGATAACATCGACCGCTGCTACTAATTCCTTTTCAGTGACTATGTAATTTAATTCTGAAGGTGAGAATTTTTGCTAACGAAATAAATAGCACAAGGAATGTGATTCTCCCTTTGTCCTAGCACAGCTCCAAGGGATGTATCTGATCGATCAGTACAAATGTGAAAAGGGAGAGACCAGTTAGGTCCTCTCAACATCGGAGCATTAGACAATTTATTCTTCAGTTCCTGAAAAGCATTTCGATAATCAAGATACCACAGAAAATCAACACCTTTAGTAAGAAATTTAAACATAAGTGTTATAATTTTAGTGAAATATTCAATAAATCTCCTATAGTACCCTGCATGTCCCAAAAAGCTTCTTACCTCCTTTTGCGACCTTGGAACTGAAATATGTGATATTACCTCAATTTTTGCAAAGTCAACTTGAATTCCTACTTGTGACACATGTTGACCCAAAACAATTCCCCCATTTTGCATCATTTTACATTTGATATTATTGAGGGCTATATGAGCTTCTTGACAACGAATCAACATTTTTTCCAAATTCTCTAGAGCCTTCTAAAAGTCATCACCATACATTGTGAAGACGTCCAAATAGACTTCCACGCAGTCATGTATAAGATCAGCGAAAATAGGTAGGACAACTCTCTGAAAGGTAGCTAGAGCATTGCACAGGCCAGAAGGGAGAACTTTGTAAGCGTAGGTGCCCCGTGGGCAGGTAAAAGTAGTATTTTCTTATTTTTTCGGGGCTATTGGAATCTTATTGTAGCCGTTATACCCATCCGAGAAAGAGAAGTACTTTTCCCCTGACAATGTATCAAGCACCTCATCAATAAAAGGCAAAGGAAAGTAATTCCTCAAGGTGGATGTGTTCATCTCTCTATAGCCAACACAAATTTTCCATTTCCCATTTTTCTTGGGAACTATGACCAAGGGAGATATCCATTTACTGCCAGAGATGGGGTATATAAAATTCACACTTAAAAGTTTTTGCAATTCATCTTTGACAATTTCTTTGAGATTTGGATTCATTCGTATTTGTGATTGCCTAACAAGCCGGATTTCTTCATTTGTGTAAATATGGTGTGTATGAGTATTAGGATGGATCCCTTTCATATCTAAAAAATCCCAAGCAAATTCTCCAAACTATTTTTTAATCATGTTTATTAACTATTGTTCCTGTTCTGTACTTAATTGTACCAATGTACAGTGTTTTTCCAATGTTGATTTCAGCAGGTTGAGCACATGCTTCATTGTTTTGTTCTAAGGTTTCCATAGTAAATGATGCAAACAAAGTAGGGTGACAAGTTTCCTAAAATTCATTGTTGAAAACATGATGATAACCACTGAAATAAACATGATATGCAATTGGTATCAGATAAGAATTGTTGCAAAACATGTTATTCAGACTGTTGTTGAAGCCCTCTTGATTGTTCTAAAGTCAGTAAGGGAAACATACAATCTTCTTCCCCATAGGGATTTTCCAACCAAAGAGGTACTTCAGCAGCTAATTGGGTAAGTGGAAAAATAGTTAATGTTTGAATTTGTGACCCATTAGAAATAGTCATTTCCCCATTTCTACACCCAATAACAACATCAGCGGTGGCCACCAAGGTTGCCCTAAAACTATTGGATGTCTAGGTTTAGTAGTTTTTGGATAAATTACGATGAAATCAATTGGGTATTCCCATGAAGCTATTATTACCACTATGTCTTCTAGGACCCCCACAAATTTAACAATGGACTTATCTACTAACTCCAACACAATGGGTGTAGGCCTTACTTCTTTTGATTGTAATAATGTCATAGTATCAACAGTCATTGCATTAATGGTTGCCCCCAAGTCTACTAAAGTATTGGGCAGGAATGTTCCATTGATTTCTATGGTTACCACAGGGTTCCTTGGATCATCATATTTTGGTGGTAATCCAGATACCATTTTTGACATTTAACTGATTACTTTAATATTATGATTTTTATTATTCTTACTTCCTAGATTTTTGATGCAAAGATCCCTAGTAGTCTTGGTATAAATAGGAATGTCTCTAATAGCTTGCAACAAAGTTTTTATGCAGACATTCTTCAATTCATATTCCAAGTCATATTCCATGGGAGTTTCAATTTTCTTTACGAGCAATATCTCCAAATAAGGAGCCTCCTTTGGTTCTAAGAGCTCTTGTGGTTCTTTCATTTCATTGTTTTTGTCAGTTTCTGTTGGTTTAATGGTTTTATCCTCGAGTTCTATATGAGGATACTCCTCTTGAATGATTACTGCTAATTTATTTTTATTAACCGTTTTCCCAGATCTTAACTGAATTTTGTTTAAAGCAAAAGCAGTGATAACATAGGTGGGAAAGGTTGCATCTCAATATTTTGTACAAGTTGAGGAGGCCTATTATTAGAATTAGCAATTGGTTGTGCATGCAGTTATATTGGGAGAGGAGGGTTGAATGATTATTGCACTTGTTGTGAAGATGAATTACTACTTTGAGGTAAAGGCAAGGGTTGGTATACTTGGGGCGGTAGTTGCAATGAAGGTTGTTGAAAGTAATATGAACTATACCCTTGTTGGAATTGAGGCATATTGGATGCATAAGGCATGCACAGTGGACATTAATACTTAGGGTATGGAGGTGATTAGTTTTGAAATGTATTCCCATAAGGCTTTCCTCTCCACCCTTGGTTCCAAGGTGAGTTTTGAGGTGGTTGTGTAGGCCATGAAGGATAAAGTGTCTAAGGATTCCATGGTTGGTTTTGAACAAAACCTTGCATATTACGGTCTTGATAAACATTATTTTTTGGCCCCCTCCATGTTGGTTTACTAGTTGATTGAAGAAATTCACTAGTCTTGACCCCCCACCCCCCCCCCTCCTTTGTGAATAACTTGTAATCCAGGAAGGGATGGGCACTGATCAGTGGAGTGCTCATGTGTACGGTGTTAGCACTCTATAAATCCCTTTATGTTGAGAAAAGGGCTACAAAGGTAACCACAAAGCCTCTTTTGGACCAGAATCTAGCCCTTCTGGTCTAGAGAGGGATCTCTCTATAGGGTCTTTAATCGATTAAACAACTGAATATTTCAATTTTTAGGCTAGTTCTTAAGAGCAAGAAAAGGAATTTGTTTCAAGATTTTGAAGGTTTTTGATCCGGATTTATGCAGGAACGCAACATCATAAACACATAACCATAAATACAGAGATGCAGCGGAAATAACACTTCATTTCATTAATATTAAAGAACTGAAATTTGCTTACAGACAATGGAAATAAAACTAGCTAGGGTACTGGTAGCTATCTCTGAGAAGAGATGTGGTGGCTACAGACCTCTGAACTACTTTACAATGAGGCGCGAGGGCCTATTTATTATTGAGAAACAATGGAGAACCCTAAACATCCCAAAAACCTAACCCTAGGAGATGAAGCGCCAAAACCATGGGCCCCGTTTGGGTAAATTGGTGTTTCAACTTCCCAGGGACGTAACTTTGGCATACTATCTCCGTTTGACGCATATGATACATCATTAGAAAGCTCTATCCGAGGACTACAGCTGTCGGGACGAATTTTATCAAAAAAATTCGCTGGCGCTTTTCGTACCCAAAAAACGTCGTTTAGGGCCTCAAAACGGCTCCGGAAGTTCAGGACCCGAAAAACTGCTAAAAATAGTAAGTTATGCCAAAACGGAAAAACTGAAAGAGACAATGGTGGGGGCCCAAGTGGAATAGGCGGGTGGCCACCAATATCCACCTGGATCAGTTTTATGGCAAAAATAACAGAGACATGCATTGACATGTATCATGGTTTTAAAGAAATATCAGTGATTAAAGTGGCATAATGAGCAGTTCTTTATCAAGGGCATGAAAATCAACACTTTGGATCTAGAAATCAGTTGTAGTATATGATCAAGAAGAACAATATTGTATTCCACTAAGCACAAAGTATCTAGAGATGAGTTTCATACTCAGCTTCAGATGAAGTACATGAAAATTATTCGAAAGGAAAACAGAGTATCAAACTTAGATAAAATATGCCTTCATTAACATCTTTCAAATAATAAGTACGTTAGATGTGTGAATCAATAGAAAGAAATGAGAAGGAATAAAAATAAAAATAATCAGAGGACACATTAGAAGCATAATAAACACATCACATCATCAAAGTATGTTGACACAGGAATCCTTGGAAACAACAACTCAAATCTTCTTCATTAATCATTGAAAAAATATCGATGCATACATAAAAATCATTATCTTGCAATTGTCGATTAACCTTTTTTCCCAGTTCATGATGGTATTAAATACATTTCACAATAATAAGATCACTTGGCCCAATACATTGAATGTCTTCAATCCATCGAGTGGATTGAATCAAACAAGTTCAACAAATAATTGTTTTTGCATCAAAAAATTAGGTAAAAGCAACCATAAACTGCAATCTTTATCTTTTGGAAAAAACATAAAAACTACTCTATTATATCTAGCTAACCCTATCTATATAGTAATATTATCCTTAATTACCTTATCCTTATCGGTACTGACATCAAAGCTTCAAATTCAAGATGAAAGTGGAAACAACAGGGCAAGTTGGGTTGCGCAACACCGTGCCCAAATCAAACAAAATAGTGACATCCAATCATCTAAGGTTTTGTGATATACTAGCAACATCCAAAACTTGAAGAATGTATGTATAATGATCCTCATTCACAAACTGAATTCCAAAAATTGCAAAATTTTGTCAGCAGAAATTGCGAAAAAGGGTCTCCAAGCAACACATGTATCTCCCAAATGGTAACACCTGTGTAATATGAGATGGGTTTTTGTAGATGAGCTTGTTGTGAAGAGAAAAAATTCTCAATTTCTTCAAATTATTCCCCAACTCCTCATAAATTGTTCCCCAAAATCATGGCTGAAACAATAAATTACACAGTTGAAAAATATACCTTAAGGATGCATTCTAATCTCCTTATCTATCACACCTGTGCAGAAACTGGAGAAGGTTATTGTGCTTTGGTTCATCCTTGAGAAAAACCTCTTTCAGTTTTCCAAAATTCATCTCCATGTGATCCGAAACAACTCTTGAAAATGATGTCTAAAATAGACAATTTCAGAGCAGTGAGTGTAGTAGACCATCCAAGGTTGATATGGTTGTAGATGGTTTTATGCAAGGGTGAGTGTGTAAATGTGCTTGATAGGACTTGGTGATGACGTAGCACCCTCTAAGTGTTTCCCTCAATGCTTGCATACCTCCATAATGACTGCTCTCAGTTTGCGCAACGACTGTGTGGTTTGGAGCTTTGCGCAGTAGGTGCGCAAGGACCTTCTTCCACATGAATTATGAATTTAGGGGGTGTAATGGCATGATGATAAATGGTAGATGAGGGGAGTAAATGATGGTTAATGATGAATTATGAGTAGTGATAAGGGAATGATGACATAGGAATGATGGACACCATTAAACAGACCCATAGAACTTTAATTGATTGTCATGGTTTTGAATTGTGATAAATAAGACCCCCATGAAAAACCTTGTTGAACCCTTAATGAATTCTTTGTCCCTCCACGATTACACATTTATACTATGGAACTTAGTGAACCATACACTAAATTACAAACAAACCCTCAAAATGAAATAGTAAGATAGGCAAACACTTTGATTCCTAGACTCTAAGACCCTAACATATAGATCCCGCACACCTATACGAAATTAATGGTGCATTCTCTTTTAGCATGCTTACGTCTGCATTTAGAACATAAAACCACCATGGCAACTTTTTCTTCTTCTTGTTTCTTTTTAATTTTAAGAGTATCTATCGGGTCATTAATGGTGTTTAGGATATTTGTTTTAAAGTTTTCCAAGAGGTTCCCCAACTAAACTCTAGTAACATTGCCTTGACCTGGTTTAAAATTCTTGGACACATAATCCCTTGAGTTGTCCCAGATCCTTTTACCTACCTTAGCTTGACTTCTAGAATAGTTCTACATAAATCAAATATTTCAGCCAAGGGCTCCTTATAAATATCACCATAACTTAGGAGATTTAGTGTTTCAATGCATTCTTCCCTTAACCCTTTTAAAAACACAATCTTGAATGTTCTCTCATCTAATTACCCACGTGTGATTTGTGATAGTTATAAAGGAATCGTTCAAGGTATTCCTCTAAACTCTTAGCCTCCATCTGTTGCATCCTAAAATATCATTAAAATCTCTGTTTTTGTAGTAATCTTGATATTTATTAAGGAAGAGAAACTTCATGTCATCCCATGAGTAAATGGTGTGTTCTCCCAAGCTCATGAACCATCTCAGGGATGAATCTTTCAAAGTGGTAGGGAATAAATTAAGTTTATGTGCATCATCATAATAATTGTAACTCCTGCAAAGAATATCAAATTCAAACATAAACGAGCTAGGATATTCATAGGACATACCGTGGAAAAGTGGAAGAGATGCCAAGGGCATGTTCTTCATAGTGATATTTTGGGTGATGTCCAAAATAGGAAATCTGAAGGTAGTTTATGCATCTTCGCCATGATCCTCATGTCCCCTTCTTGGCCCATCTCTTTGGCCATTATTCCCTCCAAGTAAAGTGTAGATTATTTCATTATCTCCAATGTGGTATTGCCCATTATTTTTGTTTTCCTTTGCTCCTCCTCTATTGGCCATCTTTACTACAGGTTCAGAAGTAAGCTTTGGTATAGTGTTCCGACTAGAAGAAGATTTGACAGGATTGGGTCTGATGTAACCACGTCCCAAATCCCTTCGAGCTCCTCCCACTGTTGACTCTACTTATGAAACTACCACCAATTTTGTACCCACAACAACTCTCAAGACAAGTTTTTCTTGTTGTGGTATACCTTGAGGTTGTTATACTTCTTTGTGATGTGATTTTTCTTTTTTCTGATGCCACCTTGGTGGTGGAGCTTCCTCCCTCCTCTCTAACACATGCGTAATGATCAACGGGATTAGTTGGGGGTGTTTTTGTGGGACCAAATAATTCTGAAAAATATTTTGTACTTTGAATAAATATACCCTTACTATCTCTAGGTCTACCTTTACTTTTGCACATAAGAAGAAAAAAAACACTACAAAAATTCACTAAAGACAATCATACTTTGGAGCAACCCCACCATAGTGGATGTGTGGCTCTTCACTCACATCTTACCGTACACTCTCCGCCCTCTGATTACCCTAAAAAATCCTTGCCACACATAAACATCTAAAAATATTACCTGGATCGTTTGCAACTCCCCAACAACAACAACAAAAATGTTAGGGATCTTATATGCCATTAGATTCCCTAAATTAAATTGTCAACGAGAGTTCATAAACTTCGAGTTGCAATACATTTCGGTTCAGATTTATCCTATACAGTTATAGTACGAAATGTCCAAACTCTATTCCTAACAATCGCACCAAGAAATGTTGAAGTGAAGAAACCTATTTCGTTACAATCTAAATCACTATTAATGAGATCTACTTTATATTCAAAACTCAAATCACTATTCCATTCTTAACTATGCGTACTTAACTCAAAACCCATTAAAAAAGAAGATGAACAACTACAACTAACTATGTTTTCAAACCAATAACTTTAACTCTATTCAAGACACAAAGTTATTTCCGAGGGTACTATGAATCAAAATTAAACTCGATATTAACTCAAATCAAACTTAATTCAAAGCAAACTCAACATCTAAAACTCAAAACTTACAATTTTATAACTTAGAACCAAACTAAATCAACACATATAACTTCAATTTATCTAATGTTGAACACGAATAAGTAAATAACGAGTTATCTATTCAAATGATTATTGCACTATAATTCAAACAAATCTTCACACATGAAATCGAACAACTACATTACAAATGACATGCAATTATCTGAGTGTTAACACACGATCTATATTAAGAAATCACTTTGTTTCTAATTGATTATGGATATTCAAACTGAGCATGAGCTACAAGAGTCTCGTGTCGCTGATATATAGATTCGTAATCAGTGAAATGCTTCCACTCAAGACAAAAAATTTAGTTTAAAACATGAAAATTCACACCTTTAGAAACTCATTTTAAATCAAAACTTTCTTTTCCAGCATTCACGAATTTGGAAGAGTAATCACAGAGTTACCATATATAGAGTATGCTCATAAAAATATTCCATAGCCTTGCAAAGACTTAATAACATTACGCTTGTTATCCTTAACCCATATCTATGAAAACATTAGAGGAAATTTAAGTACGAAATTAAATGCAAAAATTCTAAAAGTTAGTGATGAAAGCAAATGAGAATTTAAGTACATATCTACTTATATGATTGAAACATACTTCCTACACACTAAAATGGTTACAAGACTCGATCAAGGTTCGTGGTGGGCCCTTTCCACAACCTTGAGCAAGCCTAATATAATTAAATACTTGCATATGAAAGAGACATAAACGCTCAAGTAAGAGTAAAATCCAAGGCAATAATTATATTAGAACTTCAGTAAAACATTAGTTTAAAAGTTCAGAACAAAGTCAAACAATGTCGTGCCACAATCACCAACTCAGCCTAAGCGTGTATCTCTGCGTGCATATATGTGTGTTCTTTACATTCAAAACATTGGGCATTTTAAAGAGTGCAGGCCAATCAAATAGTTACAATCAATTAACTAAGAAGATTAAAAATATATGGGATCTAAAATAAATTAAGCCAAGTGAAATCTTCAGGATTATTTCACTCAGATTGTAACCGAACTCTCCAAATGTGGCACTATGCTTGAACGAAATAAATTAATTCCATGTTCGAGAACAAAAAGGACTATTATGGGATGCTGAAGGTTGATTGGCTGCCCAATGCTGAGTAGAGTATTGATTTAAGTACAACATTGAGTACATAATGGTTGCTCTGAAAATGGTTGTTTGATGCGTTGTTGGACCAGGTGTCGGACCATTGATGACCTATCCATGCACTTCAAATGTTTTCCCATATTCAAGTGTCCTTCTATAGATTAGTCAAATTGAATCAAGAGTTATCAATTCATTTAACATATACCTAAACCAAACAAAGACATACGAAATCAGTACTTATTAATAAATCTTACCTCCACTAAAAAGTAATGTGGATTGGTTTTAGGGTGAAAAAAAAGGGTAAAATACGGTAAATGATAGTAAAAACAATGGGATAAGATGTGAAAAATGGTACAAAAGTGTGACCCAACATGTCTGTGAAGTACAAGTAAACCCGTCGGGGCTATGGAAACTCACTGGCAGCGGGGTCATGCTTGTATGGTACTGAGACACCTTCATCGGGGCTATGGATGCTCGCGGGCAATGAAGGAATGTCGGGAAAAATACGTAACTTTACATTCAATCGATGTATATTAATCATAAAACTTCTTAGCCCTACCTCTTCTATCCAATAGTACGAGGGAAACATAAAATTAAAATATTTCACTATGTTTGGATTCATGAATTTTCGACTGAGTTGATGTCGAGTACTTATATATTAGAGTCTATGCTGCTTGATCTATTTTATGTGGGACTCATAACTGATGGTGTTGTGTATGAGTATTGCGTGAAGCTTATCTTTTCGATTTTTGATAAATTTAACCCCATTATTTATACACGAGAGATAATTGCTTTGTCCCCGTGTGTCATCAATTGTTGAGGCCTCAACACCTCCCCTTTATTTATTATAAATTAAGGCCCCCCTCATATAAATTTTGTTAATGTCACTTTTGGATTCCTTTAGCTTGTTTTGATTTGAGTGATTTTAGCTTTCCTTGGTTTCATTTTGACCACGCCATTGCTTTTTCCCCTCCTACAACTTCCCAATGATAGAAATTTTGCCTCATTCTCACCTCCGAATTGAAAGTTACGATATTTCAAAGATTTTAACCAATTTTGTATTTTTTTAATGAGTTTGCGGAACACTTAGCACGTACACATACCATCACGCATCTTTAGCTACTTGGCATTCTCATCTCAACATTCTGATGACCCTCTGTAAGGGAACAAATGTATATGTACATTTTATATTAATATAAAACAAACTTATATTTTATATTTATCATATATATTATGCATATACATACGTGTTATTTAATTATTCCTTGTATATATATATATATATATATATATATATATATATATATATATATATATATATATATATATATATATTGCGAAGTTTTTTGGTTTTTAACATAATACAAAATTATTTGCAAATAATATGTAAAATTAACATATATTAATATATGTTAAAAACCAAAAAACTTTGCATAATATATATATATATATATATATATATATATATATATATATATATGAACAACTAAATAAATCCACATTACGTACATATGTAGATTGTATGCTAATCATGTATCTCACATTTTATTATATTAGTATCAAAACTTCTCGCGTATTGTTTATGTTTCACCTGTATATAAATCATTGTTTTTTAACATCGTTTAGGGTGTCATTGTTATGGCCGACAAATAATTCTGGCGGACAAGAATGATCTCCCTAGATTCAAAGAAAAATCTAGAAATAAACAAACAAGTAACTATAAACTTTCCTTAGTCTATAACTGAAATGTGATTTATAAAATGCGCAAGAACCTCTTACCTTTCTACGAAATGCTTATAGATGTCCCTTGATCCTTTCAAAATCCCTTCCTTATTGCTTCAAGAGAATATATGCATAGACATAACCAAACAATGAATAAAAGCATAACATAGAAAAAGATTGAAACACAATATATATGGAAATTGCAACATAACATAGAGCATAGCATGAATCCAATAATCAATTACAAACTATGCAAAAGATCAAGGAGCTTTGGAATGAACATCATAACAAGTGAAAATAGGAAAGAAACAACTGCTTGTATTAATATTGAATAAGGATAGATTCAACCTTAACCTTGATGTTGCAAACATCCTTCCAATAGTCTCCAATCCTCCCTTAAGTGAAAAGCTTCAAGCCTCAATTCGACAACATAATTTTACATTCTAAAGTCCTCCTTTATCCTCTGGTCTGTGTTGAATTTATAGGCCAAGAGGAAGAGGTTTGAGATCCTCTTCCCAAGGGATGTGATCCATAAAGAGAGTGATTAGGGTTCCACAAAGAGAGGGAGATTGATCCATGAACCTAAGGATAAGGCCCAATTAAGTAGGGGCTCGAAGCCTTTTAATTGAGAAATATTCCCACAACAAAGCTTCTAGAAATTGCTTTTTATTTTTACCTACGTTAAGAGATTTGTGCACTTTTAAGTGGAGAACATAGCGTATGATTGTGCAGGACACAATGATCATAACTGCGTATGCGTAAGTAATGACTAGGACAATTGCACAAGTGCTTGAAAATAGGTTCTTAAGCAATGTAATCCACGATTGTTATTGTCTTTGAGATTGTTTTGCTTCCAGCATTATAGGGGAATGCTTTGGAACACTTTATCGAATATCGAAAGATCTGGATTGGTGGTCATTTTCCTAATGGTGACAAAATTGTGTGTAACATATTTCCCCCTAAAGTGCAAAGTCAAAAAAGGTGTTTGAGGACTAAAGTTCTTTATCATGCAAAAGTTTGGATTAGAGACCATTTGGTGGGAGACATGAAACAAACAATCAAGGGTTATAATACAATATATTCATATAATCATCACCGAGGTAAGCATTCCCATACTCAAAATACAAGCATCTCAAAGAACAAGTACAAATACTCAAAGATCCATGTCAAAAGTAAACACAATATAGACACATCCATCAAATATGGATTTATATTTACAATCATAAATATTTAAAACTCCACGCAACCTGGATGGATGAAACTAGATCAAGGGTCTTGGTCTCCATCTCTATCGATCCATAGTACAAATATAACAATGTGAGTAAATGTCTTGAAGTCGAACATGGTAGAAACCACCTGATTACCGGTCAATGATGTGAACCGTTAACAGGTGCGAGAGAAACCACCGATAATGACAATGGTTCTCAAGGTACCCCAGTACAATCTATGGAGTGTAAATAGATGTATTAAATTATAACACTCATAGAATCATCTGATCGAAGGTCAATGATAAAAGCATGTCGTTGAAAACCTACCATTAAGGCATGCAACCTTCAAGGTATTAAATGAGGTTTCTAGATCAACTTCCTAGATAACACACTTAAGTCGATAGGAAATGATCCGTCGCAGGAGGGCCTACGACATGAAACTTATGTTATGTTTTGAAGAATAAATTTGGAATGATTGAGGACTGACTCAGGGATGGCCGACGCGATTGAAGGTTGTGATTTGCAAGATAATTTTGACTGATATTGGACTTCTCTTTAACATATCGGTGACACGACATTACTACTTAGAAACATTTTACTCCAAAATAACACCACAAATTGTTTCAAATACTTTCAATGAGGTATGATAAATTGAGAGGAAAAGGTATTTCATAACTCAGACACGAAGGTGACAAAGTGTCATGTTCAAGAACGACATGTTGCCTTTTCACAATAGAAGAATAAATGTTTCTTTCCCTTTTTACCCCACCGTTACTCACAAGTACCTCTTTTCTTTTATGCAAGCTTGAGGAGGATAACATATGCTTGTCATGTAAGCCAATCCTTCGAATGAGTCACTTTGGAGTAATTTTTACGAACCCTAGGAAGGAGTAGTTCGGTCTCATTATGATTGACGAATCATACACTATTTACATTTTATGAGTCCAACGAAGGAGTAACTCGATGTCATTTTCATATTTAAAGAGTTTGAAAAGACACAAAAATAAAACTCATACAGTTCTTTCAATGTAAAGTTTTAACGAGCCCAAAGAAAGTAAAGCTCGACGTTTTTTCATATTTAGGGAGTCAGAAGAAAAACATAAGCAAACTACAAAATGTCCTTTTTTCGTAAAGTCTCGTAAGCCTTAAAAAGGTTAAAATAATGCAGGAGAGAACTCTTTTGACCATGATTAGTCAAAGTATACATTTTTTCGTAAATAGTCTATGTGGTTCTTAAAAGGGGTAAACTTATACGAGGTAGACATCCTTTCATTTACTTTAACAAGTTCGAAATAAACAAGTATACTCAACAATATTTTCATATTTAGAGAGTCATAAAAGAGCTTAAAGATAACTCCAGGATTTTGCTATTTCGTAAGTTCAAGGAGTCCGAAAAGGTGATAAAAGTATACTTGTCGCCAAAATGATCTTATTTCACACATATCCTTGTAAATTGCACATTCAATATCAAAATTATCATAACAACTCAAAAAATAATTAAAAACACTAAAATATTTTGAAATTTAAAAGCTATAAGCAAAAAATATTTTTTTAATAGGGCTATTTTGCTTATAAAAAGACAAAAAGTCAAAATTTATTTACCATTTTGATTTTATTATTTCAGACTTATTGGGAGTGCATTTTTACCCAAATCTTTAGCACAAGATTGTGATCAAACTGGTGGACGATTTCAAGTGTTGTTTTCTCCAAGTAAGAGATCATTCCTTGTTCTCATCATTCATGGTTTTTATTTTTGCATTTTAATGGTAATTTTTATTTTTTTAGCGTGTTTGAGAAATTAGGGTGTGCTCATGGGCTTGTGCAGTTTCTTCTCATCGGGGGTGCGCAAGCCTGACTCTTTCAATACTGGAAAAGTGTGGCTTGCGCAGTTTTCCTTCATAAGATCAACGCAAATGCGCTCTGTTTTTTAAGGAAAATTGCGTTAGGCGATAAGGGCATCCAAAATTTATGAAAAATGCTCAATTTTTTTGCAAATTCTTTCAATGTTCGTTCTCTAATCATTTTTCTTCATTGGTTACAGATCAAACTCCTATGCCCTAGCAGAGCATGCTGAGAAGACAAATCATCACATTTGTATTGAAGATGCTCAGGTTATTGCGAAGATTGACCATTTCCACCATTGTAAGTTGAGGGAAGCCCTGGAAATTGAAAAGAGGCTGGTTAACCTCAACGGGGATGATGGGTGGAATGTTAGCAAATGTTGGATTCCTGTCATTCACTCTTAGTTGTTATTTCTCTTCTCTTTTTCTTCCCCTTGTCTTTTCCTCTGCGTTGGCTCTTGGTTTCTTTCTCCCCTTTTTTTTTAAGTAATATTTCCTAATAAGTTGAATAATTAGGAATTTTTTTTATGATATTCATAGCATATTAATATATTACTATATAAAATTCAAATATAAATATTCAACATTTAATTTATTCTTTATAAATAATTATTTAATTATTATTTTAAAAATAATAAATAAATAAATAAAATATAATTATTATTTTATTAAAAATAAATATGAAAATGAAAATGACTCTACTATAGATAATAATTTTAATAATGACAAGATTAAAAATATTAAAAATGACAATATTAGCAACTTTTCTATGAACAATGAGGATAGTAATAATTGGGAGGATATAGGTAATCTTAATAATAATAATAATACCAATTCCAATAATAAGATTAATAACAATAAGAATGACTCTAGTAATAAAGTAGTTAATCTCTCGAGCTTCTTGTTGAGCCCTAAAAATGTCCTTTCCTTTCATCAAATTTCACTTCATTCCATTTGTCCTTTATTAGCTATAGGCTTAAAAGATCAATAGGAATGATTAAAATCACTTTAAGAATGCATGCAATGACTGACTTATTATAATTTTGTGGTTTTGTTGTCATAGTGATTTTTGAGCAAACTTAGCTACATAATGCAGTCATTTTGTAGCTAGTCGCATATTCCGTAGCCATCTTTATGTTTACACAGGTTACAAGTGTCATTTGAGGGAAAAACGCATATGGTTAAATTCCAGAACTCTCCTACATCATTCCTTGTCCTCCACGAAGGCTGAGCAAAAATCTGAAAGTGGTTATGCACGTGGACAAAGCCAAAACCAAGAAGCAGACTTCTACAAGGATAAGGACTCTACAGGTGTCTTCAGCAAAATACGAGTCCTCAACAGGAGTTCTAGTTCGATTTTGATTATAAAAGATGCCTATGCCTATTTCTACTCAATGACAGTTATGTATTTGCTGATAAAAATAACTCGGTGAACCGAGAAACAGTTAGTTAATGTTTTGTTCTTAGTTCTCAAAGACTGTGATACTTTGTTTCTGAGCGTTTTTCCTTTAATGAAAGAAGTATAACTTTGATGCATGATCTGAAGCAACTTTAAGGAGTTAAAGATTCGTGTGCCAATCTAATGGTAGAGGGCCCCTACTGTCCGAAAGGCTTTATGCATATTTTCTAGATAAGTGACCTTTAACTCTGTTTTGTTCTTAACTTAGGCAGTTTTCTGAGTTTATCCTCTTGCATCATACTTATGTCATTTACTTACATCGAATATTACAATCAATCTTGTTCTCATGAGCTGTTCCAATATATCACTAATGCGTGAATGAGATATAGCTGTAGTACTCTTGAGTTAATTGCATTTTAGTTCAGTTATGTTCATTGCATTTCAATTCTATTAGTTAATTGCATTTCAGTCTTATTAATTAGACTCAAAAGACCCTCATTATTTTATAAGTTGCTTTTGTTCTTAACTTCTTCTAACACATCATTATCATATGAACAAGAATTAGTTATATCATTTTGAGCTCTTGACTGTTCTGCAATTTCTCATCATTTTACAAACAGCCTTTTTCCCGTGTTGTTCCAAGAGATCTCTAACCTTTGAACGGGGCTTAATAGTAACATTTTGAGTTGCAGAATGAGTTAATTCTAGTGTCATAAGTTATTTTAGCATGGGGTTCCTTACTATGTTGCAGATAATCTTTTCTCAAAATGTTCCAACAAATTTCTAACAACGGATGAGATTTTCTCTGTGATATTTTAAGTTGTTGTTTACTAAAGAGAACCTCATTACATCAAACTAATCCTTTCTCAGTTTGTTCCAACATATCTCTAATGAAATGAATTGGACTGAGTTACTTTTCTTATCAGCGTTACAATCTGTGGATTATCATTTTCTGTTCTTAGGTGCCATTCATAGTTTAGAATAGATTTTATTCTGTTTCAGTGTGATCAGTAACTTCTCTTTGCTAGCAATTCAGTTCTTTTCCCCTTAGTATAAAAACACAAAACCAAAAACACTAGAAAAAGACTAAGCACAACGAAGTAGGAAGAAGATACCTAGGCACATATGGTGCACTTCACTTCAACAGTTTACTCGCCCTGGTTGACAATTTATGACATCAATTTAGGAACACTAAGTTGAGTAGACACTTCTCATTTGACTCGTCGGTTTATAGTCTTCTAGAGAAAGGCTTTAATTTTGCCCTAGCTCCTAGGAAAATCCCGGTTCAAGATATCATTTGCGACATTGAATTTGGCATCAGGGACTTACTGGATTCCTCCAAGGACATTATTAGGCAGGATTGTGTGGTCATATTAAGGAAAGCCAAGCCCCCCAAGAGCAACCTCAGTAAGCCTGAGTTTTAGGCCTTAAAATCCTTAAATAATAATAAGGATATTGTTGTTCTTAAAGCTGACAAAGGAGGTGCAACTATATTTCTTAATAAAGAGGATTATAGGAAGAAAATGTAGACCACTTGGAGAATAGTGGGGGCTACAAGAAACTTTCTAAAAATCCCTTGAAAAAGGTCTCAAGAGCAGTTGCTTAAGCTATCAAATCAAGTAGCTTCGTGAGTTCTCTTAGTAAGAAGTTGATTGAAAGCAACCCCCTTATTCCAAGAATCTATGGTCTCCCCAAAATCCATAAGGATGGTGCTCCCCTTCAGCTCATTGTTAACACCATTGGCGGTCTAACTTATCTTCTTGCCAAGCATTTAGCCCTTAAGCTTAAACCTCTCATAGGTCGTACCGAATCCTTTGTTAAAGATTCTTCCTCTTTTGTTAATGAGTTAAAGGGCGTTAGAATGGGTCTTGAAGATAGGCTTGTTAGTTTTGATGTTGTCTCTCTTTTCACTAATATACCCCATTAATGAGGCCATTGAAGTCATTGATTGCACCACTAATCCAGACACGGCCCATTTAGTTGGGATTTGCTTAACATCTACTTTCTTTAGTTTTGAAGGTGAGTTTTATGAGCAAACTTGTGGTGTTGCCATGGGTTCTCCCCTTTCCCCGGTTGTTGCTAATCTCTTTATGGAGGACTTCGAATCCAAGGCTCTTTCCTCTGCTTTGTACCAACCAAAGCTTTGGAAAAGGTTTATAGATGATACTTGTGTCGTTTGGCCTCATGGTAAGGAAGAGTTGGATTGTTTCTTCGTTCATCTTAACAGTCAATCTTGCTCCATAAAATTCACCATGGATTATGAGGTGGATGGTAGCCTTCCTTTCCTTGACGTTCTTATCTCTAGAAAGGACGATGGTTCTTTCTCCCATCAAGTCTTTCGTAAGAAAACCCATACTGAGCAATATCTTCATGCTGGTTCGCATCATTTCCCTGCTCAAAAATTAGGCGTCCTCAACAGCTTAGCCACTAGGGTGTTGAGAATCTCTGATGAGTCTCACCTTGAGCGAGAAAAGGCCCATCTCCTTAGTGTCTTTTGTAAAAATGGTTATAGTAAGTTGCAAGGACTTGAGGCTTTTCTTAAAGCATAAAGATGTCCCTTAGTTAAAATAAAAATGAACCTATTCAGTGGTCCTACAATGTAAGGCTTCCTTTCATTCAGGGAACCACTGATAGGATTGCTAGGATCCTTAAGAAGCATAGGGTTTCTTCTTCCTTCAAGCCCCTTAACACGATTCGCAGCTCTCTTAAATCGATTAAAGATCCGGTGAACCCTAGGGATGGAAAAGGTGTCTACATCAGTCCTTGTTCCTGTGGGACAACTTACATTGGTGAAACTTGTAGGTCTATCAGCCAAAGGATCTGTGAACATGCGGCTGACATTAGGCGTGGAAGGTCCCGCACCTCCGCCCTAGATGAGCATATGGAAAAGACTAACCATCATATCTGCATCGAGGAGGCTAAGGTCTTAGCTATGATTGACCATTTCCATCATCGTAAGTTAAGAGAGGCCCTTGAAATTGAAAAAAGACCCGTAAATCTCAATAGAGATGACGGTTGGAATATAAGCAGGTGTTGGGTCCCTGCCCTATATTCTTAATTATATTTTTTTCTTTTTTCTTTTAATATAGATAGATAAATAAATAATAATATTAATGATACTAATAATTAATTAACTACAATGAATAAAATAAAATAAAAAATTATAAATAAATTAAACTATTAATAGAACTAGCCGTTTTTAATTTCAAAGTCAAACTAGCCATTAGGATTTTATTAAATAATTAAATTAATAGAACTAATCGTTATTAAATTTCAAATTCAAACTAGCTGTTATTCTAGTGGCCAGTTTTTCCATTTCTACATCTGTTTAAACTCAACGACCAAATTTGATCTCTCACCTAGTCCTGATGATGAACCACACTGGTTAGTTCAAAACACGTCGACATTGTTCATTTTAATGTGATTATTACCGAAATATTTCTTCATAAAATAAATTAAATAATTATTTTTAGTAAAAATAAGGATAAATATATAAATTTCAAAAAAATATATATTAAATATTTATTCTTTAAAAAATTAAAAAATAATTAATTAATTTGATTTTTATTTGAGTCAAACTAGCCATTAATTTTCAAACAGCTAGTTGGATTTTTCCTTATCTATTTAAATGGGTTCCCTGATCAGATTTCTCATCTTGTCCTGATGATGAACCACACTGGCTGGTTCGAAACACGTCGACCTAATTTACTTTGATGTGATTTTTACAGAAATATTTTATTTACAGATCTTGGTGTTTCAAAATGGGATGGAGAGAGAGAGAGAACATGAAGCCCAAGATGTGGAAGCATTGAACGATCCAGCAACAATGCAAGCACTCAAAAATTGTGGCTTGGAAAAATATTTCTTTGTTCCGGGAATGAGGGCCCAAATATATTTGTTGACATTATTAGTGAGGGCTTGGAATGCCCATGACCAATGCTTTCATATTGGTGATCACAGACTAATCATTGAGGTTGAGGACATTTATTTATTAACAAGGCTTTCACGCAGTCGAACTAATATTTCATTATTTGGTGGTAGGCAAGGCGGTGAATAAACAAAGTATTACTTAAACGAGCATTGTGTTCGTGGATCCCAACTCAGTGGTGGAAGGATTGAGATTAAGGACATCGAATAACTTCCATTAAGGACCATAGCATATGCCATTGCTCATTTATGTGGAAGTGGAATGCTTCACCTAATCACCAAAGTGTAAATGCAAATTTCATTAGAGTGCATGCACCCTACTATGTTCAATTGGTGCGAAGGAGTTGTTACCAACTTGAAAGGAAAAATCACTAGAGCAAAGAACAGATGACTAAGAAACTTTGGATATGGTGCCATAGTGGTATCATTTTCTCTGGAGAGGATCCTTATACATTGCCCACAGGTTTCCATGGACATGGCAGGTCCAAGAGATCCTCATATTTTAAAGTGGGTTTCATTGATGGCCTGCCACAAAGGTGGTGATGGTCCAGTGGTCAGATACACTCCTACAATTTTCAAATGGTTGAGTCGCCAACTCCTCATGATTGAGGATTACCCATATGCCGGTATGGATTATAGAGGTGATCCAAATATCCCTTTCCCGCTTTGTATTTTTCAATTAATTTGTTTTGTTTTTAACATACATCCAAGACTAAATATCTAAAAATATCACATAGATGTGGGACTAGTCAAACCAACAACAGTTCGATAGATTTCTAAATGTGATGAGCAACGAGTCCTTGTGGAGCATGATCCAGGTTCAATAGAGACCCTAGCTGAGATAGAGAGTAACTTAGAGAGGTTAACTATAGATATCCCAAACATTGGGATTGATGATCTTCCTCCTCGCTATCAAAGGCATATAACAGTTGTATCTGGGTGGATTGGTCGTTTGTTACAACGAGTGCTTCATGCCATCATTTCTATCACGAGCACCGTGCTTAGTCTCTAAACATAAAGCTAGATTTTGTTTTTGGTTTGTCGACCTGTTCAAATAATAAAGGCCACAGGCCTCATATGTCTTAGATGAGTTTTCTATAAAATCAAAACTTTTAACAAACATTATGATTAATGAAGACTACTTCAATTTTCTCAACTTATTTTGTACAATATGTGAATGCTTACTATTTTCTTTTTACAAATGTTGCAAATGTCGATTTAACACATAATTAGCTAATGCATCAATTAATGTGTTTAAATGTCTTGGAATATGTTGTTATTCAATGCAATTGAATTCTCTTTCCAAGAGACGGACCTGTAAAAACATTCTTAACGTTGAAGAGCTTCTAAATGGATAAATGTGACTTAAGTGTAATGCTATGAGTTGGGAATCAAATCTAACAATTAAACAACGAATACAAAGTGGAATGGCATCAGATAACAGTTCGATGACAGCACTATATTCTGCAATATTGTTCATTGTTCGAACAAGGAATATTCCACGCAGAGCCACTAACTCATTGGTGGATGAATAGATTTCCCAAGACGCGAAAGAAATATTTTGAGTACTACGACTAGCACCATCAGCGTAACCAATGTAAGTTTGAAGGAGCGTCAACATCTACAAATCAAGTGTAACACAAGATAAGCAGGGAAAATAAAGGGAGTTTGTAAAAAATAAGTAAAATTTCCACACATGTAAAATAGGATACACAAATATACAATGTACCCATGCAGTAAATCGAGCATAGTAATTTTTCAGGTAAAGCCCATTTCTAGGCTTAGTCAAAGGAATACCGTCAAATTCAACTAGCTCATAAGCACCTTTTGGAAGTGCACATTTTAAAATATAGGGACCATGCCACATAGGTTTGAACTTACCAAATCTTAACTTATCATGTTCTTGATCGTAAACCAAGACCAAGTCACCTTTTGAATACATGCAGGGATTTACATTTCGATCAAATTGCGCCTTAACTCGTTTCTTATGAGTCTTTCTAGCCAATGCAACATCATGCCGAGTCTCATCTAGACGTGCTAAGTATAAGAAAATGTTCCTCCTCTGTAGAAGTAGTAGGAAGCAGCTCGATTGCTAGCTTTAATGACGAGATTTCACATTCAATTGATAAGACTGCTTCCAAGTCGTAAAGTAATTGAAAGGGTGTAAACCTGGTTGCAGTTTTTGTTGAGGTGTGATATGCCCACAATGCTAAGAAAAGCATTAGATACTAGTTTCGTTTATGAATCCCTATAATTCGTTGAAGAATAGTGGTTAAAAAAAATCATGGCTTCTAACTGAATATTGTCCTGTGAGTAATATGGAGTCAAGCTCTCACTACGTAAGCCCAGCTTTGCAGTAAGTTTTGTCATCATAAATTTTTGAAAATTGTTTCCATGGTCTGTGACGATGGCCTATGGGACACCAAACCTAGAAATCACATGATTGAATATGAACAGAGCAACGATTTCACCATCATCCCAATATGCATGCATCACCTCAATCCATTGTGTAAATTAAAACATAACTAGGATAATATACACATGCCCCCCGGATGAGTGAGGGTTACATGTAATGAAATTGATGCCCCATTTCAAAAAGGGATTGGCGATGATAATTGGGTGAAGAGGAGCAGGAGGAGCACACATTTTGTGATGATAAATTTGATAATTCTGACATTTCTGGACTGTAGTAATGCAATCTTTAAACATGGAAGGCTAGAAATATCCAGCGAGCAAGCTTTTATGGGCAGTGGAAAACCTTGACATATGACCGCCACTTGCTCCAGAGTGACAATAATTTAAATATTTTTCGGCTTCGTCATCTCTCAAACATCATCTAAAAACCGAATCGACACAACGACAATAAAGTGTATTGCCAAGTATAGTATATTGCTAAGATTGGTACCAAAAGTGATGATGGTCAATTCGAGATAACTCAGGCCAAAAAGTTTGAGTTTGGAGATAAACACTAATATCTCCATACCAAGGGTATAAAGTGTTGATAAGAAAGAAAGATTAATCTGGAAGAGAATATTATGCCACAATTTATGTCTCAGAATAGGGAAATTCACAAATAATCTCAGCAAACACCAATGATTTCTTTGACTTAGATTACACAAATTCTAAGTCAAATTCCCGTAGGATAACAATCCATATGGAATATTTCCCCCCAAGCAATTTTTTGGTAAGAATATAAAACATCGGGTTGCAATCTCAAAACCATTGTTGTTTTGTGCAATAGAATATAGTAACAAAATATTTGGACAACTTGCACAACTTCCAAGGCCAATTTCTCCACATGTGCATATTTTATTTCAAAATTGGTAAGATTCCTACTTAAGTAGTAAATCACATGTTCATTGTTTAATTCATCCTCTTGGAATAATACCACACCAATGGAAATGTCAGATGCAACTAAATACAAAAAGTAATCCTAGTGATAATCAGGTGGATGCAACAAAGATGTGTGAGTCAACACGTGTTTAAGTGCATCGAAATCCTTTTGAGAAGTTTCATCCCAAATCAAAGAGATGCCCTTTTTCAAAATTCAAGCGAAACCTTTAGTTAGCTTTGCATAATTCAGAACGAATCAATGTAAAAAGTTTGCTTTCCCCTGCAAACTTTGGAGTTGGCATAAATTGGGAGGAGGAAAATTTTAAATAACCTCTACCTTAAGGGGGTCAAAATGAATGCCTTCTTTAGAGACGAAAAATCCCATTAAATGACAATATTTCACACAAGAAAAAACATTTTTAAGTGTATATTATAATGTCGAAATCAGAGAAAAATTGCTCGTATATGCATCATATGATCTTTGTGTTTCAATGAATGGGTTCGTAGATAATCTAAATATGGTTGTACAATATGCTTAATGTTGTGAAAGTGTAATACATAGGCCATTGAAAAGTGGCACCAACATTCTTTAGTCCAAATAGAAGCTTTCGATAGGCGAAAGTTCCCAATGGACAAATGAATGTTGTTTTATGCTAATCCATATGGAGTATGTTAATTTGATTGTATCCAGAAAATCTATCCATAAAAGAAAATATTTCATTATTGGCACAATCATCAATTATTTGGTCGATATAGGGAGTAGGATAGTTGTATTTAGGAAAATCTTTGTTAATATCTCTATAATCAAGCATACTCTTATTGTCTCTTGCTTCTTGTTCATAGGAACGATGTTGGAAACCCAATCATGCAATTGGTATTATTCAAGCAACAATCCATATTAGTAGTAGCCCGATATCAGGGGGAGAAAATTTGATTAATGAAGATTATCAAGAAAATTGAGTGCAGTATCAGCAACAACAATGAAGAGCAAGCCAAAATGCATCACTAGTGATTGGTATTTGTAGCAGGTGCAATACCATGAGCATTTTTAATTGGTATCAGTTTCCTTTAATTGGTACAAAAGATGCAATGGTAGAGAAAGTGCTTCAGCCAACAGTTTAAGGCATTCAAAACTGGAGAAATCCAAAGCAGAGGCAATATATGTTTAGGGAGAGCATATCACATATGTCTAGTTTATAGAGCAATAACAGACATCAACTCTTGCAGAGAAGTCTGCAGATCATATTTCACATCGGCAGCCATACCCTTAGTCATTGGCAGTCAGTGTTAGGTCCCTATATTACTAGTGTAGTCCCTTATTGTTGTTAGTGCAACCCCGTTATTGTTATTGTTGTACCCCTGTAACCCCAATATTGTTATTATTGTGCCCTTATATTATTATTGTTAGGTTGGCTAGGATTATATTGTGACCCCATGGACTCCTATATATAGAAGGAGGTTTTTTCATTTGTATCATCGAAGAATTGTTCATTTATGTAATGTAAAGGAGGTTTCCCCCTCGAAGTGGCTTATTTCTAAGGCGTTGATCTCTCTTTTCTTCTATTTTTGGAGCTGGTTTCATAAAATTTGGTATCAGATCTTGTTATATTTCCCGGCTTCCCTGCGATACCCCGTAATTCGAATTCCTTTCCTTCCGAAAACAATTTCAAGAAAAGTTCTTTGGTTTCATAACAGTCTGTGATTGCATGGGGAGAAAAGGTAGCTTGTAGGCCTTTTCCATTGATGTCAAAGGGGGAGAAAAGCTTATTGGAGAAATTTTGATGGCCCATGCAGATGAGAGAAAGCCATTGGTGGCTCATGCTAGGAGAAGTGCAGAAGCAACATGAGGATTTCCCATCAAAGTGGAGATGTGATGAGGTGTTGCCATCAATGCCTAAGGGGGATATTGTTGGAAAACTAGCATTTCATAGATGGCTAGTGGTTACAAGTATGTTTGCATTCATGTCAACAATCATGTTGGGAGATGTGTTGGGTAGTTGGCATTGTCCGATAGTTGGCAAGAGTGTTGGCATTGATGTCAACCATATAGCATGGATCTTTGTGGCAACAAATGTTAACTTTGATGACCAATATCTTAGGTGTGATTGTAACTGGGCTAGCAATAATGTGCTTGATGTGTCAAACTCATGGGGATTCTCATGACCAATATCTTCACAGTAGCAAACTTATTAAAGAAGCCATAAAAAGATGATTGTGATGGTCGAGAGTCCCATCATTTTGAGGAGATTCTGCCTAAAAAAAACAACTCATGTACTTTTGATAATGGCACAATTGGATAGTGCTTGAAGAGATATTTTCAATGGCATGTGGAAGTCTTCAAATGACCTCCTGGATCAGGAGTTATTTCCATTCAAAGTTGAGGTGCCCCAAAGTTAGATGGCAGAGTTAAATGTGGCCTTAGGTCAAAGTGGTGACCAAGTGTAGCAGTCAGACAAAGTTGGAAGAGCTTGTTAGTGGAGCCGTTAAAGAAGAGCCATGAAGATGTGGCAGACAAAAAAGCAATGAGAAACAGTTTGATTGGCTCGGGTGGAGTCCACCTGGCGAAATTACCCCGACGATGTGTAAAGGACGCACAAGACAATGTTGGTCAATAACTGTCATTGATATCAATATAACACACTATTGAAGGACATGATGATATGGATGATTACACATGATGACATGGATGATTATACTTGCTGACATGAATGATTGTTGGAGGCCACACTTGGAGCCCTAATGAAGATGCTCTAACCCTTATTCTAGTCACAATGACCTTATGAATGAAGAATCCTAAAAAACCCAAGGTTTGTACTACATTTCTTCAATAGTCATAAAGAAAAATATTGTGTAACCTTTTGAAGGCATCATATTGAAATGGCTCCTTCACCACCTTGTAGAGGACTCTTTCCCCTTTCCAATGAGCCCTCACTTACCCTCTAACTCCCCTTAGTCCAAGAGAAAATGATTTTTTAAGGTGATATATCATATTATTTCCCTAGCCGACCTAAGCCTACCTGTCTAAGTTGACTTGACCACCATCAAACGTGTCCCTTCATTTATAGTCGAAAATCACTATAAACACAAGTCTTAACACTTCATTTCTCATCATCATTTTCGGTGAAGATCATTCATAGGACAACACAACAAGTTCACAACTCGTGAACTAAAGGAAGTTGAGGAGGAAGAGCTCGAGGGATAAATATGTTTGAATATCTTGAGACCACAAACCTGAAGGTGTCATGCACAAAACTCAGTAAAGGAAGCTCAGACCTGTGTTTGCAGCCCTGAATTAAGGCTCGGATCAGGTGAACCAAGACTCGGACCTAGTCACAGAAAGCTTAGGTCAGCTTCAGATACCTTGTGATCTCAGACTTTGGAGGATCAAACATCTTGTAGATAGTTTCCTGTCCCTTTGGTTTTGGGTCTGTGGAGACATGAATCACCTACAACAGCTCAGACCCTTTGAACGGTGAACACTACTAGCTCGGATAGTGGCTTGGACTTATGCTTATGTACCTTAGACCGTTGTTAAATAACCTTAAGCCTTCGAACCTGTGAAATAAGGGCTCGGATATCTCAGAACTGTGTTATAAAATTTTGGACCTCACCCAAGAATTTCGGAACATTTATCTAAGCAACAGTGAACCTCAAGTATAAATTGGTGTATCCTTTTAGATCGGTTAGAACAATATTTGAAGTATTGACCAGTGGTACTTTGGAGGTCAGATAGAACACATCTGTTGAGGACTCTGTGTAATATATATGTGGAGATACAACTTTGGAATGATCACATAACTGTGGTTTGTCATCATCAATGTTTTCTGTGGACATCTAGTAAAGGCATGAAAAATCAACATGTAAGGCTTGAAGTGGTGGAGGCTTGAACAAGTTAATAACTTGAAGACCTTGGACAGTGGAGCATTTGGTGGTTTGGACAGTGGAGTATTGAACTATGAAGAATATTCAGTGGACAAATTGGAAGTCCAGAACAACACTTGTGGAGAAATTTAATTAAGTCACTTGTTCATTTTCTTTGTTAAAAAGTTAAAGGGTTGGAGCCTTAAGGAAGATAGGATAGGAGTGCTAGAGGTTGGAGCCTTAGAAAAGCCCGCGTTGGATCTTGGCAACAGGTTGGAGCTTGGTAGATTGAAGGGTTGGATCCCTCAACATCATTGTACTCAAACTTTTGTAAAAATAGGATTGTTGTCCTCACTTGTTCCTAATATTTTTTTTTTAATATTTTTTTTATTATAATTGTGAAGAATCTTAGCTAGTAAACATAACAATTGAAAATAAATATTGATTCACCCCCCTCTTAGTGTTTCCAACAATTAGTATCAGATCCAAATTTTTCATAATCAGCCTAACAACTGGAAGAAGGATTCTCAAGTCACAATGAAGAATCAATATTCAGGAAAAATCCCCCAATTTGATGGAACAAATTTTTGGCTTTTGGAAGCGTACGATGACATTCTATTTAATGTCTCTTGGACCTGAAGTATGGCAATCAGTTTTGAATGGATATAAGGTTCCACCTACTTCTCCAACAAATTAGGATGGAAAGAAATTTTATATAGCAAATGCCAAAGCAATTAATTCCATAACAAGTGGAATTTATGATTCAGAATTTACAAAAGTTATGAACTGTGATTCTGCCAAGGAAATGTGGGACAAGCTTATTGCTATATATGATGTATACTCCAAAGTCAAGAAGGAAAAAATCCAAACACATAGAAGACAATTTGAAAGTCTTAAGATGGATGACGCAAAAGATATTGCAGCCTTCTTCCTCCGAGTAGATGAAGTTGTCAACTCACTCAAGGGTCTAGGTGAAAACATTAAAGAAAGCACAGTTGTCCAAAAAATTTTGAGATCACTTCCGGAATGGTTTGATTCCAAAGTAAGTGCCATCGAATAAATAAAAGACTTGGATACTCTAAATATGGACTAACTTCATGGGGTTCTCATTGCGCATGA
This sequence comes from Pinus albicaulis, assembly GCA_034641835.2. NCBI lineage: Eukaryota > Viridiplantae > Streptophyta > Pinopsida > Pinales > Pinaceae > Pinus > Pinus albicaulis. The sequence continues at coordinate 178,928,045 of CM076583.1, forward strand.
AATGAGAAAAGAAATCCCAAAGTCTAAGGAAGTTTCATTCAAGGCTTCAAAATCATCAAAAAAATGGAAAAATTGTAACTATAGCAGTGATGATTCTGATACTGAAACAAAACTAGCACAATTCGTGAGGAAACCAAGGAAAGGGTCCAATCTCAAAGGTAAGTATCCTCTCATTTGTTTGTGTGGAAGAATAGGACAGTATGCTGCAAAATGTCCTCATAAACATGATAGTGATGATGAAGATGAATATAAAAGAGGATGTTCAAGAAGAAAGTGTCAAATAAGAAGAATTTATTCTCCAAACAAGATGGCTCCGATGAAGAAGAATTCTTGATTACAAAGAAAAAATCAACTAAAAATACCTTTCTACTCAAAAGGGATAATGATGATTCTGATGAAGATGATGAGCATGTTGGAAACAATGAAGCATTGTTCATAGCATTTACAAATGATAATGATTCCGAAAAAGAAGATGAAGGAAATGTGGATGAATTACTAATGAGTGTCATTGAATAAAATGAGAAATTAAGGTAGAATGTCATTTCTCTAAAAGTATAAAAGGAAGAAGCAAAAAAGGAGGAAGAATTTTGGAACAACAAACTAAAACAAAGAGAAGAAACATGTGAAAGGCAAGAAGCTGAAATTGTCTCTCTAAGGAAAGAGTTGAATCAAGTTAACAAGAGTTGGAAAAGCTCTCAAAATCTTGATAACATCCTTAATACTCAAATACCTCAACATGATAAGACTGGAATTGGCTTCAAAGGAGAATCATTAATTTCAAAGAAGAATGTCAATGAAAAAAATCCAAAGAAGCTATGTTGACATCTTTTGCAATCACCCAAAAGACGAGAAGCCATTCTGCCAAGAAAAAGGGTTCACCTACAACAACCCAAGGAGTGAAGGAAAGTTATCTCCAAGGAAAAATATTACATCAATTCAAGGTTATCCTAACAGGTATCAAACTATCTTTCTTGGTCATTGTTTCCAATGTAAAAAATTTGGTCATCAAGCTAAGCATTGTAAGGAATATAAGGATAATAGCTCGAGATATAGGACCAATTATCAAAGCAAGCCACGTAGCTTAAAAGAACAAGGTTGAATCAAGACCTACAATTCATTTGATCCTTTGGCTAAGTATGATCTAGTATGCTCAAAATGCAAATATTTTTACTATGATGCACAAAATTGTCCATTTATATCAAAAAGGGAAGAGTTGAAGAAGGAGGAACCCACTACAGATAAATGTGGCCTAGATTTATGTGTACATAATGATGAAAATCAATGGTTTATGGATAGTGGATGTTCAATACACATGACAAGTAACCAAAAGAAGTTTATCTCATTAAACAAAAAGGATGGAAATGTATCCTTTGGAAGTGGATCTGCTAAAATTACCATAAAAGGGACAATTGCTCTTTTTAATGGAAAGGGAAAAGCACAAAATGCATTGCTGGTGGAAGGGCTCAAACACAATATTCTAAGTGTTATCCAGATTTGTGACCAAGGACATTATCTTATCTTCAGTACTAAAAACTGTGAGATAATAAAATCCTCTTCGGGAGAACTTGTGGGAGAACAAATAAGAACACCTAATAATGTATATATTTTGAGTAAAATTCAAGAAGAAAAATGTTATATGAGTCGAAGAGATGAAAGTTGGTTATGGCACAAACAATTGGGACATCTAAACTTCGACAACTTGGTTAGTATCAGCAAAATAAGTGTAGCGAGGGACATTCCAAAAATTATAAAGCCATAACAGGTTGTGTGTGGCCCATGTCAACATGTAAAGCAAACTAAAACTTGCTTCAAGACTAAGAAGCTCTCAACATCAAAAACTTTGGAGATCATACTTGCAGATTTATATGGACCAACCAAAACTCCAGCTCTACAAGGAGAAAGGTACTTTGCTCTATTTGTAGATGGCTATACTAGAATGTTTTAAGAATTTCAAAGCTTTTGTAGAGAATGAAAAAGAATAAAAAATCAAGTGTCTTAGAGCAGATAGAGGAGGAGAATTAACTTTAAAAGAATTCAATGATTCTTGTAAAATACATGGAATCAAAAGAGAACTCTCTATAGCTAGAACTCCTAAACAAAATGGAGTTGTAGAAAAAAGAAACAGAACTGTACAAGAAATGGAAAGAACAATGTTACTAACAGCTAATTTGCAGAATAAGTTTTAGAGAGAAGCAGTCGGGACAATATTATATACCTTGAATAGAGCTAAACTAAGACCAGATAATGACAAGACTCCGTATGAATTATGTAAAGGATGACCTGCTTTAGTGAAATATTTTAGAATTTTTGGAAGCAAATGCTTTATGAAGATAAATGATGACTCATCAGGCAAGTTTGATTCTCGTGTTGATGAAGTAATATTTCTTGGTTATTCTACAAGGAGAAAAGCATACAAATGCTAGAATAATCGACCATGAAAGGTAGTATAAAGCATTGATGTAAATATTGACGAAGCACTTTGAGAAAAGGGAATTGAAGTCCATGAAGAATATTCTATTTTTGAAGAATTCGAAGAAGAGTCAACAAAGGAAGAAAAGGATCAAGAAAATCAAAAGGAACCATCTCAAACTTCATCAAAGGTAAAATTCCTCCAAAAACACCATCCGAAAGAAAAAATTATTGGCAATGTAGATGATGGAATACAAACTCGAAGAAGGATGATAAGTACACCAAGAAAAGTTGATGTTGCCTTACTATCCCTGGTAGAACCATAAAACTTTGCTCAAACTAGTAAGGACCCTCATTGGGTGGAAGCCATGGAAGAAAAAATGTTTCAAATCGAAAAGAATGAAACATGGGAACTTGTACCTTGTCCAAAATATAAAAATATAATTGGAACCAAGTGGGTGTTAAAAAAAAAACGAAATAAGATGGATAAATCATCATAAATAAGGCAAGGCTTGTTTGTAAAAGGTGCTCACAAATAGAAGGAATTGACTTTGAAGAAACCTTTGCCCCATTAGCCATTAGCTCATTTGGAAGCTATAAGAATGTTTTTGGCATTTGCTTGTTCAAAAGGGTTCAAAGTTTATCAAATGGACATGAAATCAACATTTCTAAATGGCGATCTAAAGGAAGAAGCTTACATGGAGCAACCAAAAGGGTTTGACCTAATAGAAGGAAAAGAATTTGTATGTAAGTTGAAAAGGCGTTATATGGATTGAAACAATCTCTTGGATCTTGGTACGCAAGATTGGATCATTATCTACAACAATAAGGCTTCAAAAAGGGGGTGACAAGAAGTAATATCTACATGAAGATGGGCATAGATAAATTGCTAGTCACTCTTATATATGTTGATGATTTTATTTTTGCCAACAAAAATGATAATATGAGTTCAGAATTTGCTAAAAATATGTATAAGGAGTTTGAAATGTATATGATTGGTGAGTTATCTTACTTCCTTGGACTACAAGTAACTAAAACTAAATCAAGTATGTTCATATCCCAAACAAAATATCTTAAAGACATGCTAAGAGATATGGGATGGAAGAATGTGATCCTATGAGCACACCGATGACTACAGATTGCAAATTAAGCAAATATGATGAATCCCCTTTGATGGATGCAACTGTTTATAGGTCAATAATTGGAGCTCTTCTATACTTAACTACTTGACGACCCGATATTATGCAAGCAGTAGGAATGGTGGCAAGATTTCAATCAGCTCCTAAGGAATCCCATTTGTTGGTTGTGAAAATAATTCTCAAATATTTGAATGGTACTCCTAGTTTTGGCCTATGGTATCCCAAAATTGTAGAAAATATCTAACATAACTCTGATACCATGTAGAAATTATATAGAAACTCTATATCAATGGATTCAATCCGATCATGCAATGTACTAAAGCAAGATACTGAATCCTTCTACTATATTTGCAGAATATAAAACACAATCGCTCAATCACATGCAAGTAAGAGAAAGAAGTAAATTATTAATCACACAACACAAGATGTTATTGGGGAAAGCACCTGCTCAAAACCCCCTCTATCATGTATTGTACATAGTCAAAGAATCATGAAACAATGCAATGCTTTCTCACACTGAGAAAATCTTGCACTATACCGATCGTCTCACCCTGATCCTACTCAAAATTGACTATAAATTCACTTAGCCAATTCTCAGCCTCTACCTAGCCCAGCCTTGGTCACGCAATACCTAGGCAATTAATCCCTATTAAATAGGATAATCAACCTTCCTTGACTGCACAATCCTTCACAAGCCTTCCTCTGACTTTATAATTACGTCGAGGAATTCACTAATAATACAAATGATAGTTAACTTCCCTTTAACCTCTGTCTCAACTGGGTCATCATTAGAATTGACATGCATGCAACCATTGATAGTGAATCATCAGTTACTTGGTAGATCACTACTTGTGAATTAAATCTAATTTAATTCACTTGACCTTACACTAGCTCATCACTCAGTTAGAACTTGTTAAACTGATTTTAACTCAAATAATTTGAGTTAATTGATTACACTCACACCACACTAGTGCTACAACTACAACTGGACCCTAAAAATAATAAAATCACTCTACATGCCTCACCTTTGACCCTCAACTCGAAATTCTTGAGCTAACTAAGTCTTTCTGACTTAGTTAACTGATACAAGTTGTTATGAGATGAAATTACAATTTACTTTCAATTTAATTAAGGGATAATTAAATCAAAAGCCTCACATGGTAGCCATTTATAGGTGCGATTTTCTGGATTTTGTTTATGGATGCCAATTTCATTGTTTCTTGTTGCAAAATTCAACACTCCCTCTCAACAAGAAAGGAATCAATTTATCATGATTCGGTACCTTTGGAATGTTCTTGCATGCAACACTTCTCTAGTGTTGTTTGCACATGCAACTCTCCTGAAACTGAATAGCCTCCGAACAACTGAATCAGTATAATGCATCTGTCATCAGAGTCTTATGACTGCTGCTAGCTACTGCACGTGTCTACTGGACTCTCTATGTTGCTGCTGACATCTGCATCCATGCACTGTGCACTGCTGCCAACTCTGATCTACACTCCAGTATTCGACATCTGTCACTCTTATTTTTGTCTAAGGCTGACATCTAACTGCATCAATCCAACCGATCCTTCCTGCTACTGTTGTACTGTGGGCTCCTCGTAGCCAGGTTCGATCCATGAGACACACCATCTCAATGGACCCTGCACAAATTTCTTCTTGGGATCATATCTGCACATCGCACCACCTCACACCTGGAGGTATAGTTGTGTGTACTCCCTCTACCCTTCTAGTTCGAAATTTCCCCCTCCTAGAGGTCCATACTTTAGTGGATTCTTCCACTCGGTCTCCTATTTGCTTCTCCAATTGTGGCTACTCCACAACCTTCTGAGACTGCTTCCGAGGCTGCATGTTGAGAGATAATTGTTACCTCTCAACCAACAAGTCATTAACGACTACTTTGCATGCATCCTCAACCTCGAGAGCATTCAAGTTCTTGAATCTTGAACCGATCTGCTTCACCTGTCCCGTGGCTATGTGTTTAAGGAACACCTTTCCTTTTCTAAACATCACCTCATAACCACAGTCTTCCAATACTGCTACAGAGATAAGATTCTTCCTTAGGCCTGGAACAGATAAAACATCTGCTAGTCTGAGAGGGGAGCTAGACTCCCTCTGAAAGGTAATTGTACCTATGTCGGTCGCATTATATCTCCCGTCATCTCCAAACTCTATGTTCTGCTGGAGGTCCTTCTCCTCCAAGTCACTGAAGAGATCTTTATTCCCCGTCATATGGAATGAGGCACCGCTGTCTAGATACCACATACATCCCATTACAGTGTTGGCCATGCATGCAATGAGAGTAAAATCAAGCTCGAACCGTGAATAAAATGCTTCACCCGCTACAACTGCAGGCTCCTTCTTGCTTGCCTTCTTCTGTGGACAATTCGAAGCATAGTGCCCATGCTCGTGATAGTGAAAACATCTGATCTTGGACAAGTATCTCTTGCCCTCTTCGCCTTCAGATTTCTTTCCCTTAGCCTTCTTTTGTTTTCCCACTAATGCATAATCTTATTCTTTGCTGGTGCTGGATGTCTCGTCTTTGGTGCTTCGCCTTATCTCTTTTATTACCAAATCTGACCATAGTCGCTCCCAATCGGGTAACTTCTCCCTCCCATTAACAGAGTCCTGGTAACTATGCCAGCTCTTGGGAAGGCCTAGAAGTTCTAGGATCACCAAGCCATCATCGGCTACGGTCACACCAACACTTCCAAGCTCATCTCGACATTGAGTGAACTTCGCCAAGTATGTTGGTACTATCTCGCCCTCCTCCTTTTTGATATTTTTGAGCTTTCCCTTCAATGCCAACTTCCTTTGGTCGTTGTTCTTCTGAAACATATCTGTCAAGGCCTTCCACATAGCATATGGAGTCGCCTTCCCATGGAGACTCGAGACAATTTGATCTCGAACTCCCTCTAACAAGATCCTTCTCGCCTTTGCTACCTTATTATGCCATGCATCAAGAAGTTGGGCATCTGCTGCTGCGAGCTTGGGAATATCAAAATCTATGAATTCCTTCAACCTGTTGTCCTCCAACACTGCCTCCATCCTATACTTCCATGCAATATAATTTGAATTTCCCTCGAGTGCATATTCGATTCTCAAGCCATTGAAAGACATCTTGATCTGTTGCTGGATCCTGAAGAATAAATCCGCAAAATTGAACCTGTTCAAGAAAAACTCAATTTCTTCTATTCTATTGTGATTCTTGGTGCTCTAATATCATGTAGAAAATCTCTAACACAACTCTGATACCATGTAGAAATTATATAGAAACTTTGTATCAATGGATTCAATCCGATCATGCAATGTACTAAAACATGATACTGAATCCTTCTACTATATTTGCAGAATATAAAACACGATCACTCAATCACATGCAAGTAAGAGAAAGAAGTAAATTATCAATCACACAACACAATATGTTTTTGGGAAAAGCACCTGCTCAAAACCCCTCTATCATATATCGTACATAGTCAAAGAATCATGAAACAATACAATGCTTTCTCACAACGAGAAAATCCTGCACTCTATCGATTGTCTCACCCTGGTCCTGCTCAAAACTGACTAGCAATTCTTAGGCAAAATTGACCAACACTTAGCCAATTCTCAGCCTCCTTTTAGCCAACCTTTCTCATGCAATCCCTAGGCAATTAATCCCTATTAAATAGAATAATAAACCTTCCTTGACTGCGCAATCCTTCACGAGCCTTCCTCTGAATTTATAATTGCGCTCAAGAAATTCGCTAATAATACAACTGATAGTTAACTTCCCTTTAACCTTTGTCTCAACTAGGTCGTTATCAAAATTGACATGCATGCAGTTATTAATAGCGAACCATCAGTTACTTGGTAGATCACTACTTGTGAATTAAATCTAAATTTAATTCACTTGACCTTCCACTATCTCATCACTCAGTTGGAACTAGTTAAACTCATTTTAACTCAATTAATTTGAGCTAATTGATTACACTCACACCACACTAGTACTACAACTACAACTGGACCCTGAAAATAATAGAATCGTTGTACATGCCTCACATTTGACCCTCAACTCGAAATTCTTGAGCTAACTAAGTCTTTCTGACTTAGTTAATTGATACAATTTGTTATGAGATGAAATTGCAATTTACTTTCAATTTAATCAAGGGATAATTAAATCAAAAACATCACATGGTAGCCATTTATGGGTGCCATTTTCTCGATTCTGTTTCTGGATGCCAAATTCATTATTTTTTGTTGTAAATTTCAACAAAAATCACAACTCTTACCGTGACAACTTACACCGATGCTAATTGGGTTGGAAGCATAGATGATCGAAAAAGTACTAGCAAAAATGCATTCTTCATGGGAGATTGTCTACTATCTTAGCTCAACAAAAAACAATCTTCTATATCTCTCTCCATAGCTGAAGCCAAATATATAGTTACTACAGATTGTTGTACACAAATATTATGGATGAAATAAGCATTGAAATATGTCAACACAGAGACAAATCAACCAATCATTATCTATTGTGGCAACACCAACGCCATCACTCTTTTGAAGAATCTGGTAATGCACTCAAAGACAAAAATATTCCAATAAAATACCACTTTCTCCAAGAACAAGTTGCAGAACAAAATATCAGATTGGAATACCAAAATATCAGATTGGAATACGTCAATACAAAGGAACAAATTATAGATATCTTCACAAAACCCCTACATTCGAATATCTTTGCCAAAAGATTGGGGTCATTGCTTTTGCATCACATTAAGACAACATCATGACAGGGGGGACAATGTGACAAGAGGAAACTTGATAGGGGGAGTACTTGGACACCCCATTTTCCATTGATTTCAAGGGGGAGGCGGGGGGTGGAATGTTGAAAGAAGAGATAATATTTCCATCAATGAAAAAGGGGGAGATTGTTGGTCAATAATTTTCATTGATGTCAATATAAAGCACTATTGAAGGACATTATGACATGGATGGTTACACATGATGACATGGATGATTATACTTGATGACATGGACAATTGTTGGAGGCCACACTTGGAGCCCTAATGAATATTCTCTAACCCTTATTCTAGTCCCAATGACCTTATGCATGAATAATCCTAAAAACCCCAAGGTTTGTACTACATTTCTTGAACAATCATAAAGAAAATTATTTTGTAGCATTTTGAAGACATCATATTGAAATGGCTCCTACACCAACTTGTAGAGGACCCTTTCCCCTTTCCAGTGAGCTCTCACTCACCCTACAACTCCCCTTAGTCTAAGAGAAAATGAATTTTTAAGATGTTATATCATATTATTTCCTTATCTGACCTAAGCCTACTTGTCTAAGTTGACTTGACCACCATGAGACGTGTCCCTTCATTTATAGTCGAAAATCATTATAAATACAAGTCTTAACACTTCATTTCTCATCATCATTTTTGGTGAATGTCATTTAGAGGACAACACAACAAGTTCACAACTCGTGAACTAAAGGAAGTCAAGGAGGAAGAGCTTGAGGGATAAATCTATTTGAATACCTTGAGACCGCATACATGAAGGTGTCATGCACATAACTCGGTAAAGGAAACTTAGGCCTGTGTTTGCAACCTTTAATTAAGGCTCAAATCAACTAAAACAAGACTTATACCTAGCCACATAACACTCAGGTCAGCTTCGGATACCTTGTGATCTCAGACTTTTGAGACTCGGACATCCTGTAGACAACTACCTGTCTCTTTGGTTTTGGGTCTATGGATACTTGAATCACCTACAACAGTTTGAACCCTTTGAACAATGAACACTGTTAACTCGGACAATGCCTTGGACTTATGCTTATGTACCTCATACCATTGTTAAATAATCTCAAGCCTTCAAACTAGTGAAATAAGGGCTCATATATCTCATAACTGTGTTATAAAACTTTAGACCTCACCCCAGAATTTTGAAACATTGATCTAGGAAATAATGAACTTGAATTATAAACTGGTGTATACTTTGAGCTCAACTAAAACAATATTTGAAGTATTGACTAGTGGTACTTTGGAGGTCGGATAGAAGACATCTGTGGAGGGCTCAGTGTAATATTTGTGGAGATACAACTATGGAATGATCACATAACTGTGGTGTCATCATCAATGTTTTATGTGGACTAATGGAGGTATGAATAGTCAACAAATAAGGCTTGAAGTGGTGGAGGCTTGAACAAGTTAAGAACTTGAATACCTTGGACAGTGGAGAATTTAGTGGTTTGGACAATGAAGTATTGAACTGTGAAGAATATTCATTGGACAAATTGGAAGTTGTTGAAGCCTAGAAAATCTTTGCTTCAAACATTGGTGAAAACCACCCGGTCGGGACCTTAGGACAGCTCCTTTTCCGTTTGGTATGGTGGCTCCGACTGGATTTAAAGGACCAGTTTCCTTATAACTAATGGGTTGGTGATGGGTTGATTTGGATGAGTGAAAGTGGGACTAAATTGACTGAAATAAAACTATCTAATTTAAACTAAATACTGATAAATAAATTCTAACACTAACCCGGGCAATTATATGTGAATGCAACTTAAAATTATTCCAATTCAACAATAACCATAAAAATGTATTATCATTTAAATCGAAATGTGCAGAAACAAATAAAGATAACTCTGTTTAAGAAATTAAACAGAGTTATATTAACATATTGCATTCATCATAATATATCATCTACATATACTTATAAAAGATAACATTTCAATTATACTCAGAAATGATATATATAAAGAAACGTTATGAAAACAAATATCTGTAAATGATAGCAAATTTTTAAAGCGAATATCATAAAACAAAAGAAATCAATAGTGAACAGATAGAAATACCTTATTCATCTTGAAGACTTTCAAATGAAATCTGATACTCTAATCCAGTAACTCTGATGCAAAATCAAATCCAAGGTACAGAAATGCAACACTTTAAAGATAATTCCGCATAAAATCACCAGATGTGATCCTTTTAAAAAATATATAAGTCAGTGGAGTACAGAAATGTAATCTCCAAGTCAAAAATATTAAAATCCATGACCCTTCTCTAAATGCATGAGAAGGGTTTAAATACTACTTAGCTAAATCTAAAAATAGTCTATTACAAAAAATTAAGGATTCGGTTTAATGACCGTCCTTTTCCTAGGCAAAAATATAGTAAAATTAAAACTAAATCTAAAAATAAAGACTATTAACTAACTATTTATGAACTTGATCTTTAAACTTGCAGGCATCTAGCATAGTTTTGAGAAGATGTGGTTGAACGACTTCAGAATTCAACTGTCCTGAAAAGACAGAGTCCGCAAGTGTAGGTGCAATCTTCTCAGTAGAATTGATGATACAATTAAGCGCACTGTGCTGACTGTGTGGCTTCACTAAGTATGTCCAGTAAGAGTCCCAGTTTAATCTTGTCAGCCCTTGGATTGATTTTGCTCTTTCTTCTGCCTTTTGCCTCCATTCTGTTTGCAGTTGATGTGCCTGTGGGAGATATCCCGAAACAGTTTCTGAAATCAAATTAGCTTTGTGCAAATTATCATTTACACACTCAGTAAGACTGTTTGCTGCTATAGCCGCCTCCTCTGCTGCCTTCTCTGCCCTTCTGATTTGTGCATCCCAGTTATTGAACAATATTTATTTATGATTTTCATTAATAATTGGTGCACCAGCTTTTCTTCCTTCTTCTGTTTTCTGCCATACCAAATAATCATTGATCTTTTCATTAATTAAATCATAATCATTTCGTAAATCTACGACATGATTTGTGATTTTATCACTCTCTTGGCAAAAAGAATTCCATTGCAAGATCTTTTGGCATAACACTTCCTCTTGTTGTAGTAGTTGATTGTTTAAAGAGATAGGTTCTGAAATGAATTCTGGAAGCTTAGGATCATCTTTGTGCTGATCTTGGATAATCTGTATTTGTTTTTCTTTATCAGCCAAGCTTTTTTGATGTCCTATTTGCATTTCTTGAAGTTGTTGTTGTAACTCTTCAAGTTTCAATTGTGCTTCATTATTGGCCTGTACCTGTTGTAATTGCTGTTGTAGAACTTTTATTTGTTCTTCTTTTTCATTTAATAAGAGTTGTATCTCGAATGCTTTATCAATAGTTGCAGAAGCATAAGCCCCTGTCATTTGAGATAACTTAGCAAGATTCTCAGTAGGCTCTGTGGAAGGATCCTTCCACAAGACATCTAGTTGTTCTGCTTCAGTAGCAATTGCACCTTCTAAATTTCTCTTTTTTCTCTGCTTCTTCACTACTGCTTTGTATTTTGGGCTGTAGAATACATCTAGAGGAGGAATGTCCTCTACATTAAGTACAATTTCAGAGGAGGGTGTGATAGGTATGTGCTCAGTTACTGTGGCTGTGCTACTTATTCCTGTGCTTAAAACTTTGGTTGTTTGTACAGGGGTCTGTACATTCTGTCCTTCTACATTAATCAATTGGTTAAAACTTTCCCATTCTTTGTCTAACTCAATGGTGACTGGCTTTTGCTGTACATTGGTTGGAGGAGGATTTGTCTGTTGAGAAGTCAAAATTTGCTGTTGAGGAAGTTCTTTCGATTGCGCAGAATCTTTCACTGATTCTTCAATTTTATCTTCCTTTTCATTAGACTTATTGGAATGTTCAGAATTCTCTCTGTCAGATTTTGACTTAGATTTATCTGTACTCGAACTGTCGTTAAGACTAACACTAGGAGTTTGTTCCCTTGCGGGTTCCAAGCGTAGATTTTCCAAAGGAATAGCAGTTAGTCTTCTCTCTCTGTAAAGTTTGAATTCCCGGAATTCCTCTGGAGATAACTGCATTTGAGCTGAACTCAAAACTTCTTTAAATGAACTCCTTGTTTGGAACATATCATCAAAAAGATCCTGTTCCCCGGAAAATTCCCTCACTCTGATTGCATTGGTAAAATTCTTAACAATATTATTTGGGTCAAATAACCTTCTCGAAAATTTGAACAGCTGTAAGCATGTAATGTTGCTTACTTCTTTGAATGCGTGACCAACATCAAACAGTGAAAATGTTCCACAGTTTACGGGAAATTGTGGCCAAATGCCTTTCTTCTTTTCTTTTAATTCCTTTGTTAAACCTCCTTGGCCATAGGTCTGATAAGAAATCTCTCGAGCTACAAGTATATCTGGAACATATAGGGGTAAAACATGGGGGGAAGCAAAACTTCCGAAAACCCTAACATAACTGAAAAATTCTTCTCCAAACCATCTCGCGACGGGGAGAATGTCAACCTCTGTTTCTGGGGATAACCTTGGGGCATCCTTATTATGCAATGTTTTGTACAATGGCAGCATTACACCATGGCAAATTTGGTAAAAATGGGGGACAAATTTAGACTCTCATAGTTCCTTATGGTACACATGAATAGGCAAAGGATCGTGGATAGTCCATTGCCAACCCATCACAGGGAATTTAGAGAAAAAACAGATAGCCTCCATGACATAAGCAGATAAATAAAAATGCAGATAAATCTGCTGAGAAACATTTCGTTTGGACTGGTAGTGAAAAATAGTAGTGGTCAAATTATCAAATAAGATTTTGGCCCAGTCTACAATTGTAGAATTAACGACAGCATTCAATAAAGGGAGCCATTCAGGCAAGATCATATTTATGTCAGGCTTTCCAAAAAGCCTGCATAACATGGCAGCAGCAAAACAATAAGGAGAGGTAAGTGAACCAGTACTGTACATACCGTGTTTGTTTTTCTTCAACGGTTCATCTCTTTTGGTCCACTCTTGTGTGCATTCTGACAAATTTGCATGTTCTCTGGAAAAATCTTCCATGAATTGCTTATTATAAGTTGCCTGAGGTTCCGGCAACTGATACATCAGCCTCAAATCTTCCGTAGTGAACGACCCGATTAGCTCTTGAGTTGGAGTTCTAAATTTCCTGTCTGAAATATCGGTGTTGTCTAGCACCCATTTCACCATGTCTGTATACGGAAGAATCCTCGGCCTTGCCGCTATTCTATGCAGAAATGAGCAAGCCAGTTCTTTAAGGGTTGCCTCAGACGTATTACTGGAACCTGCTGTAGCCGCAACTTTCATCACCACAGGATTTTCTTCTTCCAGCAAATTATACATCCCTTCCCATGTGGTTATACCGGCATCCTTATTGCAAGCGGTGTCTGCATACAGTGAAGCCATTTCTCTGTTTTCAGAATTCGAGCTCTTCTCTTTCTTATCCATAATGTTCTGTGAACGCTTTGTATAGACGTTTGCTCCTTCGTGCCTGCATTTTACGAGTTAAATGAGAGTAATGGCATAAGAAAGGTGATGAGATAGTTTTAAATGCAAAGGCGGATGAAATATATTATTATAACGTGAAACGACTTTCAATCAAAACAAAATCTCATTTACCATTAATTGACAATCCATTCATTCATTCCAATCATTAAAGCGCATAACAGATATTGATATATGGGAATATTTTCTTTGAACAACGCACTTTTATGAATCTGCGACATTGCGATCTGTGATTTGCTGCGCAATATCGCAATATCGCAATATCGCAATGTCGCAATATCACAAAATGAAACCATCGCAATTTTGTAAATAGCGCAAATCGCAAATAGCACAAAAGCGCAAATTTGTAAATAGCGCAAAAGGTATTCTTTTAACATTTCTCTTTTCTGCGCTATGCGATCTGCGACCAATATGTTATTGTATAGGTTTTTTGGGATTGCGTTATCGCAAAATCGCATTTTCAATTTTACAAAAGATATATACCATTTTGCGATAGATGCGCTATTTCACTTAAAGAACAATTTTATTGTAATCTATCATAAACTTAAGTGTTTCTTAAGGTTTTTTCTAAGGGATTTCCCTAAGTTATGATAGAAATTTTTATTTGAAAAGGAAAACAAATCCTAATTGATTTTTTTGGATTTTTTAACTAAGGGTCCCCATTTATTTAGTATTATTACTAATATTAAATAAAAAGGGGGGTTGTTGCTGGTCACAACAATTGGCGATTCACTGAAAGAAACAGTTATCTATGAAAAAATAAAATGAACACTATATTTCTAGTAAATAAAGATTTTTAAAGATAATGAAAACTATCTTGAGATATTTTAAATAAAATCTAACTATGAAAAAGAAATAAAAATCATTCACAATTTCTTTCTAATTCCTTAAGAATAAAAACATTTTTGGGTTATCTCAAGCTTTAATTGGTGTTAATAATGAAGTAAGTGGATTTCTCCAAGTCTTGGTTTTATAATACACTCCATTGCCATAGGTATTGTCTCTGTTGCCTGCAAACGTTCATAGTCTCGACAGGGTTACCTTTAAACCATTAACCATTCATTGTCCCATCCAACTAAAATTATGACTTTTTAAAGATAAATTCATAAGACCTATTATCTCATGTTTTTGTCTTTTACTTATTTTTATTTTTTAAGAGCCATTATTAGGTTTTGTGCTTGGGTTAATAACAGTATCATTTCATGGATTATAATTAAACTGAACAAGCTGGCTCGTGATGAGACCCCTTGTCTTATATTTATAAGCCATTACCCTGTTTTGGTATGCAGTATTGGTAATGTCAGTTTCATTACTTCTTATGAACATGGTAATTCGGCTCATAATGAAACCTCTTATCTCTTAAATTTTCATATAATTTCTTAGAATTACATTCTAAAAAAATCACAACTTAAATGGATGGGGTGAAATAGTTTTATCCTTAATAATCAATGGATGACAATTTTTAGAGTTTCTTGAGTACCAAGACTTTGAAAAAATCTTTACTTTTATAGATAATCTTTCTCTGCTCAATGAACTTATAATGATTTACATTCTCCTCAAGTTTTCAAAAGATCATGCAGATGATTGGAATAATCTTTCAAAGTTTAACATCTTATTTTAAACTATCCAAAAACTGTGATCATCTCTTTAAAAATTCTCATTTACACAAAATAAATATTTATAATATTTTTCCTAAGAAATTTTCCTAAATAGTATGATGAATTAGACTTATTAACAACCTTTATTTGCAAAAACAATCAAAAAACTTTGCAGAAAGGAATATGTACAGTTTAAGAAGGGGTTACCTCCTTATGAAAAGAATTTCTTCAAGATAAGCCCATTTACAGGAAGAGATTCTCTCTTACATGTTAGATCTTGGAGTATGAATGTATTTAAGCCTATCTTTTCAACGATCTGAAATGGTCCAAGCCACATTTTCTAAAATTTGGTATGCTTACCTTTTTCTTCATGTGCTTTATCCCATTTCAGAACAAGATCACCAATTGACAAAATTTTTGGGCCAGTAGAACTTGCATCAAAAGAAGATTTTACAAGCTGTTGATGTTTTTCATGAATAATTTTTGCTTTATTTCTATCTTCTTCTAGTTTAAGGATTTGATTATATCTCAATTGAATGGATGAAGAAGGATTTTCTTCAATAAATTGCACTAGGGCTAATGATGGAAGAGCTAAATTTGATGGTATCATAGCTTCTTTTCCATAAACTAAATTGAAAGGTGAAGTTCCTATTGAAGCTTTTTCAGTGATACGATCAGCCCATAATGCAAAGATTAAAGACTTGTGCCAATTCTTTTGATTTTGATCAATGGTCCTTTTAATGATTTTGATAAGGTTTTTGTTAGTGGATTAAGCCAAATCATTACCTTGTGGATAATAATTTGCTGAATATTTTAATTTAAAACCTCTTTTGACTGCAAATTCTATTAAACTATTTCCAGAGAAGTAAGATGCATTATCAAACAAGAGCGTTAGGTACACCAAACCTGTTTATGATGAATTGATCTATGAAATCAATAATTGCATCAGAATTGGCTACCTTCAACGGGATTGCCTCTACCCATTTTGTAAAGTAATCAGTTGCAGTAAGGATGTACTTGTGCTGTTTGGAAGAATGAGGTACTATCTCACCAATAATGTCAAGCCCCCATTGTTCGAATGGTTGCTCAATAGTTACTGGTTGCAAAGGAAAGGCTGGTTTCCTTTGTCTTCCACTTGCAGTTTGACAAATTTGGCACTTCCTTACGTAATCATGCGTATCTTTAAAAAGGGTAGGCCAGTAATAACCAGCACGAATTATTTTGTGAGTTGTGGTATCACCTCCAAAATGACCTCCTGCTGGTCCATCATGCAATTCCTGCAAAACCTTTTCAGCTTCAGTTTTTTCAAGACATCTTAATAAGATTGAATCATAATTTTTCCTGAATAACACATTATCAATGATCTCATATTTAATAGCCTTTAACCTTAAAGCGCGTTTGCTCTTATAACTGAGATTAGAAGGAGCATACCCATTTTTCAAGTAATAGATAATATCAGCATACTGAGATTCAGAATCTGTAACACTTATCTGACTTACTTGAATATCTTGATTTGAATCTTGATTTTCTGGTATGTTATGAGCTCACTGACATGGCTTCTTACAATCTCCCCAACAATCTTCATAATTTGGTTTAATATCAATATCATATTCTTGCAAGGCTGTTACCCAGTTAGCTCTCTTTTCTCCTACTTCTTTTTGAATTAATAATTGTCTCACTGCAGAGAACGGGACAATGATCTTTGTATGTGTTTTCAAGAGAAAATGTCTAAAATGTTTGATTGATTTAAACACGGCAAAGGCTTGTTTTTCAACATCGGAATAATTAAGCTAAGCTCCTTGCAGATTTGAGCTAAAGAAAGAAATTGGTGCCTCAATTTTCTGATCATTGAGCTGTGTTAAAACAGCTACATAGGATGTCTTGGTGGCTAAAGTATACAAAATAAAATCTTTAGAAAAATCCGGGGTATTCAATGCTGGTGCATTAATGATCGCTTGTTTGATTGCCTCAAAGGCTTCTTTCTCTTTATGCCCCCATTTGAATACTGAATTCTTCTTGATCATATTTTGCATAGGTAAAACAATTAAAGAAAAATCACGAATGAATCTTTTAACAAAATTGATCTGCCCAAGAAATGATTGCATGGATTTTTTGTTGAGGTAAAGAAATATCAGAAATTTCTTTGACTCTATCTGGATCAATATATATACCATCTTTTGACACAACAAATCTTAAGAGTTTTCCTTCATCCAAAGCAAAGAAAGATTTCTTTGGATTTAAGGAAATACCAAACCTTCTACATCTTTCAAATATTTGCTTTAAATCATGTAGATGATTGGCTCTCTTTTTTGAAAATACTGTTATGTCATCAAGATAAACAACAACTGATTTATTGATCAGACCTTTAAATACTATGTCCATGGCTCTTTGGAAAGTTGCTCCTGCATTTATTAGACCAAAAGGCATTTTCTGATAAGCATAAGTTCCCCATTTTGTTCTAAAAGTTGTTTTCAATCTGTCATCTGGATGAACTAAAACTTGATTATAGCCTGAAAATCCATCAAAGAGAAGGACAGAAGTTGAGAACATTTGCAAGTCTCCCCATTTCATGGTTGCAGGTGAAATTGTCTTTTAAACATGCCTTGTTTAAATTTCTGAAATCAATACAGATTCTTATATCACCATTTTTCTTCCTTACATGTACCATATTGGAAACCCAATTGGAGTGCCTTACACGGAAAATGATTTTGGCTTTTAAGAGTTTATTAAGTTCTGATTTAATTTGTCCTTAGAGATTTGGATGAACTTTCCTTAACTTTTGTTGAACAGGTTTAATATCAGGAAGCATTGGAATTGTGTGTTGAATAACCGAAGTATCATACGTTTTTAAATCATCATAATTCCAAGCAAAAATGTTTTTATATTTGTTCAAGAGTTTAATGAAAGCATTCCTTTCCTCTGGTGTTAAATTGAGTCCTAAATTAACGTTTTGAGGTTTAGAATCAGAACCAAGATTTACTAATTCAAACTTCAAAGTGGAACTTTGAAGTTTAGTATTAGTGAATTTCTTGAATCTGTCTTTAATATCATATAAGTCCTCTAATTTAACAACAGATTTTGGAATGGGATTTTCATTACCTTTTGAAGCAATTTGTAAATCATGATCATTTTCATCAATAATTTGCTCATCATATGATTTCTCTGAAGTCATGAAATTTAAAATAGCTTGATCATGATAGACAACTCTTCAATTTGTGACATTATCTGGGACAGATGGGCGAAAAATCAATTCTACAGAAAACCTATCAGGACTGCAATCTTCAGCAGGAAGAAGTTTAGATGCAACATTAGCTAACAAGTCAGCTGATGTATTTTGATTCCTAGGAATAGGAGAAATATTGAACGCTAAAAAATGAGTGGTAAGATCTTGTACTGGGGTTTGATAGTGTTTAAGATGTCCTGAAAGGCAATGAATAGTATTCCTAACTTGTTTTATGACAATTTCGGAATCACCAAAGACTTTCAAGTATTTAACATCTAACCCTATAGCTTTATAAAGTCCTTGAATCAAGGCTTCATATTCTACGGTATTGTTCATACACTCAAATTCTAACCTACATGACAGCATGGTTTTCTCTCCATATGGATCAATTAAGATGCATCCTGCTCCAGCTCCATCACTAGACTTTGATCCATCAAAATATAACGACCAAAATAAAGATTTATCTATTGGCTTATCTACAATTACATCAAAAATATTTACAATTCTAGAAGAATCAGATTGTGAAAAATTTTCTATTTGAGAAACAAAAGTATTTACAAAAAAAGGTGATTGAGGTGCTTTGAAGTTTCCAAGAAATGACTCAGCAGAATAACCTCCAAGAATATTGTTGTTGAATGCCACAGGCTCATTAGGTTGTTCAAATTTAGTGACAGTGTGCGTCATATGTTTTTCTCGTTCAACTTTGATTTGATTTGGTTTCCCTTTATAGGGAAGCCACATATGTGAATAATCAGTTGCGATATAACCATTAAGTTTCGCAGACCAGTCCCTGCTTAAGATTAATCCATAGAATTCAGGAATATCTGCAATCAAAATATCAATTCTTTGGACAATCCTAGGATCGGAAGCTAATCTGATAGTAACTGAATTGATTTCTCCTACAACTTGAACTTTAGAGCGGTCCAATTGAACAATATGAACTGTCGATTTCTGTGGTTCGATATTCAATTTGGCACAAACAGAAGTAGGCATTATATTAGAGGAAGCTCCAGAATCAATTAAACAATTATGTAGATTCTTATTGTACATTTCATAAGTCAAAAGAAAAGGAGGAGTCTGAGAATTTGAATTTTCTCCAATGAGCACGGTATCAGTAGCATCTACCTTATCTGGTGGCTTACCAGCTCCTCTAGCTGCTTTTGCAACTACACCACTTGGTAAAGGAGCAATTGGTGTAGCGTTTAATTCTTTCAATAGCAACTTCTGCTGGTGTTTTAGTTTGCTGAGTTCATGTAAGGAAATGTTGGCTTTAATCTTTTTCATGTCTTCAACAATGTTATACTCCATAGGATTTGACACCACTAAAGTCTTTGTTGTCGATGAAGGAGGATTAGAAAAAGATGGCTGATTTTGAGTAGGTAATGGAGAAGCTTTCTTTGCAGGGGATTTGTCTTTGGTACTTGGAGTTGTAATTTTCTTTTTAGGAGTTGTTTGTACAGGCTCCGATGTAGATTTACTCCTAGTACTTACAGGCATAGCTTCTTGTTCAACCTCACTATCAGAATTGGGGAGAATAAAATCCCACATTCCATGCAATTCAAATATTTCTTCATTCTCATCTTCCTCATCTGATACTAAAGATGTATCTTCTTCTTCTTCCTCTTCCTCTGATTCTGCATTAGAGATTGCATTAGGAGGTTTAGATTCAACTTGGTTTCTTTTAAAATTTCAGAATGGTTTTTTGGTAGAAGTTTCAACTACTTGTTTTTCTATTTCAACCATTTCATTTGACATGGTTTTAAGAACTTTCTGCAAACCTTCCATGTCGTATGGGTCTTTGGCCTTTTTCTTTGAATCATCTTTGAAGCTGACTTTCTTTGATTTCCTTTCCTCAATAGCATTTTTCTTTTCTACAGAAATAATTCGTTTCTCTACTGCAATAGCCTCTTTCATATTCTCGGCTAATGTAGGTTTTGCAGCTCTATCTACAAAAATTGCTATGTTTGAGGGTAAGGCAGTTATGTACCATTCACTTCTGACCTGTTCACTAGGCCTTGAATCTGTGTGGATTTTGTTCAAGAGTTTGTTGAATCTAGCGTTGAAATCTTTAATGGGTTCCTTGGGTTCTGCTTTCAAATTTGAGAGATCGTTGATTAAAGTAGCTATTGATCTGTCATCTCCAAATTTGGTTAAAAAATGATCTGCAAAAATGGCCCAACTTGTTATGGATCCTGAAGGTAACGAAAAGTACCAAGATCCTGCTACTCTTTGAAGAGTACAAGGGAATAATCTGACTACAACATCTTCATGTACGACTCCATTCAAATTTACAGCCAGCATAAAGTTATTGATGTGTTCTTCAGCTTGAATGTTAAGATCTAGGCTAAACTTTGGAAGCCATTTTCCAGGATTGTCAGGTAAATCATGTAAAGGTGCAGGCATGTTGACAGCCCCTGGAGTAGCCCATGGTCTAGCCATTATTGGAACAACTATTGGAGGAGTAGTAGAGGTTGGTGGTGTCTGAATAGAAGTTGTTGGAATAGATGAAGTTGAGATTGATGATGATTGAGCAGACGATGATTGAGCAGATGATGTGGAAACAACTGTACTTTGTTGAGTTGGGGTTTCGAAAACAGGTAATTGAATATGAGATGAAGAACTTATATCACTTACTGATTCCGATTGAGTTTTTCTTGTCTTGACTCTACTAGGTAAAGGGAATTCTTTTGAAGAAATACCAAGTTTTTCACTTTGAAGCCTAGTAAGAGGTTTTGAAGAAACAAATTTTGAAGTTACACTACCTTCAGATATTTCAGACTCATCTAGAGATAATGAGAATCCTTTCAATTTATGAATTAAATCTTGAACTTCAGGAGACTCAGGATTTTGATTGTCTGATTGTTTTGAGATTTTGGTAGTGGGTGTATGAATATTCTCCTCAATTCCTTCTATAGGATTTTGTATTTCAGAAGAAATTGAAGAAGTTGATGAGGGTGTTTTGCTCTCAGAATGGCTTGTGGGTAAAGATTTACTTGCCATTCATAGCTCATGCCCTCCTTCTAGCGCCAAAAATTTTGAAGCCTAGAAAATCTTTGCTTCAAACATTGGGGAAAACCACCTGGTCGGGACCTGAGGACAGCTCCTTTTCCGTTTGGTATGGTGGCTCCGACTAGATTTAAGGGACCAATTTCCTTATAACTAATGGGTTGGTGATGGGTTGATTTGGATGAGTGAAAGTGGGACTAAATTGACTGAAATAAAACTATCTAATTTAAACTAAATACTGATCAAGAAATTCTAACACTAACCCGGGCAATTATATGTGAATGCAACTTAAAATTATTCCAATTCAACAATAACCATAAAAATGTATTATCATTTAAATCGAAATGTGCAGAAATAAATAAAGATAACTCTGTTTAAGAAATTAAACAGAGTTATATTAACATATTGCATTCATCATAATATATCATCTACCTATACTTATAAAAGATAACATTTCAATTATACTCAAAAATGATATATATAAAGAAACGTTATGAAAACAAATATCTGTAAATGATAGCAAATTTTTAAAGCGAATATCATAAGACAAAAGAAATCAACAGTGAACAGATAGAAATACCTCATTCATCTTGAAGACTTTCAAATGAAATCTGATACTCTAATCCAGTAATTCTGATGCAAAATCAAATTCCAAGGTACAGAAATGCAACACTTCAAAGATAATTCCGCATAAAATCACCAAATGTGATCCTTTTAAAAAATATATAAGTCAGTGGAGTACAGAAATGTAATCTCCAAGTCAAAATATTAAGATCCAGGACCCTTCTCTAAATGCATGAGAAGGGTTTAAATACTACTTAGCTAAATCTAAAAATAGTCTATTACAAAAATTAAGGATTCGGTTTAATGACCGTCCTTTTCCTAGGCAAAAATACAGTAAAATTAAAACTAAATCTAAAAATAAAGACTATTAACTAACTATTTATGAACTTGATCTTTAAACTTGCAGACATCTAGCATAGTTTTGAGAAGATGTGGTTGACCGACTTCAGAATTCAACTGTCCTGAAAAGACAGAGTCGGCAAGTTTAGGCGCAATCTTCTCAGTAGAATTGATGATACAATTAAGTGCACTGTGCTGACTGTGTGGCTTCACTTAGTATGTCTAGTAAGAGTCCCAGTTTAATCTTTTCAGCCCTTGGATTGATTTTGCTCTTTCTTCTGCCTTTTGCCTCCATTCTGTTTGCAGTTGATGTGCCTGTGGGAGATATCCCGGAACAGTTTATGAAATCAAATTAGCTTTGTGAAAATTATCATTTATAAAATCAGTAAGAGTGTTTGCTGTTGTAGCCGCCTCCTTTGCTGCCTTCTCTGCCCTTCTGATTTGTGCATCCAAGTTATTGAACAATATTTCTTTATGATTTTCATTAATAATTGGTGCACCAGCTTTTCTTCCTTCTTCTGTTTTCTACCATACCAAATAATCATTGATCTTTTCATTAATTAAATCATAATCATTTCCTAAATCTATGACATGATTTGTGATTTTGTCACTCTCTTGGAAAAAATAATTCCATTGTAAGATTTTTTGGCATAACACTTCTTCTTGTTGCAGTAGTTGATTGTTTAAAGAGATAGTTTCTGAAATAAACTCAGGAAGCTTAGGATCATCTTTGTGCTGATCTTGGATAATCTGTATTTGTTTTTCTTTATCAGCCAGGCTTTTTTGATGTCCTATTTGCATTTCTTGAAGTTGTTGTTGTAACTCTTCAAGTTTCAATTGTGCTTCATTATTGGCCTGTACCTGTTGCAATTGCTGTTGTAGAACTTTTATCTGTTCTTCTTTTTCATTCAACAAGAGTTGTATCTCAAATGATTTGTCAATTGTTGCAGAAGCGTAAGCACCTGTCATTTGAGATAACTTAGCAAGATTCTCAGTAGGCTCTGTGGAAGGATCCTTCCACAAGACATCTAGTTGTTCTGCTTCAGTAGCAATTGCACCTTCTAACTTTCTCTTTTTTCTTTGTTTTTTCACTACTGCTTTGTATTTTGGGCTATAGAATACATCTAGAGGAGGAATATCCTCTACATTAAGTACAATTTCAGAGGAGGGTGTGATGGGTATGTGCTCAGTTACTGTGGCTGTGCTACTTATTCCTGTGCTCAAAACTTTGGTTGTTTGTACAGGGGTCTGTACATTCTGTCCTTCTACATTAATCAATTGGTTAAAACTTTCCCATTCTTTGTCTAATTCAATGGTGACTGACTGTTGCTGTACATTGGTAGGAGGAGGATTTGTCTGTTGAGAAGTCAAAATTTGTTGTTGAGGAAGTTCTTTCGATTGCGCAGAATCTTTCACTGATTCTTCAATTTTATCTTCCTTTTCATTAGACTTATTGGAATGTTCAGAATTCTCTCTGTCAAATTTTGACTTAGATTTATCTGTACTCGAACTGTCATTAAGACTAACACTAGGAGTTTGTTCCCTTGCGGGTTCCAAGTGTAGATTTTCCAAAGGAATAGCGGTTAGTCTTCTCTCTCTGTAAAGTTTGAATTCCTGGAATTCCTCTGGAGATAACTGCATTTGAGCTGAACTCAAAACTTCTTTAAATGAACTCCTTGTTTGGAACATATCATCAAAAAGATCCTGTTCCCCGGAAAATTCCCTCACTCTGATTGCATTGGTAAAATTCTTAACAATATTATTTGGGTCAAATAAGCTTCTCGAAAATTTGAACTGCTGTAAGCATGTAATGTTGCTTACTTCTTTGAATGCGTGACCAACATCAAACAGTGAAAATGTTCCACAGTTTACGGGAAATTGTGGCCAGATGTCTTTCTTCTTCTCTTTTATTTCCTTTGTTAAACCTCCTTGGCCACAAGTCTGATAAGCAATCTCCCGAGCTACAAGTCTATCTAGAACATATAGGGGTAAAACATGGGGGGAAGCAGAACTTCCGAAAACCCTAACATAAGTGAACAATTCTTCTCCAAACCATCTCGCGATGGGGAGAATGCCGACCTCTGTTTCTGGGGATAACCTTGGGGAATCCTTATTATGCAATGTTCTATACAATGGCAGCATTACACCATGGCAAATTTGGTAAAAATGGGGGACAAATTTAGACTCCCATAGTTCCTTATGGTACACACGAATAGGCAAAGGATCGTGGATAGTCCATTGCCAACCCATCACAGGGAATTTAGAGACAAAACAGATAGCGTCCATGACATAAGCAGATAAATAAAAAGGTGGATAAATCTGCTGAGAAACATTTCGTTTGGACCGGTAGTGAAAAATAGCAGTGGTCAAATTATCAAATAAGATTTTGGCCCAGTCTACAATTGTAGAATTAACGGCAGCATTCAACAAAGGGAGCCATTCAGGCAAGATCATATTTATGTCGGGCTTTCCAAAAAGCCTGCATAACATGGCAGCAGCAAAACAATAAGGAGAGGTAAGTGAACCAGTACTGTACATACCGTGTTTTTTTTTCTTCAACAGTTCATCTCTTTTGGTCCACTCTTGTGTGCATTCCAACAAATTTGCATGTTCTTTGGCAAAATCTTCCATGAATTGCTTATTATAAGTCGCCTGAGGTTCCGGCAACTGATACATCAGCCTCAAATCTTCCGTAGTGAACGACCCGATTAGCTCTTGAGTTGGAGTTCTAATTGTTCGTCCGAAATATCGGCATATTCAGCACCCATTTCACCATGTCCGTATACGGAAGAATCCTTCGGCCTTGCCACTATTCTATGCAGAAATGAGCAAGCCGCCTTAAGGGTTGTTCGTACGTATTACCGGAACCTCGTTGTAGCCGCAACTTTCATCACCAATAGGATTTTCTTCCAAAGAATTATACATTCTTCCCATGTGGTTATACCGGCATCCTTATCGCAAGCGTGTCTCCGCATACGCGGGAAGCCATTTCTTCCGTTTTCAGAATTCGCGCTCTTCTCTTTCTTACCCATAATGTTCTCGTGAACGCTTTGTATAGACGTTTGCTCCTTCGTGCCTCGCGTTTTACGAGTTAAATGAGAGTAAATCGCATAAGAAAGGTGATGAGATAGTTTTAAAATGCACATGATGAAATATATTATTATAACGTGAAACGACTTTCAATCAAAACAAAATCTCATTTACCATTAATTGACAATCCATTCATTTAATCCAATCATTAAAGCGCATAACATATATTGATATATGGGAAGATTTTCTTTGAACAACGTGCTTTTATGAATCTGCGACATTGCGATCTGCGATTTGCTGCGCAATATCGCAATATCGCAATGTCGCAATATCGCAAAATGAAACCATCGCAATTTTGTAAATAGCGCAAAATTGTAAATAGCGCAAAAGGTATTCATTTAACATTTCTCTTTTCTGCGCTATGCGATCTGCGACCAATATGTTATTGTATAAGCTTTTTGGGATCGCGTTATCACAAAATCACAATTTCAGTTTTACAAAAGATATATACCATTTTGCGATGGATGCGCTATTTCGCTTAAAGAACAATTTTATTGTAATCTATCATAAACTTAAGTGTTTCTTAAGGTTTCTTCTAAGGGATTTCCCTAAGTTATGATAGAAAGTTTTATTTGAAAAGGAAAACAAATTCTAACTGATTTTTTTGAATTTTATAACTAAGGGTCCCCATTTATTTAGTATTATTACTAATATTAAATAAAAAGGGGGGTTGTTGCTGGTCACAACAGAAGTATGGAACAAAACTTGTGGAGAAATTAAAGTAAGTCACTTGTTCATTTTGTTTGTTAAAAGTTCAAGGGTTGGAGCCTTGAGGAATATAGGGTAGGAGCCATAGAGGTTGGAGCATGGTAGATTGAAGGGTTGGAGCCCTCAACATCATTGTACTCAAACTTTTGTAAAAAGAGGATTGTTGCCCCCACTTGTTCCTAATAAAATTCTTATTATTAATTTTATGATTATAATTATGAAGAATCTTAACTTGTAAATATAATAGTTGAAAAGAAATACTGATTCACCCCGCTCTCAGTATTTCTAACAGTCAAAGCACTAGGATGAAATTGAGCGGGCTGTTAAGGATCGAAAACAAAGTAGTGGAAGCATTTTTGATTGGTCGCAGGCGAAGCCCACTCGAAAACTTAGCCCAACGAAGTTACCTTGACAATATAGAAATGGTGCACAAAGCAAAAGTGTCAGGCGATGGATGTCGACACACCGAGGTAGAGCAAAAAACAATGAGAGTTGAGCATGATGACAGTGACAGTAAGGTTGGAAGTGACAACCAATGATAAAGGCGTCGAGAGGGATCCACAGTGACAACAAAGCCAAAAAAGGTTGGCCCAGAGGAAAGTTAAGCAATTTATGAAGGGGCACAGGCAATAATCACTGGGACACATCGTTTAGACAACTCATCCCAGCGGGGCCTTTGATTGGACAGTGAAAGTGTGGGTGGACCCTACTGGACATCTCATCCTGTAGGAATGAACCTGATGGTTTATAAAGGGAGTGGCTAAGGAATGCGCTAGAAGATAAAGCGTCGAGACACGAAGGACTGACAGGCTGCCTTGTGGTAGAGTGACAACAAATGAGAATGACTTCGGGCAGCCCCCATGGGACCCGTCGACCCGACGACATGACCTTAGTGGGTGTATAAAGAGGCACAAGATTAATGTGCAAGTATAGAGAGGGCTATGGGCTAAGCCATGACCCCTGGTCATTTCAAATAGAAATAAGACCAAGGGTGCGACATAATAACAAAGGGGCAAAATAAAAGTTTCAAGCTTGGCAGCTCTGACCTTAGAGCCAGGCCTTGGTCATTTCACGTAGAAATGAGACCAATGGCGTGAAGCCATTAATAAAGGAATTTTGGCCCACAAAGGTTGTAGACCGACTTAACGCCTATAGGCTTAAACTAGTGGTTGTAGAGTCCTGGTCCTATGGCTGAAAAAAAAAATGCACCAACAGAGGAGGAGCTAAGGGAAAAGTCTGGGGAATTGTTGTGGGTTGACAACAAAGTGCTTAAGCACTCTGATGAATGAGTCGACAACTCACCTAGTAGGGTTCAACCATATTTGGCAGTTGTGCCATAGTTGGCTATGGCCATTATTGGGTCAAACGAGCTTGAATGGGTCGAAAACTATGGATTGAGAATGGAAGTCAATGGTTGATTCAAGGCAGCAAGGACCACGACGTGCAAGATTTCTTAATGGCCTTGGTTCCAAGAAAATGCAGCATACCGGAGTGTCCCTCACGTAAGGACGAATTAAATCGAATCATAAGTGGAATGGAGAGCCATGTTGGGTGTGCAGGCAGAGTAGAAAGGAAGAACACTTTGAGTCTGCAGTTTGACTGGGATTTAATTCTTAGTATGGGAGAAATGTTCAGAAGCCCATTCCTATGTTTAATGCAGATGCAGTGGCTGAGTAATCTTCATGCAACAACAAATGAGATTGATCAGGCATACCTATCCTATGTAATATGGGAAGCGATGCATGGAATACGCACTTGGGCAATATGGAGGAGAACAAAGACAACCTCGACCAATGTGCAGCAGTGGAAAAAACTCAGGATTGCAATTGAGCAACTGGGAGGAACAACAACATTTTTGAGAGAGCTATGTGGAGATATATGTGTGAGTGTTGCTAAGAAGAGGCCAAGTGTGCCTCTGCCGCGAGGAGAGAGGCTAAGAGTCCTTGTGTTGAAGAGAGAGGGCCAAGTGTGCTTGGGCTGCTAAGAGGAGGCTGAGTGTGCCTGAGCAGAAGGAGAAAGCCTAGAGGACAGAGTCTGTGTGAGTATGTTGTTGCAGAGTGGGGATATTGCAAAGAGTGTTGCGTATAAGTGTAGACTGTCAAGCATAATAGTGGGTTGTTGGAAAGTGTGCAGAGGACAGAATGTAGCGTGGGCCAAAAGGTTGTTGAGGAGAACAGAGTTGGAAACAGGCAAAGAGGCTACCAATTATAGTGATCAATAAGTTTTCTTTTGAGTGTGGGTTGGAGCCTGCACACATGAAGTTGGTGCTTCCATCTTAGCCGATGTATGAAAAAGGCTTGGGGGTTGGTGCCTCCTACAAGTTGGTGCTTGCATAAATCCAAGGAGTTGCAAGTTGGTGCTTGCAACAAATTCGTGAAGTTGGTGCTTCCGGTCAGCTAAACAGGTGTCTATAAAAAAAGGGAGTTGTTGCTTCCTGCTAGTGGGCGCTAGCAAACAATCAAAGGGAGTTGTTGCTTCCTGCTAGTGGGCGCTAGCAAACAATCAAAGGGAGTTGGTGCTTCCTGTGAGTGGTGGCTCACAAACAGATTGATGTAATAGAGTAGGTTCTCTTATTTTTACATCAATAATGAAGCAAGATTTGGTGGTTTTTTTTGAGATTCAACGAGCTGATGAGCTTAGTGAAAAGAGTCGCCTTCACTAAGTGGGCCCGCAGGATATTTTTGGCGCAAGTCTATTTTTAGACATGATGATCATATTTCAGAAGTTGCAGGATGATATTTGTGGATGGTTGATCAAGTTGTAAAAATAGATGAAATTCTATTTTTATAATACTGGGCGAAGTCTATTTATAGATCGCTGATCTAAAAATAGATGCATGTCGATTATTATTAGCTCTTAATAATAATCAGACTCTAAACAACAACTTACTCTCTTGGAGCACTTCAATTCAGTGCATAGATGTGGCACATCAGCGAACTGAGGGAATTACGCAATTCCCAAGGGTTTACTGGAGCTAATGCATGGAGGACTCAGTTAGAACTCAAGTGGCAGAGTTATGACACAGTTGGAAGAAGTAGTTATGGAGTTGTATTTAGTTTAACTCAGTTAGACTTAGTTGAGCTAGTTGTATCTAGTCTACCTGGTTGATACACTAGTGAGAGTGGAGTGAATTAATTAGTTAATTAATTCACAAATAATAACTCATTAATCAAGTGAACAATACAGCAGTTAACTACAGTGCATGGTAGTTTCAGTGGAGACCCAGTGGAGAGGTAGGTGAAAGGGCAAGATAGACTATCTATTGTGACTATAGTGATGCATTGATTACATCACACACACATTGGAGATGCCAATGAGGATTGCGCAGTCAAGGCAAGGGTAATTCGAATTCATTCAAAGCTATTCTTCAGCAGGTATTGCGCAATGGAGGCAAGCTAGCAGGAGGCAAAGATCGGTGCATGGATTTGCAAGATTGGTCCTGATTAGTGTATGATGATTGTACTGTACTGAGAGCTTGTGATAAGATTTGTATGAGATTGTCATATGATCTCCATGATACATAATATATAGTTGGGGTTTTCAGCTTCAGGCTTTCCCGGTTAAAAACTGTGTTATGTGCGATTGATTATTTTTATTTATGCTTTACATGTGTGTGCAATTAATTTTTCCGCAAAAGATTAACAAGTGGAATTGATTCAGTATTTTGCATAAAGTTAAATAGTGTGAGATCAGGTGAATCAAGGACATATGCATTCTTAGTGCATATAATTTCTACATGGTATTAGAGGATTGTTGATTGAATATTGCAATTGTGAAGTGAGTTTGTGCTGGTGGAATATTCGAATTTGTTGCAGAAGATTCTTGGTGCAGAAGTTGAGTGTACATTGAAATGGCCTTCAATGGGTTGCGATTGGAGTATGCCCTTGATGCGAGCTCAAATTACATAGCCTGTAAGGACAGGATGGAGGCAGTGCTAGAGGATAATGGACTGAAGGAGTTCATCGATAGCGATGTTCCTAAGCCGAGATCTAGCAATGCTGCATTACTTGACGCATGGCAAAAGAAGACAGCAAAGACAAGAATAATTATGTTGGAATGTGTGAAGGACCATATTGTGTCCAGCCTTCATGGGAAAGTCACTCCATTATTAATGTGGAAGACTTTGACAGACTTGTTCCAAAGCATAAGTGACCAGAGGAAGTTGGCGCTTAAAAACAAGCTTAGAAAAGAAAAAAGAAAAAAAAGGCGACAGTATTCCAAAATACCTCACGAAGTTTGTCCACTGTAAGGATGAACTGGGAAGTGTGGGGGTTACTGTTGATGATGAAGACTTGGTGAGCTTGGCTCTCCTTGGGCTTCCAAAGAGTTGGCATAGCTACAAAGACTCTGCCAATGGAAGGGAGAAACTACCAGGATGGGAGCGACTTTGGTCAGATCTTGTGCAAGAGGAGATAAGGCGGGGTACCAGGGATGGATCTTCATTGAAGAATGAAGATGAAGAGAATTGCGATTTGGCTGCCAAAGCAAGGAAAGGGAAAGGGAAGAAACATCCTTCAAAATCCGGTGCTAAAGGCAAGAAGTAGGATTTGTCCAAAGTGAAGTGCTTTCACTGTCACGAACATGGACATTTCGCCACCAACTGTCCACAGAAGAAGAAGAATAAGCAGGCTGTTGAATCTGCAGTTGGAGAGGCCTTGGCCTCGCAATTTGAACTTGATTTATCCTTGATCGCATGCTTGGTTTCAAGTGGTATGGGATCGGTGTGGTATCTTGATAGTGGTGTGTCTTTCCATATGACGAGAGACAAAGAGTTGTTTAGTGACTTGGAGGAGAAGGACCTCCAGATGCATATAGAGATGGGCGACGATTGTCGGTACAGTGCGACTGGAATTGGGACCATTACCTTTGAGAGGGAGTCCGGTAATCCATTCTTGTTGAAGAATGTTATGTATGTTCCACGTTTGAAGAATAACTTGGTCTCAGTCACAATGCTGGAAGACAAGGGTTATGATGTTGTTTTCAGTGAGGGAAAAGCCTTCCTTCGACATAAAACAACGGGTCAAACCGAGAAGATAGGGGTTCTAATTAAGAATCTCTACAAGTTGGAGGTAGATGGCTGCGCTGCAATGGTGGGCAAAGCAGAAGAAGTGGTGATCCGGGATGAGGGCGAATTATGGCACAGGGGAATGGGCCATCTTCACCATGGCGCTTTGAAGATTTTGCAACAAATTTCTACTGGACTTCCCAAGCGTACTCTTGTGCAGTTAAATCAGTGCAATGGATGTACTATGGGTATGTTTGTGAAGACCACCTTTCATGAGAAGGAGAATCGTGCTTCGATGATCCTTAAGAGAATTCACATAGACGTGTGTGGACCATTCTCGGTTGCTTCAACAGCAAAACACAAGTATTATGTGATATTTTTTGATGACTATTCTCGTAGATGCTAAATCTTCTTCATGCATAAGAAGAGTGAAACGTTCTCAAAGTTCTGTGAGTTCAAGGCATTGGTATAGAAGGAGTCGGGGAAGCAAGTGAAAGCTCTAACGAGTGATAATGGTGGTGAATACATCTCAGGTGAATTCAAAGAATTATGTCGCAAAGAAGGAATTCAAAGAGAACTCATAGCGCCTCATAACCCACAGCAGAATGGGGTCGCGAAGAGGAAGAACAGAATGATCATGGGTGCTGCATGAGCGATGCTACATGACCAGGGCCTACCGATGCACTAGTGGGTGGAAGCATGCAACATTGCGGTTTATGTGCAAAACCGTTGTCCTCATAGAGTACTTGGCATGAGTACACCCGAAGAAGCTTTTACTAGTAAGAAGCCTGATATTTCTCATTTGAAGATTTTTAGCTCACCTATTTACATTCACCTATTTACATTCATGTGACAAAGGACGCCAGGAAGAAGCTGGAGATGATTGCAGAAGTTAGGATATTTGTGGGGTACACAGAAACACCCCATAATTATCGTGTGTCTCTGCCAGAAAGTCAGATGACTGTTGTGCGACGGGATGTAAAATTCAATGAGGTGAAAGCCATGAAGTTGTCGCTTGAGAGGAAGCTACACTTGCATGTGGAAGAGGAACTTCTTGTTCCCAAAGATGAGCCTCTGGATGTGGATCAGCCACAGGAGGAGATTCATGGAGTGGAGGAGTCCACTCATGCAGAACCAAACATCAGATAAGGCAGAAAGCGTACCACAGAAGCTAAGAGATTGAAGCTTGATGCGGCACAGAATGTAGGAGTTCCTACATCACAGCGCAGACAGAGACAGTCACCTGACCGATTTACTGGATACATGGCTCTTATGAGCAAGTGTATTGTGACAGAGCCATATTCTTTCGAAGAAGCAGTGCAGGAGCCCACATGGGTAGATGCCATGGTGGAGGAGTATGACTCCATTGTCAGAAACAGTGCATGGGAGATTGTTCCAAGGCCGGTGAGAAAATTAGTTGTAGGATCAAGATGGATCTACAAGGTAAAGCAAGCTGCTAATGGGAGTGTCGAGAAGTATAAGGCAAGATTTGTTGCCTGGGGCTTCTAACAGATTGAGGGGATTGAATATGAAGAAACCTTTGCACCTGTCACACGTTATTCTTCCATACAGACCATCCTTGCTCTCTCAGCGCAGATGGGTTGGCACATTCATCAGATGGATGGGATCATTGAGGAAGAGGTGTACATTTAGCAGCCTAAAGGATTTGAGATCTTCAGCAGTGAGTCGCATGTGTGCAGGCTCAAAAGAGCGCTGTATGGGCTGAAACAAGCACCCCGTGCTTGGTACACTCGGATCGACAGCTATTTCACTGGACTTGGCTTCACCAAGAGTGAGGCAAATGCAAACCAGTACCAGATTGTGGTGGAGGGTAAGATTTTAATCATTGTACTTTATGTTGATGATTTAATACTAACAGGTGATGAGCAGTTGATACACTCATGCAAGGCATATCTTGCAAAGGAGTTTGAGATGAAGGATTTGGGCCTCCTTCATTGTTTCCTTGGATTGGAAATATGGCAACGGGAAGGTGAACTGTTTGTGTCTCAAGGCAAGTATGCTCGGGAGATACTGGAGAAGTTTCACATGCAAGGCTGCAAGCCTATCGACACTCCTCTTCCAGGAAATTGGAAGAAAGAGGATGCTACATCGGCAGAGGCAGTGGATGCCACTGTTTATTGACAGTTGGTGGGTTCGCTCATGTATTTAGTCAATACAAGACCGGACATGTGCTATGCTGTGAACTAGCTTTCATAAGCGATGGTTAAGCCTACCAAGCTCTTTTGGAAGGCAGGCAAGCATGTCCTGAGATATCTCAAGGGCACATTTGAGTATGGTTTATGGTACAGACAGACAGATGAAGTGAAGTTGCATGGCTTCATGGATGTAGATTGGGTAGGAAGCCCAACAGACCAAAAGAGCACATCAGGAGGGATTTTCAGTATCGGATCTACGACAATTTCTTGGTATAGCAGGAAACAAAGATCCGTGGCACTAAGTTCAGCGGAAGCATAATACATGGCAGCAAGTCAAGCTGCATGTGAGGCTATCTGGATGAGGAAGATTCTGGTTGGTTTGTTCGGTCCACATTTAGATCTCACAGTGATACATTGTGATAATCAGAGTTGCTTTAAACTCTCGGTTAATCATGTCTTTTGTGATAGATCTAAACATATTGATATCTGATATCATCATATCAGAGATTGTGTGCAGCGGAAGATCACGTTGCTTCAATACATTCCTACGGAGGATCAGGATGTAGATATTCTGATGAAGGCGCTCACCAGGAGCAAATTCGAATACCATAGAGGCTGGATCGGGGTGGAGGATAATCCCTATCTTGTTGAGAGGGAGTGTTGAGATTCAACAAGATGATGAGCTTAGTGAAAAGAGTCACCTTCACTAAGTGGGCCCACAGGCTATTTTTGGCGCAAGTCTATTTTTAGACATGATGATCATTTTCAGAAGTTGCAGGATGCTATTTTTGGATGGTTGATCAAGTTGGAAAAATAGATGAAATTCTATTTTTAGAATATTGGGCGAAGTCTATTTGTAGATCACTGATCTAAAAATAGATGCATGTCGATTATTATTAGCTCCTAATAATAATCAGACTCTAAATAGCAACTTATTCTCTTGGAGCACTTCAGTTCAGTGCACAGATGTGGCACATCAGTGGACTGAGGGAATTATGAAATTCCCAAGGGTTTACTGGAGCTAATGCATGGAGGACTCAGTTAGAACTCAAGTGGAAGAGTTATGACACAGTTGGAAGAAGTGGTTATGGAGTTGTATTTAGTTTAACTCAGTTAGACTCAGTTGAGCTAGTTGTATCTAGTCTAACTGATTGATACATTAGTGAGAGTGGAGTGAATTAATTAGTTAATTAATTCACAAATAATAACTCATTAATCAAGTGAACAATACAACAGTTAACTACAGTGCATGGTAGTTTCAGTGGAGACCCAGTGGAGAGGTAGGTGAAAGGGCAAGATAGACTATCTGTTGTGACTATAGTGATGCATTGATTGCATCACACACACATTGGAGTTGCCAATGAGGATTGCGCAGACAAAGCAAGGGTAATTCGAATTCATTCAGAGCTATTCTTCAGCAGGGATTGCACAGTGGAGGCAAGCTAGCAGGAGGCAAAGATCGGTGCATGGATTTGCAAGATTGGTCCTGATTAGTGTATGACGATTGTACTGGACTGAGAACTTGTGATAAGATTTGTATGAGATTGTCATATGATCTCCATGATAAATAATATATATTTGGGGTTTTCAGCTTTAGGCTTTCCTGGTTAAAAACTGTGTTATGTGCGATTGATTATTTTTATTTACGCTTTACATGTGTTTGCAATTAATTTTTCCGCAAAAGATTAACAAGTGGAATTGATTCAGTATTTTGCATAAAGTTAAATAGTGTGAGATCAGGTGAATCAAGGACATATGCATGCTTAGTGCATACAATTTCTACATGGTATCAGAGGATTGTTGATTGAAGATTACAATTGTGAAGTGAGTTTGTGCTGGTGGACAATTCAAATTTGTTGCAGAAGATTCTTGGTGCAGAAGTTGAGTATACATTGAAATGGCCTTAGCCTCGCAATTTGAACTTGATTTCTCCTTGATCGCATGCTTGGTTTCAAGCAGTATGGGATCGGTGTGGTATCTTGATAGTGGTGCGTCTTTCCATATGACGGGAGACAAAGAGTTGTTTAGTGACTTGGAGGAGAAGGACCTCTAGATGCATATAGAGATGGGCGACGATGGTCGGTACAGTGCGACTGGCATTGGGACCATTACCTTTGAGAGGGAGTCCATAATTCATTCTTGTTGAAGAATGTTATGCATGTTCCAAGTCTGAAGAAGAACTTGGTCTCGGTCGCAATGCTAGAAGACAAGGGTTATGATGTTATTTTTAGTGAGGGAAAAGCCTTCCTTTACAACGGATCAAACCAAGAAGATAGGGGTTCAAATTAAGAATCTCTACAAGCTGGAGGTAGATGAATGTGCTGCAATGGTGGGCAAAGCAGAAGAAGTGGTGAGAAGGGATGAGGGCGAATTATAGCACAAGAGAATGGACCATCTTCACCATGGTGCTTTGAAGATTTTGCAACAAATTTCTACTAGACTTCCCAAGGGTACTCTTGCGTAGTTAGATCAGTGCAAGGGATGTACTATGGGTAAGTTTGTGAAGACCACCTTTCATGAGAATGAGAACCGTGCTTCGATGATCCTTGAGAGAATTCACAAAGACGTATGTGGACCATTCTCGGTTGCTTCAATAGCAAAACACAGGTATTATGTGATATTTGTTGATGATTATTCTCGTAGATGTTGGATCTTTTTCATGCAGAAGAAGAGTGAAACGTTCTCAAAGTTCTGTGAGTTCAAGGCATTGGTGGAGAAGGAGTCGGGGAAGCAAGTGAAAGAGATGAGATAAATATTTCAACATTATTAATTTATAACTATTCAATATTTGTAATTAAAATACATAGTAAAAAATCAATCCCTTATGAACATAAAAATACAAAATCTATAATTTAACAAATAGTCTAGCAATACACATTTTTAAAAGTGGAGACATTATTAATCCTTCCAACTATAAAACCATTATGATTAATCCTTTGTTTGCAAAGCTTTTCAATGATATGGTAGAAAATATAATTAGTAACTGGGAATAAGTAAAAGAAAAGAGGGCAAAAGGGCAAGCTAGTTTTAGGTCGAAGCATTCTACAGTAGCTCATGGTATCACACTAAGACACAATATTGAAAAGGCTTGGGGGGACAAAGAAGAAGTATTTTGTTGCTTTTCTGACTTCAGAAAGACATATGACACGGTCCCTAGAGATAAGTCGTGGTGTAGAATGGAAGAAGTTAAAATTCCTTTTCATTATAAAGTCGTTGTCCATAGGCTTTATGAAGATGTGAAAGTCCAAATTAGGACTTCAACACGAATTTCATAAAGTTTTAGAAGTGACATCAAAGTCAAGCAAGGGTGCCCTTTATCCCCTACCCTTTTTGGTTTATATATTGATAAATTGGAAGAGTGGCTAAATCTGCAAGGTAGGGATGGTGTTTGGTTGGGGGAGTTTGTGATAAAGCTTCTTTTATATGCTGATGACCTTGTATTGATTGCTAAATCAACCCATGGATTGCATATGCACCTATATGCCCTTGAGCATTTTTGTAAAAAAATGGAGATGATAGTCAATATTAGTAAGACCAAAATAATGATTTTCTCTAATAAAAGGAACTAGAGCCAACATACATTCTTCGTTGAAGGCAACATTCTTGAAGAATTAAATGAATACAAGTACCTTAGGATCGATTTCAACAACAAGCTTAATTGGCAATTGTATAAAGAAGAGAATTTTAGGATGGTGGAAAGTATTATATGCACTTCAAAACAGATGTTGAGAGACAGAGTTATGGGATTGATTAAAGTGCTTTTTGGACTCCTATTTTGTCCAGTGATATTATATGGGTGTGCATTGTGGGCTAGCAACATCCCTGTTTCAAAATGGAAACAAATTGAGAAAACAAAAAAAAATGCTTGATCGTGAAGAAGTTCAAAATAAAAAGTTTGGTTCCTTATGAGATTATTTTGAGTGAAACATGAGGAACTCCCATCAAAGCAATTGCTATATATGGTGCATCTTATAAGGTATCTAAAAAGAATTGAGCAAATGGGAGTAGGTAGATGGCATAAAGTTATCTTCCATGAAGACATGAGTGAAAGAAAGTGTTACACAACATTTTGTCACCGTCCCTGCAATCCCCATCGCGCACATTGGAGGACCATTTATGTGACTTATATGAAGTGTCATGCTTTGAAAAAAGTATCATTGCATCCCTTGCCATGAGAAGAACATTTCCTCTGCTGACTATTCCTGGAACATACCATCAAAAACACATGATTTTGGGTTGGCGCTTGTAGTTATGGCCTCGCGTAGATAAGGGAAATTAGCACTAGGCCCCGTGCCCATTGGCGTTCTGTCTCAGCGGACTGCCCGCGCCGAGCTGTTTTTGGAATTTTTTTTTAAATAGAATCAAAATTTCCATTGCCAACCACTTCGCGAGCGAGTCAACATGGGTGGTTCGACTGAATAACGTCGAGCACCCTCCTTTGGCTTCTTGTTTCCTACTTTTGGGAAACCTCCTAAAGGATAAGGCCTCCCTTCCACCATTTAAGGGATCCCAACCTCCTCCTCTCCTTCTATAAATACATATCTCTCACATAGATGCAACTAGCTAAATGGTTTGGATAGCTGAACATTTTGGAGAATAGTTGAAACAGTCTAATATAGCTGGTGTGAGATAGAGTAGAGAGAGACCCTTGTCGAGAGAGAGTCTAGGCTGATTGCCTCGCCAAGTCCAGATTCCTCGACGAATTCTCGAGATGCGTTTTCACTGGACCCGTTGAAGGAGGCTGCGACGTCAAGGCTCATTTGGTTGTAATCTCTTTCTTTCTCTTACTTAATACATGACTGATGTTTTGGTTCTCGCCTTGTGTTGATGTGATTAATCTTATGCAATATGTTTAATTCTCCTTAATCAATTAGATAGTTATGAATGAAATTATTGTTTCATATGCTGCTTTTATTCTTTGATCTTTGTTCAAGCATCTGAGTATTGTTGTTGGAGGACCGCGATGTATCGTGGACGAAGATCAGGTGACCGTTGCCACAGCTACGACAACTGCGTTGGATCAAAGGTAAGACAATCTATCCCGACTCAGTTTCATTCATTAACTAGGAATCAACGCATTAACATGTCCTCTTGCTGCTAGACCCACCCTAGGGCTAGAGGGATCGCCTCTGTCCGCAGAGGGGATTTACCTACACAACAAGTTGGCGGCTCCACTGGGGATCAGTTTGTGTTTTTCGTCTCGTTGTTTGTCAAGCGTTTGGCTTGTCGAGTCGACGTTGGTCGTTTAATCGTTTTTCTGCTTTGCTTGACTTGCCTCACTGTTTTAAACCATCCTGTTCAGTTCCAGAGTGTCAAGTCTGACCTCTACTCAGTGATTTTATTTTTTCCCATGGTTTTCTAGCTTGGCGCGGTTTTTCCTTGAACAGTCACGCCGATTGGCGCATGTTGCTCTTGTCACAGGTGCGCCAACCCCTATTTAGCATGGTTACAGCTAAACAGTCGCGTCGAATCCTGTAGGATTTGACTTAACCTCTTTTCTGAGTTTTTGTCAGTGTTTCTTGGCTCTAGATTGGTTTTTTGCCTTGCAATTGGTCTATTGAGATTGTTTTGACTATGTAGTCTCGGTCTTCTCAGCTGTTTGTCCATCATCTTATCAGTGAAGTTTGTAGCCCCAGGGTTTCTAGGTGCCTTGTGCTGTTTGTCCGTCCCTCTCCTCACTGAGCCTTCTGAGTTAAGTTCGAGTCACTTTGATCTTTGTTATTTCAATTCACTAACTGATTGTGTTAGTCTTTCTCGATTCTTTGTGTCTTTGGTT
Source organism: Pinus albicaulis (assembly GCA_034641835.2). NCBI lineage: Eukaryota > Viridiplantae > Streptophyta > Pinopsida > Pinales > Pinaceae > Pinus > Pinus albicaulis. Next base: position 178,967,316 of record CM076583.1, read on the forward strand.
TTTTGGATGACCACTTTTGTTTTCATTTGACTCTCCATTTCATCACTTCGAGCATAGATTACATTACTCGTTGGATCGTTTCAAAAGCCCTTCGTTTTCTTGGAAGAGTGCATCCTTGTTTTGAGTGTGTTTTATGTTTGTATTGCATTTGATTTATTCATTTTAGATCTTTACATTCGTAGTTCTCAAAAAAAGTATTTGCTTTGATTTTTAGTGTAACAAGTGCATTGTGTGATTCATTCATCTAAAAAACAAAAATAATTGTATTCTTTCGCTTAAATTGAAAATGGAAATGTTATTTTGCATAACTAGCTCTTAGCAAACTAGGAAAGAGTTTTCATTTTCTTGTTTGGTTGTATTAGATGCATTAGCGGATTTCTTCTTATGCTTCAATTGATTGCTACTTTATCATATGATTCCTGTCCTTCTCTTAGCAAACATTCATTGAACGGAAATGATGTTCTTCTGCATGTAGTGTGCATTTAGGGATTTGAGATCACATTCGGTAAGGCCTTGAAATTGAAACATTAATTCAAGATCAACCTTAAAATCAATTCAATCAACCTAAGGAAGCATTGAAACCTAAAGCACATATTTTAGAGGTCTAAGCTAGTGATGTGTTCTAACGTCGTTAAACCTAGTAGTTGTCGTTCGCCACCTGGCATTAGACAACACTAGTACGGACTTGTGCTCCCCATACCGTCGCGTATATAAAGGGAGACCCTCATAGGTTGCAATCCTTTATCCATAGGAAGCCAAGTCTGCTGCCCTGTAACTGTGATACACCGAACACACCATTCGGGGAGGTTACCTGCATGTACGTCAAGTCCTTGGTCATTTCTCTTTCATTTGATCACCAATGTGTATATGGAAATTCACGGAAACTTGGTACACCCTCTTGCTTAAATTACCTGAGTAGTCATTTTGGTCTTTTCATGACTCTCTAAAAGTGAAAATATCATCGAGCAATTGTCCTTTCACGCTCGTTCAATCTGAAAGTGACTAGAGTCATATTTTGTCTATTTCTTGACTCTTAAAACATGAAACAACAAAATTTCGTTTCAATGTCATAAAATTAATTGCCTACGATCACATGCCCATTAAATATTTTTGATTGGATTGTTTTTATTAGTTCCTTAGTGTTTTATCTTGAAGCCTCGAATAGGCTATCTTGTTTTCTTTCCTGTTTTGAAACATTGTCATAGTGGCAGAACCACCAGTTTCGTCGTCTTCTTCACTGCCTCCTAGTGGTAGTCCTTATCCTGACGTTTCTTTGGAAACACCTCAGTCCACTAGGTCTGTCTAGTCTTCGCAGCCTATCCTCCCGAGTATCTTGCCTCTCGCTACCCAGCCTCCTCCTAAAGGGTCGGTTGATTTCAGTTGGCCACCTCAAGGTGCTTGGTTTTTTTTTGGGAGTGAGGAAGAATTCCCTCCTCTTACTTCGAGATCACTATTATTAAACACTACTTTACCTCCTAGTCCTCGTCGTCTTTTCGACAATCTTACGACCTCGTCAGATATGGATTCTTCAAGTCCTGTTGGTAGTGAAGAACTTCATGTTTCTACTAGAAAGTATCAATTATTTCCAGAAGATTCCCCATATGTATCCAATCAACCTTCCCCTCAATCGGTGTCTCTTCCACCCGGTTATCGTACTTTGGGTCAAATGATTTATGGAGTTTCATCCATGGCACAGTCAAGTACATCGACTCCCCCAAGGAGCTCAATTTTTCCTACATTAGGAATGTTGCCTTCGACACCCATCTCATCGACCATTGTTACATCTGTCTTGGTCCGACCCATTGTTTGTGTGGCTTCATTTGCACCGGTTGTTAGTACGACTCAGTCGTCAGGATCTGCTGCTCTCCGCAGGTCTATCTTTATCAATCCCATGATGCCTGTTAGGCTCACCATGAGTGGATCATAGCCTCACGCTGTGGAAACCCATTCTATGTGCACTGCACCTATGGTTTCTACTTATACATTCGATGACTATCTGTTGGATATTCAGTGACGGTATGCTCCTTCTCCGGATTCTCATCAGTAGAATTCCATACCTCAGGGTTCTTAGCAGCCTCAATCTCCTGGAAATCATCCACATCATTATGATGTATACGGTAATCCCATATATTTACCTCCGATTGATCCCAATCAATCCATTTATTTGCCTCCGACTGATCCCTATCAGTCCGTTTACCATCAAGGACCGTCCTTGCAAGGAAAACCCTCAGGCCTACAAGGACAACCCTTATAGGGACAACCTTCGGTCCAACAGGGACAACCTTATGGTCCAGAAGGACAACCCTTGCAGGGTCAACCTTCAGTCCAACAAGGAAAACCCTATGGTCCTTCTGGTTAACCACAATTTCAACCAGGGGAATCTTATGTTCCTAGGGGGAAAATGTATCCACCACAGGGACAACCTTTTGTGCAACAACAACAACCTTACGTTCAGCAAGGCCAAGCTTTTGTACAACAAGGACAACCCTACAGTCCTGCGCTGGGTCAACCTGGTTTTCAGGGGTAACCTAGCCTATCCCAATCATCAGGCCAACCTCTTCCACAAGGGAAACTTGGTGGCCCTCAGTATCCAGGCCAACCTGCCCAACAGGGACAGCTTGTTCAACCTTAGCAGCCGATTCAACCTGCTCAGAAGTCGGTTCAACCTGTTCAGCCTGCTCTGCAGGGACAACCTGTTCAACCTGCTCAACCTAAAGGCGCTACTTACCCTCCTCAAGGTCAATCTCAGGAAGTATATAGTGCACCCCAAGGTTTCGCTTATTATCCTCAAGGTCAATCCCAGATGGTCTATAATCCACCTCAAGGCAATGCTTACATTCCACAGAAAAATCTGTATATTGCTCAGCAAGGACCTCAGTGGTATGCTCAAAATCAGTATCTCGGTCCTCAACCCTTGCATGGGTAGAACTATCAGGCTTATAACCCCTATGGACAGAATCCTTTGGGACAAAACATATGGGGGAAGAATTTCTCTCAACCTGGGTAGAATTATAACGCTGATCTTTATCAACGACCTGCAATGTCTTTTAATCCTCAATTACCGTTCCTTGATACGTTGCAACTGCTTGATGTGTCAAAGTTGACAAACGATCCGATCCTTCATAACCCATATTGGCCTCTAGTTCCAACCAAAATTCCTAGTGATTGTTCCAAGTTTGAGGGCAAGTACATAGAAGACCCCCAAGCGCATGTTATGACATACCATCTTTGGTGTTCCTCTAACTCTTGGGTTGACGATTCTATCCGACTCTGCCTTTTCCAACGGACTCTTACTGGTGCCGCTGCCAAGTGGTACATCGAATTATCTCATGGTATCTTTTAAGATTTCAATTCTTTAGCCATGGCATTTCTCACACACTTTCAGTTGTCGGTTTGGTATGAAACCAAGGCGCACCTCCTCACATCCTTGAAGCAAGATCGAGCTACTCATATCTCGGATCACATTCATGAATGGAGGCGTCATCGTCGCTTGATTAAGTTCGAAATTCTTGATCAACTTCTAATTGATTGGTTTACTGCCTCCTTCGTTGTTCCGATTGCTAAGGACATCGCGATGGGGCATGCGTTACTAAGGAGCAAGCCATTTCTCATGCCCAGTACCTTGATATCGTGTACTCTCAGTCTGACACGTTGTACGATCTCTTGCCCGATGCTCCTAGACCCAGAACTTCCAAAGCACCGACGACGCCACCCATCGACGATATCATCAGTTCCGTGTCTCAGACTTCTCGAAAGTCTTCTCCTCTGAATCCTAGGAAGCAAAAATCCACTCCTTCAAATGATAATGCTTCTTAGCCAACCCTAAATTTTGGTAAAACCGTGGAAGTGAATACCATTCAGGCCAATCAAGTGGATAAAACTTCCAAGGGTAAAAAGAAGGGCAAAGGTAAGGCCAAAGTCGATACCCCGAAACAAGATTCTCAAAAGTCTCATGCTGATGATGGTTCACATCGTAAACCAAAGTATCCTTGCTTGATTTGTGACGAAGAGCACTACACCAAGGACTATCCTCGACGGGCCGAAGTGAGTCGATTTCTCAAAGGCACCCAAGGAACTCCGACTGTTCTCAAATAACCGTTTCCATCACAACAGACTCAATTGGTAGAGAAACCTCATTCCTCTGCCCCATTTGGCTCTCAGGTTTTCATGATGAATGGTTCTACATACGTTTCCATAGCTACCTGGTCGAAATATTATACTGAACTGCGTTAGGCAGCGGGGAAAGAGATCACTAATGGTCCTCCTCCTCCACCTACTTCTGGCCCTCTTCAGATTGAAAGGCCCAGTACTGAGCCCGTTGTATGACCACCTTCCAAAGGTGTACTCCGTAAGTCTCCTTACAATCCTAATGCCCGTGCTGCTCAACATTACAGTATTGTTGAGGATTTGGCTCAAGCGCCATCTGCTATGTCTACATTAGAAGAGCTTCAGAGTTGTCAGTCTCAACGGAAGGCTTTGCTATCTGCCATCAGTGGGGTTGATCTTGCTGATTCGAGCCTTATCACTTTCGACTTGGAGAATTTCATCCCACGTCTCCCTCACCAGCTTGCGCTCATCATCCCAGTTGGGATTAATGGAATGAATATCCATCAAGCGGTCATGGACGAGGGTGCATCTATGTGTGTCATGTCATATGCTTGCTGGAAGGCCATCTGTTCTTAGCTCTGACTTCATCTCCGAATGCTCTAGAAGCATTTGATGGAAGGGAATCTAAACCTCTTGGTGTTCTTGCTAGTTTACTGATTACTCTAGAAGTGAAAACAGTCAACGTTGAGGTTGAAGTAGTTGATGCCAAGCTCAATTATAATATTCTCCTCAGTCACAGTTGGACTCACGCCATGTTGTGCATTTTGTCCACTCTCTTTCATGTTTTGCGATTTTCGCACGAAGGAAAGATCGCTACTGTCGATCAATTGTATTTCTTCACTTATTCTTCCGAGAACAACGTTTCATATGTAGATCAAATTCCTACACCTTACAAGAGCGTAGGGCTGGGTCTCTTCAAAGATCCTGCCCCCATGGGTATTTTTCCTCTTTCTCCACCCAACACTGTTCAGGTTAATATGATCTCTAGGTCTGACGATCCATGGATCATCCCTTCACCTGAGCAGATTGATTCATTTGGAGATTCGATGTCGTTAAGTCCGATTGAGATTGATTATTGTGAACTTATTTCGGCTTCGGATCCTCCGCCTCCTGATCATGTTCCTTTGGGCATGTCTCTTGATACTTATTCTCAATCCCCTTGGCTTGGCGATTCAGATTCGCCTGATCCCTTGAGAGAGATATTTCCCTCCGATGAGGCCATCATGGAAACAATGTCTCTTGAGGATCCTCCTTGGGATGATAGTCATCATTGTTCCTCGTTCATGCTTGGCCTTGGGGCCACATCTACGTGTCTCGAGAGGTTTGATTCTCAATTTCCTTCTCCTCCGCTTCAAATGCTTATCCTGACACACGAAGTCTTTGCGGAAGGTAACTTGAGTAAAATTACACAAACGATGCCTATCAACATTTCCATCAAACCGGGGATTGTCAAGAACATCCATATTGGGGTGAACTGTTCTCACAATGAGGTTCAGGTCTATACTAGTCTCTTTCGCGAGTTTCGCGACGTTTTCACATGGTATTACAAAGAGATGTCTAGTATCGATCCAAGTATAGTGGTGCATGAGATTCCTACCTATCCTGGTGTGAAGCCTGTTTGCCAGTGTCTTCATCCTATGCACCCTAGAAAGGCTGCCGCTATTAAGGGAGAAGTTGAAAAACTTCTTAAAGCTGGTTTTATCTATTTGATTCCCTTGACATAATGGGTTTCCAATAGTGTTTCTGTAGATAAGAAGTAGGGCACCATTCGTGTCTGTGTTGATTACCGTGACATTAACCGTGCTTGCCTTAAGAATAATTATCCTACTCATTTTATTGATCAAATCATTAATGACTGTGTTGGGAATGAGATTTTTTCCCTTATATATAGGTTTTCAGGGTACAACCAGATTAACATTCTTTCGACTGATCAACATAAGACTGCTTTTATCTGTCCTTGGGGTACTTTCGCTTATAAAAATCTCCCTTTCGGTCTGAAAAATGTTGGGGCTACATTTTAGCGAGCAATGTCTATGCTTTTCACGATATCAAGCACATTGTTAAGCCTTATCTGGAAGACCTTCCGGCTCATTCAGCTAAGTGTAAAGACCATCCTGATCATCTCCGTCAGATTTTTCTTCGTTGTCGATGCTATAACATCTGGCTTAATCCACATAAGTGTGTCTTCTGCGTTGACTTCGGTAGACTCTTAGGGTTTATCGTTTCCGAAGATAGGATTCATCTCGATCCACTCAAAGTTGAAGCTATTGATAATCTCCCCTCTCCTTCCTCCTTACATCAGTTGCAGAGTCTGCAGGGGAAAGCTAACTTCTTACGCCGTTTTATACCTAACTATTCCGTAGTGGCCAAATGATTTACGCGATTACTAAAGCAAGGGGTTCCGTTCCTCTGGGATGAGATCGCCCAGAAGTCTTTCGATGCACTGAAGACGTTGCTAGTCAATGCTCCTTTGCTGCGTCCTCCAAATTATCATCGCGATTACTCCCTCTATTTGGCCGCTGCATTTAGCACGATTGCGATGGTTTTGGTACAAGACGATGATGATGGTGACGAGCATGTCATTTACTATCTATCTCGTAACCTTCTAGATACTGAGACGCGATATGTGCATGTTGAGAAGTTGGCCTTCGTTGTTGTTCAAGTTGTTCAACGTTTTCGTCACTACGTTTTGTTGCGTACAGTGACTGTGATTTCTGATTGCAACCCTATGACTTACATATTGACTCATCAATTATTGGGGGGCAAGTACTCGAAGTGGATTGTCATCCTCTAAGAGTTTGATTTGGAGTTTGCTACCGCCAAGTCGAAGAAGTCATTAGTCTTCGCCGATTTGATCTGCTCTCTCCCATCCGATTCCGCTCTGTTTGGTTTCGAGGAACGCATTCCAGACGACAGACTTTTTCTGATTAACACCCTCGATCCTTGGTACAATGATATCATCGTATATCTTCAGACTTCCACCTTCCGATCTGAGTTGACGAAGGATGCCCACCGACGCATCCGTCATCATTCGCAACCCTATCGCATAGTCGGAGATACACTCTACTGCATCGGAGTTGATTCCATTCTCCGCTGGTGTTTGACTCTCGAGGAGGCTGAAAAGGCCCTGAATGATTGTCACATTGGCGCCTGTGGCGTTCACATGTCTGGATATGCTACTGCACATAAAATTATTCGTGCTGGGTATCTTTAGCCCACCATATTTAAAGATTGCATTGTTGCTGTCCATAAGTGCCATGATTTCCAGATCTATTAGCGTAAGATGCACGCGTCGTCTTCCCATCTTCACCCTGTCATTACTGTTGGTCCCTTTGCGAAGTAGGGCATCTATTTTATGACGTGTAACCCTCACTCGATTGGGGGGCATGCTTATATCATTGTAGCCATGGACTACATAACCAAATGGGCCGAAGCGATGCTTGCACTTACGGCTGACGGTAAGGAAACAACACAGTTACCGATCATGGTTCCCATTTTCGGCATTACATGGTGGCGGAGTTTACTTCCAAGTTGGGTCTGCGTCACGACAACTCAATTTCGTACTACCCTCAGGCCAATGGCTAGGTTGAAGCTGTGAACAAAGTTCTCGTCAATATGCTTCAACGTACGATTGGGATGCACAAATCAAACTGGCATCTCATGTTGTTTTCGGCTCTCTGGGCTTACCGAACCTCAGTGAAGGATGCGACCGGATTCACTCAATTCCATCTTGTCTACGGTCTAGAAGCTACCCTTCCGATTGAATGTGAAATACCTTCGCTCAAACTAGCTGTTGAATTGTTGTCGAATACTTCGCCAGAAGAAGAGAGTCTTCTCTATTTGGAGAGGCTTGATGAAACTCGCCGCTTTGCTGCTCTGGTCATTGAAACACATAAAAAGCGGGTCAAAGCTCATTTTGACCAGTCGGTTTCCCCTCGTTCCTTCATAGAAGGAGATCTTGTCCTCCTATATGACCAAGCTCACGATAAGCTAGGGGTAGACAAATTTCAACCCATGTGGCATGGGCCCTACATTGTTAAACGTGTTTTGCGGAATGGGGCTTATGAGCTTATTTATTATGAAGGTCATCCTCTGGAACAACCCATAAATGGGTTGTATCTTAAAAAGTACAATGCATGAGTCATTCGTGCGTGTTTTTTGTACATATGTGTTATTTTCATTTTTGTACATTTTTGGCTTGGTGTGTTTTGTGAGCGTTTTCCTGCTTATTGGATCGTTGCTTATTGTGTAGATGTCTGTTACCCCTTATTTCGGTTTCGCGGATGGTGCTTCTCGCAATACCCGGAACTTGTCTTTAGCAGCTTGGGTGATTTATGATCCTGCAGGTGAGTTAATAGACCTTCAAGGTACATGTCTAGGACGAACTAAAAACAATGTCGCCGAATATAGTGTTGTTATGAACTATTAACCAAGGCCATTACTCTCGAAATTCGTGCATTGATTGTTAACCTAGACTCACAGCTTGTTGTTCTTCAACTTAATGGACATTATTCTGTTAGAAACCCTCACATCTTAAGGTTATATTTGCGTGTTCGTTTACTGGAAAGAAAATTTGATTACATTACATATCAACATATTCCTAGATGAATGAATGTGTTAACTGATACAACAACTAACATTGTATTAGATAGACATTTACGTAATTTGTAAAAAATCATCATCACATGACAAGATCCATACAGGAATATATATATATATATATATATATATACACCGAGTGATTGCATCCATGTGCATCATAAGTTCAAAAAATATGTGTGTTTCGGTTACATCCTGAGACATCATGTCTCTCAAAAAAATATGTGGAAATAAAACCTAGGTGTCTAGTCGGCGTGACGCTCATGATAGCACGTCACTTCCCGTACAAGCCACCTCAATAAGCGGTGAACACGGTTTGACACCCCTGCAGTGTGTCTATGGTTTGCGTGAGGAACATCATCGAATTGCCCATAGTCCGGGATCCCACAAGAGATTCCCTCCAAGTTGCATATGATTTTCTCCTCCTCGCCTCCCTCACCATGAGGGGCCACATCAAAGTCGCGAGGAATCCTCCGCGCTATCGGGGACATACCTGCAGGTCTCTATGGGCCAACATCTGCAATTACATGGATTAATGTCAGAACATGCATAACAAAAAAATCATAATACTAATTAAAATAAAAATGAGTCTTACCCAGTACTTCATCCCAATCCTCTCCCTTTGGGAGTGGGAGATCTGCATCACCAGTGAAATCTGTGCCAGAGTAGGGCCAATCCTCCATGACAATTAGCTATTGGTGGAGCCACTTAAAGAACTTCGGTCTCCAAGACATATGTTGACCGCCCCTTGACCTTGGCATAAAATCTGCCCAACAGACCATCCGTGGCTCCTAAGCTGGTGGTTTCGGAATTATTACCTCCTGACGCTGGAAGATTGGTAATATTCCAAGATGAAAGATACCAATATGGACCCATAGTCGAACTGCTTCAGCTTGGTTTTCTTGCATTTCGTCAATTGGTGCTTCATGTCTATTGTTACCGCCTCTCCCCCGTTGTAGAGGGTCGGTGCCATGCAATCTACAACAAGAAGTAACCGTGTTTTTGTGGCCTCATGCGAAGCCTGCGATCCAGCAGCTCGCATGATGGTGTGCAACACTACCCTTAGTGCCAAGTCTGGAATAGTTTGGATATCTACATTTTCGTTTCCTGACCCTTTCCTTGCCCCTGGGAACACCCTGTCAATAACCATACTCATGTTCTCCATTGAGGGCAGGGTGCTGGTCAGGATTGGTATTGCCCCCCTCCGCGACAATCCGATTATGAAGTAAACATTTGAGACTTCAATCTCAAGTTCCTGGTCGTGAATAATGAATTTTTCCTAATCAACGTCCCAGACACTGATCAAGTACTGCAACAGCTCCGGTTGAGCTCTGAGACATGGTGCCATAAAGAATTTTTTGAGCTCGCAATCTCTGAGAGCTTTCACGCATCCCCTATTGCCCATGGCTTCCTCATCTTCTTCACTGTGTTCTCGTTCTTTCCATTCGATCACCATTTTGTCTTTTCACACTTGCAAAAACATCCATATGGTTGTCATTAGCCAAATCCAATGCTTTTGAATGGTTAAATAGGGCTTGCGTGTTTTTATTTACATGCTAAAAATGGTTGCCATGGTTGGCGCGCCCCCGTTCAATTTTTAGGCCGGTTGGCGTGGGTCCATGCTCAATACCTGCGCCGACCACCGTGCCCTAATTTTTACAAAATCCCCCCATATATCTACAAAATTGGGGTTGCAGGTAATGAAAAGTAATCAAAATGCAGGGAAAGATGTGAGTTCTTACCTAGAACATACAGATTCACGTTTAGCTTCCCGGATTGCCCGCTGTCAACGCCGCAAAATTGCAGTGAAAAAGGGTAACAAATTGCTCATAAGAGGTAAAAGTGAAAAGTAATTTATTTTTTACCATATTTGGCATTTTATAACTTTTCAGAACCCTAATGAGGTTTTAAAGCGTATTTTTCGATTATTAGCTATGTTATTTCGAGAAATGAGTTTTTATGTGTGTCTCTTGTATAGCGACAGGTCCTCGACATGACGACGATGAAGTAACGAGTTGTATTTTATATTTTTTCGGACTCGGTAAAAACACGAAAAAGTCACTGTAGGAGTCATCTTTCAGCTCTTTTTCGACTCTCTGAAATTGAAAAGATTGTTGAGACTCTTATCGTTTTGAACTCATTAAATGGCTGCGAAACGATATCTACCCAGTATACGTTTACCCCTTTTTCGGGCTGGGATAGATTATTTACGAAAAAGGAATACCTTAGCCTATTGCGACTAAGAGGTTCTCTCAGACACAGTTTTCTACCTTTTCAGATTTGTGAGACTACCTACGAAAAGGGACTACTGGAGTTTTCTTTTCCGTTGCTTTTCAAACTCTCTAAACATGAAAATATGCCGAGTTATTCCTTTGTCAGACTCGTTAAACCCTAAATGTCATCGGACACCATCACCATGACGTCACCGAGTTCCTCCTTCCTTGTAAAATGTACTAGAATGGATTTGTCCGAAGGACAAACTTACATGACAAGCATATGCTATCCCCTTCAAGCTTGTTTTCCAAAAATAATTGGGGTACTCGCCAACAATGGTGGGGGAAAATGGAACCAGTTCTCAGTCGTGTCAGCAGTATGTCACTCTTGAACATGACACTCATCTGCATTCGTGTTGGGTTGGGGACATCTCATTTCGTCATTTTTGCCTCCATGGGTTTGGGTAATCTGTTTTTACCTCTCATCTACTCTTTGCCACATCATCATGACCTCAGATCCCTTGATGTCAAATACTGCCAAATCCAGAGTCGTGTCGCTGATATGTTCAAGAGAAGTTTTCGTTTGCAGTTTTCTACCTCCCTCTGATCCTCTTTTTGGTCCTGATTCACTATCATCATATTCCTCTGTCTCGTGTCGATGTTGTGGGAAACATTATGGCCCTCCTTCGACCAGGTCACTTCCTGTCAACTTAAGCTCATTATCCAGGTAGTTTATCTAGAGACTCCCTTCTGGTTCCTTAGAGCTTGCATGCCCCAATGGCAAGTTCTTCGCATTTGACGATAGGTCCACATCATTGGCCTTCGATCAAGTGATTCTGTGGGTGTTCGACGCCAGATCATTGTTCACATTTCGTGGATTGTACTAGTTGTACCTTGAGAGCCATTGTCATTATTGGTGGTTTCTCTCGTGCCTGTTAACAACTTACCTCTTTGGCTGGTAATCAAGTGACTTTCTTGCATGTTCGACTTCAGCTCACATATTCGCATGCTTGAATTTGTACTTGTTCGGGTTGAGATGGAGCGTAAGACCCTGGGTTTTGTCTGATAAGATCCAGGCTATGAGATGTTGTGGTTTATCATGACTATATGCATGATTCATTTGATTGGATGGTTGCGACCATACTTGAGTCTATTTGTTGATCCTTACTGCTGGATCGCTGTGTCCATACCACAGATCTCAGTTTATATGTACTCTATTATAGATGGCTACGCCCATGCCACATGTTCATGTATAAGATATATCAGTTGTATTTGTACTTGCAGGTCTTCCGACAACGGTGTTTGGTTCGAACGCGTTCTCGTAAAGTATTTCACTTCTCCCTCTCTCTCGAACCTCGTGCTTTAGGGGGCATCTGTTACACATCATTTTGTCACCGTCCCTGAAATCCCCATCCTGCACATTGGAGGACCATTTCTGCGACTTATATGAAGTGTCATGCCTTGCAAAAAGTATCATTGCATCCCTTGCCATGAGAAGCACATTTCCTCTGTTGACTATTCCTGGAACAGACCATCAAAAACACATGATTTTGGGTTGGCGCTGGAAGGAATTTATGGCCTCATGCCAATAAGGGAAATTAGCACTAGGCCCCGTGCCCATTGGCGCTCTATCTCAGTGGACTACCCGCGCCGAGCTATTTTTGGAAAGTTTTTTACATATAGAAGTGAAGTTTCCATTGCCAACCACTTCGTGAGTCAGTCAGCATGGGTGGTTCAACTGAATAACGTTGAGCACCCTCCTTTGGCTTCTTGTTTCCTACTTTTAAGCAACCTACCAAAGGATAAGGCCTTCCTTCCACCATTTGAGGGATCCCAACCTCCCCCTCTCCTTCTATAAATGCATCTCTCTCACATAGATGCAGCTAGTTGAATGGTTTGGATAGTTGAACATTTTGGAGAACAACTGAAACAACTTGATATAGTTGGTGCGAGATAGAGCAGAGTGAGACCCTTGTCAAGAGAGAGTCTAGGCTGATTGCCTCGCCAAGTCCAAATTCCCCGACGAATGCTCGAGACGTGTTTTGACTGGAACCGCTGAAGGAGGCTGTGACGTCAAGGCTCATTTGGTTGTAATCTTTTTCTTTCTCTTACTTAATACATGACTGATGTTTTGGTTATCGTCTTGTGTTGATGTGATTAATATTATGCAATACATTTAATTATCCTTGACCAATTAGATAATTATGAATGCAATTATTGTTTCATATGCTGCTTTTGTTCTCTGATATTTATGCAGGCATATGAGTATCACTGCTGAAGGACCACGACGTATCGTGGATGAAGATCAGGAGACTGCTACCACAGCTACGACAACTGCGTTGGATCAAAGGTAGGACAATCTATCCCGACTCAGTTTCATTCATTAACTAGGAATCAACACATTAGCATGTCCTCTTGCTGCTACCCCCACCCTAGGGCTAGAGGGATAGCTTCTGTCCACAGAGGGGATTTACCTACACAACATAAAGAAATAGTGGAAGAGAAAAAACAACAAATGGATGAAAAAATAGGATATTTACCTCAATGACTGTCCCACAAATAGCAAGGAGTTAAAGAATTTTGTTATGTAGAAGTTCCGTAAGTGCAATTGGGGAAAAGAGTTGGGTAGAAAGAAGAAGTACTACGTTCAGGTTTTTAACCCCACTTGTGATCTCCAACAAAAAAAGTACAATAGATCTAACATTTCGTGGAGAGCAAAGATTCTTATTGCTCAATTAAGAACTAACTCGCATCAATTTTGGTGTGAAACGGGACAGTGGAAGAGACCTAAAGAAGCTTGGGAAGGATGAGTGTGTACTTTTTGCACTTCTGGGGTAGTGGAATCGGAAAAGCATTTCATTTTGGAATGTGATGCTAGCAGTATGTTAGCATCAATTCCTTGGCATTGTCTTTTCAGTGAGGGGACTGTTAGAAGGTTGGGTGAGCTCATCATCAGTTTGAGTAAGAAAATGATTGAATTGCAAAAGATTAAAAAACAGGGATGTTAGGAGTCCCATACACTATTTTTAATCTCATGGACATTAAAATTAAAAATATCATTCATTCAAGGAAAATATGATTCATGTAAAATTATATAAGCAAATATTAAAAAGGAAAAAAAGATGAGTTCATGCAAACAAGGCGAGAAGAGTTAATATATCTAGGCAAGAATAACCCAAAGATTTTCTGGCAGGAACTTCAACCAAGGTAGAAGCAAATCGAAAATAATATTGCAACCAATCAATAGTTTGAATATGCAAGACAACTATATGAGGAAGAATCAGAGGTTGAGCCTCCACCGAGGATCAACACAACTACAAAGCTCTTCATGTTACATGAGGCGGAGATTGGAATTAAGAAGCTGAGAACATGAAAGGCAAAAGAATTGGTTGAACTTTAGGTAGAGTATCTAAAATGGGGAATGAACACTATTGCACTGCACATCATGGAAATATTCAACAACATCATTCAATAAGGATTCCCAAGAGGCTGGACAACTAATCTGGCAATACCCCTTTTTAAAAGTGGAAACATTAATAATCCTTCCAATTATAGAATCATTATGATCAATCCTTTGTTTGCAAAGCTTTTCGGCAACATGGTGGAAAATAGAATTAGTAAGTGGGTAGAAGTAAAAGAAAAGAGGGCAAAATGACAAGCAGGTTTTAGGCCGAAGCATTCTGCAGTGGATCATGGCATCATGTTGAGACACATTATTGAAAAGGTTTGGGGGGATAAAGAAGAAATATTTTGTTGTTTTGTTGACTTCAAAAAGGCATTTGACACAATCTCTAGAGATAAGTTGTGGCATAGAATGGAAGAACTTGCAATTCCTTTGCATTATAGAGCTGTTGTCCATAGACTTTATGAAGAGGTGAAAGTCAAAATTAGAACCTCAGTGGGTATTTCAGAAAGCTTTAGAAGTGACATTGGAGTCAAGCAAGGTTACCCTCTATCCCCTACTTTTTTTGGTTTATATATTGATAAACTAGAAGGGTGGTTAAATTTGCAAGGTGAGGATGGTGTTCAGTTGGGGGAGTTTGTGATAAAGCTTCTTTTATATGCTGATGATCTGGTATTGATTTCTAAATCGGCCCATGGATTGCAGATGCACCTATATGCCCTTGAGCATTTTTGTAGAGCAATGGGGATGCAAGTCAATACTAGCAAGACCAAAATAATGATTTTCTCTAATAAAAGGAAATAAAGCCAACATACGTTCCTCTTTGAAGGCAACATTCTTGAAGAATTAAATGAGTACAAATACCTCGAGATTGATTTCAACAACAAACTTAACTGGGAGGACTGCAGAAAGAAGATAATCTTTGGAGGGTGGAAAGCATTATATGCTCTTCAAAACATATGTAGAGAGGCAGAGTTATGGGATTGGAAAATGATTAAAGTGCTTTTTGGACTCCTAGTTTGTCTAGTGATGCTATATGGGTGTGAATTGTGGGCTAGCAACACCCCTGTCTCAAAATGGAAGGAAATTGAGAAATCCAAAAACGCTTGATCATGAGCAAGTTCAAAATAAAAAGTTCGGTACCTTATGAGATAGTGTTGAATGAAACAGGAGCAACTCCCATCGAAGCAATTGCTATGGTGCGGCTCATAAGATATCTAAAAATAATTGAGCAAACAGGAGTAGGTAGATGGCCTAATGTTATCTTCAAGGAAGGCATCAGTGAAAGAAAGAAAACATGGATGAGACAAAACTACACATGGATGCAAAAATGGAATATATATCTCAATGCTTGTCCCACAAATAACAAAGAGCTAAAGAATTTTGTAATGGAGAAGTTTCGTAAACGGGTATGGGAAAGAGTTGGGTAGAAAGAAGAAGTACTACATCGAAGAATTCAACCCTACGTATGATCTCCAACAAAAAGAGTACATTGGAGCTAACATTTCGTGGAGGGCAAAGGTTCTTATTGCTAAATTAAGAACCAACTCGCATCAACTTCGGTGTGAAATAGGATGGTGGAAAATGCCTAAAGAAGATTGGGAAGAACAAGTTTGTACATTTTGCATGTTTGGGGCAGTGGAATTGGAATAACATTTCATTTTGGAGTGTGAAGTGTTCAAAGACACGAGAGAAAGTTATGAGAATATGTTAGCATCGATTTCTTGGCATTGTGTTTTCAACGATGGGATGTTAGAAGGTTGGACCAACTCATCATCAAATTGAATAAGAAAAAGACTTAAATGCAAAAGGAAAAAATAAAAAACTCATGATCCTATAAAGTATTTTTAATCTCGTAAACATTAAAATAACATTTTATTTCATTCATTAGAAATACAAAATCTATATTTTTTTGGGACAACAATACCATTATAAAAAATATAAATAATTTTAATACCTATTGGAATTACTCACTACTAAATTTATTATGGCTATTTTCCTTTAAATAACAGAGAGGAAGTTAACATTAATATACCTTCATCTTAAAAGAAAATAATTATTTTAACGTTCACTGGACTGAACATAACCATCCCAATTCAAACTTAAACTCTCAACTGAATGCACACATATGCAAACATTTGACACATTTGACGTGGCGTGAGTAAACGTGTATGGTAATTCACAGGCCACGCGGCATCGAATTCATACATAGGATCTTCTCACGAATTATTCCATGCGATCCTTCGCTACTCACTCTCTGAATTTGGCTCACAACATAAACGTATATCCTTCTCTCATGGATTTCACAGCTATCGAAATTGTCTTACAGGCAGTAATTGATATACGCCATAGTAAAGAAAGAAAGAATTTTTTAATGTCTTACAGGCTAAAAATAGCCTAGTAGTGTTTCGTGCTCTAATAAAATCTTTATTCGGGGGTTGCCAAAGAAGTGACAGCCCAATATCAGCATAGTTCACAACGACATGGGGCGAGGTTAGTTTTATCAAATCTGGCTTTCTTAAATGTCGGTTGTCTCTTTTACTCTTGATAACCGAATTGGCAACTATGGGTTGCGAGTTTGAATCCCATGCGCTCAAGTTTATATATAATGTCAGTACAATTCCCTCTTACCGGGTTTAGGGTTTCTCCTGGATCATTTTTTCAATTCCCAATTCAGCTCATTTTTATGTGCAGGGCTTCTATTACATTGCTATCAGGGTTTTCGGGCCTTATAAATTCTCTGTTAAATTTCTGCTGAGCCACATATTGCTCTATATGGCAGTAATGCTCTGTCTACATTTGTACAGTCAAATTGCCACAACATTCAGGATTCCATTCAGTCCCGAATAATGTGACTCCAAGGCTTAATGTGTTTTCATTGACCAATGGGTCTATTTCGTGGTTCCGAGTACTTTCTGATAGTGGGCGATGACAAACTGGTTTCCATGAAAATGCACTTCTTAATTCTTGCATAACAGTAAGCAAACGAACAAAAACCCTAACAGCAGCCAATGTGGTCTTGGTTCACTAGTGAGGTCGACAGATTTTAAGTTGTTGAATGGGTTTCATTCGTTTTGTGGTCTGCACAACTTGAATGACACCATTCTTAATGGGATGAGACACAGCAGCGATCCCTCCGCTGCCCTCCCCCCCAAAAAAACAGCAGAAGCACCGAGAAGACAGACACAGCAGAAGCACCCAGAAGACCGACCTGGTTATATTCATATGTTTGAATTCAACGAAAATGAAATATGGAAAAGTTGGCCATTGCATTAAAAATGGATAAAAGTTGCCATCAAATTAGGCAAACTAAGTACGTCTTTTTTTCCCTCGACTTTCTGGAAAGAATCCAAATATCAAAACCCCACATATATTAAAAAACACGTTAAAGCGCACACATACATATCTATATATAATTTATCTATTTATTTTTGATGGTGAATTTTTACATTTTTTAATCAATTGTTAAAAACATTTGCTTGGTCGATTCGATTTGATTCACGGAGTTCAACGCTGAATGTGATGAGTAGTGAAGCTCTTACTACATAAGCCTGTTTATGAACTACAAACTGAAAGGCTTGTTTTACGATGGTTACCATAAATAATCTTTTCTCAGGCCTTGTATGATTGTTCTAGAGATTGGATGGTTTCTTCCACATTCTCAATATGGTCGGTCTAGTACCCATCTCAAAATTATATCTATGTAATTATTTAAAAAAAAGAATATGAATAGACAGATAACAACAACAAGCATAGCGCACTCCATATTCCTCTCGATACTAGTACGTTCTACATATGCTTGCAAGCAAATAAATGAGTACTTTCTTGCCTGAACTACAACACTAGCTAAAGCCTACTTGAAATCACTACCATGAGTATAGATTTTGGATGAATCAATAGACAAATCAGCGAAGTGGCCAGTATCATGGGTTTCATCCTTGCTCTTTGCTTGTATGTGTTCTGAATCTGCTTATCGGGGCCATATATCCTTATGACGGAGGGATTTTTCACATCCTTTTGAAGCATAATAGACTCCTATAATACTCATTTTCACATTTCCTGTTGTGATGAGGCTAGAGGAATAGGGGGCGAGGGAGTTACTCCGTTTAAAGTCAATACGTGACGTCTCGGTTCTTGTTAAGTCATATATTTGTCTTGTATTGAGATTTTGGGTAGCATCGGATGTTGTGCTCTAGCTTCGAAACTTTGTGGAGAGGCTAGGACACGAGATCTCCAAGACCTAGAAATCGTTTGGAGAAATTCCACCTCGTGTAAAAGTTATTCAAATAATTAATTTTTTTAATGAGGACCCTAAGTCTAACTTAGGGAAATTAAAAAATTAAAGTGAATTAATTTACACATGGGTGAGAATGTTCTAAGTGACGTGGATCAAGTCTTTTCTAATCTTAGCCGTTGATTAGAGATTACATCATAGCTGTTGATTTATCAATGAGAAAATTATTAAAAGAAGACTTGGGGTTAGTTGGAGAACCCACACATTATAATAGCACTTGAGCTAAGTCGAAATTCTGGGGCGCGGTTTGGTGAGAATTTTCGAGTGAGCTTGCAGTGCTAGTGAAGGGCAGATTGGCAAGGGATATTCTGATCCGAGGCCGAGGACACATAAGCAGAGAGGTTGAACTGTATTAGGCGGCGCAGAGGCTAGCAGGAGGGACGCAACCCAGCCAGGCTAACGCAGAGACAACACAAGGGCTGATGCAGGCCCTTCCGGGTGACGCAGAGGCAGCGTTGAGCCCTTCAGGGTGATGCAGGGGCCGCGTGAGGCTTTAGGGGCTAAAGCAGAGGTTGGAGAGACAACGTTGGGGTTCCAGTGGGCCAGAAAGGGCTCGTATTCAGTAATTTCCTTGAGGGTTTGAATCAACCATATTTTCTATCTCCGAGTGATAAGGTACAATTGCTGTGAAATTCTCTATTGGGCAAACCACTACTGGTGCCCATGATGTATTCAGATTCTGCTTAATAATAAAACTCTCTAAGAGCTGCTGCACCGTTTTTCCCGCATCGGGATTTTCCGGGGACATTTGTCCGAAAAATCATTTGTGTCCTTTGTCATATGTGCACTATGTTTCAGTAAATGATCTGTATGTATGTGTAGACTGTAGTTGTGTTTACTTTGATGTTTTTCTAAATAGTTCAGTTAAATAACTTGTTAATTAAATAAAACAAGTAGGAGAAGTAAATCAATATACTACAGTAGGGTTTCTGTATTCAGAAATCTTCAGATGGTATCAGAGAGATTGTAGATCAAGTTGAAGCCATCAGCATAGGGTGGAAGATCTTTTTGCTGTAGGAGGGTAGCTGAAGCTACACAAAATCAGCAAGAAGTAATGCAGCACTAGAGGGACAACGCAGACCTTGCAGGGGTGACGCAGAGCCAGTCTGCTCATGTAGAGACTGATGCAGGCCCAGAGGGGTGATGCAGAGCCTGTCAAGCTCACGCTGGGCTGACGCAAACCCTAGAGGGTGACGCAGTCCAAGAGGGAGTGACACTGTGCCGATTGCCATGGCTGGAAGTGTAGTTTCTGATCTTCAAAGTTGTTGGTGGGGCATCGGTTCTCTCAGTGCAAAACAATGACTAGCAAAGTTGATAAAGCAAGGGGAAACAGTCCCTCAACAGATATTCTTGCCAAGAAATCTGAGATTTGATCAAGAGGAGTGATCGTACAGGATTGATTTGACAAAATTGGCAGAGGATTTCTGGAGGGAAATCATTTGTCAGAGGGAGCATATTATCTAGAGGGTTTCTATTGCCAAGAAACTCGGATCCGGTTTTTTTTGCTGAGTGTAGCAGCATCAGAAGGGAGAAGAGCACTTGCTTTGACTTGTTTGAGCAGAGATGGCCTCGTATGGACTAAAAGATTAGGATAGGTTAGACGGTGTGTCTAACTTCGCTATTTGGAAAGCCAGAATCCTGACAGTCCTTGAGGAGTATGGCATCAGAGACCATGCTAAGAAAGTCCTAACTGTGCCGACCGATGCTGATGCTCTGAAGAAGTTCAATGAAAATCAAGCGTGGGCTAAACGCTTGTTCATGGATGGAGTGAAAGATCACGTGGTTCCCCATATTGCCGAGAAGAAGATGACAAACGAGGTGTGGGCAACATTAACCACGTTGTATCAAGGTAGCTCTGTCCAGAGGAAGATGCTTATGGAGAATCAGACGTAGATGTTCCAAATGCACAAGGGAGAGGAGATCGATCTTTTCCTCTTTAGATTGCAGACTATCCGAGACCAACTGATTGCCATGGGGGCAACTCTTGATGATGGACTCATGGTGAGGACTGCCCTGAATGCAGTCACCGATGAGTAGGAGACCTTTGTCCAGAGTATCTTGGGCAGAGCACGACTCCCAAACTGGGGGGACATGTGGGCAATCCTTCGTCAAGAGGAGATCAGTAGGATAACCAAGAGGGAATTCAACAACGGAGGAGTCAAAATTAAGAAAGAGGAAGATGCAGCCCTAGCATCTAAGGGACAGAGACAACAAGGGAAGAAGAAGAAGGACCTATCCAAGGTCTGGTGCTTCAGATGTGGTGAATTGGGACACTTCGCCAATATTTGTCCTAAGAAGAAGGGCAAGGAAGATTCGGATTCCAAGGCAGCAACAACGAAAGGAGGTGATGGCAGCAATGATGGTGTGGCCATGAGTGCTCATGTACCTCGAGAGAAGAGGTGGGGCGACATAGATCTGTAGATCGAGCTGCAGATGGTGCGGTGGGATCCTTGAGGTGCCCAAACTTTTGGATCACATACGAGTTACGGGAGCCTTAAGATAGTAGCAGGATGACTGGAGCAGTTGATGCAGAGGATCATGGAAATGCACAAGGCAGTGCTTGAATGCTGAAGACTAGAGCAATGTAGAGGAGAGGCAGCAACAACGTGGAAGTAGCAACGCAGAGGCTGGTGGGATTTCAACATCGCAAACGCAGTGCAGAGCAGCAGACAACGCAAAGCTTCAAAGAGACAACGTAGAGTAGCAACAGTAGGTGCTTCAGTGATGAGATGCAACCAAACTGACTTGTTTGTCAATTGTTGGGTGATTGTCCTTCAGTTGCTTACTTTTCAGCAATTGAGTTACAGTGCAACAGTTAGCAGTGGCAGTGCTATAGGCAGCATGATGTAGCGATTTGAGAGGGAGCTGCAGTACAGATGTGGCAGTGACATGGGCAGCAGTACAGAAAGCAACAACACAGTGCATGGAGGGCAGCAGGCCAAGCATCAACAACGTAGGGGACCGATACCAGAGATTAGAGTAACGCTTTTGGAGTGAAGTGTTACTAGAGCACATTCCTCGCTAAGAGGGAGTGTTGAGAATTTGGGTAGCATTGAATGTGCTCTAGCTCGGAAACTTTGTGGAGGGGCTAGGACACATGATATCTCCAAGACCCAGAAATTGTTTGGAGAAATTCCGCCTGGTGTAAAAGTTATTCAAAAAATTAAAATTTTTAATGAGGACCCTAAGTCTAACTTTTAGGGAAATTAAAAAATTAAAGTGAATTAATTTACACATGTGGGTGAGAATGTTCTAAGTGACGTGGATAAAGTCTTTTCTAATCTTGGCCATTGATTAGAGATTACATCACAGCCGTTGATTTATCAATGACACAAGTATTAAAGGAAGGCTTGGGGTCGGTTGGAGAACACACACATTGCAGTAGCACTTAAGCTAAGTCGAAATTCTAGGGTGCATTTTGCTGAGAATTTTCGAGTGAGCTTGTAGTGCTAGTGAGGGGTAGATCGGCAAGGGATATTCTAATCCGAGGTCGAGGATACATAAGCAAAGAGGCATAACTGTACAAGGCAACACAGAGGCCAGCAGGAGGGACACAGCCCAGCCAGGCTGACGTAGAGACAGCGTAGGGGCTGACGCAAAGGCAACGCTGAGCCCTTCAAGGTGACGCAGGGGCAGCGTGAGGCTTCAGGGGCTAACGTAGAGGTTGGAGAGATAGTGCTGGGGTTCCACTGGGCCAGAAAGGGCTTGTATTCAGTAATTCCCTTGAGGGTTTGAGTCAACCATATTTTTGATCTCTGAGTGATAAGGTACAACTGCCGTGAAATTCTCTATCGGGCAAACCACTATTGGTGCCCATGATGTATTCAGATTCTGCTTAATAATAAAACCCTCTAAGAGCTGCTGCGCCGATTTTCCCTCATTGGGTTTTTTCGGGGACATTTGTCCGAAAAATCATGTGTCCTTTGTCATATGTGCGCTGTGTTTGAGTAAATGATCTGTATGTATGTGTAGGCTACAGTTGTGTTTACTTTGATGTTTTTCTGAATACTTTAGTGAAATAACTTGTTAATTAAATAAAACAAGTAGGAGCATTAAATCAATATACTGCAGTAGTGTTTCTGTATTTAGAAATTTTCACATCTTATAGGCAGATTGGATATACTCTTGGTGGTATAGTGGCAGTTGGAAGGTTTGATCCTGGGTCTAACCTAAGTCACTTATTAATTTTAGATAACCATGGTATGTTATGCTTAATGCAGTTTACTTCAATCTTTCTTCTTATTATTGCGATTCAATTTCAGATAAGTAATCACATAATCATTGAAAGTAAATGCTGATAGAACATAATAATAAATCAATAGAAGACAAGCCAATACAATAAATCAGAATTTGCAATTCTTCTTGTTCAACAAAGATAGAGAGAAATGTTTGTTACAACAGTCAACAGGATGCCCTAGCCAACAAAGACTTTTGCTAGTCAAACCAGCTCTTCCAACCTCCAAGTAGGTTCAGTCAAACTCGGTCTTTCTTCAGTGTCACACACAACCCACAAATCAACCCTCAAAACTAGTCAATGCAAGTCAATTTCCTGCGGTCAAAGACAATCAATGTTGCGGTCAAAGTCAACGGATTTCCTCGATTTCTGTGCCCTCCAATGCGGCCTTCCAAAATCGAATTTCTAGTGCAGAAAATGCAGTCAAATCATGAGGGTTGACCCAAAGTCAACACTGGTCAAATCTGTCCAGGTTTGCCCTAAACCAGTTCGAAAATATCAACAACCTGTTTCACACGTGGGAGAGAGAGAGAAGCCTCCAAAGGCTGTACGAACCAATCAGATGAGGAAGAATGTGTGTGATGAGTTGATGAGAAAATGAGCATCAAGTCTCTCCAATTTATATCCATCAATGAGGGTGTGTGACACATCTTTTGGGGCTTGTGAACCTACATTGCAATTCTGGCCAACCTTGACAATTTGCACATGTGTGGAAAATAAATTCAAAATATAAGTTCTGCTCAAACAAGATGATCTTTAGATCAATCTTGCACCTCTCCGAAAGAGGAATCCAACAAAAATATCATCTCCATCATATGAGCAATGCAACATGGAGTTTGGACCCAGTTGCCCAAAATTAACACTCCCTCTCAACTAGGGAGAACTCCATCTATCCACCTGTGCAATCATGTCATTCAATACTATCATGTACTATCATCATCATCATCATGCAATCCTGTGTCATCCTGCTGTAACTGCTTTGCTGGCTCTTCTCTGCAAGAACGAGAGTGAGTTACAAAGACATCACTCTCCGCTGACCCGAAGTCATTCTAGAGGTGAAAACCTCAACCAGACTCAAGAGTGAGCTACATACTGACCCGAAGTCAGTTTAGAGGTAAGAACCTCATCCAGACTTGATCCCAGATCAAGGTGTTGGACACATCCCATCCTAGACATAAAGAGTACGACAATCCCCGATGCATCCGTCGGTCATGCTATTGGTCTCTATCCTCATTTCCCAACTCATTGGCCAAATGAGAGGTACTTCCCATGAGTCCTAAACTCCATGGGTATGATGCATGTGGGGCATAGATCAAATAGAGGGTGAACCAACTCAATATCATAACGGTGGGGAAGAAGCACACCAACAAGGTAAGGCGAACCTCGCCCTGTGGTTGCTTATAGCTCCAAGAAGCTATCCCTAAGCCCCCTGGAGCTCCTAGAGCTCATAGTCCAACTCATGCGAGACCCTCAGGATAGGGTCTGTCCACGATACCAAGCTGCTCACAGCAGGTTAAGAATTTGAACTTCCCCAAGGGCTTCGTGAGAATATCTGCGACTTGATCATCAGTCCCAATGTGATGGAGCTTTACGGCGCCTCGCTGTACCATGTCCCAGACAAAGTGGTACCTAATATCAATATGTTTGGATTGGTTGTGGAACACAAAATTCTCAGAAAGACGAATCCCACTTTGGTTATCACAAAGGATAACGGTGGTATCCAACACATGTCCAAACAACTCACTGAAGAGCTTTCTCAACCAAGCAACTTCACAATAGGCCATACTTGCTGCAATGTATTCGGCCTCAATGGCGCTCAAAGCAACCAATTTATGCTTTTTGCTCATCCAAGATATCGAAGCAAAACCAAGAGTGAAGCAACATCCAGATGTGCTCTTACGATCCACCACATTGCCTTCCCAATTAGCATCAGTATATCCATGGAGCCTCATTCTCCCGATAGTGTATCTCAGCCCATGGTTGATTGTGCCTCGAAGATATCTCAAGAGATTCTTGGCATCAATCCAGTGAATGTGATGAGGATCGACCATATATTGACTCAACGTGTTCAATGTAAAACATATGTCCAGACGTGAGTTCACTAAGAACATTAAGGCTCCCACGAGTTGAGGATACTTGGTGGGATTTCCCAACTCGGGCCCAACAACACTTCCACACAACTTCTTAAAGTTGAGTTCCATCGGAGTAGTCATGGACTTGCAGTCCACCATCCCAAATCTCTCCAGTACCCACCTGGATTTTGTCAGACCTCCAAGCCTAGGAAATAGTGCATCAGTCTTAGGTCCTTCATCTCGAACTCAGAAGCTAGCTCCCTCTTACATTGATGAATGAGAGGGTCAACACCTGTTAGGAAGAGATCGTCCACATAGAGAACTAGAATGAGAGGCTTGTC
This sequence comes from Pinus albicaulis, assembly GCA_034641835.2. NCBI lineage: Eukaryota > Viridiplantae > Streptophyta > Pinopsida > Pinales > Pinaceae > Pinus > Pinus albicaulis. The sequence continues at coordinate 178,992,579 of CM076583.1, forward strand.
ATTATCAACCTTAAAATAAAGGTTTGGATCAACATCACTTCGAGTGAAGCCCAACTTCATCAAGTAGCTATCGATCCTCTCATACCAAGCCTTGGGGGCTTGCTTCAACCCATAGGGGGCTTTCTTCAATGTGCATGCATATGTGTCTCTATCTTGGACTTTAAACCCCCAAAGGTTGTTCCACATAGATCTCTTCCTTGTTTGAACCATGTAAAAAGACAGTCTTCACATCCCATCTGATGGAGACTCCATCCTTGCGTTGCAGCAAGGGCAATGATTGATCGGATGGTGGTATAGCGGGCAATAGGTGAAAATATATCATTATAATCCATGCCTTCCTTTTGAGAGAAGCCTTGGGCAACAAATCTTGCCTTGTACTTTTCAACACTTCCATCGACTCCATGCTTGATCATTTAGAGCCATTTCGAGGTGACAATAAATCTGTACTTCGGTCTAGGGACCACATCCCAGACATCATTCTTCATGATCGATTCATATTCCTCGTGCATAGCATCCTTCCAAACTTGATGTTTTACGACTTCCTCAAAAGTTCTAGGCTCAGATTGTACAATAGTACTCATGGCTTAGGTACCCTTGGTACCTATTCGGCTTCTTACTTTCTCGGAATGTTCCCCTGGGAGCAATATGTCTCTCGGCATCTTCAAGAGTGTCTCTTAGCCACGAAGGTATTCTTTTATTTGAAGAGGGTGGATCTATAGGATCCATCGGACCTTCAACATCGGGCAACGGTTCAACTTTCGGTTCTTCCTGCCTTCCAGCTTCTTCTTCTTCTTCTTTGTCTTCCTTTGAGATAGGAAGATTTCTAACCTTCCTTAGGGTAGCATCTTCATTGAAGGTGACATCATGGCATATCTCCACTTCTCTTTGACTAGACACATAGATTCTATATGCCTTCGAGGTTTCATTGTAGCCCACAAACATTCCTTTCTTCCCAGAAGCATCTAGTTTGCTCCTCTTTTCTTTTGGCACATGAAAATAAACGGGACTTCCAAAAACTCTAAAATGAGAGACATCGGGCTTCTTACCAGAGAAGACTTCTTCAGGGTTTTTGGGGTCCAATGCGGAATGTGGACATCTATTTTGAACACACACAACGGTGTTGGCAACTTTTCCCCATAGAAACTTCGAAAGACCTTGGTCATAAAGCATGGCACGGGCAGCTTCCAAAACGGTTCTATTCTTCCTTTCAGCACAAAACCATTTTGTTCGGGAGTATACACAGTGGTGGTCTCCCTCTTAATGCCAGCTTCCCTGCTATAGTCATTGAATTCATTTGACTCATACTCGGTTCCATTATCGGTCCTCAGAATTTTGATCTTCTTCCCTGTTTGATTTTCAACCAAGGTCTTGAAGGTACAAAACCACTCGAATGCTTCGTCCTTCTTCTTCGAAAAGTATATCCATGTTTTGCAATAGAAGTCATCTATAAAAGTGATATAATATAAGCATCCTCCCAAGGATGCTATGGGAAACATACCAGATAGATCGGAATGTATCAATTGCAAAATATCAGATGTCTTCGTGACACTTAGGGGAATGGTCCCCTTGTATGCTTTCCTTCGACACAACCTTGTCATACACCTTCATGATCATCTTTGAAATCGGGCATCCCTGTCACCACCTTCCTTGCTTTGGGAAGGGCTTTGAAATGAAGGTGTGCAAACCTCCGATGCCATAGCTCGGATTGAAGGGTCGTGTCACATGTCATGGCCCCCGACATCCTCCAACCTGATAGAGTGTATCAACTCTAAAACCAAGAGTGAACGCTTCTTTGAAGTTCCTCTTCCAAATGCGTACCTTTCCATTGATGAATGCCACCTTGAATCCTTTGTCTTCCTTTGCCGAGATAGACACTAGATTCTTCTTCAAGTCAGGTATGTACAACACATCTTGCAAGTGGAGGACTTGACCTTGATTTAGATGAAAGGTCACAGTCCTTGTCCCTTTCACGGGATAGGTGGCATTGTCTCCAAGGATAATTTCCAAATTAGTATCCTTTTCATTCAAATCAGAGAGGGCTTCCTTGTATCCAGTGAAGTGCCTTGAGGCACCACTATCAATCAACCAATTGTCCAGCGTATCAGAAGGAGATGCAATGGAGAGGGCAGATATAATAATATATTCATTTTTTCTATCAACAACATTAGATTCATCATACCTGGAATTCTTTGACCTCTTGAAAGGTTGCCCATTTCCACTTTGATAAGAGGGAGCCTTCCTCTTTCCTTTGAACCTGTTGTTCCTTTGATTTCCATTCTCCTTGAAGTTGTTGTAGTCATCATCTTCGGAAGGGTCCCTTCTATTAGGGCACTCTCCTGCATGGTGACCAAACTTGTTACAAGTGTAACATCTTCCTCTTCTGCCTCCTTTGGGACTCGCTCTTCCATGATTTAGATTTCTTGGACCAACATTGTTCCTTTTCTTTGCATGAGCGGAGAAGGCAGTAGGGTCACTTCCATTCCCATTTGAGGGTTTGTCTCTCTCCATCATTCTTACCTCTTCTTGAGTGCATCTCGTCAACAATTCATCAAAATCAGGAATCACATTATTATTAAGAATAGTAGTATTGAATACATACCAATCTCGGGGAATACCTCCAAGTGCAATGAGAACAAGCTCTCGGTCAACTATGGCTTCTCCAATAGCTATGAGATCATTCTTGATTCTGTGAGCCTCATAAAACATGATTGGATGGATTCTAGCCCTGAACATGCTAACCAACTTATCATACATCTCTTTGGATGTGCCCAGCTCGGAGATATAAACAACCAAGTGCTTATGAATATAATGCCTGATGATCTTCTTTGCCTTGGCTTCCCTTTTCTTGTACTTTGTCTCATTGGCGGCCAGTGCATTTGATGGAGGCTCAATGATCTTCCCCTGCACATAATCCATAACATCTTGGTCTTCCAATGTCAAATCCAAAGACATTTTCCAAGCATGATAATCAGACTTGTCAGTCAACTTATCAGATTTGATTTGAGGAGGCCATTGATCCCGGTCCTTGATTTTTCAACTTCTTCAGTGATTGATTTTCACACTTGCTTGGGCTTTGTCTTCACCTCAGCTTTGATTCCATGTTAATTTTAGATAACCATGGTATGTTCTATGCTTAATGCAATTTACTTCAATCTTTCTTCTTATTAGCCCGATTCAATTTCAGATAAGTAATCACATAATCATTGAAAGTAAATGCTGATAGAACATAATAATAAATCGATAGAAGACAAGCCAATACAATAAATCAGAATTTGCAATTCTTCTTGTTCAACAAAGATAAAGAGAAATGTTTGTTGTAGCAGTCAATAGGTTGCCCTAGCTAGCAAAGACTTTTGCTGGTCAAACCAACTCTTCCAACCTCCAAGTAGCTTCAGTCAAACTTGGTCAAACTCGGCCTTTCTTTAGTGTTGTCACACACAACCCACAAATCAGCCCTCAAAACCAGTCAATGCAAGTCAATTTTTTGTGGTCAAAGGCAGTCGACGCTGCGGTCAACCGCGGTCAAAGTGATGCAGTCAAAGTCAGCGGATTTCCTCGATTTCTGTGCCATCCAATGCGGCCTTCCAAAATCAGATTTCCAGTGCAAAAAACACAGACAAATCATGAAGGTTGACCCAAAGTCAACGCTGGTAAACTCTGTCCAGGTTTGCCCTAAACTAGTCCGAAAATATCAGCAACTTGTTTCACATGTGGGAGAAAGAGAAGCCGCCTCCAAACGCTATACGAACCAATCAGATGAGGAAGAATGTGTGTGATGAGTTGATGAGCAAATAAGCATGAAGTCTCTCCAATTTATATCCATCAATGAGGGTGTGTGACACATCTTTTGGGGCTTGTGAGCCTACATTACAATTCTTGGCGACCTTGACAATTTGCATGTGTGTGGAAAATAAATTCAAAATATAATTTCCACTCATCCAAACAAGATGATATTGAGATCAATCTTGCACCTCTCCGAAAGAGGAATCTAACAAAAATATCATCTCCATCATATGAGCAATGCAACATGGAGTTTGGACCTAGTTGCCCAAAATTAACATCACTTCAACGAGTTACCAATCCACCATGGCTAAAAAAAGAAAGAAAGTCAAGTCCACTAAAGAGTAGGAGGTAGTGGTTGTGTTGACAATGGGCCACAACTCATAGTGTTGTACCTTGGTCTAGCTCTTTCCTTGTGAGCTCCTCTCACTAGACCTGCTAGATTTTGAGGCAACATAACCAAAATAGCTCTGAGGGCAATCCATATTTGGACCAAAAATACATCAATAAAGAGGCTCCAACGACCTCTATAGTCCAGAAAAATTCATGTTACAACAAATACTTACATATCATCAAAATCATATCGTATATTGGGATACTCATCATCAATATCACCCTCTAAGAATTAAAATAAGATAGAGAAATTTAACATGTCAAGTTGAGATTTTGTTTGAATGATAAGTTCAATTTTACTAGGGTCATGATAGAGGAGTTCAATTATCAATACCACCAACATCAAGGTCCATAAAGGGCTTGATGCACTTGATTAAATGCTAGTTCCGTACACTCATACATGACAAAATTCAATGGAAACGTTGCAATCCCCCAAATTCTGAAATCCTAAAAACTAGATAAATGTCTTTTGGATTAATCACATCATTAAGATTTGGTCGACGTTTCGAACCATCTAATGTGGTTCATCTTAAAAACTGTAAAGTCTGCTACGTTTTGAGCGGGATCTGAAATTCTACTTTCTCCATGTGAAATCCAATGAGGTTAGAACCATTCTCCAACATCGTGAGTCGATTAATGGTAATGTTAAAATTTAAGTAAAAGGATGAAAATGAGAGATAAAGGAGAGTATCACTTTTACATTTAAGAATTTAATATTACCATTAATTACATATCATTAGTAAGGCCCTATGGTTAAATATTATGCTTCCCCACTTGTAAATTATTGTTTTTAAGAAAAAATTAGGGGGGATGCCCATAAGCACTGCATTTGCGGAAATGCATTCCCCACATTGGGGAAATATTTCCTCCTGTGTCTCCTCGAGTTTCCCCAAAATCCCCAGGCGTCCCCCTGTCCTGGCTGCGTGGAAAACATGTGGAGTGCACACCCCATCCTGGGGGACATGTCCCTGTTGAACACTGCTCTTGCTTGGTTGAGGTACTATTTTGGAATCATCCCTTGGCCTTTTCAGAGGAAGTTGGGCCTAAAGAGTGGGGATTTGGTCAAGATGACAATGGACCCCTACCCTGTGTGTGACTATCCTAGCAGGTTGCATAGGCTTTTGCAACCCTGCTAATCAGATCGGTAACAGGCCAAAACACCAAAACTGCCTACATGACTCTCATATGGTATACCCAAGAGCACTGCAGCAAGAGGAACTTAATGTCTGATCAGAAAATTGATATCCTGAGTTAGGATGTCAGCTGCTACAGCAATACCTCCAACCATATGGGTCACATTGGCACATTGGGAGAAAATCACAATAATAACATCTTTGGGCAATAGGTCTGAATAACGTGTCATGCTGTAGGTAAAAAATCCTTCATAACAGTAGTTCAAGAACAACATTACTTTATCGCTAGAATGGTAACAAACAGCTCTGAAATTAATGTAAACATGCTGAATTTGGCAGTATTTAAAATGTGTGAAGATTCTCCCAAAGGGACCATGTTTATTTCATAAACTGCTGGTCGAATGTCTCAAAATGCAGAGGGGCAACAGTCCCCAGATTGACCAGGAACACAAATCAAGTGCCTCAATTTGTATTCCCTCCAACACCTGATCCTGCCATTACATTAAATGCATTTCAGTTTAGGCTTCAATTCATTCCAAAACTTGGTCCTGTCAGTACATATATGGCATTTTATAACATGTGCATCTTACATTTTACTTCATCGCCATTATACATTAGAACTGTTCTGTAGTACTCATTTTCTTTACCCAATTTTTTTTTCTTTTTGACGTTTATGTTGTACCACCTTTCGGGTGTTTGGTTTGGATCTTATGCACTTGATTTTGAAGTAATGTGCATCATTCATTGCATCTAATTCTTTTGCTCACTTTGAAGCCTTTTCTTTCAAATCTTTTTGATCTAGAAATATCTCAGAGCTAAACTGAAAGGGACCACTCAGGCATGGTGACTTACCTGTTATTGCTGTGTTAAAGTTTGCAATTTTCATTCCATTTTTGGTTTTGAATTTGCTTCTTTAATGTGCTTCCATAACTTATTTCTTCAACGCTTTAACACATTTTGGACAGTTCTACATTCAAAGAGCTGGAAAATTATGAAATCAACTGATGTACAAATGAGTCATTTATGCTTATATTCAGCTTGTGGGATCTGCAGGTAGGAGTCAAAGCAAAAGTTTGTTTGACAGTGATGAAGACAACCACAGTACTTCATCCACAGGAGGGTCAATTGATTTGACTGTAGTGAAAGAAGTTGATGAGGATCTAGATGAATCTGTGGTGCTAGAAAACCATTTGGATGCAATATATGAAAAGAGGTACACATGATTTTTATTATTACGAGTCTTTCATTCTAATTCTCAAAGTGTGCAGCGAAGAATGAAAAACAAGATTCAATGTAAACAAAGCATTGGAGCTTCTTTTAAAATCTTGTGATGCCTAACTTTTGCTGTTAATGTTATCTAAAGGGTTTCTATAATTTTTTTTAGTATGTTGCTTATATGCAGGCTCGTATAACTGAAATAAATATGTAATATATTTCTCAATTTTACAAAATGAAACCAAACAAATCTAATCATGAATATTTTTCTAGAAAAGACAATCGGTTTAGAGCCTGGACTCAAAAGGAGGCCTCTTGTAGGATGGCTTTAACTCATGACACATGAAATCTAAAAATCGTAAGTGAAATTCCATTCAAATAAGACGGAACCAACATGCTTGACAAAGGGTTGAAGTTGATATTTTTAATGAAAAAATTCATTGGGTTGTCAGTGAATTAGAAACACAGCTGCAGGTTTTTAAATATTATAAGGCAAGTGGAGCCCGTTGCCTCAAAATCTAACAGCTTTTGTAGAGGGGAGCCTACAAGACGAAAACTAGGCTAAGGGACAACAATGAGGTGTGGCCCACTGTCACCACAGCCACTACCTGTTGCTCTTTATGGACTTTCACCAATGGGAGGCTTCCCTTTAGATAGGTCCACTATGAGATATATGCTAAATCCAAGGATCAAGGTGACATGGGAACCGACATGCTTGACAAAGGGTTGAAGTTGATATTTTTCATGAACAAATTCATTGGGATGTCAGTGAATTAGAAACACAGCTGCAGGTTTTTAAATATTATAAGGCAAGTGGAGCCCATTGCCTCAAAATCTAACAGGTTTTGTAGAGGGGAACCTACAAGACAAAAGATAGGCTAAGGGACAACAATGAGGTGTGACCCACTATCACCACAGCCACTACCTTTTGCTCTATATGGACTTTCACCAATGGGAGCCTTCCCTTTAGATAGGTCCGCTATGAGATATATGTTAAATTCAAGGATCAAGGTGACAAGAGAGGCTTATAGAGGAGCTATGAGTCAAATGAATTCAATGAACAAGGATAGGTAACTCACATCCTCTAATAAGGCCTAATTTGGGCACAATTGATCTAGAGCTTTAGAGATAGCAAGCCAAATGGACTAGCCAAGATTCAAAAGGCCAAGATAAGGTTTCCCAACAATGAATACAAGCAATCAAATGGACCAAGAAACCTTCAACAAGCCCCCAAGTTGAAGCCTAGAGCAAACTAGGGTTTCCTAAGCCAAGATCTACCTAGAGCAAGAGCAATCAGCCCCAAAATGGATAGATTGGCTACTAAAGAGAGTTGATTTTGAGACAATCAAGACTCCGAATGTTGAATCCTTCCACAAGGCTAAATTCCCTCCTTAGGTCAACTCGCACCCTAGCTTGGCTTGACCTTAAAGGGGCTGAAAATCAGAAAAGAGACACAGAGTCTGAGTGTAGGGTTAAATTTATGAGTGATCACCAAAAGGACAAGGCTAGTGCCTAGTCCTTTGGATGATGGACTCTATGGAGATGAAAGATTTGCTAAATCTTGGTTAGGAGTAAGGGAATTTGAAGCTTTAAGTCAAAACCCTAGCTATTACCTTTGTGGGGGATCAAGGTCACTTGGGAGAGCTATTTCAAAAGTTCACGAAGGGGATTGCCATTCACATTTCATACACAAGGAATGCATACAATGACAGTATCTAGATGCTATCCAATTGATCTTCAATAATAAATAACACAATATAAAAGCCCTAGATAACAATGCATTCCACACATTAGACACAAGAATAAAGATTTCTCAAATACAAGGCTTACTTACAAGAAAAAATGCATGAACAATCCTTTATTGATCCAAAGTAACATATCCAATGCCAAGAAATAGTTCCAATATGCCCAAATACACCATAGAGTCACATCTCCACAAGAATCCAAGAGGCCGCAATTATATCACAAGTGATGATGATGAGATACAATGATCCTCTCCTCTATTTATATGAGGAGGTTGACTGACACCCCTAAAAATGTTTGATGCCACAATGTACTTGGGTTACAAGCCAACCCACTAACTTTATGCAAATATGGCCTAATTAGCCCACACGTGTCACCCACAAGCTCTCTAGGGCTGACGCCATCCAATAAAGAGGCTCCAAATGGCACAACCAAGGGTGATGAGGTGTCCAACATGGTGTAAAGGCATGCCAAATCCATGATTTGAGGGTTGGCTCTCAAATCTACCTCATTGCCTCCCATGGGGTCCCAAGATCTAGCTGGGGCATCACAAAGTGGTCTCCATGGGTCTCCAATTGCTAAAATTGGCCTCCTCTGCTCTAACATTGAGGGATTCTCAAGTGCAACAAGCCCTCCCTAGTCTCTCAATGTGGGACCATCCTCATCTAGGCTCTGAATCAGTTGCCATGCATCAGCTCTAACATTGAGGGATTCTCAAGTGCAACAAGCCCTCCCTAGTCTCTCAATGTGGGACCATCCTCATCTAGGCTCTCAATCAGTTGCCATGCATCAATTGGTGTGGTGGCCAACTTGGGGGCATGTTGGTTCCAACTGTGTCCACTTTCATCCTAAAGAACCATCAAATCTAGTACAAAGTGATCCAACATCCTAGGTGCAAGAGGTGCTTCAAACATGTGTCATTTGATGTTGCTGCTAGGAGGCTCAAGAGTCTCAACGCTTTGTTGACCACACTTTGTCAATATGCATATTGTGAAAATTTATGAATATGCTCAAACAACAACCCTACTGTTAAATTTCTGATTTACTACTCCTACTTACATTAAGTTATTAATATGAAATCTTCAGCATTAACATCGAAGTAAATACATTAACAGTCTACACATATAGATCTAAACTGAATAACATGCACAATGACAAAGCACACACAAGGATTTTCTGGACAACTATTCCGGAAAAACCCAATGCGGGAAAACCGGTCTTCTGGCTGCTGGAGGGTTTTTATTATTAAGCAGAATCTAAGTACAACAGATCTGGGCACCAAACTGGTTAGCCCAACAGAGAAATAAAATATGCAGCTATACCTCTGTTTTAGAGATAGAAAAACTAACTGATTCACACCCTCAAATGGGATTTACAAAACTCAACCTTTTCTGGTCTGCAGAAACCCCAGCGCTGCTCTGAAGCCCTTTGTGTCAGCCCTGATGGCCCGCGTCAGCCCCTGCACTGCTCAGGAAGGGCCTGCGTCAGCCTCTGCACTGCTCAGGAAGGGCCTGCGTCACCCCAAACTGGGTTATGCTGCCCTTGCGCTATCCTGGCTGGGCCTGCGTCAGCCCTGCTGGCCACCTGCTGCCCCTGTGCTGCACTTTCTGGGCCTGCGTAGCTCGCAATGCCTTTGCGTTGCCCCTGTTGGGCTCTTGGCTGAGCTGCGTAGCTGCTGCCTCTACGTTGCCTTGGTCTGCTACTTCTCTGCCCTCGTTGTACTCTTGGATTGGGATCAAACCATACCCCTTGCTAAATACTGCCCTTCGCAGCAGCTGAAACACTTCTGAAATTCTTAACAAACCACGCCCTCTAATTCCAGCTTAGTTTCAGTGCTCTGCCACTGTGTGTTCTCCAACTAACCCCAAGCACTCTTCTTATACTTTTTTCGTTGAAACATCAACGACCGTGATCTAATCTTGAATCAACGGCTAAGATTAGAAGATGCTTGATCCATGTGACTTAAGTCATTTTCATCACATTTTTAATTTAATTAACTTTAATCTTTTAATTTCCCTAAGTTAGACTTAGGGTCCTTAATTAAAAAGATTAACTAATTAAATATCTCTTAAACAGGATGGAATTTCTTAAATCGCTTTTTGTGTCTTGGAGATCTCATGTACTCTAGTCCCTCCACAAAGTTTGGGAGCTAGAGCACATCTGATGCTACCCCAACACCCCAAAATCTCAACACTCCCTCTTAACGAGGAATGTGCTCTAGCAACAATACTTCACCCGAAGTTCTGCATTGATATCTGGTGTGGGTCTTTGCGCTAATGCTTAGCCTACTGCCCTTCATCACGCTGCTGCTGCTGCTCTCCCGTATTGCTGTCCATGACGTTGCCACCGCCATTGCCACATCTGTACTGCAACTTCCTCTCAATCTGCTGCACCGTGCTGCCAACTGCTGCACTGCAAATCAGTTGCTGAGAGTAAGCAACTGAAGTACTCCTGCCCAATCTTTGACAGACAAGTCAGTTGGGCTGCATCTCATCACTGAAGCTCCATAGGCTGCTGCTCCGTGTTGTTTTCTGGAAGCTGCTGCAGCTCTGCACTGCGTAAGCAGACCTCCTCTGTGCTGCCTCTGCGCTGAAGTCCCCTACGCTGTCCCCCTGAAGCCTCTGTGCTGTTGCAGCTCTGCACTGCGTAAGCAAGCCTGCTTTGCGTTGCTCCCTCTCAGCATCCAGTTCTGCCTCTGCTCCATCCGTGATCTTCTACACCCATTGCTCCACTTGTCCTGCTATCGTCTTAAGGCTCTCGCAGCTTGTATGTGATCCAAGAGTTGGGCTACTAAAGGATCATGCCCCCACTCTGTAGCTGCTGCACATATCAAGATCGCCCCACTTTCGTGGTTCATGAGCGCTCATGGCTACGTCATCTTCAGAGCCATCGTCTGCTACAACAGCCTTGGAGCTAGAAGCTTCCTTGCCCTTTTTCTTTTGAGGACAATTGCTGGCGAAATGTTCTAGTTCGCCACATTGGAAACACTTGATCTTCGACAGATCACGCTTCTTTCTCCCTTGCTGCTTCTTTGATGCCAAGGCTGCATCTTCCTCTTCGTCCTTCTTCATTTTTCTCGAGCCAGTGCTGTACACTCTTTTGGTCATCTGACAAATTTCCTCTTGTCGGAGGATAGCCCACATGTTGTCCCAGTTGGGAAGGTTCGCGCTGCCCAAGAGACTTTGGACAAAAGTTTCCCAGTCCTCTGTGACTGCATTGAGAGCAGTCATCACCATGACATCGTCATCTACCTTGACCCCCATGTGTAAATTTTTGAAGATGTTCTATGCTTGATGCAACTTTACTTTTATCCCTAATGTCAGTCAGCAATCACATAAACAAGAAAGTAAAGTGCTGATAGAACATACCAGTAGATCGACATAAGACAAACTAGAAAAATATAAGTGTGTTGGTGCGTTACAGCGGTCAACAAGATGCTTCAACCAACAAAGTCTCAATATGGTCAGCCAACCAGAAGTGTCACACACACAACCCTTAAAGACAGCTCATCAAAAATCAACATAATTCAACAAAAGAATCCCACATCCATATTTACGGCATCCATTTCCGACATCATCTAGATTTACGACATCATCCATATTTACGGCATCCATTTCCAGATCATGAGGATGTGTGTGATGAGATGGTTGAAATGTTCTCCAACGTTGACTCTATTTGTATCAATCACTGAGGGTGTGTGACACATTTGTTGGGGGTGTAAAACCTTAAGGCCGACCTGCAAATATTTTGAAAGTATTAAAAATAAATTCAAAATAAATGTTATGCTCATCGGATCAAGATGATCTTTAGATCGATTTTGCACCTCTTCGAAAGAGGAACCCAATAAAAATATTGGTGTCTTCATCTGAGCATCACAACATGGAGTTTGGACCTAGTTGTCCAATTTTAACACTCCCTCTCAACTAGGGAGAACTCCATCCACCTGTGCAGTCAAACGTCGTGCGTCATCCCGTCGTAACTTGCTTTGCTGGCCTCTTTATTTTAGAACAGAAGTGGGTCAGTCACAAAGACATCATTCCTGGCTGACAGATTCAGCCCAGAGGTCCGAAACCTCTATAGGACTCACAAAGAGTCTCATACCAACCCGGAGTCGGTTTATCTGACCCGAAGTCAGTTGGAGGTCCGAAACCTCACTTGGACTTAAGAGAGTCATATATACTAACTCGAAGTTAGTCTCACTGACCTAAAGTCAGTTGGAGGTCCGAAACCTCACATGGACTCAAAGAGTCACATACCAACCCGAAGTTGGTTTATCTGACCCGAAGTCAGTAGGAGGTCCGAAACCTCACTAGACTTGATCCCAGATCAAGTGGTTGGACACATGTCATCCTAGATAGAGAGTACGACAATCTCTGATGCGTCCATCAGACTTTGCTACTAGTCTCTAGCTTTTTCCACCTCATTGGCCAAATGAGAGGTACTTCCCATGAGTCTAGAACTCAAATGGGTAGGATGCATACGGGGCACAGATCATGAGAGGCGAACCAACTCAATCATCATAACGGTGTGGCCCAAGCACACCAACAAGGTTCGGCAAGCCTAGCCCTGTGGTTGCTTATAGCTCCGAGAAGCTATCCCCAAAGCCCCCCATAGCTCCTAAAGGTCATCGTCCAACTGGCAACAGGACCCTCAGAATAGGGTCGTTCCATGATACCAAGATTCTCACGGAAGGTTAGGAACATGACCTTCCCCAAGGGAATTGTGAGAATATCCACGACCTGCTCATTAGTTCCTATATGATCGAGCCTTACGGCGCCTCGCTATACCATATCCCGGATAAAGTGATACCAGCCATCAACATGCTTGGATCGTTCGTGGAACACGGGATTCTATGACAAACGAATCCCCCTCTAGTTATCACAAAGGATAACGGTGGCATCTAGCACATGCTCGAACAACTCATTGAAGAGCTTTCGCAACCAAGTGACTTCACAACAGGCCATACATGTTACAATGTATTCGGCCTCCGGTGCTCAAGGGTAACGACTTCAGTTTCCTGCTCGAAGTAGATCTACGTGTGAAGTAGTGTCCAGATGTGCTCTTGTGATCCACCACACTGCCAGCCCAATCGGCATCAGTATATCCATGGAGTGTCATACTCCCGTCAGTGTATCTCAGCCCATGGTCTATCGTGCCTCAGAGAGATCTCAAGAGTTTCTTGGCACCAACCCAGTGAATGTTATGATCAACCATGTGTTGACACAAAGTGTTCATTGCACAACATATGTTCGGACGAGTGTTCACTAAGAACATCAGGGCCCCTACGAGTTGAAGATACTCAGTAGGATTTGCTAGCACGGGCCCAGCAGTGCTGCCACTCAACTTCTTAAAGTTGAGCTCCATTAGTGCCGACACAGACTTACAGTCCATCATACTATATCTTTTCAGAAGCTTCACAATGTGTTTTCCTTGAGAAAGGAAAATCTCGCCAGGTCTCTGCCAGACCTCTAGGCCTAGGAAGTAGTGCATCAGTCATAGGTCCTTCATCTCGAATACAGCAGCAAGCTCCCTCTTGCACTGATGAATGAGAGGGACAACACTTGTCAGGAAGAGGTCATCCACATACAGCACCAGAATGAGAGGCTTTTCTCTATCAACCTTGAAGTAAAGGTTCGGATCAGCATTACTACGAGTGAAGCCTGGCTTTATTAGGTAGCTATCTATCCTCTCGCACCAAGCTCTGGGTGCTTGCTTCAACCCATAGAGGGCTTTCTTCAACCTGCAAACATGGGTGTCCCAATCTTGGACTTCGAATCCCAGAGGTTGCTCCACATACACCTCTTCCTTTATCGCACCATGCAAAAATGCGGTCTTCACATCCATCTGATGAAGACTCCATCCTTGCGTAGCACCAAGGGCTATGATAGATCGGATGGTGGTATATCAAGCCATAGGTGCAAATATATCATCATAGTCTATGCCTTCCTTTTGAGAGAAGCCACGAGCAACGAATCTTGCCTTGAACTTTTCAGCACTTCCATCAGATCCATGCTTGATCTTGTAGAGCCATTTCGAGGTGACAACTACTTTGTCCTCTGGCCTTGGAACCACATTCCAGACATCATTCTTCATTATGAACTCATACACTTCGTGCATAGCATCCTTCCAGACTTGATGCTTTACGGCTTCCTCAAAAGATCCAGGCTCAGATTGTACAATAGTACTCATGGCTGCTAGATACCCTTGGTATCTACTTAGCTTCTTGCTTTCACGAATGTCCCCCTTTGGGGCCATATGTCCTTTCGGCATCTTCGAGAGTGTCCCTGAGCCATGATGGTCTCTTCCCTATTGAAGGAGGTGGATCAATCGGGTCCAGTAGTCCTTCAGCATCAGGCATTGTCTCATCCTTCGGTTCTTCTTGATTTCCAGGCTTTGCTTCATGATCTTCCTCAGATTTCGGAAGATTGACTACTTTCCTCAGGGAAGCATATTTGTCAAAGGTAACATCGTGGCATATCTCCACTTCTCTTTGACCAGGCACATATACTTTATAGGCCTTCGAAGTTTCGCTGTAGCCCACAGACATTGTGGTCTCCCTCTTGATGCTAGCTCCTCTGCAAAAGTTCTTGAACTCGTTCGTCTCATATAATAAGAACATCCTCCCAAGGATGTCACGGGCAGCATACCAAACAGATCAGAATGTACTAATTGCAAGACATCAGATGTCTTTGTGACACTTGAGGGGAAAGGTCCCCTTGTATGCTTTCCTTCGGCACAACCCTGACATACACCTTCATGATTATTTGAGAACTCAGGCATCCCCGTCACCACCTTCCTTGCTTCGGGAAGGGCTTTGTAGTGAAGTTGTTCAAACCTCCGGTACCATAGTTCAGTCTGTCGGATAGTATCACATGTCATCGCTCCCAGTGGACTTCCTCCAACCTAGTAGAGTGTACAAACTCTAAACCCAATCGTGATAGCTTCCTTGAAACTTTTCTTCCACATGCGCACCTTCCATCAATGAATGCCACATTAAAACCTTTGTCTTCCATGGCCGAAACAAACACAAGGTTCTTCTTCAAATTAGGTACATATAGTACATCTTGCAGGCGGAGACAAGTGGAGGGTCACAGTCCCTGTCCTTTTCACGGGATGTGTGGCATTATCTCCAAGGATAATTTGTAGATTAGTATCCTTCTCAACCATATCAGTAAGTGCTTCCTTGAACCCAATGATGTGCCTTGAGGCACCACTATCTATCAACTAGACATACATAGTGTTGGGTGGAGATGCAGCAGAGAGGGTAGATACAAGAATGAATTCATTTCTTTTATCATCAAAAACATTTGATTCCTCATACTTGGAATTTCTTGACCTTTTGAAAGGTTGCTCATTTCCGTTGGAGGGAGTCTTCTTTTTCTTGACCTTCTTGAAAAGGCATTCTCTAGCATAGTGACCTAGCTCAGAGATGTAGGCAACCAGACTCTTATGAATTGAGTCCCTGATCATTAGCTTTGCTTTGATTTCCCCCTTCTTGTACTTTGATTTGGCAGCAATAGTTGCAGTGGATGGAGGCTCTTGGATTTTACCCTGCACATAGTCCATGACATCTTGGTCTTCCAAATTAAGAACCAATGTCATCTTCCAAGCATGGAAGTCATCATTCTTAGTCAATTTTTCATTAGCCTTAAAGCCATTGTAGTTTGAGGAACCTATCCTCTTCTTCGATGATTGCTACAAACTATGGCTTTGTCTTCACTGCAGCTCTGATACCATGTAAATTTTTGAAGATGTTCTATGCTTGATGCAACTTTACTTTTATCCCCAATGTCAGTCAACAATCACATAAACAAGAAAGTAAAGTGCTGATAGAACATACCAGTAGATCGACAGAAGACAAGCTAGAAAAATATAAGTGTGTTGGTGCGTGATAGCGGTCAACAGGATGCTTCAACCAACAAAGTCTCAATACGATCAACCAACCAGAAGTGTCACACATACAACCCTTAAAGACAGCTCATCAAAAATCGACATAATTCAACAAAAGAATCCCACATCCAGATTTTTGGCATCATCTAGATTTACGGCATCATCCATATTTATGGCATTTATATTTCCGGCATCCATTTTCGGCATCATCCAGATTTACGGCATCCATTTCCAGCATCATCTAGATTTACGGCATCATCCGTATTTACAACATCATCCATATTTACGACATCCATTTCCAACATCATCCAGATTTACGGCATCATCCATATTTACGACATCCATTTCCAGATCACGAGGATGTGTGTGATGAGATGATTGAAATGTCCTCCAACGTTGAATCTATTTATATCAATCACTGAGGGTGTGTGACACATTTGCTGGGGGTGTAAAATCTTAAGGCCGACTTGCACATATTTTGAAAGTATTAAAAATAAATTCAAAATAAATGTTCAGCTCATCGGATCAAGATGATCTTTAGATCGATCTTGCACCTCTTCGAAAGAGGAACCCAATAAAAATATTGGTTTCTTCATCTGAGCATCACAACATGGAGTTTGGACCTAGTTGTCCAATTTTAACACCATGCCAGTCAACTGATCCCGGATCGATTGTAGTCTGGATAGAAAGGGGTTGATCTCCTCTCCCTTGGCCATCATGAATAACCTCAGCTGGTTCTCTAGAAGCATCTTTCTCTGGAAGGACCTTCCTTCATACAATGTGGTTAGAGCTACCCACATCTCATGAGCTGTTGCCTTCTCGGCTATGTGTGGAACCACACGATCTTTGACCCCGTACATAATGAAGTGCTTGGCATGTGCCGCTGCTTCTTTGTGCTTCTCCAAGAGCTTCGCATCGGTCGGTGTAGCTAAGACTTTCTCTGCATGCTCCCTCAAGCCATATGCCTCCATGACTACCAGGATTCTGGCCTTCCAGATTGCAAAGTTGGACAGGTCGTCTAACTTATCTTGATCACGTAGTCCATGTGTGTTAATTTTAAAACATGTTCTATGCCATTTCAGATTAGGGCACACAATGTTGAAGTAGATAGAACATACTAATAGATCGATGAAAGACAAGCCAAAACAAAGATAATGAATGGTGGCGTTACGGCGATCAACAAGATGCTTCTACCAGCAAAGTCTCCAATAGGTCATTCAGCCAAGCGTGTCACACATAACCCCAGAACAACCCAAACAAAGAATGCTCCACAAATACGCAGCACGAGAACCGGCTCAATTGCCATAAAGAAGAAAATCCTCCACACAATGTGTGTATAATGAACTCCAAGCCTCTCCATTATATAGGCATCTTTGGGGGTGTGTGACATGCTCTTTAAGACATTTAAGTCTATATTATATTCCAGGCCGACCTAGCACATAAGTGGAATAAATTCAAAGTCCATGTTCTGCTCATCCGATCGAAATGATCTTTAGATCAATCTTACACCTCTCCGAAAGAGGAATCCAATAAAAATATTGGGATCGTCATATGAGCAGCACAACCCAGAGTTTGGACCTAGTTGTCCAATTTTAACACTCCCTCTCAACTAGGGAGAACTCCGTACACTAGTGCAATCCAAACATCGTGCGTCATCCCGCCGTAACTTGCTTTGCTGGCCTCTTTATTTTAGAACAAAAGTGGGTCAGTCACAAAGACATCATACCCGGCTGATAGATTCAACCCAGAGGTCCGAAACCTCTATAGGATTCACAAAGAGTCTCATACCAACCCAAAGTTGGTTTACCTGACCAGAAGTCAGCTGGAGGTCCGAAACCTCACTAGGACTCAAGAGAGTCATATACTAACCCGAAGTTAGTTTCATTGACCCGAAGTCAGTTGGAGGTCAAGGAAACCTGCTTAACAGTCCCGAGATCAAGAGTGGTTGGACACGATGCCATCTAGACATAGAGAGTACGGCAGCTCAGATGTGTCCATCGGTCTTGCTATAGTCTCTATTCACATTTCCCACCTCATTGGCCAAATGAGAGGTACTTCCATGAGTTGAAACTCCATGGGTAGGATGCATACAGGGCACAGATCAAAGAGAGGTAAACCATCTCAATATCTTCACGGTGGGGTAGAAGCACACCAACTAGGTTTGGCAAGCCTAGCCCTGTGGTTGCTTATAGCACCTAAGCTATCCCCAAACCCCCCTTTGAGCTCCCAGAGCTCATCGTCCAACAATACCCTCAGAATAGGGTCGTTCCATGATTCCAAGATTCTCACGGAAGGTTAGGAACATGACCTTCCCCAGGGGCATTGTGAGAATATCCGCGACCTGCTCATCAGTTCCTATATGATCGAGCCTTACGGTGTCTCGCTGTACCATATCCCAGACAAAGTGGTACCAGCCATCAACATGCTTGGATCAATCGTGGAACCCGGGATTCTATGACAATTGAATCCCCCTCTGGTTATCACAAAGGATAACGGTGGCATCTAGCACATGCTTGAACAGCTCACTGAAGAGCTTTCGCAACCAAGTGCATGGACAACGGGTCATACATCTTTGCAATGTGGCTGACCTTAGCGGTGCTCAAGGCAGCAGAGCTTCCTTTCTGCCCGACCAGATCTACTTGTGAGTAGCATCCAGATGTGCTCTTTGATCCACCACCTTTGCCCATTGGTGGCATCAGTATATCCAAGGAGTGTCATGCTCCCGACAGTGTATCTCAGCCCATGGTCTATCGTGCCACAAAGATATCTCAAGAGTTTCTTGGCACCAACCCAGTGAATGTTATGATCAACCATGTGTTGACTCAAAGTGTTCACTACACAACATACGTCTGGATGGGTGTTCATTAAGAACACCAAAGCCCCTACGAGTTGACGATACTTAGTAGGATTTGCTAACATGGGCCCAGCACGTGCTGCCACTCAACTTCTTAAAGTTGAGCTCCATCGATGTCGATACGGACTTACAGTCCACCATACCAGAAGCTTCACAATGTGTTTTCCAGGTTCCTTGAGAAAGGAAAATCTCGCCAGGTCTCTGCCAAACCTCCAGGCCTAGGAAGTAGTGCATCAGTCCTAGGTCCTTCATCTTGAATTTAGCAGCGAGCTCCCTCTTGCACTGATGAATGAGAGGGTTAGCACCTGTCAGGAAGAGGTCGTCCACATACAGGACCAGAATGAGAGGCCTTTCTCTATCAGCCTTGAAGTAAAGGTTCGGATTAGCATTACTACGAGTGAAGCCCAGCTTCATCAGGTAGCTATCCTCTCGTACCAAGCTCTGGGTGCTTGCTTCAACCCATAGAGGGCTTTCTTCAACCTGCAGACATGGGTGTCCCGATCCTGGACTTCGAACCCCAGAGGTTGCTCTACATACACCTCTTCCTTTATCGCACCATGCAGGAAGGCATTCTTCACATCCATCTGATGGAGATTCCGTCCTTGCATAGCAGCAAGGGAAATAATAGATTATAGGTGCAATAATAATCAGTGCCTTCTCAGGCAACACATTTTCCCATTAGATCCATGCTTGATCTTATATCGAGGTGACAACAGCTAAGTTCTATGGTCTAGGAACCATATCCCAGACATCACCCTCGCATCCTTGCAGACTTGATGCTTTACAACTTTTTCAAATGATCCAGGCTCATATTTTACTCATGGCAGCTAGATACCTCTGGTATTTATATGGCTTCTTGATTTTCTACTGGAATTTCCCCCCTTGAGGCCATATGTCCCTCAGCATCCTCAAGAGTGTCCCTGAGCCATGATGGTCTCTTTCCCAGTGAAGGAGGTGGATCAATCGGGTCCATCGGTCCTTCAACATTAGGCATCGTCTCATCCTTCGGTTCCTCTTGATTTCCAGGCCTTGCTTCATGATCTTCCTCAGATCTTGGAAGATTGACTACTTTCCTCAGGGAAGCATCATCGTCAAAGGTGACATCGTGGCATATCTCCACTTCCCTTTGACCAGGCACATAGACTCTATAGGCCTTCGAAGTTTCGCTATAGCCCACAAACATTCCTTTCTTCCTAGAAGCATCCAACTTGCTCCTCTTTTCTTTCGGCACATGAAAAATAAACAGGACATCCAAAAACTCTAAAATGTGAAATGTCAGGTTTCTTTCCAGTGAAAACCTCTTCGGGAGTTTTGGAGTCCAAGGCAGAATGTGGGCATCGGATTTTTATGTACACAGCTGTGTTTGCAGCTTCTTTGGACTCTGTGTTGACCAAAGTCAACGCTGGTCAAACTTGCGATGGAAACCCTAGTTGCACCAGAAATATCTTCGACCTTCTTTCCCATGTGTGAACCGAAAACTGCCTCTAAGGAGCTCGAACTCAAGATCAGAAAACTCAAACCAGGGACAACAATCCAAAATCTCGCAAACAAACACAACTGTGTCACGGGTAGGGAACCCTGCATCTGGATCCAGCATGTCCGAGAATTTCATGAATTGTAGAGCTGAATTATTCCAAGTCTTTGTACATATGGATGACTCCTAGACATTTTTCTCAGAATGTTTTTGATTCACTACTGCCATTCGATATCTGACCCAGAAATTCTTATCAGGATTGGTTCCAACAGATTGATCACTTTCCAAGTATATGCATAGAGTATCAAATGAATCGTGGACACCTATGCGTAGCTCACAACCACCAGCCTGAAAGAATTTGCTAAAGATTTTCCTTGTCTCCATGATCTCCTTAAAAGCTAAAAAGTACTCGACCTTCCATGTGAACGTTCCTCGGTTTACAGTTTTTACGGCTTCACTTTTAGAGACACTGGAATCTGCTTCATGATCTGTGCACTCCTGCATTATAGAGGCCTCCTTTAAAATGAGAACCTCTGCAAAAAATACCACTGTGTCTTGCACCAAGTACCCTGAATCTTGGTCAAAGAGACTAGTCAAGGTGATAAATTATGCCAACCCCAATCTTTAGCAACCTTTGAATAACGGTTTTGAGACTCCTTGATAACATGAAATGAAGCACTGAAAACAACAGTGTCATCCACCAAATAACCCATCTCTGGAGAAACAAAATCAGTGATTAACATGTAATCGTTCCATCCAAGGCTCGTATTGTCACCACTCTTATTGTCCCCTGCGAATCGGCCATAGGAATCCCGATGCATGTGGTTCGTCCCAGCTCGCTGATTCAGAACAGACATACCAAAGAGACAACAAGAAGAGAAATTTTCTTCAACAGGGATGATATATATATATATATATATATATATATATATATATATATATATATATATAACAGCCAAAATTTAAGAGATGTGTGGCCTTGCCTAAGGAATACGATCCGCCAATTTAGAAGCTTGCAGGGGCAAATAATATCTCCAATAATTAACCTAATTATTCTAGTGATTATACTACAGGTATGCAGATCTGGCAGCTCTGAGGATCTGGCATCTTTGAGAGAATAATTGTTTCCCCTAAACGCAACTTCCACGCTCAGTTATTGGTCTTTGTGATGTTGGAAAGTCAGCCGGTGGTAGGCGTCGACCACTTTGACGATCCTTTTTGATTCTGAGAGCGACTGATAATGCGGCCTCGATTTTGCCCCTTTAATTCTAGCGCTACCAATCACAGCGAAGAATGGACAATCATCCAAAACCCCGTCAATCCCCTTCTGCGAGTTGTGGTTTTTGATGGCTTCGTTTAATCGACAACGATACATAGCCTGCCACCTTTCCAGTGGCTTCGTTCCTCAACAAACGATGCCAGATGACCGACATCTTTATTTATGCTTGCTGCCAACAACTACGCCGTTTCAATAGATCGTTGCTATTCTGAACAGAAACTTGCTACTGCACCATAAAGACGACCAACCCAAGACTGAATCTTGCTATACTATAGTGATGTTGCCACAGAACTCCGTCAAGGAACTCTCACTTCACCACAGGATTTCGTTGCTCCACAAAAATGGTTCTACACAGGACTTGCACTCCAAAAACAAAGTTCTAACAAACCTTGCTGCCTTGAATATGTCCTTAATTTGCTGTGTTGGGCCCTTGCTGCCTTAAACATAATACTTGTGATTACTTTAAACCTTCACTGTACCACATGAATCACTTTATCAGGTCCCGCTCTCTTACTCCTCCTCGCTATCACAGGAATATATCCGCTGCCTCAAGACTGCTCTTTCTTCCACGGAATAGACCCGAGTGAGTTTGCTACCCAAGATATAGACTTGCTGCTTCAGGAACTGCTCTCAGAATGAGCCCTGGAGACTCGCTGCCCAAGATAAGAATTCGTTGTTTCAGGAATTGATGCTCCTATGAACTTGCTGCCTTAAGGAAGGAACTTACAGCCACAGAGAATGCTGCCCTTCATGCTGAAGGTTAGGGCACAAAACAACTCCAAAACTGCCCACGTTATCAATTGCTGTGGTGGTATGGCCTGCGGCCTACCACACAACCTGGCTGTAGCTTATGGCTCCTTTCAAACAGAGTTTCCAGCCCATACAATAAGCCCCAACAAACCTGATACAAAGGTCTCCTAACTCGGCCTTCTCAGTAAGGTTACCTTATTGACTCTGAAAACAGTCTTTATTTCGCTGCCTTAGATTCTCAACAAGATGGGCTTTGTCTTCTCCTAGCTCTAATACCATGTTAATTTTAGAACATGTTCTATGCCATTTCAGATTAGGGCAAAATACTGAAGCAGATAGAACATACCAATAGATCGATGGAAGACAAGCCAAAACAAAGATAATGGATGGTGGCGTTATGGCGATCAGCAAGATGCTTCTACCAGCAAAGTCTCCAATAGGTCATTTAGCCAAGCGTGTCACACATAACCTCAAAACAACCCAGACAAAGAATACTCCACAAATACGCAGCACCAAGAACGCAACTCCATTGCCATAAACAGAAGAAAATCTTCCACACAATGTGTGTATAATGAACTCCAAGTCTCTCCATTATATAGGCATCTTTGGGGGTGTGTGACACGCTCTTTAAGACATTTAAGTCTATATTATATTCCAGACCGACCTAGCACATAAGTGGAATAAATTCAAAGTCCATGTTCTGCTCATCCGATCGAGATGATCTTTAGATCAATCTTACACCTCTCCGAAAGAGGAATCCAATAAAAATATTGGGATCGTCATCTGAGCAGCACAACCCGGAGTTTGGACCTAGTTGTCCAATTTTAACAATGTGGCGCCATCTGCTTAGAAGTTTGTCAGGTCGAATCCTCCTATCTATGCTAGAGACTCGAATCTAGGGTCCTTGGCGAGAAAGGCACTCTCTGCTCCCTCTGACAACTGACTCCCTTTCTTGGAAGTCTGCCAAACAAAACGAATCAACTCTCTTCGATCTACAAATTTCTTTGGCAGGAAATCTTCTGAGAAGCTATTCTCCTCCAGCTATTCGTCAACTTAGCTTAGGCTAAATTCTCGTACTCAATGTATCTGTCACCCACCAAAGAATCGCCGAAGGTCTCAGCTAAACTTCTGCTTCGACACCGCACAACAAACCAAATTCTACACCGTGTCACCTCGGGCTGGCTCGCGTAGCGCAGTCGCTCGTGTGTCCCTCTCCGTGCCTTCCGTCGCCCGGCAACACCTATGATTGCGCGGTCCGCCGCGTGGCTCGCGTTTCCGCGTCCGTCGCCGTGTTGCCCTCTCCGGGTTATTTGTTGTCGCCGCTCGCTCGCCGTGTTACTGCATTTCTTCAATCTTCTTGCTAGAGATCCAACCAACCGTAATCGCTCGATACTACGAGCCGACCATGCCTGGCCTATAAACCTCATCAAGAAATTTTTGATTTACTTCTCCTACTTACATTAAGTTATTAATCTGAAATCTTCAGCATTAACATCGAAGTAAATACATTAACAGTCTACACATACAGATCTAAACTGAATAACTTGCACAATGACAAAGTGACACACAAGGATTTTCTGGACAACTGTGCTCAGAAAAACCCAATGCGGGAAAACTGGTCTTCTGGCTGTTGGAGGGTTTTTATTATTAAGCAGAATCTAAGTACAACAAATCTGGGCACCAAACTGGTTAACCCGATAGAGAAATAAAATACGCAGCTATACCTCTGTTCTGGAGACAGAAAAATTGACTGATTCACACCCTCAAACGAGATTTACAAAACTCGGCCTTTTCCGGTTTGTAGAAACACTAGCGCTGCTCTGAAGCCCTCTGCGTCAACCCTGATGGCCTGTGTTAGCCCCTGCGTTGCTCAGGAAAGGCCTACGTCACCCCTGACTGGGTTACGCTGCCCCTGCGCTGTCCTGGCTGGGCTTGCATCAGCCCTGCTAGCCTCCTGCTGCCCCTGCATTGCCCTTTCTGGGCCTACGTAGCTCCTAATGCCTCTGCGCTGCCCTTGCTGGGCTCTTGGCTGAGCTGCTGCCTCTGCGCTGCGTCGGTCTGCTGCTTCTCTGCCCTCGTTGTACTCTTGGCCTGAGATTAAACATCCCCCTCGCTAATACTGCCCCTCGCTGCAGCTGAAACACTTCTGAAATTCTAAGCAAACCACACCTTAGAATTCCAGCTTAGTTTCATTGCTCTGCCACTGTGTGTTCTCGAATTGACCCCAAGCCCTCTTCTTATACTTTTCTCGTTGAAACATCAACGACCGTGATCTAATCTTGAATTGACGACTAAATTAGAATATGCTTGATCCGTTTGACTTAAGTCATTTTCATCACATGTTTAATTTAATTAACTTTAATCTTTTAATCTTCCTAAGTTAGATTTAGGGTCCTTAATTAAAAAGATTAATTAATTAAATATCTCTTAAACATGATGGAATTTCTTAAATCGCTTTGTGGGTCTTGGAGATCTCATGTACTCTAGCCCCTCCACAAATTTTGGGAGCTAGAGCACATCCGATGCTACCCGAACACCCCAAAATCTCAACACATATATCACTGTAAATCCATTTTTTCAACATTTTATTGTAAATGATGCTAGTATGGCCTTAGAGTCATGTAATTGCACCTAGGTAAGCCTATGATTTTTGTCAAAGTATTTCATCCTAGGAAGTTTTTTAACCTCCCCAAATTATGTGTGTTTGTAAACACGTTTAATTGACAAAGTTTTTCTTCTAGTAGTAACCCCAAAGCTAGAGTGGAGTTCTTTGGCAAAGTCTTAGGTGATATGAAAATTTCAACTCTATTGCAGCAACTGGAAATTATTCTTCTAACTATAAATTAATTAACAATTTATTTGCCCACACAAATAACGAATAATTCACAAATGCAATTTTCACCAAAATAAATTTTGTAGAAGACAAATTGGAATCTGAGAAAACACTAGCATACACAAAAAAAAATATGATACAATTATTTTTGGACAAATGTCCCCGGAAAAACCCAACTTGGGAAAATTTGTGCAGTAGATGAGGGTTTTTATTATTAAGCAACAGTGAGAAATTCTAAGTATATCTGGATGCTGAAATCTGGCAATCCTATAGAGAAAATACTAGTAAAAATATAGTGAGGAATTTTCCTCACCCCACAAGCAATTTAGGCTTTGACTGCTAGCTCCAAGTGAGCCATCCAAATAGCCTCTGCATAGGCTTGCATCACCCTAGCGCAGTCCCTTCTACGCTTTGCCTGAAATAGCTGCACCTCCAGCCATCCTGTCTGCCACTGACTGAGAAACTGTCTCTTTGGCCCTCTGGAACACTTTCCCAACCTATGGCACTGAAACCCAACTTCTCTCCAGCAAAATCAAATTGCCTCTAGAAACTTCTGCCCGTGTCAGCCTCACTATGGCTATTTTTGCCTCTCTTCAAGCTACTCTCCGGAACTGGAATCTCTTCCTTTGGCTCATTGCCCCTGCCCTTCTCTGTCTCTGCTTCCCTTCTCTGGATCAAACTCTTCCGGCAACTGTTGTTGCTCTCTTGAAATTGAACTACCCAAGGAAAACTCCCATCTTGCGGTGGTTTCTATCTACCCATCGACTTTTTCTTTACAAGATTTTGTTAGGACCCAACAATCAATACAAAAACCTTGAATTCAAGGGGGTCGAGATATTTTCAGTTGATCCATGAGCTTTCTAGATGCCTAACACCTTTCTCAATTAGTACTGCTTAATTAACCCCTTTTCCTAAGTTTAGAGTTAGGAAATATTAAAAAATAGGCTAATAATCTAATTGAAACACTTCTAGGTGGAATTTCCAGAAACGATTTATGGGTTATGGGGAACTCCTGTGTTTTATCCTCTCCCCAAGGTTTCGAGACTAAGACACCTCCAATGCTACAAAAACGAACACTCCCTCTTAGCGAGGAAGGTGTTTTCGTGCTGCACTACTGCTACAACGCCCTGTCTTTGTATCACACTCTGTACACTGCTAATGTTTGGCCACTGAGACTGCGTGTGACTGCCAACCAAACACTGCGCAACTTTGATGCTGCATATGCGCTGCTACTGACACTGCTACACTGCTGCCAGCTCTACATTTGCACTGCAACTCCCTCTCATTTGTTGTTGCTGCTATTGTAACTACTGCAATTGCGAAGTGTCTGAAATATTGAATCAACTGTGCTGCTTCCGGCTCCTGAGCATTTGATTGCTACTAGCCTCTTTATTGTCCACTAGGGAATCTGCGCTGCTGCTGACTCTGCTATTGAGCCTCCCGCTCTACTATAAACACTGCTTTGCGCTCCTCAACACCTGACTGCAACTAGTTTGCAACTGTCAATTTGGAATCTAACTGCATCACTGACACTGATCCATCTTGCTATTGAATATTGTGGGCCCCTTTAGCAAGGTAACGATCCATGAAGAAGACACCTCAATGGACCCTGCCCAACTTCTGCGCAACTCTGCGACTATAGCTCCATATCACCCCACCTCACTCCTGGAGGAATAGTTCAAACATGGTGAAATTTGATCTACTCGTACTGTTGCTGCTACTTCTCTGCTGATGCTTCTGCACTGTTGCTGCAACTACTGCAATAATGAGTATGATCTCCCCAGATCCTGAAGTGCTAGCTTCCATAGGGCTGCTCCCTCTAAAGCTAGACTCCTTTTGAGTCTCGATCTCCTTATGGGAAATCTCTCTGCTCCCTCCTGGAAACTCACATTGTCCTCCTGTACTGGAAACTGGACTGTGTAGCTTTGCGTTGGCAAGCATCTAGCTGGAACTGCACTTGCATCCTGCAACTGGGGAATTCGCACTGCACGTGTCACTGCAACTAGTTCTGCCACTGTCTCTCGTGTACTGACTGCAACTAGCTATGCAATTGTTATTTAAATAACTGACTGCACCTGCTGACACTGAATTTGCTACTATGATACTGTGGGCTCCTGTAGCAAAGTTGATTGTCCCGCTGTAACTAACTGGAACTGATTCGATTGATCTCCTTGTTGCAATTGCGCTGGTCTCTACCCATCTGGCACACTAAAGTTTCATACTCCTACTCCTGGATTTGGTGCCCCACTATCTCCTTTTGAGCATGGTCCCTTTCTGGGACACTTCTTCGCTTTGCAACTCGCACTGGATAGTTCGTACTTCCTCCAACACCTGACTCCAGCAACTGGAAGTCGATCTTCTGCCCAAATCTGCATTCTGGCTAACTCGTTTGCACTGCTTTGGCAATCTCGTACGACCATCTCTGCAAAGCTGCAAAATCTGCGAATTTAAAAAACTGGGAAAATAAACAGGAATCTTCCTCTTTCACCTCCTTGGCTGCTAGCACTGCTACTCGCACTCCTTCCTCGAGTGAGGAAATTGATGCAGGAGCATCAAGCTCAATTTTCATTATTATTTGTGTGAAATAGGGGGTGAGGTTTTTTAATTATTTTACTCATTTTTAATAAATTAAGAGAGAAAAATGTAAAGGTGAGGATTATTGTATATATTCTTTTAATAATTAAGGATATGAGTGGAATGGAATTAGGTAGATAATCTAGGGAGTAGGAATTCCATATACGGGACTTTGTTGAGTCCAAAACTAGAATAAATCTAATTTAGATTTTAGTTGAGATTTGTGTGGAGGAATTTATGGAATGGAGTAAATTCATATTTATTTATAAATAAGTGAGTTGTGTGAGGAAGAAAACAAGTGAGGAAGTGAGGAGAGTGTGAGGAATGGGTTGAGAGCTTTTTGTAAAGGGCCGAGAGCCGAAAGGCCATTCATTGTAATATTTGGCTGAGGATTTCTTGTGTTATTGTACATCATTAGATTTGTGTTTGGATAAGCTCTCTTTTATTTATGTATGCTTTGAGCAATTGCAAATGTGTGGTAAATGAAGAGTTTTTTTATGAGAATTATCAAATTGAAGGAAACACACTGTTTTACATGCTAGGATTTGATTTCACCCAGAATCCTGTCATCATTTGGTATTAGAGCGGAAGATTCGTGCCTGTTGTGAGAGTAAATTGGTTCTGAGTGTATTGTGTGCGCCTGTGGATAGTACGTCTGTGGATAGTGAGTATGGACTGCATTTGGAGCTGAAGATCCATACCTGGCAAGGTTGAATGCGTTGAAGACAGATCGATATTTGCGTAGAGAAGATTGCCGGAACATAGGTGTATTCGGAAGAAAATGCCGGAACGTTGATGTAATTCTGGAGTCCACGTTGTTGTTGAAGCAGAGATTGGGCAACGTATGAGAGAGTCGATGCTGGGTATTGAAGCAAGGACGAATAGATGGGCAACGTTTAAGAGGATTGGCAGCGTTAAGTAGATTGGCAATGTTAAGATCAACAGCGTTAAGTGGATGGATTGTGATGTAGAGCAGCCGACGGTGAACACTTCCAGAAACGACGAGTAAATGATCCCATTTACATCGAGATATATATATATATATATATATATATATATATATATATATATATAGTCAAATTCTCTGTGTTAGCGTTTCGTCTATAGCAACGATTTCTTCACCTTTTTTTTTCCCGTGTTAATATTTAAAATGAGATGATAACTGCGTTGCTGGGCTGTGATTGTTTGATAGCAGCGTTGACAGTGTGAACTGTGGGCTTGAGGATCCTGTGGTCACATTTGTTTACAATGGTATTGAGTTGTATGAGCGGTGAAGTCCAACCAATAAAGACAACGCCATACAGTGTTCCGTTTTGTTTTTAACAAAGCCGAAATTGTCAATGGTTGCACTCTGATAGCAGACGTTATTTAAATGCTTCCATCTCACATCCAAAATTTCAATACTGTGTATGTTGATATTTGTAGTTGAATTGCATTTGCGGATGTCAACAGTAGCAACACAATTGTGACTTCTTCGCCTTTGTGGTTTGTGAAATTTAGAAATTTGATGCTACGTATTTGTTGAAATGCAAAACATGAACTCAATCACATGTGAAGAGTCAAACTGATCTGGAATTATATATCAAATGATGTTTTGCTACTTTGAATATTGAAGTGTGCATTGGTTGACTGCATCCGAGACCGTGGAGATGGGTTGTGCGATCAACGCAAACTGAATCTGAGACAGCGTTAGCAGTTTGACAGTCGCAGTGGAATCGTGGAGGTAGTAGCATGATCTGAATATGGTGTTTTGGTGTATGCGGATTTATTTCCTACAAGACTGCGTGAAAAATTAAACACAGACCCGTGGGATCGTGGCAGCATTGAAGTTGTGTTGCTTGGTTGTAATTGCGTTGATCCCTGTATAACGGCTTTGTGCTGGCAGTAGCATCAATAACGCAGCGTTTGCTTCCTTAAGCGATGTTCCAGAATTGGTGATACGTTGTTCCATGTTGGATAACGTACGGGATGTCCATGGAGGTTAGAGCTGTAGCTGGTATGCGATTTGTCAAAGGAGCAAGTAAAACAACAAATAATAGTCAGCGTGGAGTGTGAAATTCACAACAGCTGCCATGACCCATGATTGCACGCAGAGCCATGAGGTGAGTAACTTAAAAGAGCAGCTGTGATATCTGACTACGTACAGCAAAGTATGCTACATTGCATCTCGGTCATTAATACCTGGAAGACTGATAGTGTTTGTGGGGAATAGGCTTGATATTGTCCATGGTTGGTTTGTTTAAGATGAGCGTAGGCTCAAATGCTGAGTTGGAAGTATTTCATTGGATCCCGGATGCAATTTTTAAGTTGTTATTATTATATGCAGTCACCATGGTCCTTTGAAGACTCATAAATCCTTGTATGAACTGAAGCTTGCATAAAGTTATAATATTTCATATTGTAGAGAGGTATTTGGGATTGCACATAAAGTAGTGAATCAACTACATCAGTTTGAAGAGTAAGCTTGGGCCTAAGAAAAACATTGCATATTTTACTATACTAATTTGGAAGAGTGGGAATTGGGTTTTCCTACATCATTTTAGAATTGGGAAGTTGCACAGTGAAGCCGCGAAAGCGTGAGGAAGAACAACACTCAAATTTGGAGCTGCTGAAAGGGCATATTTGTTGCATTTTTGCGTCAACGTGCAGACCTGGTTGCCGAGACTGCATTAACCTCTAATGCTGTCTGTTGTCGCACAGATTGTCAAGGCACCGCGACAACGGCTCAGATTGGGGGCTGTCACTCTTATCCCCAATCTCTCTATTTAAACTGTCTCCTTGCAAGCTAAGGGAGGTAGACCCTATTATAAATGAGGATGACAAATCCAGGAGACACAGCTAAAACATCAAATACTTGATAGATTGAACGAGATTCCACAGATCTAAATTAGATTTCACATTTAAAACCAGTGCCTTATGGAGTCAAATAAAATCCCGTTATGAAATTATAAACAGGTAAGTGACGATTAACTGTTGCTTATTAAAACACGATTGATCACAATGATATTTAATTGAAAATGCCACAACCATGAATAACAATAACATGAGAATGCCAAATGCTTGAAAGATTTCCGAAAAATAAGATATTCCAATTATAACCCAGTTCAAAAATCGAAATGTTCCACATTCAAACTTTAGAATAAAAATTTTAGCACATTTGACTATAGAAAATTTATAATTTTTTTATATTTTGGTATTTTCTATTTTTTTTAAAATTTTTTGGAATTTTTTATTTTTTATTATTTTTATTGAAAACTAAAAGATTAAAAGTCTAAAATAAAACAAAGTTATCTAGAAAAAAAATATGTACATAAAGTAAAAAAATTAAAAGATTCAAAATCTAACAAAAATGAAAACTAAACTAAACTAAAGTCCTAAAATCTAACTTGCACTAAAACAAAATTAAATTAAAATAAAATTTAAAACTATGATTAAAATAAAACTAAAATTTAAGCTATCTAAAATCTAAAACCAAACAAACTAAAAATTAAACTAAGTCTAAATCACATCTAAAATAAAACAAATCAAAATCTAACTAAAAATAAACAAAACCGACAAAGTTATAAAATCTAATTAAAACCAAACTATATGAAACTAAAATAAAAAAAAAATAAAACATAAAATCTAAAACTAAGCGTAAAAAATAACAAAATCGAAGTTGAATTTACGATCTAACTAGATCTACGATATCACAAAGCTGAACTAAAATAAAATTAAATCGAAAATCTATGACTAGCAATCTAACATTAAAATCTATCTATACATATACATGTGAAGGCTGTCAAAAATTATGCGTGTGTTTTGATGTGCAGGTTAACGTCCATGGCGGAAGAAGGATGGAGGAGTGGCGGCTAGCGTGGGCAGAGAGATGATGCTGGACGAGGGCGCGGAGAAGATCGATGGTAAGAGGGAAGAAATCTGGACGGCGTGAAAAGGAAGAGACGTCAGACAGAGTGATAGACGACAGAGGATATTCGTATGGGCAAACATGAAATGTTTTTATTTTTATTTTTATTTTTTGCAGGACGGAAAACCAGGTCGAGGGTCGATTGAAGATGGAAAGGTAAGGAGAAATGGAGACAGTCGACGGGTCTGTGGCAGCGTGGAAATGGAGGACAAGAGCAAAAATAAATTCGATATGAAGACCGGACGAGGGCGGATCTGCAAAGGGGAGTGAGAGTGTAAAGAAAAAATGAGTGATGGAGGACGGCAGCAGGGTTTCACACACATAAATCCAGATAGAAGAAATGGTGGACAGAGAAAAGAGCTAGCAGCAGATCGAAGGGCAAAAGGAAAGCTAGACAGTGTTTAAGATAGAGAGGCGAGGGCAGGAAAGCAAAGATCAGTGCAAAGAAATCCCTATATAAGTAAATCTGCCCAACAAACATTAAAACTCTTCTGTTAGAATCGGCTTTTCAATTCCCTTTAAATTGAATATTATGCAGATCAGCCACCAGTAGAGATTCTAAGGCCAGATCTAGCCCTTGGGGGCTGGATCTGCCTTAGATCTTCTAAAAAAAAATTTCTGAGTAAACCTGTAACCTGCAAAACCAGTCAGATCTGAAGATATATACACCTAAAAATTTACAACCTGAATGAAAATAAAAATTTACAAACTAATTTACAGATTTAAAACCCTCATGGTCAGATTTGAATCCATTTTAGCACAGTTTAGAAATTAAAATTTTTAAATGAGAGGCACAAGCCTTTGAAACCCTGCAAAATCACAAATATCGTAAGATAGACCTGGAATTTAACAAATAAAGAGCTTATCAGATTTATGTTTATTGAGAGTTGGCTGGTCCAACCGAAGACTTCCCCAGACGCCCAATCTTAAAAAAAAAAATTTCCCTGCAGACTTAGATTTGAATCTTAGATCGATAGAGATTTAAGAAAACAACATGAGACCTTTGCAGAAAAAATCAGAATGTTATTTTATAAACCTAGAAAACTGCACAAGATACCTGTATGCAGATTAATCCATGAAGGCCATCAACCATAAAATGCAAGAAACAAAGTAGCAGAGTTTAGAGACAATTCACCACATAGATCTGAGAAGGAACATCCAGATTTGTAACCCCAAAGTCTTTATGCTTTATTCCTAAAAAATTTACAAGAGCTTCTAAGAACAAGTGCACGATCCTGAGATCGGATGACTCAAGAATGTCAAAGACCTCTAAATTTATAGGACAAAATCTCTAACGGCTAGTTTGGATGATCCTCGTCAAAATAATCTCAACCGTCCAAAAGATTTAATTATCTTTTAATCCGGAGCGTTGAAATTAAAATTTTGGGGAAAAAACGAATTTATCATTTAATTCAATTTTAATTAACTCAAAAATATTATTTTTGAGTTAATTACTCCAAAATTTTGACTTTGACTTAACCACCAAGGCCCAAGGGTCCAAAATTTCTTAAAATTTTCAATATTCCCTTGGCCTGAGGCTTTCAAAATAATTTTCCAAGGACCCACAAATTTTGCCTTTAAAGATTTAATCCTAACTTAGGACTCTAAATTAATTAAATTTATGGTTTAAGATTTTTTAAATTAATTGACCAGAAAATTTAATTAATTGACTGAGAGGGGATTTTAATTATTTTTCCAACCCTCTTTACATGAGATAATACATTTACATACATGAAGGGGGAATACCCATTCGTATAGACCCTCAAATAAATACCCAATTCTGCGACTCAAAATATGATCTAATAGACCAAGTAGTTCAAACTACTTTTACAAGGACTCGATAGAACACTAGGACTCACTTAGTATGCTGATGATAAAATCCACCCTAGCTTTGGGGTGAGACTGGAGGGAAAAACTCTGCCGATCACTTTCGTGAATCAGTGAGACAAAAAACCTCCTAGGATAGAGATCATCAACAACATACTAGGCTTACCTAGGTTGTTACATACATTGACGGTCTTACTTAGATCATTTACATCATAACATGCATAATGGGTTTACATCATTTGTAAAACTGTCCACTGTTGATTGATGATGGAAACTGAATGGCGCAACCACGTCGAACATGACGAATCCCATTTGAAAAAATGGGGGGGGTACTGCTATGGGGTAGTTGACAAAGTGCAGTCAACACTGTCACAGTGTAGTTGGGAGGTGATGACAGTATGAATTGGCATTCATAACTGCGTTGGCAGTCTTGATGATAGAAAATATGAATTGGAGTGACGCAGCGGAATTATGAGTCAAGGGTAAAGGTATGACTGAACATGTTATGTGTTGACATTTTGGGTTTTCTTAACCAAAATCGAAATCATAAATAAGTATTTTTGCAGAGATGATTTATATATGTCAACATGCGGTTCAAAATTAAAGAGAAAATGTTGCAAATGTGGAGGTATAAATGAATGGAAAAATGAATGAAAATGCGCT
The DNA here is from genome assembly GCA_034641835.2 of Pinus albicaulis. NCBI lineage: Eukaryota > Viridiplantae > Streptophyta > Pinopsida > Pinales > Pinaceae > Pinus > Pinus albicaulis. The sequence goes on from CM076583.1 coordinate 179,026,894, forward strand.
ATCCTGGGTGATATAAAGAGAAACATGCATTTTTATGTGAGCGGGTTTATTGTGCATAAGGTGGGTTCTCGCAGTTTTGGTTAAGTCATTTTGGACCAAAGCTTGTAGTTGGAAATGGGAGAATTCTTTTGATTTGTGTTTAAGATTGTAAACACAATTGCTTGATGTTGTAAAATCTTTATGGCGGCATCTAAGAGGTGTTATTCAGAATGAAGGTCATGTACGAGTTGTACATTATTCATCGAAGAAGTTAAAAACACGTTCTCTGTACACAGGTGAAGAGATGTAAATTGATGTTATATGGTGCAGGGAAATGTTTGCATTAAAATGACGAGCTTATGGGCATGCGAGTATTTACAGTGACAAAGACGGCACAGAAGAGTGGAAACCAGAGAATTGAGATTGCAGAGAGAAAGTTTTATTAATAACCTTAACAGGAGCATGAGGTATGATAATTCATGAAGGTATTTTTGAACATTGAAGATTGAATGGTTTATTTATTTTCACCTTAAAATAAATCTTGGAAAACCTGAATTGCATTTCGACTAAAGACTTCAGTATCATGTGAAATGATGAGGGCAAACTGATGATTTTTCATAAGAATGAAGTATGAAAGAGAGTGAAGATTTTACATCCTAAAAAATGTATTAAGGGTGTATGTTGTTGGAGAACTGTAACTTGAATTAAATCAAAATATCCACTATCATAATTATTGGGTAATCCTTGAAGTCAAAACAGATGTTTAGAGTCAAATGAAAGTTTGGATAGTTTGAGTTAAGATTGAGTATTTTTCATCCAAGATAAAGAATTGGTGTAAGTTTGAAGTCAAAGAGTCGTAAGTTAAGTAAAAAGTCTGAATGTTTGGGTGCACGATCGGCAGAGCCCGACACCCAAAAGAATTGGTAATTGTAACACATGCATTACTAAAGTGTTGTTTGCAGCAAAGTGAAGCAAGAGAATTGTCCAGAGATTGGTTCCAAGACAGAGAACCAAAAGAAGCCAAGCGCAGGAGGAAAGCTTGCATTGATGAATGGCAAGTGTGAAGGATTGCTGAAAAGGGGATTTAAGAAGTCCACACGTGAACAGATAAATTTCACAAAGGAAGAGAAGATGACTGTTGATAGTCATTTCCGAAGATCTGAAGAAGACCATAGCAGAAGAAAGTGGAAGAGAGATGCCAAGGCAAATGGCATGAGAATGAGTCAAGAGCAGATTGACAGAGAAAGAGCTGAGATAAAATTCCATCTTGACTTATTGATGGAAATGTTACAGAGGAGTAAAATAGACCAAAGATATGGATGGAGTATGAAACGGAAAGTCAAATGGCAGAGATTGCAAGTGCAGTGGGAGCATAGAATGAATGTTCAATTGAAGGAAGAGTTACTCAGTTTAAATGAGTATGTAAAGGGAGATTTGATATGTGAGCCAGAATATGGTCCATTGCTTTCTGAAAGTAATGGTGTGACAGAAGAAAAATCTATAGAAGAACTGAATCAAATGAAGGATTCAGAGTAGCAAGGAGATATGATGATTGAAGCATCAAGTGGGACCACAAGGTCTATTGTTTTTAAAACTAATGATTTGTGTGTGATTGCAGGGACATCACAGGATGTTGAACAAACTTTGAAGTTTGTTAAGGAGAAGAAGTTGAATCTGAAATCTGTTCAGAATGATGTTGAGATAGCAAGATCTCAGAAAGAAATGAAGACAAAGGGGTCTCATGGAAATATTCAGCAGAATATTGAAGCAGAGGAAGAAGGGCCATCTGATGATTGGTCAACAACAAGTGAAGGTATGGAAAGCTATGTAAAGTTTCCAAGTTCTACCCCAATTGAGATTGTTGAGTTATATAGAAAGTTAGATCTTCAAAGAAAGAAGTTGGGAAAGCAGAGGATCTATAATCAGGGTGAGTTGCTGAAAGAGAAGGACAAAGAAATTTTCCTGAATAATAATCAGGAAACAAAGGATAAGGATGTAGGAATGATTAAGCAAATCAAAGAAGTTCATTATTGTGAACTAGAACAGGGAGACATTCTTGAAATGGATGATATGAAAAAGAGACTAGCTGACAGTCTCATGGAGAATTTAAATCAGCATATTGATGTGCTGATGGAAGAGGAAATTTCAGAGCAACATACTGAAATGTTGCCAGAGGATAAAGAGGCACTGAGGCCTTACGTTTTTGATTTTAATGATTGTTTTGTGAGTACAGGTTTTATTGCAGATGCTGGAGGAAATTCGACACAAGTGAAAGAAAAGGAATAATTTTTTGTGGGAATATGTAATCCATGGAACCGAGAGATTAGATTGCTGGAAACTATGCTGAAGAATTAGGATTCAAGGCATGAAGAGTAATCTCAATTTCAATATTGGGAAATGAAGAATGTGAAGGTGCAAGACAACAGTGAAAAAGAGGGCGAGGATGAAAGGGCGGCAGTAAGTATAATAGTTCAACAATCACAAAGTGACAGTAAACAACGGACAAAAGATCTATTGGACAGAGAAATTGAACTGATAAGGAGGATACTGATGGAAGTATCCCAGAAGAAGACAACAACAATAAAACAAAGAAGAAGCAGCAAGAGGAAGACAGCGGAAGACTGTGAAAGCATAGCCAGTGGGACAATGCAACACATAAAGTGTGGAGACCTGGAGAAAAACAACAAACAAAAGCAGCAACAAATGGGAAATTGCAGAACAAGGTATGGGATCCAGGAAGACAAAGATCCCAAACACATGATCAGGTGATCATGATTCTTTTCAACCTTGGGAGTCTGATGCAGGAGCATCAAGCTCAATTTCATTATTATTTGTGTGAAATAGGGGGTGAGGTTTTTTAATTATTTTACTCATTTTTAATAAATTAAGAGAGAAAAATGTAAAGGTGAGGATTATTGTATATATTCTTTTAATAATTAAGGATATGAGTGGAATGGAATTAGGTAGATAATCTAGAGAGTAAGAATTCCATATACAGGACTTTGTTGAGTCCAAAACTAGAATAAATCTAATTTATATTTTAGTTGAAATTTGTGTGGAGGAATTTATGGAATGGAGTAAATTCATATTTATGTATAAATAGGAGAGTTGTGTGAGGAAGAAAACAAATGAGGAAGTGAGGAGAGAGTGAGGAATGGGTTGAGAGCTTTTTGTAAAGGGCCGAGAGCCGAAAGGCCATTCATTGTAATATTTGGCTGAGGATTTCTTGTGTTATTGTACATCATTATATTTGTGTTTGGATAAGCTCTCTTTTATTTATGTATGCTTTGAGCAATTGCAAATGTGTGGTAAATGAAGAGTTTTTTTATGAGAATTATCAAATTGAAGGAAACACACTGTTTTACATGCTAGGATCTGATTTAACCCAGTATCCTGTCATCAGAAATCTACCTGTTGCTACCACCTACTGCGACTGGCAATATTGTATTTCTGAAACTAGAAACCCTCTGAGAAAAGCTCCCTCTGTGTGTGCACTTTCTCTTCCACCCAACGCTGATTCTGCTACTGCAAACTGATGCGAAACCCTCTTGCGGCCAAACAAAGAATTTGCTCAGCAAAAATTACTGAGCTGTTGCTCCCTTTGCCTGTTGGAATCACTTGACTGGCAAGCCAAATTTATCTTCCAACTTGCACTGAAAAATCAAACTTCCCCAAGAAACTCACACTGCTTGGCTTAGGCTTTGCGCAGCCCCCAGAAATTCGTCTTGCTGCTCCCTCTGAACAACGAATTTTTGCTTCCGCTTCTGAGCTTCCATGTCTAATCAAAATCACTCTGATACCATGTGAATTTTTGAACTCTATTGCAACATTTGGGAATTATTCTTCTCACTGTAAATTAATTAACAATTTATTTTCCCACACAAATAACAAATAATTCACAACTGCAATTTTCACCAAAATAAATTCTGCGGAAGATAAATTGGATCTTGGATCTGAGAAAATACTGGCACACACACAAAAAATATGACAGTTATTTTTGGACAAATGTCCCCGGAAAAACCCAACTTGGGAAAATTGGTGCAGAAGTTGAGGGTTTTTTTATTAAGCAACAGTGATAAATTACGAGTATAACTGGATGCCAAAATCTGGCAATCCTATAGAGAAAATACTAGCAAAAATCTAGTGAGGAATTTTCCTCATCCCACAAGCAATTTGGGCTCTGATTGCTAACTCCAAGTGAGCCGTCCAAACAACCTCTGCGCAGTCCCTTCTATGCTCTCCCTGAAACAACTGCACCTCAAGCCATCTTGTCTGACACTAATTGAGAAATTGTCTCTTCGGCCCTTTGGAACACTTTCCTAACCTCTGGAATTGAAACCCAACTTCTCTCCAAAAAATTCGAATTGCCTCTAGAGACTTCTGCGCAACCCCTGCGTCAGCGTTATTGTGGCTATTTCTGCCTCTTTGCAAGCTACTCTTCAGGTCTGAATCTCTTCCTTTAGACTTAACTTTTTCTGCTTCCATTCTCTGGCTCGAACTCTTTCTGCAACTGCTGTTGTTCTTTGGAAATCAAATTGCCCAAGGAAATCGATCTCAAGTGTGTGTTCTCCATCTACCCATCGAATTCTTCTTATAAATTTCCGTTGGAACTCCAATGACTAAGATTAAAACTTAATCAGGGGCTGAGATTATTTCCTAGTCGATCCGTGTGAGTTTCTAGATGTTTCACACCTTTCTCAATTAAAATTTAATACTAATTAATTAACCCCCTTTTCCTAAGTTTAGACTTAGGAAATATTAAAAAATAGGCTAATAATCTAGTTGAGATAGTTCTAGGTGGAATTTCTAGAAATAATTTCTGGGTTATGGAGAACTCCTATTTTAGCTTCTCCACAAAGTGTTGAGACTAGAACACCTATGATGCTACAAACACTAACAACCGAGTCCTAGTGTTTATCGAGTTTATTGTAAAAGTGTGTTTAGGAATAATTTTAGTGCATGGCCCCTCGTAATTAGAACACCATGGCTAAATTATTTTATTATAAGCACACTGGGTTTCATACTAGATCATATTGTGTGGCAAAATTGGGTAATGTCTTGAGGGTCTGGTTTAAATGTGTATTTCCCCTTGTAAGTGTTGCTATTGTAATAACTTGGTGTAAAAAATATTTTAGTGCATGGTCCCTCATAGTTGGACACTATAGCTAAAATATTTGAGGGTGGAGAAATAATTAAATCCCTTCTAGAGTCAATTAATTAATTTATCTGGCAAAATAAATTAAAATACCAACTCAGAAAATTGATTAATTTTGAGTCAAAAAATAATTATAGAGAAATTAATTTATTTCCTAGTGGAAAATAATTAAAAATTCGTCGGTCAAAAGGAAGTCAATTTTTGGAGGTCCTCCACCAAGGGAAAGATGGATATTTTAAGAAAATTTGAGCCCCTGGACCTTGGTGTGTTGATTTTTGAGTAGCTTGGGAGGTACTCCAAGCCCTAGGGTTCAAGGTTTGGAGGGTGGAGCACCATAAGAGTCACTAGTGGGCTTGGCAAGGATGGGGTTTTGCACCCATAGATGTTTGGGCCAAAACCATGGAGCATTTTGGACATGTGATGGATGGAGATGATAGAGGACAGCAAGGAGAATCCAACGCTTCGAGAATCATCGAATTCCGAGATGCCCTTGATGAGATATGAATTTTTGGGCACTCAAGTCATGTAGGCTTGAAGTGGAAATGTATAAAATATGTGTCTCTTCAAGAATTTGGTGGGGCTATTCTTATGCATATAAATAGAAGGTGTATGGAGGTCATTTTGTCATCCAATGTGCAACATTTCATAGTAACACAACTTCTGAAGAAGCCACAGTTACCTAAGGACAGGATGTGGAGGTGAATTGGACTGTTTTGGGTTGGAATTTGTCTCTTATACAGGTTCGAGTAGAGGAGCAAGCAGGTTGCAACTCCTAGGTGAATTCTGGGCTGATTTGGAGTATCCTAATGGCTGGTTCTTCTCCCATTTAAGGTGCCATAGGGTGGCTATAACTTACAGGAGACCGCAGGTCTATTTGGGCAACACTAAACAGGGGTCGAGACCCTGTTTTAGGGAGCAATCACGTCTTGGCAGAAGAAGGGAGGTCACAATAAATTGAGGCTGTTTGGAAGTGCTTGGGTAGGCTAATAAGGTTTGTTATCTTGCCCTAACCAGGAGCCTAAGTTGCTGTAGTATTACACCAGTTAAAAAGAGGTATGTATGTTGTGTTTATGTTGAAGTTGTTGCTAGGTGGATAGGTTGTCCAAGTGTGGACAGTTTGGGTAACCTGTGGAAGCCAATGAAGAGGGGAAAACTTGATGTTTAGATGCCCTAACTAGTGGCAAATTCTCCAGTGAAGTTTCAGTGATTGGATAGAATTTATAGCAGTCTGTGGGAGCCAATTATGAGGCTTGTCTTGAGGGTTGATATCCTCTTCGAGGAGCAAGTCTCACAGTGATTGTATTGGGCATCATAGGACTGGTGGAGGGTAGCGTGTTGATGGCCCAAAGCCTTGATCTGCTGTGCAAAGTAGCTTTGTTGAGATTCTTGGTTTGGTAGCATCAGAGATTATAATATTCTATCTCAAACCCAAGATCGTGGAAATTCAACATGGTATTAGAGCGTGTTTGAGCTACTTTGGAAGACAGTGAATCATTAGAGTGCACAACGAAGTACAACTTAAGAGGGAGCTGGTCACATTGTAGGTGAAGGACTCACTACAATGTCGAAGTTGCAGGCTGGTCTCCAGTATGAGGACAGGTTGGAGGGGTTGTCCAACGATAGTCCATGGAAGGAAATGATCAAGTTGGTCTTGCAGCTCAACAGAATCTGGGAGTTCGCCGAGAAAGCCATCAAGAATCCAACTGACCCAAAGAAGCTGGAAGTGTACGAGGATTTGGATACAAGGGCGAGATTGATCATACTTGATGGTGTGAAGGATCCCTTAATACCTCATTTGTCCAGGAAGAACACTGCATATGAGGTATGGATGGCTCTTCAGAATTTGTTCCAGAATAAGAACGAGAACCAGGTACTGGTATTGGAGGATAAGTTGAAGTCCACGAAGGTGTTGCAGGGTGAAGGAGTGACTTCGTATCTGATAAGATTGTCTCAGGTCAAAGACAAGCTTGCTGTTGTCGGTGTGACTATTTCAGAGAATGATATGGTGAGGATAGCCTTGAAAGGGTTTACTTCAGAATGGAAGCCCTTCATCAAAGGGATCGTTGCCAGGGAAAAGTTGCCAGACTGGAATAGGCTGTGGGACGACCTCATTCAAGAAGCGCTGCGAGACGAGGATCTTCATCCAACGAAGAGGGCAAATGAGGACATGGAAATTGCAACACCAATGAAGAGTAAGCAGAAGAAGGACTTGAGTGAAGTGTTTCAACTGTGGCGTCATAGGTCATGTTTCGTCGAGATGTCTGATGAAGAAGAAGGGAGATGATGAGAAAAGGAAAAGGAAGCAGGTCGTTAGTGTTGTCACTTCTGCTAAGATAGATGCTCTTACCAAGAGATTGGGGGAGGAGGACTTTGCTATGATCTCTCATTTCTCGCAGGGTATTAACGATGAGGATGGATGGTACGTGGACAGTGGTGCAATGAAACATATGACAGGGTCACAGGAGGTTTTCAAGACTCTAGCTGAATGGGACTCGAAGTTGCACATGGTGTTGGGCGACAAGAGTCAGAAGGAGATTTGAGGATCGAGAGTTGTGCCATTCAGGATGGAGACAGGATGGGTGATGCGGGTCCAGGATGTACTGTTTGTACTAGGACTCAGATATAGCATGATATCCATTTCGATGATCGAAGAGAAGGGGTTTGAGGTCTTGTTCTAGAATGGGAAGGCAAGACTCAGGCCCAGAGCCTCTAGCTCTGGTATTGTGCTTGGAGTTAGAGAGCATGGTTTATATTGGCTGACGGGCAAGCCTATGGATCATGGGAAGAAGCAGGAGGAGCAGGTGCAGGTTCTAGAGAAGTAGGTGCAGGTGCAGGGTTCAGAGGTACAGTTATAGGTTCCAGAGAAGTGTAGAAATTTTAGACCCAACCCCAGTTATCAGTTTCTCCTTATCACTTCCATATAGTTAAATGCCCATTCCCATAAACATACATTCAAAATTCTGGAAATGATAAATATTTTTGAAAACACAAATTCTGGAAATTTCACAGTGCTGGAAATTGCAGAAATAAAACACAAAATATTTTAGCCACTCATGGAAAATTAACATGCTGATTTTGGTCAATATGACCCTGGAAAAACCCCCTATAACTCTTGGGGAAAACTAGTTCGAGAGCTCTTTTTTATTTCTGGAAAATGCTTTTATAGAGAACTGAAAAACACAGTAAAAATTACAGCGAACACAATAACTCACTTATCTCGATTTTTGTGCCAACTTTCCACCTTGAAAGTTGTGCCAACAACAAACAAAAATTTACAATAATAAATGCAGCATTAATTGCTGTACTTGTTGCCTCAAAATGCGTGCCTGAATCTGGCTGTACAGAACTGTACGAACACATACAACAATCCCCTTCTCGATTTTCGTGCCCAGAAAACAGCCTCGAAAATCGTGCCTTTGACTGTTGAATATTCTCCTAGATTTCAGCAATGTACCTTGCCTCGAACTACGTGCAAATAGTGCTGTACGAATTTTGCCTCGGTATACGTGCCAAGTAAATGCTACTGTCCAAAAATACTGCCTTGGGAATTGTGCCAAGCTGCTGTACGAATTTGCTGAGTGTCCTTGCTGCTCTCCCTCTGCTTTGAAAATTCTTCTTGCTCTCTTCTTCTCCTTTCTCAATTTGCTCATGAAAGAATGAATGACTTTTTCTCTCCTTGTCCTCCTTTAACCTAACCCTAAGTGACTTTTGGGGAATCCCTAAATCCAATGGCTGAGATAGCTTTATATTTAGGGTTGAGATTAAATGTGCATTAAATCTCACTTTCTATTTTTTTAATTCACCCCATTTAAATAAAGACCCATTTAGCCTTTTATTCCTATAGTCACTTTTTCACTTTCTAATTTCACATTGACTTTAATAAAGTCACTTTAAAATTAGACTTAGTAACTTTATCACTTATAAAGTCACTTTTAAATTAGATTTAACTTTACCACCTCTAAAGTCACTTTAGGAGAAAAAGATAAATACATTTGGACACTTTTCCCTAGGCCAAAGATCAAAGCCTTAGGGAACCACTTGTCCTCTGGTACCCAAATTTTAACAAGAAGGTCCAAGTTCCAAAGACTTAGAGGGAGTCGAGTTCTAGTAGGAGCTTGTAGATTCAAAGGGAGACTTTGCAGCCCAAGAAGGGCGTGTGGTCAGTGGGGAGCAAGGGTGCTCCTACAACTGCCAAGAAGGAATCATGTAGGGATTGGAAAGCGATACAACAGAAGAAGAAGAACCAGGATGCTTCCAGTGACAACGACACTTCCGAGAGAGGCGTAGTTCATGCTGCAGTGGTGAGTGCCAAGAGTTGGGCAAGTGTTGCGAGTAACAATGATGATGATGAGTTACTTCCTAGTCTTTGAAGTACCTCCCTCGCTAAGAGGGAGTGTTGATTTTTGAGTAGCTTGGGAGGTACTCCAAGCCCTAGGGTTCAGGGTTTGGAGGGTGGAGCACCACAAGAGTCACTTGTGGGCTTGGAACCCAAGGTTGAGGTTTTGCACTCATCGATGTTTGGGCCAAAACCATGGGGCATTTTGGACATGTGCTGGATGGAGATGATAGAGGACAACGAGGAGAATCCAATGCTTTCGAGAATTGTCAAATTCCGAGGTGTCCTTGATGATATGTGAATTTTTGAAGTTGACAATGAATTTTTGGGCACTCAAGTCGTGTAGGCTTGAAGTGGAAATGTCCAAAAGATGTGTCTCTTCAAGAATTCAGTGGAACCCTTCTTATGCATATAAATAGGTGTATGGAGGTCATTTCATCATCCAATGTGCAACATTTCATAGTAACACAACTTCTGAAGAAGCCACAATGACTTGAGGACAAGACGTGGAAGTGAATTGGACTATTTTGGGCTGAAGTTTGTCTCTTATACAAGTCCGAGTTGAGGAGCAGGCAGGCCACAACTCCTAAGTGAATTCTGGGCTGGTTTGGAGTATCCTAAGGGTTGGTTCTTCTCCCATTTAAGGTGTTGTAGGGTGGCTGTAGCCTATAGGAGACCGCAGCTCTGTTTGGGCAACACTAAAGAGGGGCTGAGACCTTGTTTTAGGGAGCAGTCACGTCCAGGCAGAAGAAGGGAGGCTGCAGTAAATTGAGGCTGTTTGGAAGTGTTTGGGTGGGCTGATAAGGTTTGTTATCTTGCCTTAACCAAGAGCCTAAGTTGCAGCAATATTACACCAGTCAAATGAGGTATGTATGTTGTGTTTATGTTGAAGTTGTTGCTTGGTGGATAGGATTTCCAAGTGTGGATAGTTTGGGTAACTTGTGGAAGCTAAAGAGGAGGGGCAAACTTGATGGTTAGATGCCCTAACCAGTGGGCAGATTCTATAGTGAAGTTTCAGTGATTGGACATAATTTGTAGCAGCCTGTGGGAGCCAATTGAGAGGCTTGTCTTGAGGATTGATAGCCTCTTCTAGGAGCATATCTCACAGTGATTGTATTGGGCATCATAGGATTGGTGGAGGGAAACATGTTGATGGCCCAAAGTAGCCATTGACTAACAGTCATAACGAGAGCTTGACAACTGAAGGTTAGGTGAAGATTGGAGCCTAGTGTGTAGCTCTTTGATGGACAAAAGAAGCTACTAGAAGGCAAATTGGAGCTCAGGTATTGGCCAGCCTAGAAGAGCAGATTGGATCAGCCCTTGTTCATTGTAGCTGTAGCGACTTGCAACAGTGATAGGTGGTTGACCTCCTGGAGATTCTTTGTGTTGTCCTTTGATGGACTAAGGAGAAGCTAGAGAGCAGAACGAGAGCGAATGACCGACATGACGAGGTAAGACATAGAGACTGCAACGAGATTGTCATTGTATCTTGTATCCCTTGGATGGGAGCCCTAGACTCTTGCATTATTTAGTCGATTTAATATAATGAAGATTGGGTTGTTGTACATATTTGTACAATATTTTGTAAAAAGTTGTCTATACTTGAGCATGTATGATTTACTGCTTTATATTGTTCCGCTGTGCAAAGTAGCTTTGTTAAGATTCTTGGTTTGGTAGTGTAAGAGATTCTAATATTCTATCCTAGACCTAAGATCGTGGAAATTCAACATGGTGGTTAAGTCAAACTCAAATTTTTGAGGAAATTAATCCAAAATATTAATTTTTGGATTGATAAAAAATGGTTTTTAAGAGAAATTTGATTTTTCCTTAAAAAATAAGAAATCGACGGTGCAGATTAAAAGAAGGTAAAGTTATTTTCGACGATCGAGATTAATTTGACAAGGATCAAGCCAACTAGCCATTATTTTCCACTTGGAGGGGTTTTCTCTATATAAGGAAGCTATTGAGCTTCTATTTCCCATCTTTGGGTGAAGTAATTTTGTATTGATGTACTCAGCTGTTGCTTTGCTGGAATTATTTTTCTCATAATAAAAAGACTTTGGGGTTTCAGTTTATGGTGTTCTTCTATCTTTTGATCTGCGGTATGTGCTAGTTTATTTGTTTATGCTCTATATTATGCCAAATATTTCAACTGTTATTTCATTTGTCGGTGATAAGAACATTCTATTGGTACGAGTTATCTTAGGTGATCTGATTCACTATATGATCTAACAATTATTCTTAAGATTGAATAGAGATTTACAGGTACTCTAGCCCTTGGGCTCCAAGTTCACAGATTGTGGGGAAGGAATGGCCTTGTTTGAGCTTCAGGCGTTCATTGTGGTGAACTATTTTGCAGGAGGGTTTTGGCCGGTTATATTTTTCGAAATTATTCATCCATAATATTTATTTCAAAATTCTCAAAAAAATTATTTAATCTTGGGCTACAAAGATTTAATTGTCTAATGAGAGCTAATAATTTTATTTTTTAAATATTGTAAATTTTTGTAAATTATTCTAACCCTTGGTTTAATTTTGTAGCACTTGGGGTTTTGGGATTTTTGATTTTTTGTACATAGTGGGGTTTTGGGAATTCTTTCTATTCATTTGTGTAGGTGAATCTTCAAGCCCTCGAAGGAAATCTGAAGTTGACTTATGGAACTAGCCCCAAGGCTAGGGTTTGAAGGGTTACTTCTTCCAAGCAAGACGTCTAGCCTTCTTGAGTAAATTCCTTGGGGTTTTGAGGTAGATCTAGGCCTAGGAAGGCAAGATCTACCCTCTAGCTTCCCTCCAAACTCAACGTTCAGCCAATTCAGGAAGACGCTGGCCCTACAAGGTAGGATTTTTGGCATTTTTGTGGTGATTTTTGGCATTTTTTGCTAATTTGTGGGTGTTTGCAGGGGTACGAGTTCCTTCTAAATTCCTCTAAAGCCTAGTCACAGGCCTAACTAGGCCTTTTTCCCCTAGCGGTGGCCTCTTTCTCCTCTGCGTCAGCCTTTTATCCCTTGTTTGAGTGACCCACAACCGTTTTTAGGGCCTCCATCCCTATCTGCAGCTCTCCAACCATCATGACAACCTCTAGGAGGCTCCTATTTGGGCGCTGTAGGCCTTTCTCCCTCTGCCACAGGCCTTTTAGGCCTTGACGTCAGCCCTAGAAGGCTCTTTCCCTTGAGCCACAAGCCATTTTTGGCCTTCTTTCCTTGTGCCGTAGACCTTTTAGGCCTTCTCTGCCCTTTCCGTGACCTTGTCCAAGCCTTCTAGCTCTATCGTTTGCCTTCTATCCCTCATTGTTTCCCTTCTTCTAGCCCTAGCCTATCCCTTTAGCCCTCATCTCTGTCATCTCCTGGTTTGTATTAGCATTTTGGCACTAACATTTTTGTTTTGCAGTGGGTTTGGAGCTAACATTGTGGTTGCAGGTGGTCAAGTTCTTTGAAAGAGCCTCATTGTCTTTACAAGGCCATAAGGCTTAGTGGTTTGACCTCCTATCCCTCTTCTCTCATCACTGTTTCATATATAATTCTGAAGCACATTGTGACAGTGGTATGTTCAAGGCCTAAATACACCTAAAAGCATTCCTAAACTCATTAATCATTCACCTAATGCAATAGACATTGATCTTGTGATTACATTGCTGCATGATAAGTGATTTTTTGGAGGACTGTGGTTGAATTTCAAGGTTTGACATATCACCTACAGCCACCAAAAGTCACCTGCAGCAGTGACATAAACTCCTAACAGTGGCATAAAGGCTAGCTAATAATCATATCATATCGTTGGCATATCATTTGTGTTATTGGGCTTGCATTTGCTTGGCATCTCTTGTCGTTTTTGGAGGACTGTTATGCTAGTTTGATGTCTGATATATGCTTCATAAGATCTGATCTTAAGCTTGACAGTGGTGTAAAAGGAGTTGACAAGGATCTCATCCCATTGGTGAATCTTTTGTATGGTTGGGTTTGCATATCTAGGACTGTTGTGATCATCTTCTTGGCTGCCATCTCTTGCATCCATTGCACTTTGCATACATTTGCATCTCATTGCATTTGACATCCACATCTAAATAACAAACATAAGTGCTCTAAAAGGATAATTGGTGTATTTGATTGAGTTGGCATTTCTAACATGGATAAGTTTGTTGCTTTCTTTGGTTTGCTCTTGTTCTCTTAACGTATCATTAACGTCAGCTAAAGAGTAACATTCTTGAGCATTCTCAATTGCAAGCATTTTCATGTATCATTGGTTAACAAATTGATGAATGTTATGCTCTCTTTTTCTCATTGACATTGAAAAGTAATTAGTGCATTGTGTTGTCTAAAGGATAGCTAGCATCTATTGTGACATTGATTTCTAAAGGAATACTTTTACTTGTCATTATTGAAATTGGTTATTGTATAAGTTGTTATATTGCTTTTCAAAGTACTAACATTGTGTTTTGCAAGTGAGCATCATATCTCAATTCATAATTTTGCAAACCGACTCACTCTTAAAACACCAATTTGACTACCATATTGTGATAAGAGTAATTTTGGTATTCAAGTAATTGCTAATTGTGTTGAAAGATTATCATTATGTTAAGAAGAACATTGGATTTGTGCACTTTACATTTCATGAGAAATTGTACATTGTGATATTGTCAATCTGAAATTGCTTTTCTCTCTTCTTGTCATTGGATAATTGAATTCATTAATTGAGCATTGCTTTGGTGAGGATTGTCTTTGCAAATTATTGAGCACTTTCCTTCATTGTTCTAATTGAATATCGTTATAATTTATCTCTAAGTACTTAAACACTTAACAATCTCACCTAAAGTTAATCACTCATATTTTGCATTTTGCATTCTAGGACTAGCCCTACATTAATCAACTTACCCCAAGCATAAGCTTGGTTGAAAGACTCTAGGACCACCTTTCTCACTCAATTTGCGAAATCTAGACCCTCTCTTGTAGTTAACACGGTGACGTTGCAGTTGTTAGAGCCATAGTCTCTGTAGCCCCGAAGGCATTGGATGGTTAGAATTCCAGGGGAGGTATTGTTAATATATCCTTTGCTATATTTCCCTGAGCTTCTCTCCACAACCTACATTAGAGACTAGTTTCAAAACAACTTAGAGAATGGACTCACATAGGTAGGGATTTTGTGAAAATTTCATCTATCGCAGCAACTAGAAATTATTTTTCTAATTGTTAATTTATTCAACAATTTATTTGCTGTCTGCTACGACAAATGCCAAATAATTCACATTGTGATTTTCACAAAGAAACTGCGGAAGAAAATAGCACTGGAAACTGAGAAAATACTAGCACACACACATACATTTTACACACTTATTTTTGGACAAATGTTGTCGGAAAAACCCAACTTGGGAAAACCGATGCAACAGTCAAGGCTTTTTATTATTAAGTAGCAATGAAATTCTGAGTACAATATAGATGTTTGAAACTGGCAATCCACAACAAGAAAATCTGGCTGAAATTATCTAAGGGAATTTCCCTTCCTCCACTAGAAACCCTGGCAACTCACGCTGCCTACACTCGTGTGACTTTCTGTACTCACGCTTCTACCTGTACTTGCATTATTGCCCGCACTTGGGCTTTTGCTTATACTTGCACCGCTACTCGTACTCGGGCAGCTGCCCGTACTCGGGCTTCTGCCTGTACTCGTGCGACTGCCCGTACTCGGGCTTCTGCTTGCACTCGCTCTTAAAATTAGCAACTAGGACCAGATTCCTCCTTGGGACAACTCATATGATGGAGATGATATTTTTATTGGATTCCTCTTTTTGAGAGGTCCAAGATTGATCTAAAGATCATCTCATTCGGATAGGCCGAAGTATGATTTTGAATTTATTTTCACACATGTGCAAATTTTCAAGGGCTGCCTTAGTCAAATGTAAGCTCATGAAGCCCAATAGATGTGTCTCTTCACCCACAACGAAGTGTATAAATAGGAGTGACCTCTCTCCTCATTTGGATATCATTCACTCACACATTCTTCTCTCTCTCCACTTAAGATTGGTTCGTACAACTTGGGTTTCTCTCTCTCTCTCTCTCTCTCTCTCTCACATGTGTGGCAAAAGGAAGTCGAAGATTTTAGAGATCAACTGCAGGTCGAATTTCTAGATTGCAGACCAACGTTGTCCAGCGTTGACTAGGGCTTATTTGACCAAGTTTGACTGCGTTTTGTTGGGAAATTTTTTGATTTTTGTAGGCCGTACTTGTTGTCACAGAAATAGCGGACGTTGACTAAGTTTGACCTACATTGACCGCAGACTTAACTAAAGCTTGACCGAGTTTGACCAACATTTTAGGGACTTTTTTGGGTTGACTTTGTCCCTTCTTGGAGGCTGAATTGACTAACTTTGATCGAGCTGTTTAAGGGATGATTTGACCAGCGTTGACTTTCTGGATAGGGCTACATGTTGACTGTTGTTTTGATAGGGCTGATTTGATAGTGTTTTGGGCAAGTGAAATTGACTTATGTATTGTCTCTCTGTGCTGAACTATTGAATAATAATAAGAAGAATTGATCAAAGGGTTTTCCCCACATTTGATTTTTTTTCTTACATCTGCCAAATATTGGATCCTCTTGTCTTGGCTTGTCTTCTGCATTTTGTTTTATGTTCTACTTGCATTTACGATCAATGTGATTAATGGTTAATGTGATTGCTACTGGAAATAATTGGAAATTGATATTGGGCTTCTAAGGAACATTGAAGTAAAGTGTGCTAAGCATAGGACATGCCATTGTTAACTAAAATTAACATGGTATCAAAGCCTAGGTGAAGACAAAGCCCAAGCGAGAGTGAGAAAGCAATCACCAAGATCTGTTGGAGAAGGACAAAAACTCAATGGATTCCTCGTATTACTTCAAATCTGAGGATAAGCTCAATGATAAATCTGATTATCATGCATGGAGGATGTCTTTGGACTTGACTTTGGAAGAAAATGATGTCATGGATTATATCTCCAACTGGGACTCCAACGACCAAGATTAAAACATAATCAATGGCTGAGATGATTTTCGGATTGATCCGTGTGAGTTTCTAGATGATTCACACCTTTCTCAATTAATTCTGATTAATTAACCCCTTTTCCTAAGTTTAGACTTAGGAAATATTAAAAAATAGGCTAACTCATATGGATAACGATTTCTAGGTTATGGATAACTCATATGTTTTAGCCTCTCCACATAGTTTCGAGACTAGAACACCTCTGATGCTACAAAAACTAACACATTTGTGGATGAATGAGTTACCATATTGGCCTTTGTTTTTCCACCCCTCTTGTGTGCCTTTTACTTATTTATTTTTCTTTGTATTACTGCTTATAGCTCAAGGGTTAGAGCTTGCTTTGAATGATGTAGCAGTTGTATTAGCCCCCCTTTAGATGAGTCAGTTCATTGCTCATCGATAGTTGGGACATGCAAAGGTTCTTTCTTTTGATGCGATGGAGCAATAAATGCTTAGGAATTGGGTGATGGCCATATAAGTGAGGTAGGGCTCATTCTAGGCTTTTGCTTATGAGTTAATCTTTATGTCCTTGGCCATCTTTTGCATTTTGATTTTTCTCTTTTTTGTTGTTGTTGTGGCTATGATATGCTCTTTCTGTTTCTTTTAGCTGCATCATCCTCCTAGGGCAAAGTTTCCGGGCCCTACCGAGGTATGTGGACATATGAGTGCCAAATCCCAAAGCCAATGACAAGTTGAACTCGAAGAATGGAGGTGAGATATGGGCTTGTAATGTGAGATGGAAAGTGTTAGGTATGACTTAGGGGAAGATGGAGCTACCCTATCTCAATCAGGGCTTCTCAATTATTGCCCCTAATATACCAAAAGGGCCTTAAGGGAGGTCTGATTGGACTAGGTTCAAAGATTAACTGCCCAAGTAAGGTGAGAAAACAAGATCACAGTCAAAGTCCGCCAATCTTCCAGATCACCCCATTATCCATACCAAATGCCCAAAAACAAACAAGTATAAGCACTCGATTTCAAAATGATCAAAGTACCTTTTGAGTGGAAGCTCACTTTTGTCCATGTGCTCATGTAGGATGGGTGAGAAGCAAATGACTGATGCAAGTGGCAGACATATATGGCATATCATCAACCAGTGGTGGTTGTCAGGGGCTGCTGGCTATCTAATTGACTGACTAGTTGTCAAATGTAGGAGAAAATTTTTCTCCTATGGGGTTACCCATTTTGGTGGGTAATAAGGCCATGATTAGGTGTTGCAGAGAATGGATTATTAGTGGGGGTTTGTTCTTACAACATCTAAAGCACATGCATAAACCTTAGAGGATTATTGCCCTTTGTGATCCCAACAACACTTGAGATGATGATTTAGCAATCTGACAAATTTTGCATGAGCATTTTCTAAAAGTCTTTATGTTGTTAGGGTCTAACTGTTTTTGAGATGCTTGTATGAAACTTGTTAAGGAGGTACTCCCTCATAAGTTTATCCTTTTGAGACAATGTTTCTCTGTAGGAGTTTGAGTTGGAGGCAACCTTTTAGGCACTCAAGAATGATAAATCTCCAGGTCTTGATGGTCTCCAGGGAATTCTACAAACTATCGTGGCATGTGATAGGGCTTGTATATTTGAAAATGTGTCAAGAAGCGATTACTTGTGGTTGTATGGTGGAATTGGTTGATCTTGGTCTTATCAAGCTTATGCCCGAAAGGGGTCGAAATGGATTTGGTAGAAGGAGGTGGTGTTTAATTCTTCTTGTCAATGTCACATACAAAATCCTAGCCAAAGAAGCTTTGGCATGAAGGATATGGCTTTGGTTGCACAAATAGTTTGTAAGGAGCAAACTAGTTTTATTTAGGGCCAATCTGTTCTTGATGTTCTGTAATTGATCAGTCTATGGCTGAATTGATTCACCAACATAGAATCATTAATTAATTATACGTGGAAAACTATTCTTTTGTGCATATTTATGTTGTGCAAATGGCAATGATTGTGTAGTCAAACAACAAATAACTTAATGCGAGAAGAATCATCACACCTGATAAAATGTAGAGATTACCTTGTGTGAAAATTTCAACTACCGAAATCCTATTGGAACAACTGGAATTATTTCCTCTAACTGTAAATTAATTTATCAGTTTATTGCTACGACAACAGGGAAATATTCACACTGCAATCTTCACCAAATTAAATTTTGAGGAAGATAAAAAATAAGAACTGAGAAATGCTAGCGCACATAAAAGTTGACACTATTATTTTTGGACAAATGTCCCTGGAAAAACACAATATGGGAAAAACGGTGCAACAAATCAGGGTTTTATTATTATTATGCAGCCACAAAATTTTTGAGGACAATCTATGGATGCCCAACTGGCAATCCAATCTTAGAGAAATACTGGGAAAAATATTCTAGAGAAATTTTCTCCCTTCTGCAAATCCATTGCGAATTCCTATAACTGCGAATTCCTGTAATAGCGAATTTCTGCAATTATGTGCGAATCCCTGTAATCATGAATTTTCGCAATTACGCATGAATTCCTGTAATCATGAATTCCTAAAATTACGCGCAAATTCCCGTAATCGTGAATTCCTGCAATTTCACGTGAATTCCTACAGTGTGGCCCTTTTTTGCAGAAATATTTGGCCTCCTCTCTCTTGAATCTTCCAAAGCTGCAAACTCCTCCAGAAATATGCTTCTCTGCCCCTTTGACACCTGCTACTCGATCACTGGCTCGATATCATTGTTGAATCACTTGTTACTGGAAAATAAATCCGCCTCGATCACTGAGTATCTGCAACTAGTGTACTCTCAATCTCACTTGTGCGTCCTTCTAGCTCAGACTTCTCCTTTGCTAGATCTCTTCAACTGGGTAGCTCGATTTGCCAAGGAACTCGCATGCAAAGTGTGTTTCTCCATCTACCCATCAACTTCTTCTTATAATTTCATTTTGGGACTCCAACGACCAAGATTAAAACATAATCGATGGCTGAGATAATTTCTTGATTGATCTGTGTGAGTTTCTAGATGATTCACACCTTTCTCAATTAATACTGATTAATTAACCCCTTTTTCCTAAGTTTAGACTTAGGAAATATTTAAAAATAGGATAATATTCTAATTGAGACACTTCTAAGTGGAATTTCCAAAAACAATTTCTGGGTCATGGAGAACTCCTGTGTTTTAGCCTCTCCACACAGTTTCGAGACTAGAACACCTATGATGCTACAAAAACTAACACTCCCTCTTAGCGAGGAAAGTGTTATAGTGCTGCACTACTACTACAACACCCTGTCTCTGTATCACCCTCTATCACGCCACTGATGTCTGACCACTGTGACTAATTGTAACTGCCCACCAACCACTGCGCAGCTCTGATGTTGCATCTGTGCTGCTGCTGCTATATTGCTGCCAACTTTGCATCTGCACTGCAACTCCCTTCTGTTCCTGCTGCAACTGCAACTGAGAAGCATCTAAAAATACTGAATCAACTATGTCTGTGATGCATCTGTCTCCTGAGCATCTGATAGCTACTATCCTCTGCACTGTCCATTGGGGAATCTGCGCAACTGTTGAGTCTGCTACTAAGCCTCCTGCTCTGCTATCAACACTGCTATGCGCTCCTCAACACTTGACTGCAACTATTCCACAACTGTCATTTTGGAATATGATAGCAACACTTACATTGATCCATCCTGCTACTGAACACTGTGGGACCCAGGTAGGTAATGATCCATGAGGAGGACACCTCAATGGACCTTGCCCAAACCTTTGCAGCTCTGAACTCTGATCTACTCATACTGAGTCTCGATCTTCTTATGGGAAATCTCTTTGCTCCCTCATGGAAACTTGCAGTGTCCTCCTGCATTGGAAACTGGATTGTGAAGCTTTGCGCTGGGAATCTTCTTGTTGGAATTGCACCTGCGTACTGCAGCTGGGCAATTCACACTGCCCGTGTCACTGCAACTAGTTCTGCAATTGTCTCTCGGGTACTAACTGCAACTAGCTTTGCAACTGTGTAATGACAGGTTGCGTCTGCTGACACTTCCTTCTACTAGGATGTTGTGGGCCCCTGTAGCAAAGGGATGATCCTATTGTAACAACTAGAACTGATCTAACTGATCTCCTTGTTGTTTCTGCACTGGATCCTGCCCATCCGGCACACTGGAGTCTCATACTCCTCCTCCTAGATCTGGTGCCCTATTATCTCATTTTGAGTCTAGTCCTTGGCTGGGACCCTTCCTTTCTTTGCAACTCGCACTTCTTTTGGCACTTGTCTCCGACAACTGGAAGTCAAACTGCTGCCTAGTTTTGCATTCTGGCTAACTTGCACGACCTCCTTTGACAACCTTGTATAGTCATCTGTGCAAAGCTGCAAAATCTATGAAACTCAAAATTGGAGAATAACTAGGAATCTCTTCCCTTTCCTACTTGGATTCCTGCACTGTTACTCGCACTCCCTTCTGGAATGCACAGTTTCGCTAGCTACTACTGCCACTTGCAACTGGAAAATTTGGATTTCTGAAGCTCGAAACCTTTTGAGAGAAAACTCCCTTTGTGTGTTCACTTTCTCTTCCACGTGACTCGGATTCTGCTCTAGGAAATGCAAAACCCTCTGTGCACAAATCTGCTCAACGAAATTTCTGATTTGCTCACTGGAAACCTCTATCCAACAAATTTCCTGCAAATTCCTGCAAGTACCTATAATCACATTGCGAATTCCTGCAATTACATGCGAATTCCTGTAATCACGAATTCCTACAATTATGCGCGAATTACTGTAATCGCAAATGCCTGCAATTTTGCAAGAATTCCTGTAGTGCAACCCTCTCGCTACTAAGGCTGATCGATTTTTTGCTGGCTGCAAACTGAAAGTCGAACCCCTGCCTCTGTAATTTGCACTCTGCACATATGTGGGAAAAATTCACTTAGATCTCCCCACAACTGCGAAATTTTCTCCCACTTCATCTCTAAGCCTCCGATTTGATCAACAATGCTCTGATACCATGTGAAAATTTCAACTACGGAAATCCTATTGTAGCAATTGGAATTATTTCTTCTTACTGTAAATTAATTCATTAGTTTATTGCTACGACAACAACGAAATAATCACACTGCAAACTTCACCAAATTAAATTGTGTGGAAGATAAAAAATAGAAATTTAGAAATGCACACATAAAAATTGACACAATTATTTTTGGACAAATGACTCCGGAAAGACCCAATGTGGGAAAAATTGTGCAACAGATGAGGGTTTTATTATAGTTATGCAACAACATAAATATCGAGTACAATGTATGGATGCCCAATTGGCAATCCAATTTGAGAGAAATACTAGCAACAATATTCTACAAAATTTTTCTTCCTTCTACAAATCCATTGTGAATTCTTGTAACTGCGAATTCCTGTAATTTCGAATTCTTGTACTTGCGTGTGAATTCCTGTAATCGTGAATTCCTGCAATTACACGTGAATTCCTGCAATTATGCGTGAATTCCTGTAATCGCAAATTCTTACAATTACACGTGAATTCCTACGATCATGTGCGAATTCTTGCAGTCACACATGAATTCCTATAGTGTGGCCCTTTTATGCAGAAATATTTGGCCTCCTCTCCCTTGAATCTTCTGGAACTGGAAACTCATCCAAAAATATGCTACTTAGCCCCTCTGACACCTGCTACTCGATCACTGGATCGATCTCACTACTGAATCACCTGCTATTGGAAAATTGATCTTCCTTGATCACTGAGTATCCGCAATTGGTGTACTCTCATTCTCACTTGTGTGTCCTTCTGGCTTGAACTTTTCGCTTGCTAGATCTCTGCAACTGGGTAGCTCGATCTACCAAGGAACTCACACACTGAGTGTGTTCCTCCATCTACCCATCGACCTCTTCTTAAAATCTCACATTTGGACTCCAACGACCAAGATTAAAACATAATCGATGGCTGAGATCATTTTTGGATCGATCCGTGTGAGATTCTAGATGTTTCACACCTTTCTCAATTAATATTGATTAATTAACCCCTTTTCCTAAGGTTAGACTTTGGATTTTTTAAAAAATAGGCTAATAATTTAATTGAGACACTTCTAGGTGGAATTTCCAGAAATGATTTCTGGGTTATGGAGAATTCCTGTGTTTTAGCCTCTCCATAAAGTTTCGAGACTAGAACACCTCCGATGCTACAAAAACTAACACCTTGGAAAACCTAGTGTGGGAAAATTCTAGAAAGAAGTGGCTTGTTTGACTCTTTATAATGTCTCATGGATTTGTTTTTACAATCTGAAGCAATAAGGTCTCTGACTGAGAACTTGTGTATTCTTACTTCTGTTGCAATTTGTAGATTAGTACCCTCTGTCACACTTATCGATTTTTTGTTGTTGTTGTGCACATTACAAGCTTGGACAATGTTAGTTCTCTTTGAATAGGTTTGTCTTTTTCCTCTTTGTCACTCAGTCTCAAAACAATTCTCTTCTTTCCCGAGTAAGCCAAACCAACCATAGCTTTAACACCCTGAAAAATATCATTGATTGTTCTCTTTATCTCCTCTCTCTTAATTTGATTATTTCCTTTGGAAGGCCTACAATTGGGCCAATAGTCAGTTACATGAGGCTGTAACTGGTCATTGCCCTGGTGGAGTGAGGTTGACATGGTGGATCTTGTTGATGTGGATGAGAAGCCACACATTAGCCATGTATTCATGCTTCATTCCTTGGCGGGTCTTTACATTTTTGATCACCCGTGACTACGCTTGTTGCTTATTTTGGAATTGGTTTTGGTCATCAACTGTTCCATCTGGATGTTCCAACCTTCGGGCTCCACTTGTATGCGACGTGGCACCCATTACTTGGTGTGGAGGCCTTCTCTCCCCATGTCAAGCCTTCCACATTTTCTGTTAATTTTGGAGGGTGGAGAGGCTACACCTCTCTTTCCCTTGCTTTACTCCACTTTTGCATTGGGCATGGACCCTATTACAACATATATTGTATGAGGCTCCATTTTGTGATTTTCATCACATTGTTCTCTCTCTCTCTGTTTGTATATGATCATCATCAAAGAGTCAATAAAGAAGCACCAGCCAATTCGCTCAGGAACAAAAACTAAACAATCTGCTACACTGTCCAGAATAAAATAATTGATGTGAACATTGTGCAATTACTCAAAAGCATATTCCAGCAAAAAATAAGGTTCCAAAAGTGACTGCTGTGCAAGGGTAGCAAGATAATTCATCGAGTATATCTTGCTCCCCTTGCACAGCAGTCACTGTTGGAAGCTTATTTTGTTACTGGAATAGGCTTTTGAGTAATTGCACAATGTTCACATCAGTTCTTTTATTCTGGACAGTGTGGCATATTGTTTAGTTTTTGTTCCTCAGCGAATTGAATGGTGCTTCTTTATTGGCTCTTTGGTGATGAACCCATTTTACCACCACATTGGTAATTGGGATAAATTGAATCTTACATCTATGGGCATGCTTTGCGCTCATTTTTACATATGAGTCAGTCGTATCAATCTTACAAAAATGCTTTTAGGCATACTCAAAACTTAGGTATGGAAATTACTTGATGAAGTGGGTGGTAATGTATGTTGTTCATTATCATTTTTGAATGGAATGTTTGACTGCAATTGGTTGGTTAGAAGATGTTTGGGTGAATGTAATGTATGGGTTGTATGACATGTAATCATATATACACTAGGAATTTACTCTAATGAATAATTTTCCTGCTGGAGGAGAGCTCCTTTTGGAACCAGAGATCCTGGATGATGTTAGATGTATTTCAAAATTTGAATGAGTAGATTCTTGTTTAAGAACTACTATATTTGGGAAGAGTGATGTTTTTCTACGAAGCTGCTGACTCTGTCATTTTGAGAGATTCAGATCATCAAGTAGAGAATGTGGCTTAAATGCTCTTATTGATGCCTTTACAAGCAATGTGCAGCTTGTGTTTGCATTAAGCAGGTATATATTGATATGTCTTATTTTAGTTATCTAGAATCTAATTTTTACTTATCTACATGCAAAGTGGTGGTGGTATGTCTGATTTTCTGACTATATATGCCTGGTTTTCATGCAGATATGAAACCTTGCTGCACCAATATATTGGTTCAATTAAGCGAGGTTCTGCTTCTGAAGTTGCTTTAGCAGCACATGCTCTTGGTACAGAGTCAATTCTTAAATGGGGTTAGAGTAGACTGAAAAATGACCTAAATCCTGAGAATACTCTGCTTTGATTTTGGATTTCTTAAAATCTGCAGGATTGCTAGCCATAACTGTTGGGGCTGGTAAAATTACATATCAAATAATTGAAGAATCAATTCCTCACTTGTCTCACATAGCCAAACTCAGTTGTAATGCAGCAAATCGGATCTCGGTAAGTGGAGAATATATTCCTATATTATGAAATCATTCATCACTGCAGTTGTAAGGATCTTTTGTGAAAAAATTGCCATTAGATTTTATATGTTCTTGAGCCTTGATAACAATTTGGAGTGTCCTATTGCTGTTGTAGGCAGTAGAATCCCTTGCAATTATCACATTTGTAGGTGGGATTGACATTGAAGACACACAGAAATCGATGGATATTTTGTGGCAAGTAAGCAGACACAAGGGATGCGGCCATGCGGATCAGGTGGATATTCTCATCTTTATGAGGATGTACTCATTGCATTTATGCTGGTACCTTTTTAAAAGAAGACTCTGCAAAGAAGGAAATTAAGCATTGCCTATACATTTTTCTGAGCATCTACTCATGGCACTTATGTTAGTGCCTTGCTGGATGTAACTTCCATTTACAAACAGGGAAATTCAGTATTGTTGTTTTAGCTTATTCATTATTTTTTTAGGTCTCAGGGATCACAAATCCACCACCTGAAGTGAGGACAGCTGCTCTTTCTTCATGGTCTTTCCTTCTGACAACAATCCCCAATCAGCAAATTGATTCTTTTTTTGTAGAACAGTAAGTGCATCGGGTTATTTCCATTTTCTGGAATTGGAGTCAAAGTTTATATCTGTGTCCACAATGGAAATATTATAATACGTCTCTTTTATGCAGAACTCTGCCCGTATTACTGTCACTCACACAAATGGATAATCGTGCAGTGCGCATAGCTGCAGGCAAAGCAATAGTTGTTATCTTTGAAGCATCAAGATCAAGAAATAAGAATGGAAATGATTTAGATACCTTTAACTCAATTAATAAGGGTGATGAGGAAGATAACCCCCCTGGAAATTTATCATCTCTGGATGTGTTGAAAGTGAAAATTATTGAACAGATGAGAATTTTATCCACTGAAGCTGGTGGGAAAGGGATCTCTAAGAAAGAACTAAATAGCCAACGGAGCTCTTTCCATGAATTTTTGGCATATATCGAGGTTAGTTACTTGTTATAGCCCTATTTTGATATTTTTGTTTTGATTAAATAAAACAGATCAGGTAAAATGAAATCAGAAGGTTGTAGCTCCTTTAAAGTGCCCGTACTGTTGTAATTGAGTTTGAGTCTTGAATAACTGACCATTGAATATATATTGAGTGTGCACCAGTTCCATTCAGTGCAAATGAGTGCACAACGCAGTATGCACACTCAGCATCCAGAAGGTGCCCACAGATTTCTTTGGAGTGCAGCTGAGTGCTCACCTGGTTCCATGCTAGTAGCCGTTGAGTGCTCACTGAGTTTGGAAACTGAAATGTTTTCTTTTGAAGTGCTGCTTCTATTACTTATGGAATAAAGAGATACATTATATGTCAGAAAATTACATCACATGCAGTCTGGTAAAATCCTACCCACAAAAATGCCAAAATGAACAGCATATGTGCCTGTGTACCAAGTAACAGGGACTCTAACTCACAATGAAAGAAACTAAGTTTGTCCTTCACAAGCAATACAAACTTCTGCTTAATATCCTTCAAATCCCCTAAGCTAAAAGGGGAGGGCTGCTTCTGAAAGTAATTTTACATAGGCACCTCCAATGAAAGCGAATAGCAACTAGCAAGCAACCATCCTGAATGCCAGAACCAACTTTCTGCTTAAAATTCTTCAAATCCCCCAAGTTAAAAGGGGAAGGCTCCTTCTTAAAGGAATTTTACATCTATGTTTCCAATGAAAGCCAATAGCAATTAATAAGCAACCATACTGAATTCCACTAGGATTTGCAGCTGTCCTGAATCATCCAGGGTTCCCTTAGAAGTTAGAAGGGATCTTTCCATGACAGCAGGGCAATGAAGAAGCAGTGATATTCAAACTGTTGCCTCAAAATCTAACAGGTCTTGTAGAGGGGTACCCTACAAGACAAGCACTAGACTAAGTGAAAACAATGAGGTGTGGCCCACTGTCACCACAACCACTACCCCCTGCTGTTTATGGACTTTCACCAATGGGAGGCTTCCCATTATGGAGGTCACCTATGAAAGATATGCTAGGTTCAAGTATTAAGGTGACACTAGAGGCTTAATAGAGGATGACTTGTCGTAAGTACAACGCTCAAACTAGGAAATAGAGATAACTCGCATCCCCTAATAAGACTCAATTAGGGCAGAATTGACCTAGGGCTTGAGTGATAGCAAGCCAAAAAGGGATACCCTAGGATTGATAGACCAAGAAAATGTTTCCAAATGAATGAGTATTAGCAAACAAATGGTCTAAGACACTTTCAACAATTCCTCAAGTTGAAGCTTTACATGAACTAGGATTTTCCTAGGGAAAATCTAGCTAGGCCAAGAGGATTAGGTGTTGAAATGGAGAGATTAGCCACCAAGGGAGGTCAATTTTGAGGCAACTAAGTATTCCCTCAATATTGAATCCTTCCACCAGCTAAAATTCCTCTTTTAGGTCAATTTGCACCAAGCCCTGACTTGGCTGCTTATCCTTAAGAGGGCCAAAATTAGAGAGAGAGAGAGAGACCAAAATTCAAGTTTTTGGATGAAATTGTGTTTGATCACCAAATTGACAAGACCAATGCTTAGTTGTTGGATGATGGAGTTTATGGGTGAAAGATTGGCTAAATCTTGCAAAGGAGCAAGGATATTTTGATGCCCTAGCACAATCCCTAACTATTATCTTTGTGAGGGATCAAGGTCACTTGGGAG
The DNA here is from genome assembly GCA_034641835.2 of Pinus albicaulis. Classification (NCBI taxonomy): domain Eukaryota; kingdom Viridiplantae; phylum Streptophyta; class Pinopsida; order Pinales; family Pinaceae; genus Pinus; species Pinus albicaulis. The sequence continues at coordinate 179,054,413 of CM076583.1, forward strand.
AGCTATTACAAAGGTTCACCAAGGGGAACGTGAAAATTCCTTGATTGCAATTACTGGATATTATTCTCCTAATTGTTAGCAGTTTAATTGTTTACGATAATAACAAATAATTCACAATTGCAATCTTCACCATAAAAATACGTTGCGGAAAATAAAATCAGGAACTAAGAAATAGATGCATACACATAAAATCGACACCAATATTTTTGGATTATTGTCATCGGAAAAACATCGAAGGGAAAACTTGTGCAGTAGATGAGGGTTTATTTTATTATTTTGCAGCAAATTTTGGGAGTACAATAATCTTGATGCTAAACTGGCAATCCTTTGACAAATATACAGGAAAAATATTTGCGAGATATTTTTCTCCCTTTGCAAATCAATTGGGCCTCCCACTGGCCTTCTCGCACTACCCTCTAGAAATGCATTGTGTTTGGCCTAGAACAATTCACACTGCTTGCTCACTGGCTCTAGATGAGCCGTCCTGCCTCCCATTGCCTTTGAAAAAATTCGCTCTGCCTCCCAAATGATCTTTCTGGCCTCCGACAACTGAAATGACCTCTCTCCCAACACTCGCACTGGGGTTTTGGGCCCCTCGCACTAGTTGCACAATCTCTTTGCAGAATAATTTCGCCCTCCCTTTTCTTGCCTCTATGAAATTAGAAAAATACTGGAAAACTCTCTAGAATCCTCCTCTTGAATTATCTATTCCTCCCTCTCTTCGATGCTCTCTCTCTAGCTCGGACTTTCTCCCTTGCTAAATCACTACAACTGGGAAACTCGATTTGCCAAGGTAACTCGCTCTCCCTTTCGTGTCATTCTCTATCCCATCGACTTGCTCTTATAATCACTCGTTGGAGCTTCTACGACCACAATTAGATCCTTATCGACAACTAAGATCATCTTAGACTTGATCTAAGTCATTTTCTGGAAGTCTGTAGAGCATAAGTTGATCTCCTTAATTAGTTCACTTTAATTAACCACTTTTCCTAAGTTAAACTTAGGAAATATTTAAATGATGGCTAATTAATTTAATTAATGCGTTTCCCAAGCTTGCATGAAGCAAGCTCCCCGAGTCAGCATTCACTGCTATCTGGTGAAGCCAGGATGATGTGTTGATCCAAACCTCTACTTCAGAAATGTTCCAAGGTATGACTTTGGTTTTGTTTTTTTACGCTGATGATCTACTCTTAGCAGGTGACGAGCCTCTGATGATCTAAGTAAGAGGGAGATGGCTTCTGAAGCTCGAAAAAAGAAATCATGACACGATGAATCGATTTCTGAAATTGGGAAGAGGAAATGCAAATCCTTAGACAGTCTGATTAAATTGGAATTCCACAGTTCATTGAAGCATTGATGTTTCGCTTTGAACATCCATCCATACCTTAGACACTCCGATTAAATTGGAATTCAACAGTTGATTGAAGCATGATGTTCCGCTTTGAGCATCCATCCATACCTTAGACACTCCGATTAAATTGGAATTCGACAGTTGATTGTGTAGAAATTTCTGAATCTTACACTTTATGCAGAAATTATTACTGTTAATCTGGTTATGCTCCTCCTACTTAAACAAGTTATTAACTGAATAAATTCAAGTTAAAATCGAAGCAAAACACTTAACAAATCTCTACCAATTCAGATCTAGAACAAGTTCATGCACACATTGACAAAATGACACAGTTATTTCTGGACAAATAGTCCCCGGAAAAACCCAATGCGGGAAAACTGGTCTTTGGCTGCTGGAGGGTTTTATTATTAAGAATATTTCTGAATACACAAATCTGGGTTCTAGATCTGGAAATCCCGATAGTGAAAATTCTAGATCTACAGCTCATTGGCTGATCTAGGGCCAAAATAATGACTGATCCACACCCTTAAACGGGATTTACAGAACTCAGCCAAGATTGGGCCTAGAAACCCCAGCGCTGCCCTTGAAAGCCTCTGCATCAGCCTCTGAAGCCCCTCAAACCCTCAGCGCTGCTCCGGAAGAGACTGCATTACCCCAGACTGGGTGACACAGCCACTACGCTGCCCCTGAAGGGTCTCTGCGTAACCCCAGAGGGTTTCCTGCTGAAAATCACGTTGGCCTTGGAGGGACTGTGCTGTCCTTGCTACTGCTGCTGCTCTCTCCTTTTGCACTGTCCCTGAGCTGATCTCTGCCTCTTGTGTATTCTAAACCCTAGGATCAGATCATCCCCTTTGCCTAAATTCCCCTCTCTGCAGTTGAAACACTTCTGAGTATTCTTATCAAACCCTGCCCTAGAATCTCAACTTAGCTTCAGTGCTCTGCCTCTGTGTGTCTTTACAAATGACCCTAAGCCTTTCCTTTATACTTTTCTCGTTGACAAATCAATGGCCATGATCAGATCTTGAATCAATGGCTAAGATTAAAAGAAAGCTTGATTCGTGTGACTCAAGACAATTTCATCACATGTTTAATTAAATTCACTTTAATTATTTAAGTTCCCTAAGTTTTAACTTAGGAAATACACTTAAAGTAATTAATTAATTTAATATCTCCTAAACCAGATGAAATTTCCCAAATCCATTTCTGGGTCTTGTAGATCAAGTGTGCTCTATTCTCTCCACAAAATTTGGGAGCTAGAGCACAACTAATGCTAGCCCAAATACACAAAATCTCAACACTCCCTCTTAGCATCAAGGGTGTGCTTTAGCAATACATCACACTATGCATTACATGACTTTGAGTACAGGTTCTGTGCTGCTGAAGCTTGGCTTCCTGCCACGCAACTCTGCACTGCTGCTGCCATTATGTATTGCTGCCCTTGACTCTGCCACTACCACTGCAACCTCTGTACTACAGCTCCTTCTCAATATGCTGCATCTGTGCTACTCATAGCACTGGCACTGCTGATCTGCTGCACTGCAACTTCAGTTGTTGAGAGAAACAATTGAATCTTCTGCCCAATCTTTGACAAACAAGTCTGATGGGTTGCATCCACATCACTGAAGCTCTATAGGCTACAGATCTGTGCTGGCATCTAAAGAACGATGCACAATTACAACTCTGCCTGCGTAATCAGACTCCCTCTGCACTACTGAAGTCACATAAGCCCATTGTGCTGAAATCTATCACGCTTTTGCTGCACTGCGCTGTCCCTCTGAAGCCTTCTGCGCTACGTAAGCAACACTGCTCTGCGCTGCTGAAGTCACATCAACCTCTGCGCTGCTACTGCCTTGCTCTGCGTTGCTTCTTCCAGTCTTCAGATCTGCTTCTGCTTCTGCCTCATCTGTGATCTATGCACCCACTGCTCCACTTGTCCCGCTACTGTCTTAAGGCTGTCGTAGCTCACTTGTGATCCAAGAGATGAGCTGCTCAAGGATCCCGCCTCTCTTCCATGTAGCTCCTCTACATGTCCATGTCACCCCACCTTCGTGGTTCACGAGCACTCATGGCTGCATCATCTTCTGACCCATCATCTGCCACAATTGCCTTAAGATGCTTCATTGTCCTTTTTCTTTTGAGGACAATGGCTGGCAAAATATCCCATTTCACCACATTGGAAGCACTTGATCTTTGAAAGATCCTTCTTCTTCTTTGGCTGCTTCTTTGATGCCAAGGCTGCATCTTCCTCATCTTCCTTCTTCACTTTGCTCAATCTTGGGCTGTGCTGCCTCTTGGTGAATCTGCGGAGTTCTTCTTGACACAGAATTGACCACAAGCTGTCCCAATCTGGGAGGTCCGCTCTGCCTAAGATACTTTGGACAAAGATTTCCCACTCATCCATGACTACATTGAGGGCAGTCCTGACTATCACAGCATCATCCACCATTGCACCCGTTGCAGTCAGCTGATCTTTGATTGACTGCAATCTGAAGAGAAAATGCTCCATGTCTTCTCCCTTGGTCATCATGAATGACCTCATCTGAGTCTCCAACAACATTTTTCTTTGGACAGACTTTCCCTCATATAGGGAAGTCAAGGCCTTCCACACCTTGATAACTGTCTTCTTCTTAGCTACGCGTAGTACAATATGGTCCTTGATTCCATCCATAATCAGCCGCTTGGCATGCCCAACAGCTTCTTTATGCTTCCGAAGGAGATCCGGATCTTTCGGTGTGGCCAGAGTTTGCTCTGCATGCTCTCTAAGATTGTATGCCTCAAGGACTCTCAGGATCCTTGCCTTCCAAACTGAAAAGTTTGAGAGGCCATCCAACTTATCCTGATCACGCAGTCAATGAGGAGCCATGTGGTCAGAATTTGTCGGAACTTCCTTTTCTCTTTGCTAGAGAAATGGATCTAAGGCCCTTGGTGAAACAGGCACCTTCTGCTCCCTCTGACAACTGATTTCCCTCCTTGGAAATCCACCAAATCAACTATGATTTACCTTCTTTGATCCTCTGATCAAACTGCAAGTTTCCTTTGGTTATAAACTGTCGGAGATGCTGATTTCCTCCTGCTCTTTGTCACTTGTGCTAAGGCTAAAATTTGAAAACTTCATAATTTTAACCCCATCAGCTCTTCTGAATTTCTGTAGTCTTTTCTGGATTTGAATCACACTGGCTGGCTTCAGACTGATCCAACGCTGTTTCTGAGTTGCCTCTATGCAGTAATTGTGTGGGCTTGCTAGGACACAGTGCTGTACAGCGTCGCCCTTCCCTCTGCGTGGATTTGCCTCTGAAAACTGCGCTGTCCCTTCAGATCTGTGTTTCTGCTGCTTTTCCAGCTGCTTTTTGCAGCTAGAACCTTCAGTCTTTCCTGCTGGTGACCCTCCTAAATCTGCAATTGCTTTGATACCATGTAGAAATTTCTAAATCTTACACTTTGTGCATAAATTATTACTGTTAAATTGGTTATGCTCCTCCTACTTAAACAAGTTATTAACTGAATAAATTCAAGTTAAAATCGAAGCAAAACACATGACAAATCTCTACCAATTCAGATCTAGAACAAGTTCATGCACACATTGACAAAGTGACACAGTTATTTCTGGACAAATAGTCCTTGGAAAAACCCAATGCGGGAAAACCGGTCTCTCGCTGCTAGAGGGTTTTATTATTAAGAATATTTCTGAATATACAAATCTGGGTTCCAGATCTGGAAATCCCGACAGAGAAAATACTAGATCTACAGCTCACTGGATGATCTAGGGCCAAAATAATGACTGATCCACACCCTCATACGAGATTTACAGAACTCAGCCAAGATTAGGGCCTAGAAACCCCAACGCTGCCCCTGAAAGCCTCTGCGTCAGCCTCTGAAGCCCTTCAAACCCTCAGCGCTGCTCCGAAAGAGACTGCGTTACTCCAGACTAGGTGACCCAGTCACTACGCTACCCTTGAAGGGTCTCTGTGTAACCCCAAAGGGTTTCCTGCTGAAAATCATGCTGGCCTTGGAGGGACTGTCTTGTCCTTACTGCTGATGTTGATCTCTCCTTCTGCACTGTCCTTGAGCTGATCTCTGCCTCTTGTGTATTCTAGACCCCGGGATCATATCATCTCCTTGCCCTAAATTCCCCTCTCTGCAGCTGAAACACTACTAATTATTCTTAGCAAACCCTGCCCTAGAATCTCAGCTTAGCTTCAGTGCGCTGCCTCTGTGTGTCTTTACAAATGACCCCAAGCCTTTCCTTTATACTTTTCTCTTTGACAAATCAACGGCCATGATCAGATCTTGAATCAATGGCTAAGATTAAAAGAAAGCTTGATCCGTTTGACTTAAGACAATTTCATCACATGTTTAATTAAATTCACTTTAATTATTTAAGTTCCCTAAGTTTTAACTTAGGAAATAAACTTAAAATAATTAATTAATTTAATATCTCCTAAACCAGATGAAATTTCCCAAATCCATTTTTGGGTCTTGTAGATCGAATGTACTCTGGTCCCTCCACAAAATTTGGGAGCTAGAGCACAACTGATGCTGCCCCAAATACACAAATTCTCAACAGATTGAAGCATTGATGTTCCGCTTTGAACATCCATCCATATATATATATATATATACTTGATGTGCATAGAACCTGAATGATTTCATAATTGAGCTGCTTCACTCACATTGAGTTGCTACTGAGCATCCTCCGAGATATCTGTATAAGATGATCAATTCTTGATCTAAGATATTCTTTATATGATATGTGTGACTGCATGGATGTGTTGTTGATATCTGAGATTATTATTGATGAGCACATATGAGTGCTGCCTTAGTATGAGATTTGCCATGATGGGAGGTCCGTAGCACGACTGAGGTTGAGTACGATTTGTTAATAGGGCTAGCTATGAAGCAAGATGAAGAAGCGTTTGAAGAGATGTTTGAGAGAGTACTGAATATCAGTGTTGCGAACATTCCGATTTTATCTCGAAATCACAATTTTTTGGCCTAGCTGATGTTTGCCGATTTTTACTGATATTTTGATGGTATCTTGACCTTGTCGATGTTTGCTGATTTTTACCATTTTTTTTTTTTTTTTTTTTTCGATTTTTACGATTTTTTGGTTTTCCGGACCCTTTCCAATTTTATCCTGATGCCGATGTTTGCAACATTGCTGAATATGACATGGATATTGTTGGGCTTCCAAAATGTCATCCTCTTTCACCCTCATTTTTATCATTTTACCATATTTCGAAGCTCTTTGCCATATTTTGCAGCTCCATAACCCTACATTAATACCATTTGCATGATGATATGGGTTTATCATTATTATTTTCCAAGTCATTTATTTTAAGTGTTTTAAGAGAATCTACGATTAACTAACTATTTTCTTCCATTAACATTAACTATCCCAAGTCTAAATCACTTTTTTTTTTTTGTAATTGATAAATACCATCTAGCATTCTCAGACATTTTGAATATTTATATTTAAAAAAATATAAATACACAAAATGTAATTGTCAAAAGAAGTAAACTGAATGCCCAATAAAACAATAAAACAAATGAATTATTAATTGTGTGAGGCCTCGCATTTTCATGGCCATTATGCGAATCAACATGGTGTGGAATAAGGTACATTTGTCTTGTTTCCCTAGTAAAAATTGCCATGTTTGTTTCCTTGGTAAAATTTGCCATGTTTTAATTATAAAGAAAAAATGATCCTCAAATTCAAGAAAAAAATTAGACTTTTTAGCATTTTACTCTTTTAAATATTTTTTAAGAAAAAAATGAGAAGATCTCATTTGAATATGCAATCAAAATTTCCTATGATTAAAATAATAATAGGAAATTAGCATGTTTTCTTATATATCTAAAAGTGGGATGAGTTTTATGATGTTGTAGGCCTATTTGAAGTTTCTAGAAGAGTCTTATTTGGCCACTCAACCACAAATTTGAATTTCAATTTCAACTCATGAAGATTTGTGGAATATTTGTAGAAGATTTGGATCATTGACTAAGCACATTCAAAGGAGAAGAATCATGGATGTTTTGATATGTGTCTCCTAAAGATGAGTAAGAGGATTTGTATCTCATATTTTTAGGTAATTGGTTTTAACCACGAGATAATTGTGGATCTAGGAGAGATTTGTTGATCTACATTTAATGATTAGTTATCTTAAGTTTTTGTATAAATAGGAGTGCATTTTTCATTCAAAGGTGTTATATCCAAGATATGAAATATTATAGAATAAAGAATAATGGAGAAGAAATGATTAATGTAATTTATAAATTGAGGATAGAGAGGAAGAACATTTAATTATTTACTATCTTTGGAACTTTTTTCAACTTCATTTTATGGAATACATGTTGCTGCTTTGATAATCATTCGATGTGTTGGCTGAGGAGTGGAGGGTCCCCATCAACCGTAGCTTGCTCACCTCTTTCCTTTGTTGTAAATATTAATGTTATTTCATTTATGCAAGTTTAGTTTAGTTTCTTTTATGTTATTTTGATAACATGTTTTTATGTTTATTTAATTAATGTTGTTTGGTTAAGATTGATTTAATTTCCTTATGTTTGGATTGGATCAACACACTAGTAATCTCATAAATTATTAGATTAAATTACTTTTTCATTTCATAGATTAGATTGGAATTGTTGGTTTTCGTAGAGCTAGTTCTTCGAGAGATAAAGTGATTGAGAAAGAACATGCTTGAGAAAGAACGTGTGCACTTGCTTTTCATTTGCTTTCATTATTTGTTTTGTAATTAGATTCAAGTTTCTTGCATCAGATTAATCTATTATGAGAAATAATCACCTAGTACATATAGTACATTTATACCTCACCAGTTCACGAACCTTGGGTTGACAATTTAATGACAGGGATTTAACTCATAATTAAATCACCCAACATTTTGGTGCCATTGCCAGGGAGGTATACATAGGTGCTTATTTTGAAAGTTTAGACAAACTCATGATAGTTGCATTCATTTTTAGATGCATAGTTGAAAGCATATTAAAATCATATAGGATGTGTGAATTTCAATTCTTTTTGGATAATGTAAGAGTCTCAATACTAATCCATTTGTGAAGCAAGGGCTCTAGACCAACAAATGAACTAAAATGATGCTCAAGCATTTGTTGGGAAGTCTTCTCAAGCCCTTGTCCTAGTTCTAGAATAGTCACCAAGGATAGAGTTGCATCCCAAGAAGCAGTAAAAGAACAAGAGATCCAATGGACTACAACTGATGAGAAGTAGCCATTTGAGGCAGAAATTGAAAAATTTTTAGCATGTTTGTCTCCAAATCCTTGGTACCCTTTAGAGAATGAAGGGCAACTTCTAGAAGAAATTCAAGGCATGATAACTAATGAAGAGAACCAGGAAAGAAAGGACTACATTGAAGATTGGTTCCAAGAAGTTACTAGGCCACGACATTCCTTCATTCTTCAACAAATATTGTCACCAAAAGTGCAACTGGTCTCTCATATCCTAGAGAACATAGAGATGTATTTTTAAGAATTGGATGTTAGAACACTATGGATCTTGATTCGTAGATGGTTACATTGGAAATATGCATATACTTGAAGAAAAAATTTCATTTCTTTTTAGGTAGAGTAGGGTAGAAGTGGGTAGATGACATGGCATGCGGACGTGGCAAGCACGAGTTTGTGAGTTTGTGAACTTGTGAGGGAAAGAACATGCAAGAGGAGCTTGTGCGAGTATTGAAAAAGGAATAATTGCCTTGGAATGCGCTAGGAAATAGTGGCTAATTCCTAAGAAATAGGAGCATCCCATGCGCTAGGAAATAGGGGCTTATTTCCTAGGATTTACGCAAGGATTTCGGGCTCATTTATGCAAGGCAAGAAGACAAGTAGATTAGGGGTCTTGCAGATTGTTTCAAGCTTAGTTCAAGCAGGGAGATCACTGTATTCTCTATTAAAACTATGTTGTATTGTAAGAGATCTATTGTTCATTCTTCTTCCATAAGATTCTCAATCAATTAGAGGGTTTTCCCAGATGGGTTCCTTAGAAAAATTGTGTTGTTGAATTGTGTGATTGTATATTGATTTATTTTCCTATTTCGCTGCCAAATAAGTAGAGAAATTCTGTGTCTATATGAAAAGAAATTAGTTTCAGATTGTTCATATTAGCAGTTGCAGAATTTCGTGGATTTTCTACACAATGCCTGTTAATTCTGAATTATCATGTCCCATGTTATATATATATATATATAACGTTTGTCGTTCCCGGCCGTACTGTATTCAACTTTTTTTGATAATTTTCTGTATGCATTTCCCATGTCTTTGTATCCATGTTAGTGCAGTTTAGGTATCTTGACCTCACCCTCAAACTTATACAAGTAACGTTCATCTCAATGTTGTAGGAGGATTTGGCAAGGCGATTTCCTCTATGGACCATCAACTTCATCTGGATTGAGATACGAAAGGTCACCTTCAGGATCTGGAAAATCACAATCCTTCAATGAAGGGTTACGACCCTTGTCCTGATTATGGTTGATCATTATAGATATTTCACCATTTCCTATTCACTCTTCTTTATTTATTCGAAGTTGTCAAAATTTGTTTGGGTCAAGGGTTTGTTTGTGGTGGCCCTTCACATTGATGCTTTGTTGTCTTCTCTCTGGTTCTTGTTGGTCACTATCTTATAGATATTTCACCATTTCCTATTCACTCTTCTTTATTTATTTGCAATTGTTAAAATTTGTTTGGGTCAAGGGTTTATTTGTGGCGACGCTTCACATTGCTGCTTCATTTTCTTCTTTTTGGTTCTTGCTAGTCATTATCTTGTTCTTTTGGTCCAGTCTTGCAAGTCCTAATACCACTTGTTACCGGCTCTGATACTACTCGTTACTACTTTGTACTTTTGAAGCTTCCTTAAATTCTATTAATTGGGAAATGTACATGTATGCTTTAATACAACAAAGGGTGGGCCACAACCATATCCTCCACTAGCAGATTCAATTTGACGAGTTGACCTATAAATTACTTTGGATGCAAAAAAAGTGGATTATGTAAAGAAGGTGCACATACACATTAAGAAATGATCATCAAAGCACCTTCAAGCCTCAAATCAAAACAAACAACAGTTGAATTCAAATATAAGTGTATTTACTACTTGAAAGAGATGAAAACAAGTTTGAGTTATAATCATAAAAAACATAAAACACAGGGACTATCCCTGAGTGTTTTGACAAGTTGACCTTTAAATTACCTTGGATGCAAAAATGGTAGAGTATGTAAAGAAGGTGCACATGCACGTTAAGAAATGTTAAATTTAGATAACCATGGTGTTCTATACTTGATGCACTTTTACTTCAATCTTTCTTAGGCCCGATACAAAATAGCAATTACATAAACATGAAAGTAAAATGTTGATAGAACACAATAATAGATCAATAGAAGACAAGCCAAATATAGATCAGATTTACAATTCCTTTTGTCTAGCAAAGATATGAGATATTGTTGGGTTACGAAAGTCAACAAGATGCTTCAACCAACAAAGTCTTTCTCGGTCAACCAATCTTCCATGTGTCACACCCACAACCCTCAAAGACAACTCATCACAAGTCAATGCTAGTCAACCCAAAGTCAGCACAGAAAAGCCAATGCAGGCAACAATAGAAAAGTCAACGCAGGCAGCAACAGAAAAGTCAATGCAGGCAGCAACAGAAAAGTCAACGCAACAAACTAGGGCTTCGGTCAAACAACCTAGAATTCCTTGATTTTAGTGCCTAGCAGTACGACCTCCTAAAATTGGATTTTTGGCAAAAGTTGGAGGTCAAACGACCAAGGGTTGACCACGGTCAACCCTGGTCAATGCTGCAGCAAAAAGCCCTAAACAGCTCCGCAGAAAATAGCAGATCCGCTCCACATGTGTGAGGAGAAAAAGGCCTCCAAAGGCTATCAAACCAATCAGATCACAATCAGAGAATGTGTGATGATTTGATGAGAAAATGACCTCCAAGTCTCTCCAATTTATATCCATCAATGAGGGTGTGTGACACATCTATTAGGCATGTGGGACAAATCTGGCCGACCTTGCAAATGTGGAAAATAAATTCAAAATAAATGTTATGCTCATCCGATCAAGATGATCTTTAGGTCAATCTTGCACCTCTCCGAAAGAGGAATCCAAAAAAAATATGACCATCGTCATATGATCAGTGCAACATGGAGTTTGGACCTAGTTGCCCAAAATTAACACTCCCTCTCAATTAGGGAGAACTCCATCTGTCCACAAGTGCCATCCATCAGTACCATTATGTACTTTCACCAAACATCGTGCGTCATCCTGCCGTAACTTGCTTTGTTGGCTCTTTCTCAGATAGAACAAATGGGTGAGTCACAAAGACAACACACTCAGCGGACCCGAAGTCAGCTTAGAGGTAAAAACCTCTCTTGGACTCAAAAAGAGTCTCCTACTAACCCGATGTTAGTTTATTGACCTGAGGTCAGTTTAGAGGATAAAACCTCAATAGACTCAAAAAGAGTCACATACTGACCTGTAGTTAGTTTACTAACCCGAAGTCAGTTTGGAGGTAAGAACCTCATCATTCTTGATCCCAGATCAAGGTGTTGGACACGTGCCATCCTAGACATAGAGAGTACGGCAATCTCTGATGCCTCCATCGGTCTTGCTATTTGTCTCTATCCACATTTCCCACCTCATTGGCCAAATGAGAGGTACTTCCCATGAGTCCGAAACTTCATGGGTAGGATGCGTGCAGGGCATAGATCAAAGAGAGGCGAACCAACTCAATATCATAACGGTGGGGCAGAAGCACAACAAGGTTCGGCAAGCCTAGCCCCGTATTTGCTTATAGCTCCAAGAAGCTATCCCCATGCCCTCTGGAGCTCCTAGAGCTCATAGTCCAACTCAAGCAGGACCCTCATAATAGGGTCTTTCCACGATTCCAAGCTTCTCATGGAAGGTTAGGAACTTGACCTTCCCTAAGGGTTGCGTGAGAATATTTGCGACCTGCTCGTCAATTCCTATATGATCAAGCCTTACGACGCCTCGCTGTACCATGCCCCGAACAAAGTGGTACCAGATATCAATATGCTTGGATCGATCGTGGAACATGAGATTCTCAAAAAGACGAATCCCACTCTGGTTATCACAAAGGATAACGGTGGAATCTAGCACATGCCTGAATGGCTCACTGAAGAGCTTTTGCAACCAAATAGCTTCACAACAGGCCATACTCGCTGCAATGTATTCGGCCTCAGCGGTGCTCAAAGATACTGACTTCTGCTTCCTGCTCATCCAAGATATCAAAGCAGAATCCAAGGTGAAGCAACATCCAGATGTGCTCTTGCGATCCACCACACTGCCAACCCAATCGGCATCAGTATATCCATGGAGTCTCAAACTCCCGGCAGTTTAGTATATCCATGGAGTCTCAAACTCCCGGCAGTGTAGAAAGATCAGGTTGAAGAAAGCCCAGCTTCATCAAGTAGCTATCTATCCTCTCGTACCAAGCCCTGGGGGCTTGCTTCAACCCATCGAGGGCTTTCTTCAACCCATAAAGGGCTTTCTTCAACATCTTTCTCGGACTTCGAACCCCAGAGGTTGCTCCACATACACCTCTTCCTTTATAGATCCATGCAGAAAAGCGGACTTCACATCCATTTGATGTAGACTCCATCCTTGCGTAGTAGCGAGGGAAATAATAGATCAGATGGTGGTATAGCGGGCCACAGGTGCAAATATATCATCATAATCTATGCCTTCTTTTTGAGAGAAGCCTCGGGCAACAAATCTTGCCTTGTACTTTTCAACACTTCCATCAGATCCTTTCTTGATCTTATAGAGCCATTTCGAGGTGACAACAATAGCGAGGGCAATAATAGATCAGATGGTGGTATAGCTGGCCACAGATCCCCCACCATTTGCGAGAGTATCCCTGAGCCATGAGGGTCTTCTCTTTTTTGAAGGAGGTGGATCAATGTGATCCATCAGTCCTTCAACATCGGGCATCAGGTCATCCTTCGACTCTTCCTACTTCCCTGCTTCTTCATCTTCTTTGTCTTCCTTGGAGCTAGGAAGATTTCTCACTTTCTTGAGGGCAGCATCTTCATCGAAGGTGACATCGTGGCATATATCCACTTCTCTTTGACCATGCACATAGATTCTATATGCCTTCGAAGTTTCACTGTAGCCCACAAACATTCCCTTCTTTCCAGATAATTTCCAGATTGGTATCCTTCTCAACCAAATCATAGAGGGCTTCTTTGTAACCAGTGAGGTGCCTTGAAGCACCACTATCAATCAACCAGACATCCAGGGTGTCGGGTGGAGATTCAACAGAGAGGGCAGATACAAGAATAAATTCATTTCCCTTATTATCAACAACATTAGACTCACCGTACTTGGAATTTCTTGACTTCTTGAAAGGTTGCCTATTTCCACTACGATCAGAGGGAGCCTTCCTTTTTCCTTTGAACCTCCTGTTCTTGCCATTCCCTCTCGAGTTGTTGTTGTCATCATCCTTGGGAGAGTCCCTTCTATTAGGGCACTCTCTTGCAAAGTGACCAGACTTGTTACGAGTGTAACATCTTCCCTTCCTTTCTTTGGGCTCCGCTCTCCCATGGTTTTGATTTCTTGGGCCACCATGGTTCTTCTTCTTTGCATGAGCGGCGAAGGCAGTAGGATCACTTTCATTTCCATTAGAGGCATAATCCATCATTCTTGTTTCCTCTTGATTGCATCTCGTCAATATTTCATCAAAATCAGGAATCACATTATTATTAAGAATAGTGGTTTTGAATACATGCCAATCACGGGGGAGACCTCCATGTGCAATAAGAACTATCTCTCGATGAGATATTGCTTCCCCAATAGCTAGGAGTTTATTCCTGATTTCAATGAGTCTCATAAAATAGGATTGAATAGATTCATCCTTACCCTTCTTGATATTCTTCAATTGATTCTTGAAGAAGAGGATTTGATTAGCATTGCTCGCCCTGAACATGCTCACTAGATTATCATACATCTCCTTAGATGTCTTCAGCTCAAAAATGTAAGCAACCAAGTGCTTATGAATAGAATCTCAGAGAATCATCTTTGCTTTGATTTCCCCTTTTCTATATTTCGTCTTTGTGGCAGCAGCTGCATTTCATGGAGGCTCTTTGATCTTCCCTTGCACATAATCCATGACATCTTGATCTTCTAGCACCAAGTCCAAGGACATTTTCCATGCATGATAATCAGACTTATTAGTCAATTTGTCATCAACCTTGAAACCCTTGTAGGTTGAGGAGGCCATTTGTCCTTGATAGGATTTCTTTCTTCAGAGATTGCTTCTAACCTCAGCTCTGATACCATGTTAAATTTAGATAACCATGGTGTTCTATGCTTGATGCACTTTTACTTCAATCTTTCCTAGGTCCGATACAAAATAGCAATCACATAAACATGAAAGTAAAATGTTGATAGAACACAATAATAGATCAATAGAAGACAAGCCAAATATGGATTAGAATTACAATTCCATTTGTCCAGCAAAGATATGAGATATTGTTGCGTTACGACAGTCAACAGGATGCTTCAACTAGCAAAGTCTTTCTCGGTCAGCCAATCTTCCATGTGTCACACCCACAACCCTCAAAGACAGCTCATCACAAGTCAACATTAGTCAACCCAAAGTCAGCGCAAAAAAGTCAATGCAGGCAGCAACAGAAAAGTCAACGCAACAAACTAGGGCTTCGGTCAAACAACTCGAAATTCCTCGATTTTAGTGCCCAGTAGTACAACCTCCTAAAATCAAATTTTTGGCATAAGTTGTAGGTCAAACGACCAAGGGTTGACCACGATCAATGATGGTTAACGCTGCAACAAAAAGCCCTAAACAGATGCGTAGAAAACATCAGCTCCACTCCATACGTATTTTTATCCTTCTGTATTCACAATATCACTAGGTGACTATGGGTTTTTCTACAATCTGTTGAAGATAGCATTCCTTGACTATCAATTATCATTAGAAATCTCACTGCCTTCATTATCTTTATCTATCCTAAATTCACTATCTCTCAGTATGCCTTCTCAAAATTGCCCTCCTGCTTTGAGAAACTCATGTTGGGCTTAAACCTTCTTATTCTCACCTTTTTCCCTATCCAAAGACCCACTTTCATTCTCCAAAAACCCCATTGATCCCCTCACCTTCAGCACTTTTCCTCATTTTTATTAAAATAATGAAAAAACTTCTTTTTACATTGTTTTTAATTAAAAGTTAGACCTTTCAGGCCCTATTTGTTTCATATTAAAACCTTGTTTTGATAAAAAAGGGCCTAACCCTTTATAAATGTCAGAGCCCCTGCTTTAATGTTTTTAACACCCGCCCTTTGTTAAGAACCCTCATATAACCTTACCTTCTGCCCCCATTTCTAAAAGCTTCTCGCTCCTATTTATTAATCCGGGCTCCTTCTGATTAACCCCCCACGGCTATATAACCTCGACCCTACCTCCAGAATAAGTGCCTCTGCTTACTTTATTAACCCGGGCCCCACCGTTTGACTTGCCCGCCGCTCCTTTCACCCCGACCACCGTTGATTTATATCCCTCAAGATCCAATGACCCACGGCCAATATCGCACCGATTCCCGCCCGGAGGTTAGCAACTGATCTGAAAATGAAAGTATTTGTAATGTTGTGAAAAGTATTCATTTCCATTTAATTAAGGGTGCA
Organism: Pinus albicaulis; assembly: GCA_034641835.2. Taxonomy (NCBI): domain Eukaryota; kingdom Viridiplantae; phylum Streptophyta; class Pinopsida; order Pinales; family Pinaceae; genus Pinus; species Pinus albicaulis. The sequence goes on from CM076583.1 coordinate 179,070,455, forward strand.
AAGAGTTTGTCATGTCTTGCAAATTAAACAAAGTGTTTTTGGTAACTGTTTTTAAGTTTATGTGTGAGGGAATGTTAATTAAAAATACTGTTTAACATCTTAAATCTGAAATACACAGTAGCATAACTTCACCATAACAACACAACAACATGATGAGGCAGTTCACCCCTCCTGGGCTACATCTGTCGGGTCTAAGGCTCCCAATGGGCATGTCCTTGCTCTATTAAGTTGCTCAAATTGGTATTACAGTGAGAAAAAGGCCTAAACAGGCAAAACTAGCTGTGAAAATGAATTCAGAAGGCATAAATAAGCTAAGAATGACTGTTATTTCACCTCAAACAGTGAAGTGTAGCCCAATGCAGCTCCATTTCCCTCATGGCCTTGATGGCTCTCCAAGCTTCCCTGAAGCAAAAATGGCTGAAAACCCTCTGTTGGCTCTGCAACCTGTCCCAATGGCTCCAGAATGCTTAGAATACCCAAAATTGACCAAAATTTCGTCCAAATTGGCTCAATATCGGAGAAGTTATGCTCAAAACAAATTTCTGCCTAATTATCCCCAAAACCCTCCTCCAAATCTGGAGGGACTCCAATTAGCCCCGCCATTTTGGTAATTCCGCCGGATACGGAGGGTCCGCTAACCTTAACGGTCAGACTAACTGCAGTTGTAATTAATGTTAGTTATTGTGGTCACATGGACCGTTTGAACCGTCGGCGGAGAAAGGGGTTAAATTAAATGCGGCATTAAATGTGGGCGGGGTGCTGGTCACATGCACCTCCGCAAAAGCCACCGGCATATTTGTTAACAAAACCCGCCATACAAAACCGTGGCATTTCATTTGATGTTTGGATGTCACATGGTTTGTGGATCGCTTAACCGTAACATTCTTTTCCGCGCGGTTTGTCTAGGCCCTGGGTTCTTCACCGAGGGTCCTATGATGTATGGGGGCTGGCCCCCATTTACCGCCAACCCATATTAATTCAAACTTCAATTATAATTTGAGAACCATATGTATTACGAACCATACGTGCGGCCCAATGGTAAGTCGCTCCGCTGTTTGGCATGAGGTCGGGGTTTCAAAACCCATTAACGCCAAAAATTTTTATATGCTAATTCCTCCATGGCCTGGCAGCGCATGATTGGCCCGAATTTGACACAGTCAAACCATTGACTAGTCACTGAATGCCACTTGTCCTCCAACCATTCGTCTAGATGGAATGTTAAATGGAATATTTTGGGGAATATTTTGAGGAATATTCCTAGAATATTCCAAGGAATATTCTTTTTTTAATATTTTCCAAAGTCAAAGTCAACTCTGGTCAAACTGGATTTTTGAAGGTTACTGAAAACTTCAAACCTGCATAACTTTCACATACGATGTCGGATTTGAGTGCCGTTCATAGCACCAGAATCGCAGCGACGAGGCCTATCCGGTCGTTCAGGTTTCAAACAATTCTGAGCAATTCCATTTTTGAGCATTTTTTCAATTTAGGACAATCACACTCCCAAATGGGAAGCTTTTGGACCCCAAAAGCTCTCTGATTTACAGAAATTGAAGAGAGGAGACTGATTCTCCACTCTTCCAACCTTGAATCACTGAAATCTTCCTGACTTCATCAAATTGAGCTTCTCATAAAAAGATAAATTCTTCCTTGAATCCGCTGACCGACTGTTGCTAACCTTGAATGTGTCATGATGCAAATTTTTGAAATTTGCAGAACAACAACTGTAATTTGCAGAATACATACTGTTTCTACAATGGTCTAACTTCAAAGGAGACTGAAAATAAGATTCACCTTGCCAACTGTCCTCATGACAAATTTTTGACAATTGAGCCATGTACTTGCGTCGAATCCTGACCAAGTTTTCTCGCCATACCAACCTACCATTCTGAAACTAGCATTGACCCATGCTGAACTTTGTGTCCTTTTTGCTTGCATGCCTTTCCACCTTTTGAATTCTTGCACCACTTTGCACCGACACTTTGTTCTCTGCACAGATTGACACCAAAGGCACTTTCTGCAACATTTTGTCATCTTGTTCCAAAGACGACCTACTTTTAGGCTGAAACATATCATCATTTACATCAGCAATAACATGAAAAGGATTATGTACAAAATCTTTTTGCTTAATCATCAACAAAGTCAAATTTTGACTTGCATTGACAAGCCTTTTCAATTGCCCTGCATTCACTAAAGACGATTCTAGCTTCTTCCGATGTGCTCTCACAATAAACTCCTTACCATCCTTGAACAAATGGTACTTGTTCTCATGGTGATGGAAGATCGCTTTTCTGTCATATAAATACTGACTACCCAACACCACACCTGTAATGTCAAGCGGTACCACATCCAGTTCAACCAAATCAACATAATGAGCTATTATGGCGAAGCGCAACATGCACTTTCTTGAGACTTGTAAATTAGCATCCTTGCAAATCCATCCAAGTGGATATGGCTTTGGATGATCAGCTTCTTGACTAAGTCTTCTAAGATGAGATTTGCTTGAGACCCACTATCGAATAGTGTGTCTATCTTTATGTGTTTGACTATTATCCTCACATGAAACAACTCTATCCTCCTCTCTTCATTTTGAGCTTCTATGTGATATTTTATCATGCTAGAACTGGGATTTGTTTCATTTACCATCTCTTTCCCCTTTATGTTCTTTAGTACCATGGCTATGCTTTTAGTTTCTTGATTTAGACCCTAAGTCTTGTTCAACAGTTGCAACAGTTTTGCCCTTATCTTTGTTTTTAAATTTCTCTGGTTTCAGCTTCGGATGAAGCTTCCAGCAATGGTCTTCATCGTGGCTTGTTTTGGAACAGTTTTTACAAAAGAACTTTCCTTTTTCTTTCCTAGAGTTTGCATTTCTTTTTCTCCCTTTGCCTTTAAATTCACTATCCATATTCCCATCAAAAGATTGTTTCCCTCTAGCCTCTAAATGCATAGCTTGTACACAAACTTCGTCTAGACTAGTAGGATTGAACATAAGGATAGCATGTATAAGGTAATTGTGTAAACCACCTATATATTTCAGCAAGGTATCTTGACTATGCAAATCAATTACTAACAATAGAGCCCTTCTTCTAAACTCTTGAGTGTAATCTTGAACACTTTGTCCTTTAAGTTGTCTAAAACTTTGCCAATTCATGATAGCCTTTTGTAAATGAGCTAATGGATAAAATTGCTTCTTAATTGCGGAAATAAATTCAGCACATGATAAAGTGATCTTACCATGTTTTTTAATTTCATCCTTGGTCTTGGCTTCCCACCATACCAATGTTGCTCCTTCCATTCTTAAAGAGGCTAACTGAATCTTGGTGTTGTCTTCATGAAGGTTTTGTATCCTCAAGTAAACTTCCAACTGTTTTATCCAATTGTCAAGTTTCTCTGCATTGACTTCAGTGTTAAACATAGGCAACTCAAATTTAACATCAAGCTTTAAAAATGGACTTTTACCAGTGGTTTTAGACTTGTGAGATTGATTCACCAAAGTTGAGGATGACGATGTAGAGGAAGAGGATGAAGATGGGGATGGTGGATCACCATTTCCTCCGTGTCCTTTCTTTGACTTGTCATCGCTTTTCTTTCCTCCTGAAGAACCCTCTCCTTCTTGCTGATGTTTAGACCCTTCTCCAACAAGCCTGTCATTCCTTTCTTGGTAGAGTATCCTTATCATCTCTGTCATGTTTAGGAAAGCTTTTCGGAATACCCGTTGTTCTTCTTTGGGATCCATATCTTCAGGAGCTTCCCCTTCTCTTGAAGCTGCTTCTATGGCTCTTGGAGGTGGCTCTCTGGCCCTTCTTGGTTGTGGATTACTTTGTACACTAACCAAATGTCCTTCACCTCTCTTGAGTTTAAGCCTAGTAAGCATCGAAACTTGCAAACAATCAACTATATCTTTGCACAAAACAAATGCCCAGTAAAACTCTAGCTCCTAAGGCTCAAATCCTTAAGCTCTTAATACTCAAATCTTGAGCTCTGATACCATTTGATCTGAAAATGAAAGTATTTGTATTGCTGTGCAAAGTATTCATTTCCATTTAATTAAGGGTGCAAAGTGTTTGTCATGTCTTGCAAATTAAACAAAGTGTTTTTGGTAACTATTTTTGAGTTTATGTGTGAGGGAATGTTAATTAAAAATACTGTTTAACATCTTAAATCTGAAATACACAGCAGCATAACTTCACCATAACAACACAACAACATGATGAGGCAGTTCACCCCTCCTGGGCTACATCTGCCGGGTCCAAGGCTCCCAATGGGCATGTCCTTGCTCTATTAAGTTTCTCAAATTGGTATTACAGTGAGAAAAAGGCCTAAACAGGCAAAACCAGTTGTGAAAATGAATTCAGAAGGCATAAATAAGCTAAGAATGGCTTTTATTTCACCTCAAACAGTGAAGTGTAGCCCAATGTAGCTCCATTTCCCTCATGGCCCTGATGGCTCTCCAAGCTTCCCTGAAGCAAAAATGGCTAAAAACACCTTTGTTGGCTCTGCAACCTGTCGTAATGGCTCCAGAATGCTCAGAATACCCAAAATTGACCAAAATTTCGTCCAAATTGGCTCAATATTGGAGAAGTTATACTCAAAACAAATTTCTGCCTAATTATCCCCAAAACCCTCCTCTAAATCTGGAGGGACTCCAGTTAGCCCCGCCATTTTGGTAATTCGGCCGGATACGGAGGGTCCGCTAACCTTAATGGTCATACTAAGTGCAGTTGTAATTAATGTTAGTTATTGTGGTCACATGGACCGTTTGAACCGCAAGCGGAGAAAGGGGTTAAATTAAATGCGGCATTAAATGTGGGCGGGGTGCTGGTCACATGCACCTCCGCAAAAGCCGCCGGCATATTTGTTAACAAAACCTGCCATACAAAACCGTGGTATTTCATTTGATGTTTGGATGTCACATGGTTTATGGATCGCTTAACCGTAACATTCTTTTCCTCGCGGTTTGTTTAGGCCCTGTGTTCTTCGCCAAGGGTCCTATGATGTATGGGGGCTGGCCCCCATTTACCGCCAACCCATATTAATTCAAACTTCAAATATAATTTGAGAACCATACACATTAAGAACCATACGTGCGACCCAGTGGTAAGTCGATCCACTGTTCGGCATGAGGTCGGGGGTTCAAAAACCATTAACGCCAAAAAATTTTGTATGCTAATTCCTCCACCGTCTGGGGCCACATGGCGGCCTCTGGGCCTGCCACGTGGTAGCCCATGATTGGCCCGAATTTGACACAGTCAAACCATTGACCAGTCACTGAATACCACTTGTCCTCCAACCATTCGTCTAGATGGAATATTCCATGAAATATTTCAGGGAATATTTCGAGGAATATTCTAGAATATTCCAAGGAATATTCTTTTTAAATATTTTCCTGTCAAAGTCAACCCTGGTCAAACTGGATTTTTGAAGGTCGCTGAAAATTTCAAACCTGCATAACTTTCACATACAATGTCGGATTTGAGTGCCGTTCACGGCGCCAGAATCACAGCGACGAAGCCTATCCGGTTGTTCAGGTTTCAACCAATTCTGAGCAATTCCATTTTTGAGCATTTTTTCAATTTAGGACATGATCACCTGATCAACAACCCAATTCGATGCGAAATAGGTGGTTTTACCGCCCCTACCCTCTGCCACCTGTCACCCGGTCTATGGAATCGCATGCTCTCCTCTAAAACCGTCAACCACCTTCGTTCCACACGAAAACTGCCTCCCTCGCATGCGAAAACCACTCATTCTGCCTCCTGCCAAAACCCAATACCGCCGCCTCCATTCAAACATTCCAAAGGCCTTCGCCTCTGCGATAAGCCCCGATTCACCATTGACACTTCTGCAGTGCTCCTAACGTCCGAAAAAGCCAAATAAATGCAGAAAGCCCCTCAAACACAGGATTTTAAACTGACAGTTTGTTGTATTGTACAGGTATCATAGCAGGAATGTGAAAATTGCATTCCAAGGGTCCAAAATTGTTTGAATAAGTGTCCTGGGTGACAATCCAGAGAAACTTGTTTCATTAGAAGGACCGGAAGCGTAAAATCGAGAAAAACACGAATGGATCATGACCATTGGTGGTCATTTAAACGCCCCAAAACAACAGAAGATGCTCCACTGCGCAACAAATTGCAGACAAAGATATAGTGAAAAGAAGAAAACAGTCAAAGGACCGTGACAGTGAAGGATAATCCAAGGATTAAAAGGGTTAATCATAAGTTAAAGGACAAAGAACCAGAATTAAAGGCAATGTTAAGGAGAAACAGTAAGGCAGGCAGTGAAGACAAATTCAGGTTTAAAAGGCCTAAACAAAGTTTAAAGGATAAATTCAAAGGTAGATTAGCACAAAGGCAAATCCGAATGACTCAACAAACAACATTTACTTCTTCAGGGACAGATTTTGCCACCTACAACCTGTTTCATTTCAATAAAGACATCAACAGTTATTGAAAACGGTCAGAGATATTTCTCAACTACTCAACAGTTATTGTAAAAGTTATTGAGAAGCCTTAAAAGTCAGATATTTCCAAAAGTTAGCTCAAACAGTTAAATTATGAGTTATTATTATAGTGAGTCAGTCTTAGATATTTTGCCTTGGGCCTTGCATGGTTTCAAAGGTCAAGATAACATTAACTCTGTAATAATTACAATCTGAAACCCTAACTTAGGATCACCTCCTTATTTTGTAGATAAATACTGCATGTTTGCTTCATGTTTATTGTTGGTTGGTTGGCTAGTTAGTGGATTGATAGTTGATGAGCTGCTAGGCTGGGTTAGAGAAAACCCTGAGCTGCAAAGATTATTGCACTGGAGTAATGTAACTGTTTTGGACATCAATAATACAAGCACGTTCACAGGATTCTTGGGCTATGTTAATGGTGAAGTTATCCTTCTTTGTTAATGTTTTCCTTCCGTTTTCCATTTTGTCCATTATTTCTGTGATAAAAGAACATAAATTTTAGATTAGGAAATGCTGTCTTGGCACCCTGATTCTGTCTGCTTTCTTTATCTTAATGTTTTCTTCTGCAAGGTCTGATTAGAGAATTCTTAATTGCTCTCTGGTTCCACCTAACTTGTTGTCTTGGAAATGGTTCGGGAGAGTCAAGCCAAAGAAGTCTATGGTATGCCCTGTCGTTTGGTGTAGCTTGAAATATTATTTTTAAGGCCTTTCTTTGAAGTATACTTAGTAGATTCCAACCAAAGAAGTCTATGGTATGCTCTGTCCTTTGGTTTGTCTTAAACTGTTACTTTGAAGGTCTTTAGAGTGTTTGATTAAAGAAGACAGGTCTATCTTGCTCTTTAGTTGCTCTTGTTGTTATCTTAAATGTTTTCTTTGTCTAAAAGTAATTCTAGGATTGCGGGATTGTCGTCTTAAAGGTTTTCTTATTAAAGTCTGGCCAAAGAAGTCTATGGTATGCCCTTTCCTTTGGTTTGTCTCAAACAGTTACCTAAAAGGCTTTTCTTGTTGAAGTAGAGTTAAAGGATTCTTAATTGCTCTTTAATTTTACTGTTTTCACAACTTATTGTCATTTCATATTCCATCTTACCTAAGAGATCCACTTGATATAGTTAGCTTGCCCTATGAAAACCCTTGCAGAGTTGATGAACAATTAAATCCTTTTACAACTCCATAGCCCAATGGATTAATGTTTTTCACAAGCTATCTATTCAACTGAAACACTTCATCCATTAATCACACCATTGATCTATCAACCAATCAAACAAAACAAATAGTCCTTAGAACTTCATAACTAGCCTAAAATCAGATAACAAAAGCATAAAGATATATCATTTACAAAGACATACATAGAGAGAGCCCTCTCTGAGCCCAGGAAGGCTAGATCCTTGGACTCCAAAATGGTTTGATGTGGCTCCCTGCAGAGTTTTTCTTGCCAATCTTGCAAATCACGGGGAGCCAACATAGTGGTGACCGTACTGGGGAATTTGAGTAGTTAGCAGCTTAATTATTTCCTCAAGAACTCAGAAAACCCCTTTTCAAACTTAGATGAATCAAGTGTTAGCTAAGAATGGTATCTGGTTGCTAATGGTGAACAACAACCACCCTCAAAACGATTAAAAATCCTTCACCGGTGACTCCACTGGTTTTCAGTAGGCCTACTGACTCCACTGGTTTTCCATAGACTCCACTGGGAAAATTACTTTATCATCAAACTTCAAACAAAACCTAGTCAAGAATACCTTATGGATTAAGTATCTCTTTTATAGATTGGTTTGATTCAAAAAAACTGTTATAACTCTCAACCTTTCTAATTCTTGGATCCAAAATTCTGGCTTCTAGAAGAATTTGTACCAGATCCCATCTTGACTCAAATCCTCTTGCAATAGTTGACAATCCTGAAAGCATCCTTAGGAAGTCTCCTAGATCCAAAAACCCAACTGTTAGCAGACCTATCCACAAAACAAGTTTCCTACCTGAAAACCTTAAAGACTTGCAGAATATCCTCTCTGGTTCACCCCTAGAACAAAGCTTGTCTAGGACTAGGTCTCAGAGTGGGATAACCCAAATAATTTTAGACCCATCTACCTTACAGCAGAATCCTGTTGTACTAACCTAACCTCATCCCCCACTGTTCACCTTCCTCCATTTAACCCTGTACCTCCTTTTGTAAATCCTCCACTTGTTAACCCTCCTTTGTTTCCTCAACCACAGATCATGGCAACATGGTACACTCCACTAGTTCTACCATTGCCTTTAGTTGTTCTACCACAGGACTACCAGTCCAAGATCTCCTTATATATGATGCTAGTAGTTCTACTACTGCTCAACAACATGTGGATAGAATGAATGACTACTTTGATAGACAAGAAATAGATGATGAAACTGTTAAACTCATAATGTTTGCTCAAAGCTTAGGGGGAGAGGCAAGGAAATGATTTAAAGGTTTAACCCCTAACAATATAAATGACCTCCCTACTTTTCATCAATTATTCTTAAACAAATGGGAAGTCAAAAAGAACCCTCTCCAAATCTTATCAGAGTATGAGAACATTAAGAGAAATGTTGGAGAGGGTGTCCAAGAATACTGCACTAGGTTCAATAGTGTATACAACGCCCTTCCTACACACATGAAACCTCCACAAGGTCTAGCTCTAATGAAATTCCTGGATGGTTTTGACCCAAAAATGGCTTTCAATTAAGAGAAAGAGAACCCCTTACATTAGAAGACATGCAGAGGGGAGTAGTAAGTGTAGAAGCCAATCTGATTGCCAAAAGAGCTAGAATGAAAAATGAGAAAATAGTCACATATAGGGAAGAAGCTGTAGCCTCCACATCTGATACAAAGATTGATAACTTAGTTAAAACCATGGAAAGGATGATGGAGAGGATGAATGTGAATGAGAGAGCTTACCCCAGAGAAAACCAAACAACTCCTCAAAACAGAAATCAAAATCAGAACCAAAACCAGAACTTTAGAAGGAACCCCCCTTGAATAAAACAAAGAGGTCCTGATCAACAAATCAGACCTCCTTTCCAAGAAAATTATGCTGATGAGAATGAGGGGGTAATTGAAGAAACAAAGGAAAATCACATAAATATGATGGGAGTGAACAATGAGGATATTGTTTTCCTCACTAAGGAAGAACAAGGTATGTTTGCACCAAATGAGAAAGAAAGCCTAAAATCTGAAGACTATAAACAAGGCTTTGAAGTGCATAGACAATATGACCTTAGAAGCAAGAAAAACCAAGATACTCCCCAGAGAAAGAACTCTGAAATTTCTGCTAGGAAGATCCCTGAAAACATTCCTAAAAAAACAACAGAAAATCCAAACATAGTGGCTGAAAGTTCTGATAAAAATAAAAACAAAAATAGCCAACTTAGTGGCAAGTATAGTGGTGACTAAATCAGCACTAGCAATGCAGCGAGTGCCCTAACAAAACTGTTTTAACTGAGTTCTCTAATGAAAATCAGCAAGCTGAAATTGCTGTGAAAACAGTGCCTGATAAGACTGATTTGAGCCTTTCAAAAACACAGACACCTTTCAGTATAGAGAATGAAATTGCCAAGATTAAAATCTCTATTCCTCTTACTGAATTAGTCACTCAAGATGTATATAGATCCCAAATTTTTAAGGCTTTAAACATAGGAGAAAATGCTGATTTTGTAAATTTAAATGATGACAAGCTTGAACTTCTGTTTGAACCAAAAGTAGACGGAAAATTTCAAGAGGGAGGTGTTCCTCTATTTTATGTCAGTTTAAACATCCATGATAAAATTCTCCACAATGCCATGTTAGACTCAGGAGCTTCACACAACCTCATGCCAAAGGTAGTAATGGAAAGACTAGGCCTTGAGATAACTAGACCATACAAAGATTTATACTCTTTTGATTCCAGTAGAGTTAAATGTCTAGGTCTAATCAAAGATCTTTGTGTTAATCTAGCACAAATACCAGCCAAGAGCCTAGTAATGGATATTGTAGTTGCTGACATACCTCCTAAGTATGGCATGCACCTTTCAAGATCATGGGGAGCTAAACTCCAAGGCACCTTCCAAATGGACATGACTTATGCTACCATCCCTGTCTTCAGTCAACCAAGAAGATTATATAGGGAGACTCACATGAAATACATGGTTAGCAGTCAAGAAAAGCCAGACAATTCCCCTCTTTATTCTATTCACACAGACTTTGATTCATTTATCCTTTACAATGATGAAAACATTAATGAACAAGTGACCAAAAATGAACAAATAGCTGAACAAGAAGAGGTAGAAAGAGAGGAGAGATAGTCAAAACAGTTGACCCAAACAGAAAATAACTAACATAGTGCAGACCATAAGGAACAACACGATGACAAACATAGTGGCAGCCACAATAACCAACACAATGATAAATCTGAAATTGAACCTCTTTGGAGTATGAGCTTTGATGGTTCTTGTGGCAAGACTGGTTCAGGAGCAAGTGTATGGTTGCATAACACAGAGAACAATCATGCAGAAGGTCACTCATACAAGCTAAACTTTCAATGCACAAATAACATAGCTGAATATGAGGCACTCCTCCTAGGGCTGCAATTACTAAAGAAATTAGGAGCCAAAAGAATAACTGTCCATGGAGATTCTGAGCTAGTCATTAGACAGATTAAGGGAGAATACACAACTAAGCATCCTAGATTAAAAGCATATACGGATGATGCCCTTGACCTCTTGAAAACATTCAAAGAATATGATCTCACGTTTGTCCCTAGAAATCAAAACATCCTTGCCAATGGTCTAGCATTTGCAGCCAGTACATGCCAAAAACCTTATCAAAACAAGCAATACATAGTACAAGTCAAATATGGACTAGCAGTCCCTGATAATATAAAATATTGGCAAGTCTTTGAAGGAGATAAACAGATAGAAGATTTCCTGCAGTCCAGAAATGAGTTTGAAATGCTAAATTCAGACTCAGATTATGAAGAACACTGCTTTACTGAGGAACAATCTTACAAAGAAGAACCTCTTGATAATGCTGATATAAATATGTTAACAAAAGATAACCCACATAAAACAGAGCTGTGCACAAATTCAGAAAAATAGGACTTTGAAGTGTTGGAGTCCAATAATGATAATCTACCAAAGGGACTGGTTCCTCTAGAAGAACTGTTTGACATTAATGATGTTGCTAGGAAGCCAAAGATACCCACTAAAACTGAAATAGAAGAATGCAATATAGGCAGTGAACAAAAACCCAAAATGATAAAACTGTCTAGAACACTGCCAGCTCATATAAAACAGAAATACATTGAGCTTTTCAAAGAATTTACTGATGTGTTTGATTGGAGTTATGAAGATTTAAAGTCATATGATACTGAGATAATCCAGCATAAGATTCCTCTCAAAGAAAACCAAAAGCCCTTTAAACAGAAATTGCGCAAAACAAACCCTGTGCAACGACCTCTAGTTGAGAAAGAAATTAAGAAAATGTATGATGCTGGAATAATAGTCCCTCTGAGATACTCAGAATGGGTTTCAAATTTGGTATCAGTAAGGAAGAGAACAAGAGAAATTAGGCTATGCATAGACTTCAGAAATTTAAACAAAGCCTCCTTGAAAGACAATTACCCTTTACCAAAAATGGATCACATTTTACAAAGGGTAGTAGGTTCTAAAAGAATATCTTTGCTAGATGGATTTTTAGGATACAATCAGGTGCTGGGACACCTAGATGATCAACACAAGACAACTTTCACTACACCTTGGGGTACCTTCATGTATGTTAAAATGCCTTTTGGGTTAATGAATGCTGGAGCTACTTTCCAAAGAGCCATGGGCATTGCTTTCTCAGAAGAAATAGGTTACTTCATTGTGATATACCTTCATGACATCATAGTCTACTAAAAAACTGATGAAGAATACCTAGCTCATTTAAGAAAAGTCTTTGAAAAATGCAGAAAGTATGGTTTGTCTTTGAATCCCAAGAAAATTTTGTTTGGCCTCCAAGAAGGAAAACTTTTATGCCACATCATATATGAAGAAGGGATCAAGATTGACCCAAAAATGATCGAGGGAATATTAAAAATCAGTCATCCAAGAAACCTCAAGAGCTGCAATCTTTCATTGGAAAGATAAATTTCTTAAAAAGGTTCATACCAAACCTTGCAGAACTCCTAAGGAACATCACAAACATACTGAAAAGAGAGATAGGAGTCAAATGGACCATAGAAGCAAAACAATCTTTTGATCTGGTAAAACAAGTACTTACACAAACACTAGTTCTGATTAGCCTTAATTTTACCAAAGATTTCTTCATTTTTTCTTTTGCATCAGAACATACAGTTGTTGCTGTCCTACTGCAGAAAAACTTAAAAGGACAGGAGCAACCCATAGCATTTTTCAGCAAGGCATTAAGAGATGAATCTCTGAAATACAACATAATGGAAAAAAAAGCTTTTGCCTCGATTAAGGCATTGAAAGACTTCAGAGTATACATTCTGCACTCACACATCATTGCATTTGTGCCTCACACAGTGGTAAAAGACATACTTACACAAGACCCTGATGGTAAAAGAGGCAAGTGGATTGCTGTTATATTAGAGTATGATCTGGAAATCAAACCCACCAAGCTAATCAAAGGACAAGGACTGGCTAAACTCATGGCTGAAACAAACTTTCAAGCACTAGACATAAATATGATTAATGCATTGGATGAACAAGAGGAGCTGGCTGTAGGAACTCACGTTGGAATTATCTTAACTTTTCCACTAAATTTCTGAGATTTGCTAGAGATAGACTTAGTGTTAATTTGACCAACAGTGTAATCACTGCTACAACTATCATCCTTTCCATGAATAAAATCTAAGACATCCTTTCCATGAATAAAATCTAAGCATATATATATTTTAGCAGTAATACGATTAAATGAAGATCAGTAGTGAAATTTAAATTTTAATCTTTCATAAGGAACTAGCCTATACATAGAAAAATACCTGGAATAGAGCTGACGACTTAATGGTAGTTCTCCTTGTGATGCTGTGAACAATTTACCGAAACAATCAAATCCTCCCAGCCAATCTAGGAACAATCCTAGACCCAGAGGATGTCTCCTCTGCCCTCATGCCCAAAATTCCAAGAACCCAGAGACTCCTTCCCAGTCAGTTTATCTAACTCAAGCAGAATTCGTTTCTTTGTTCTCCCCCAAAAAAAAACACCCCTTTCCCCTCCATGTTTCATAACTTAAATAATCTCCCTCCATCGCCTCTTACCTCCCGAGGTCTTATCCTCATTAATGGTGATATTATATGTATTTATGGTGGTGTGCTTTCCATTATCGTGAATAAGACTATAACTTAAACAACCTTTCTCCACCGCCTCTTACCTCTTGAGGCCTTATCCATCTTAATGTTGATATTAAATGTTTTTATGGTGATGTGATCCATATTAATGAGGGTATGACTATATGTATGGAGGTGGGATTATACGGTTGTCTTATTTATAGAGCATGGGACTTTACATTTAAGTACTTTTAATATTAATCTTTAATGTTTGCATATTCCTTTTTAACTTAAGGAGTTAACTTTATTATATCATTTTCTTTTATTAGTTCTTTTCATATAATTTATACTTAGTTAAACTTAATATTAATTTGAAATCTTAATATTAAGTTCCTAACTTATGTAATTTTGATATTAGTAGGTAGGTGTACTAGTGCGATGTGTGCGGTATAGGTAGGTGTAGCTATCAAATGCATATATCGTACACACGCTAATATTATTTTGTGTATAACTTGGGAATGGGTCATTACATACTTCCTCCCTTCAGAAAACTTTGTCCCAAAGTTTAAGGTTTTATGTACTCTTATCAATATTGTGTTTTTAGAGATTAGGGTGATGGTAGAATGCTTGTATTTTTAAGATTGAATTTCCGTTTGAATAAGTATGTATCTGTAATTTAATTGTTACTTCCCATCTCAACCGCATCTCCAAACTATTCTAAAATCATCCTATCCTTCCTCATCTCTTCTACTTCCATCCTATCCGTCCTCTACAGGAATATGCCATGGCATCAATTTTACTGATCCATTCATAGACCTTAAGGATATCAGTGTCGATTACGTCGACCTGACATGCTTGTAGGCATCTGACAGTCATCATCACACGTCTAGAGGAGCATGGCTCGCACAGTCTTCCCATGACTCCAGGTATTGGAGGATAAACGGTGGGAAACACCTCCACCCCTCCCAGTAGGACCAGGGTCAACACCCTGTCGTGGGATCTCAGGAAGTCTCAACTGTTCTTGGAATTCTGTCATCACGTAGATTGTTTCGGTAATCCGTATTCTGCAAGGTAATCACTGGTACACAATCTGCAATGTAAACACTCGTACACACATTAAAACATATGCATCTATATTGTTCATAACAAATTGTTACCCATATAACAATCTCTACACATTCCAAACACATTGTTATCTATGATTTTGATCCTAGAACGTATATATCATACTTGGTTTAAAACATTTGTCCACATATGTATCAATATGTCCAATACAATTTCTCGTTTAAATACTGCTTCTATTTAGTTCATACATGTTTCATCTATGATACATTGTTTTAACCATTTTCAATCTGTATACCAATATGTTTCACTTTCATATTTAAAATGTAGTTACTCTTCTATTTCCTTTCCTTCAATCATATTTGAAATGTAATGAAATGAATCGATAGATAGTTTCATTTATAATGTTTAATCTATGATTTCATATTCTTGCAATGTTAATTTAAATGACATATTGCATATCGGTATCCATGCATCAGTAAATTTAAACAAACAGCATATATCCTGTATCACTAAAGTGAAGTAGCATTCTATCTTTATGGGTATCCATGTACCAGTAAATTTAAAACTTATCCTTACGTGATATTTCAAAATAAAGTTTCAAGTATCAAAATAGAGCAGTCCTATACATAAAAAGCTTTTAGTTCTCAAAATTTAGCATAAGCTGGGGTAATTCTGGCAGAAAGTCTTAGCATCCTCCCAAGTCGTTGATCCAGGACTATATTTGTCCCACTGGACTTTAACTTGGTCTATTCGACGGTTCTTGAGCTGTCGAACCCTACGTTCCAGAATACGTAATGGTTCGACCGTTAGGGTTCCCTTGTCCGATACCTGCAGTTCCTTCCATTGAAGGTCATGAGATTTATCAACAATATAGTGTTGTAAGGTAGATACATGAAATACATTATGAATTTTGTGCAGGTGGGGTGGCAGTGCAAGACGATAAGCGACAGGTCCAACTTTTTCCAGGACTTCAAACGGTCCTATAAACCGGGTGGATAATTTTGTCCTCCTCCCAAACCGAATGGTGCTCTTATTTGGTTTGATGCAGAGGAAAACCCGATCTCCCACTACATAGCTTCTATCTGTCCTGTGAGCGTCGGCATAACTTTTCTGTCTATCTTGAGCCTCTTTCAATCGTTGCCTAATCAATTTTACCTGATCCTCTATCTCTTGGATCAATTCTGGTCCGACGATTACTCGGTCTTCTAACCTATCCCAACTCAACGACGTTCTGCAGGGTCTCCCATATAAAACTTCAAATGGTGGCATCCCGATTGAATTGTGATAACTATTATTGTAAGCAAATTCTACCGAGGGTAAGTACTTTTCCCAACGCGACTGTTGGTCCATAACATACATCTTTAGCATATCCTCAAGTACTTGATTTACCCTTTCTGTTTGCCCATCGGTCTCCGGATGATATGCTGTACTCAAATTTAACTGAGTTCCCAAGGCCGTCTGCATACAATTCCAGAACCTTGATGTGAACCGAGGATCTCTGTCGGATATGATTTTCTTAGGTACTCCATGAAATCTGATAATTTCATTTATGAATACTCGAGCTACATCAACTACTTCACAAGTATCTCTTACTGGGATGAAATTGACGCTTTTTGTTAATCTATCCACCACAACCAAAATGACATTATGCTTTTGTTGCATAAGAGGTAGCCCAACGATAAAATCCATAGAAATTATCTCCCATTTGGTCATAGGGATGTCGTGAGGTTGTAAGAGACTTGCTGGGTGACGATAATCAGCTTTTACCTGTTGACATTCAAGACACCTAGCAACAAATTGGACAATGTCGTTTTTCATGCCTGACCAGAAGAAGAGTCTCTTAGTGTCAGCATACATCTTCTTTACCCCAGGATGTGCACAATACACTGCTCGGTGTGTTCCTTCAAGATGGTGTTTCGGAGATCTCCATTATCTGGTACATACATCCTTCCGTGAAATCGTAGAATTCCGTCCTCTTCCAGATCATATCCTTCGAACTTAGGTTCTTTCGAATGGTTGCTTTCGAGCCCCGATCTTACTGTTAAGTACCAACTATCTCTTACAAGATGTGCAAGTACTTGATCTTTTAAGTTCACCCTGATAGGTACGAGAGAGAATATTCGAGGTCTTCTACTTAAAGCATCTGCTACAACATTCTCCTTCCTTTTTATATATGAAATCGCAAAATCATATTCGCTAAGGAGTTCACTCCATCGTCTTTGTCTTGCATTTAAGTTTCTCTGGGTGAATAAATACTGCAAACTTTGGTGGTCACTTTTAAGCACAAAGTTTCTCTCTACCAAGTAATGTCTCCACATCTTTAAAACTAAGACCACCGCGGTTAGCTCTAAATCATGCGTAGCATAAAGTTCTTCATGGGGTTTTAATTTTCTTGAATCGTATGCTATTACGCCTCATTTTTGCATTAATATTGCACCTAACCCTTGCTTAGATGCGTTGGTACACAGTAAAATCTTTATCCATATCCGGTACTCGCAAAATCGGTGCACTAGTCAATAATCGTTTGAGTTCAGAAAAAGCTTTATCACATTCCTCAGTCCATTCATACTTAACACCCTTGCGCTGGAGGTTTATGATCGGCTTTGCAATTTTGGAGAATCTCTCTACAAACATTCGGTAGTAACCTACTAAACCCATAAAACTACGCATTTCATGTGCATTCTTAGGTATCGGCCACTCCCTGATTGTGTTTACCTTTTCAGGGTCTACAGAGATTCCTTTGCCTGATATGATATGACCTAAGTAATGGATTTCCTTCTGAAAGAAAGTGCATTTGGATAATTTTGCAAATAACTTGTGTTCTCTGAGACAAGATAACACTATCCGAAGATGCTCTTCATGCTCCTTATTCTTAGAGTAAATGAAAATATCGTCCAGGAAAACTTGTACAAATTTGTCGAGATATTTGCAGAGAACGCTATTCATAAGGTTCATGAAGACTGCAGGTGCATTGGTCAACCCAAATGGCACCACAATGAATTCATAATGCCCAAAACGAGTTCAGAATGCAGTCTTAGAAACATCGCTCTTGTTAATCCTGAGTTGATGATAACCCGATCGCAGATCGATCTTTGAAAATATTGTAGCCCCTTTCATTTGATCAAAAAGGTCGTCAATGCGAGGCATGGGATACCTATTCTTTACCGTGGCCCGGTTTAAATCTCGATAGTCCACACACAGTCGTAATGAACCATCTTTCTTCTTGACAAAGATTACAGGAGCACCCCATGGTGAAACACTGGGTCAAATGTGCCTTACATCTAACAGTTCTTTCAGCTGTATTTGCAATTCTTGAAGTTCCGGGGCAGTCATTCGGTAAGGAGTTTTAGATATAGGTTCCGTACCAGGTTTCAATTCAATGGTGAGGTCTAGCTCTCTCCTAGGAGGTAATCCTGGTAATTCCTTTGGAAAAACATCCAGAAATTCTGATAGAATCGGATACTGATCTAAGGAAGACCCTTTTTCTTTGCTTACCACTCGAACTGCATACACTTGACAACCCTTCCTTAAGCACCGCTTCATTTGCATCGCTGAGATGAAACGCAAGGATATATTCCTCTTAATACCTTGAATTTGGATTGTCTCTCCCACATCATTCAAGCAAAGTATTGTTTTCCCGGAACAGTCTACCCATGCTCGATGAGACTCTAACCAATCCATTCCTATCACCAGGTCGTAAGTTCCTAGGGCCGTGCCATATACTTTTAGTTTGGTCAAACAGACTCCTAGATCAACTTTGCAATCTTCAACACTTAGTTCTACCGATTGAAGGTCTCCCGAAGCCATTTCTACCTGTCTAAAATCGTCTTGTTTGCAGGGCGCCAACCCACATTTATTTAATGCATAAGATGAAATAAAACTATCAGTAGCTCCAGTGTCAAATAAGATTTTGAGTTTAATTCCGTTGATTGTACCTGAAGATTCCACTACAGTGGAATGATGTGCTGCTTGGTTGTTGTTGATGACAGCATGGATTCTATGATTTCTTTGGGCATTTGATGATGTTTTTTTCCTGTTTGCCGAGAGTTCTCTAGACAATCACGTCGAAGATGAGGTCCTCCACACCCCCAACAGTCCACCCGGGTTGGTCCTTTTGCGTTTGACTGAGAAATTTCAGACCAAGAGCTCTGTCCCCTGGTGCCGCTTCCTCTCCAATTCCTTCCCCGATTACCAGTCCCTCGAGATCTCCAAGGACTGATGTTTGAGGATTCAGAAGCTATTGCATTTATGGTCCTGGGAGCTCCTGCCCCCGCTCCTCTTGGGGTAAACCTGTTACCATAAGGAGGTGGTCGCGAGTTATTTCCTTGGAAGAAATTTCAGGGAGTCCTTCCTGTAAATGCTTGCGGTATTGGTTCAGCTGGCCTGAAATCTCTTTTAATCCCCAAATGTTCTTCTGCATAACAAGCACATTCAACCGCCTCTGCCACCGTCGATGGTTTCCACATTCTTACATGGCCCTCATTCGAGGATTTAATTCAAATACGAAACGCTCGGCCTGGCGTTCATCCGTGTGTAGATGAGGAACATATTTTACAAGTTCCATGAACTTTATCTCGTATTCTTCCACGGTTTTACCACCTTGGGTTGGAGTATGGAAGGCTTCGGCTTGCTGCTCTTGAAAGAAAGGTGGTAAGTATTTCGCACAGAATCGGTCCACAAACAACTCCCAAGGAACGACATCTGATATGAGATGCAGCTGTTTTTCCATATTCCCCCACCAAATCAGAGCATTCCCCCTGAGTTGGAATACTGCGATCTTTGTTTTAGAAGTTGAAGAATATTCTCTTAATGCAAAGCATCTGATCATCTCTTCCAACCATGCTTCGACATGTTCTCCAGTTCATCCTCCAGAGAATTTCGGGAGTTTAATCTTTTGCAGTTCCCATGAAAGATCTTCTCGATGAGGTTTGTCATCATAATCCTTAGGCTTTTCTGAATGTCTTTCCTCTGGATGATGTCGTTCCTCCTTGTTCTTGGTCGACTGCAACCTTTTTAATGTTTCCAAAATGGCTTCTAATGAGCTCATCATAGTAGTGAGATTGGGTGGAGCAACAGGCACTGACGACGATCTTGATGGTGGTGATGGTGATAGTGAAGGTGGAGGTGGCGGCAATGCATTTCATTGGTGCTGCCGCCTTTGGTACGTGTTAAACATTGTGACTTTTCCTGAAATACATAATAAATTTATGAGAAGTGGGTAAATTTTTAGACTGACAGAATATAATTTTCGTCAGATTTTGAGCTTGCATACGGGTATAGTTCTTTTGCTATTTTAACTGCAGGCAGGTCTTACTGGTACTAAGGTCAAGGAGGGTGGCAACGCGACCTCCTTGTTCTATGCAAGGTATTTTATGCATACTAATTCTAGAGTGAAATGCAGGGGTTTTCATAGATCCTAGTGTTGGTTTGTAAAATTTGTCTAGAATGTTTAGTCCTAGATGCAGTTATAGAAGGGATTTATTGATTTTCAGCTATTTATGACTATAATTAATACTTGAATATTGATTTTCTTCACCCTCATGACTCTCCTTGTCTGCGTAACAAAATAAATGAGAGTAAAAATTCAATTATTTTGTATAAAACCAAACTCTAAGATAATTTATAAATAGTGTTAATCAATTTTTTTATTTTTATTTTTAAATTTAGTTTATTCCCCATATTTTTATAAGTAATTACTATGCATATAAAAAAATACTTTATTATGCCTCTTTCAATCGTGAAAGCATTTAAACTTTTTACATCATATATATAAAAGCTTAACTCATAACTTTCCATATGCAAAAGTTATTTAATCCCAACCCAACGTGAATCATCTAGTTAGGTAAAGTTAAAATTTTCCAAATTTAACTATAGTTTTAATGCATCACAATCAACATACTATCACAACATACTATGCTATCATTTGATCCTATTAAATGTCATATTATAAGGTTTTGTCACCTTAGTTTAGATGCCCATAAAACATCCGCTTTAAACTCTAATATGCCATACTATATGCCATACCTTTGTTTAATTAAATTAAATTATATGCCATATAATTTTAATTAAATTTTATATAATAAATGAAATATAACACAAATATATATCTAATTCCAACTTTCAATTATCATGTCATGTACCATATAATTAAATTTTATATATTAAATGAAATATAATAAAAAATTATATATAATTCCGACTCTCGATTACCCGTAATCAAGTCATGTGCTATATAATTAAATTTTATATATTAAATGAAATATAATATAAAACTATATATAATTCCAGCTTTCCATAATCAAGTCATGAGGCCAATCAAGCTGTCGACGCCGGCCACGACAGTTGAAAAAAAATCGCACCAATATCATTCCGAATTATATACAGTAACCTTTAATTAATCCGATCACCGTAACATTTTATACTGGGAGGTGTGTTGGTATAGAGGGGGAGGTCACGAGTTCAAACCCGGACCTCGACCCCGTGTTTTGAGCCGTCAAGGGCTCTACGGTGAAGCGGCTTCGGTGGAAAGGGGGAGGTCATGGGGTCGAGCCCCGACCCCTCCCTTCGTTATTTGAATTTGCCCCCATGTATAACCACACCTTAACTGCACCTTATGAACATTAAAATTTTATTTAAACTTTTATTATATGCGGATTGTGGATTCATACGTGGCATGTTATAAACTATGGTTAAAGTCGGATATTTCTGCAAATTCTAAAGTCCAAAATTTATAAATGACCAAATGTAATTATCCGCGTCCTAGGCGAGCGTAAATATTAAACGGTGGCAACGTCGACTTTGAGTTTTTTTGACAACAAATCCCCGGTAACCCAGATGGCAATTCGCTGTCCAGGTGTTTTTTTCTTAAATTTTCTCACACAAACATCGTTACGTCGGTGAGCTATAGCATAAAATGGATTATGTGTTCTATTTCAGTTTGGTACAAATGCTGTAACAGTGGCATCTAAGTCCACTGGTTATTATTAATTCTGTAACTGTCGGCTTGTTTTACTATGGAAACCGCTATATATGTAATTTTTGCAGGGTTTTAAACTGAGGGACCTAGGTTCGATTCACCGCTTCTTCAAACAAAGTTCAATCAGCAGCATCAACTTCAGCTTGCTTGCCTGGTGTAAACCATTCTATAGTAACAGCAGAGTGGTATAACGTTATTCCAGGTATATATATATATAAATTTATATAACAGTATATATATTAATTGCCTATTTACTCTCTAAGGGTATTTCTATTGTACAGCTGAAGAAGTCACAAGCATCTGAAGTGAAAGTTTTAGATGACTTATTTTCTTAACTAGCCTGTACAAGAATCAGAGAGTTACAATTTCGTAGAACATTTCAGAGACAGAAGTTTAGATTTTCCAGAGGTATGTGTTCGAAACAATTGCAGTGATCAAGTTCGATGAGTGACAGAGGATACAGTTCGGTCTATTGAAGGGGGATAATTTCGTATTTAGAAGAGATGAGACACAAGTTTTATATAGTATGATGGGAGGCATCACAGTAATAGATAAAAAGGGTCGAGGCGTGTCTACCACTACTGCAGATCCAAGTCTAAAATGCCACGACATGACCGAATCTTAGGCTTTCACCACAGGAACAAGGCATGACTATATGCTATGTCAACTATCATTACAGGGCCGAGAACTGTGTTTGCTAAAGGATGGAGTGACACCGCTACAGATCGAAGCATATGAAGTTATCATCTGAACGCTGAGTTTGTTCTTTGCTGGTCTGAGTTTACCTACATAAAGAGCCGAATTTGCTTCTGTTCATGTTCACATATATTAAAAGTTTTTAGGTTGAGTTATTACTCTTGCTTGACTGAGTTTATTGTCGATAACAAGGACAGAGGACTGATATTATATGGCTGAGTTTACTCTTTATCATTTCTGACCTCTGTAAGTTTGTTAAAACAGTGATAAAGTGGTTGAATATTTCTAGAACTATGTTATTGTAAATTTGATTTGTCTGTAAAAGATATTTTACTATAGTAATAAATATAAACCAGAATGATAGTGTTCCTTAAAATGAATGCTGAAGCATATTGCTATTCTGAATGGCTTATAACACAGTTGCTGAAGTAGATTGTAGATACTCAGGAATAGCTTTGGTACCTATGTTATTGGCCACAGGGGTTAAACTTAAAATCTGTCTATTATCTTCCATAGTTAAGACAGAAGACTCAAAAGACTCAAGCAGGTTTAACATCATCTTAACTAACAGGTTCGAGAGTTTGAACAAGACGCTCTGATACCATATGTAGGAACTCACGTTGGAATTATCCTAATTTTTCCACTAAATTTCTGAGATTTGCTAGAGATAGACTTAGTGTTAATTCGACCAACAGTGTAATCACTGCTAGAGCTATCATCCTTTCCATGAATAAAATCTAAGACATCCTTTCCATGAATAAAATCTAAGCATAAATATATATATATATATATATTTCAATAGTAATACAATTAAATGAAGATCAGCAGTGAAATTTAAATTTTAATCTTTTATAAGGAACTAGCCTATACATAGAAAAATACCTGGAATAGAGCTGACGACTTAATGGTGGTTCTCCTTGTGATGCTGTGAACAGTTTACCGAAACAATCAAATCCTCCCAGCCAATCTAGGAACAATCCTAGACCTAGAGGATGTCTCCTTTGCCCCCGTGCCCAGAATTCCAAGAACCCAGAGACTCCTTCCTAGACAGTTTATCTAACTCAGGCAGAATTCATTTCTTTGTTCTCCCAAAAAAAAAAACACCCTTTTCTCCTCCATGTTTCATAACTTAAATAATCTCCCTCCACCACCTCTTACCTCCCGAGGTATTATCCTCATTAATGGTGATATTATATGTATTTATGGTGGTGTGCTTTCCATTATCGTGGATAGGACTATAACTTAAATAACCTTCCTCCACCGCCTCTTACCTCTTGAGGCCTTATCCATCTTAATGTTGATATTAAATGTTTTTATGGTGATGTGATCCATATTAATGTGGGTATGACTATATGTATGGAGGTGGGATTATACGGTTGTCTTATTTATAGAGCATGGGACTTTACATTTAAGTACTTTTAATATTAATCTTTAATATCTGCATATTCCTTTTTAACTTAAGGAGTTAACTTTATTATATCATTTTCTTTTATTGGTTCTTTTCATATAATTTATACTTAGTTAAACTTAATATTAAGTTCCTAACTTATGTAATCTTGGTATTAGTAGGTAGGTGTACTAGTGTGATGTGTGCGGTATAGGCAGGTGTAGCTATCAAATGCATATATCGTACACACGCTAATATTATTTTTTGTATAACTTGGGAATGGGTCGTTACACTGGCAACTCCACTTATTGGAGAATCATTTCTGAATTCATCTTGGTATGCTGATATATTATATGTGCTTTTCAATCTTAATGCTCCTCCTGTTTCTCCAAAACAAAGGCTAAATTTTTAATGTTAAAGGCTGTAAATTTCTGCATTTTAGATAAAATTTTATATTGGAAAAATGCTAGTGGTTTATTGCTTAAATGTTTGCCTGATGATGATGCAGATAAGATCAAGCATGAGTTTCATGAAGGAGAATGTGGTGGCCACCTCTATTGGAAAACCACTGTCAATAAAATCCTTAGAGCTGGTTACTATTGGCCCACCCTCTTTTAAAACATTCATAAAATGGCAATTGCCTGCCATAAATGTCAAATCTTTGAAGACAAAAGAAAACTGCTACCATTGCCTTTGCATCCTATTTCTGTTGAAACTCCTTTTCAACAATGGGGCCTGGATTTTATTGGAGAAATCCATCATGCCTCCTCTGCCTAGCACAAATGGATCCTTACTGCAGCTGACTATTTTACAAAATGGATAGAGACGATTCCTTCCAGGACTGCTACAGACTTAGTAATTATCAAATTATTTGAAAACCACATTC
This sequence comes from Pinus albicaulis, assembly GCA_034641835.2. Lineage (NCBI taxonomy): Eukaryota > Viridiplantae > Streptophyta > Pinopsida > Pinales > Pinaceae > Pinus > Pinus albicaulis. The sequence continues at coordinate 179,095,187 of CM076583.1, forward strand.
TATCATTGATAATGTTGCTGCTTTTAGATCCAAGAAAATGGTGGACTTTTGCCTCAAATATCAGATTACATTGGGCCATTCAATAACTTATTACCCTCAAGGTAATGGGTTGGCTGAATCCTCAAACGAAAATTTGGTAAACATTATCAAAAAGTTATTGGAAGAAAACAAGAAGTCATGGCACTTCAAACTAGTGCATGCACTATGGGTAGACAGATTAACAAATAAAAAGTCAATTGGTATGTCTCCCTATCAGCTATTGTATGGAGCAGATGCAGTCTTCCCTACAAGTTTGGGAGTGCCAGTGATGAAGCTCATCCAAGAAGCATAGTCTGAAGAAAATTATATGCAAAGAAGAATAAATCAGACTATTCAGCTGCAACAAACCAGAGAGGAAGTATACAAAAGAACACAGCAAGTGCAGGAAAACATCAAAAAGCTTTTTGAGAAAAAGACCAAGGCAAATGATTTCAACATTTAAGACAAAGTGCTGAAGTGGGATTCAAGAAGAGAGGACAAAAGTAAGCATGGAAAATTTGACAATCTATGGAAAGGTTCATACATCATCCATTCTGCAAGAGGTAACAATGCATTTTTTCTACAAGAGATTGATGGAATATAATTATTTGGAGGTCCTGTCAATGGCAGGATGCTCAAGCATTATTTTTGTTGAAAACCTCAGTTTAAAGCTTTATTCATTGTATATAACACTGCTTGAATAAAAGGTCAGAAAAATAAACACAAAAATAAATAAAAGAAAAAAAGAGGGTAGATAAGAGAAAAGGTAAAGCCCCACGCCAAAAACGAGTGTTTCTGAAAGTGTGCAAGTCCAAATGCCACTACTTTTGAAAGAGAAGTCTTGTTCAGTCATACAGTCTAATCATGATTGAGCGAATTTTGAATTTTTGCTGATAAGTTAGAAAATGAAGATTTGCCAAAATGTTTAATCTTGGCTTATCAGTAGATTAGGAAAATATATTGGTTCTGAAGTTCAAATTTGAACCAAAGAGAAAAAATAGGGATGAATGACAAATTCCAGATTATAGCCCTCAGTTTCAGTTTACTTTTTGCAGAAATAAAATTTGTGTGCAGCTTGTCCAAAATGCCACAGCTCATGACAAATCAAACAACTTAATTTTAATTTGGTCATGTTTTCAATTTCCTGTTAATAAATTAGAGAATGAAAATCTATCAAACTGTTTAATCTTGACAGATAAGTAGATTAGGTAGAGAATAAAAGAGCTCATCAGTTTAATCTAAACCCTTTGGATGATATAAGGGTAGAAGTAGATAGTTGCTGCTTTCAAAAAGAAAAATGATGTCAAGGGTTTGCCAGTCTAAATGCACCCAAATGAAGAAAAAATGCTAGGAAATTATGATGGGTAGGTAGAATTGAGTTGCAAAAAGCATGGTTTTCAAAGAATAAAAAGGTCACAATTACAAAGGATTGTAGCAAATCAGCAATTGCAGAAATGAGAAATCTACCAAGTACAAACAAAGCATTGATCTACAAATTCGAGAAATTTGAACTCTGAGGTTTTTGACACCTCCTAAAAGAGCTGCCCCCCCTAGCGGGAGCCACTGTTATCCTCTTGTATTCACAGTATCAGGGTTGCGGGGAAGCTTCTTCCCCCCCGAACCCGCTCCCGAATTGCGCTCCGTTCGGGAGCTTTTTGGGAGTGCTCGGAAGTACGCTCCCGAGCCTGAAAAAGCGCTCCCTGCCTTTTGGGAAGCATTTCAGGGAGTGCTCGGGAGCGAACGCTCCTTGAGTGCTTCCCCCATTAAAAAAATGCTTCGGGAGCATTTTTTTAATGGGGGAAGCGGTCAGGGAGTGTTCGGGAGTGAATGCTCCCCGACATGAGAAACGCTTCCCGCCGCGCAGAAAAAATATTGGCGTCGAATTTGGATTTTTTTTTGGAAATGAGGGAGGGGGGTTGGGTAAATAAAAAGCCCACCCCCCTCATTTTATTTTTATTGTTTTAGTTGAGAGTGAGAGAGCAAAGGGGAGCAAGAGGAGCAAGAGGAGCAGAGCGATTTGGAGAGTTGGAGAGCGAAAGTGCCAAGGAGAGAGCAAGTTTGCAAGTGATGAAAAGCTAAACTACTATAGGGTAGTTTAACTGTCATCTTATCAATATGAACCTGCAACCTTCAAAATCCATATCAAAGCTGCATGATTCATAAATCTGATACTTCGATCCTAGGACCTATGGGTTATGGCCCACGTATAAATATATGTATATCGGAAGAAATAAAACAAAAACAGTGATTTCCATAGTCTTTGACCAACAAACGATGGCGCACTTTGTTTCTTAAAGCCCGAAACTCAAAAAGATTCAAATTCAACTTATAATCATATCGCGTCCATTAAAGTTTTAAACCCCAAGCCATTTTTTTCGATAACCGTCGATCTACGATCAGACGGTTGTCACACCTTTTAATTCGCACCTACATTATGTGAAATAACGATGAGTCTACGTTGTTGACCCAGAATGATCCAACGGTCATCGCGTCCATTACCCAGTCTTAACGGATATCGCATCAAAATATGCACGATCCTTAATGCTTTAAATCTACGAGATAAAAGTGGTTTTGTGACGCCACGCATCACTCGCTAACTATTATCGCGTTCATTCTGATAATTACCGCTTGTCCTCCAAAAGCGGTGCGAACGACCCTTCAGCGGTTTTCTAAAACCACTCTATGGTTCCAAACACGTAGTTTTGCCACTCTTCCACTGCGCATTCAACACGAGATTCAACATGAGATTCAACATGAGTGCAGGTCCAAATGATATGGTTCCAATACATAGTTTCGCCATGTCTTTGACTCACGGTTCCAACCCAAACATGTGAATCGGAACACAATACTTATTTGCATAGAACGAAAGCTCCTTCTCTAATCTGATACTAACATTGGATCACCATCAATCCTTATAGTGATCGATTGTCGATCAGTAAAAATCATAACACAACATTTAACTCATAAATTTAAGCTATAAATAACCACAACTCGACACACAGAAAATCGACATCATATGTATTTTAATTATATACACACTTTAAGGCATTTCAGCCTTAGTCAACAAATCCACTTCCAATTACATTGTATTTTCCACTCGCCCCTACTTCACACATCACAGACTCTCTTTTATAGAAGTTACAAGAGCGTGGATCATCTAAGATCCACGATTTCACTCCTTAAATTTCTCAAACAAATCCCTAATCTTTCGTTATGCATACATGGCAGATAATTACATTTAATTAGTTCTAGCAATTTAGCTTTGTTTTAACCAATTTTGCCCCAATTTACAATGACTGTCCATGTTTTCCTTTTCACAGCGTCGGATTCCAATTTTAATGAAAGTTTGCTCGGATGCTCCTGCATCAGCAAGCAAGAGGAGGTTTGCAAGAAAGAGTTAGGTCTTCTAATCTAGTTTTTTATTTTCTAGGAATTGTTTTTAAATTGTTCAAAAATGAAAACTTGATTTTTTTTCTCAACGTTGCATTCTAGTGTGTTGAAAAGTGAAAAATTGCATTGTTTTTTTTTCCTATGTTGCATTTCCCATTCCCATTTGGCATTCCTTCATTTTTTTTGCAGGCTAGAAACTTGAAACTTGAAACTTGAAACATCATGGCTATACGGCTAGGGATTTTCTTCATGTTGGTTCCTTTCTTTGTAATAATGGTGTTGGAGAGTAGAAGAAAGAGGCCCATTAGAGAAGAGGAGGATGAAGAAGTGGGATATAGTGGATTTGATGAAAATCCTGAAGAGGAGGAGGAGTATGCTGAGGAGGAAGGGGAGAGTGGAGAACATGAGGCCACAGATACCCCAACTAGACAAGACCAAAGTCAAACACCTTTGTGGAAATATGTTTAGAGGCAGGAAGGAGGGAATGGTGGTGGAACCACTAAATTTCTTTGCCCCCATTGCAATAAAGAATACACAAGTTCATACACCTGTGCCAAAAGGCACCTTTGTGGGAAAATGCTAGGGGATGGAGACAAAAATATAGGAATCAAAATTTGTGTCAGTGTGCCAGCAACACAGAGGGAGAAATATATGAAGGAAGAGGAGGCTGCCCTAAAGAGATCTAAAAGATCTAGGGGTTTCATTGATTCTTATGCACCATCAGGTCCATCACATCATGGACAAAGATGTCCATCAACTTCCACCCATGGAAGTGGATATGGAGGCACACCTGGACCAAACACCTCCTTAAGGTGTAGGACCATATCCGATTTCCTTGAAGAAGGGTGTAGGAATGATGTGGATTAAAATTTTTTCCAGTTTCTATATGCATGTGGGGTGCCATTCAATGTTCTTCGCTCACCTTATTGGCATGAAATGGTTTCTGCCATTAATGATGCCCCCAAAGGATACAGGAGCCCTGGGTATGACAAGGCCAGAACAGTGGGACTTGATCATGAAAGAGCTAAAATAAACAATTCTTTGGCTAGAATGAAAAATTCTTGGAATGAGGATGGGGTGTCCATTGTATCTGATGGATGGACCAATGTAAAAGGAAAGCCATTGATAAGTGTTCTGGCTATGTCGGTTAGTGGTGCAATATTCCTTTCAGCATATGATTATTCAGACAAATTCAAGACTGACATTAACATTGCAGAACCATTACTTGGAATAATTGAAAATACTGGGCCATACAATGTCATCCAAGTCATCACTGATAATGCTGCTAACTGTAAGGCAACAGGAGCAATTATTGTTATGGGCTCTTTTCCTTTCTTTCCTGTCTTCAATATCTCTTTAAACTTGATTCCGACTACAGTCTCGACTTGGAAGGATGTTGGTGGTAAGGTTTCTAGTGCTGTTCCTTATATTTCTTCTCAACCAGTTTTTTCTCTGCCTGCTCTTCAAGAGAAGGCTTCTGTCTCTGTTTTCGACCCAGGTGAAGAGCTGTTGGCCCCTGTGGTAACTTCAGCCCCTTTGGTCACTGGATATAATCTGCGATCTAGTGCTAAAAAAGGTGCAGGTGGGTTTGGGAGGGGAAAATCCCCTTCTGCTCGGGGCAGGGGCAGGATCTCTTTTTTGGCAAAAGCTCAGGATCGAGCTATGTTGGATGTCCATGATGGGAGGCAGATTTCAATTGACAGGGCGCTTAGAGCAAGCCATTCCCTGAAGCCGGGTGTATAATGAAGATAATGTCTTTTAATTGCAGGGGTTTGGCAGGTCCCCATAAGAAAGCTGCTTTTTGGAGAATTATTTTTTTGGATTGTCCTGATATTATTCTGCTACAAGAGACTTTAGGTGCAGGGACTGTGGTCAAAGCTAGATTGGAAGGTTGGTTTCCAGGCTGGACTTTTGAGTCGCTGGATGCTAGAGGAAGGTCGGGTGGTTTGGCTGTCGGATGGAATGAAAAAACAATCAAATCTCAAAATTTCTGGGGTATGGAGTCGGTCCTTGGAATAAATTTCCTGTCATTGGAGCTTGGCGAAGCTTTTAATCTGTTTAATATTTATGGCCCATATCATGATAGGATCCCTTTTTGGGATTCCCTCATGGGTAACTCTTTACTCAAGAGAGACTCGGTGATTTTGGGTGGGGATATGAATTTTACTTTGGGCTAGTCTGAGGTCTGGGGACCTCATGCACAAATCGATTCTTTGACTGGATATTTCACTCAAAAATTGGAGGAGAATCACTTGCTCGACATTGAGCCCATAAAGATGAAACCCACTTGGAGGAATAATAGATGTGCTGAAGGTAGAATAGCAAAGAGACTTGATCGTTTCCTAGTGGCTGAGCAGATTGTGGACAAGCCTTTTCAGATTAGGCAGTGGATAGGCAGTGGGGGTGCATCTGATCATTTTCCCATCTTTCTTGAGTTCAAGATCGGGCCTAGGCAGCCTCCTAGCCCTTTAAAGTTCAACAAAATCTGGCTCAGGGATGATTCTTTCAAAGCTCTGGTTCTTACTAGATGGATTCCTTTTAGGGTGGATAGTCCTCTTTCTGCTGCCTTTCAATTTGCTGAAAATTTAAAACGCATCAAGGATGCTGTGAAAGTTTGGTCGGCTGCTAAGAGACAGAGGGAGGATGTGGAGTTGAAACAGGTGGAAGAGGATCTTCGCTTGATTTACGAAGGGATTGGTGGAGGCTATCAATCCCAAGTTGATAAAAACACTCTTGTTTCACTTGAAAAAAGAAGGAACTCCCTTCTTATGGATAAGGAGGAATCTTGGAGGCTGAAGAGTAGGGCCACATGGTTGGCTAGTGGGGATGAGAATACTAATTTTTTTCATGCATATGCTCGCGGCAGGAAGGCGGCTAATACTATATGGAGCTTAAGAGATGGTCAGGGCATTGAGCATACTGCTTTTGAGGCTAAAGCTAGATTGGGGGTTGATCATTTCAAGGATCTATTTAAGGCCCCAACTCATGCATCACTTGCGGAAGTGATAAGAGTAGCTCAATATTTTCCGAGGTTTGTGGAGGAGGCTGATAACAGAACTTTGATGGCTGAGGTCTCTGAGAAGGAATTAAAGGAGGTTCTTCATAGCTTCCAAAAAGACAAAAGTCCTGGGCCAGATGGGTGGTCGATCGAGTTTTTCTTGGCTCTTTATGAAGTTTTAGGGACAGATCTGTTGAAAGTTGTGGAGGATACCAGGATTTCTGGGCGGATTCCTGCTTGCTTCAATTCCACTTTCATAGCTCTTATTTCGAAGGTGGATAAACCTCTTTCTCTGGCTGACTTTCGTCCTATCTCGTTGTGCAACTGTATCTATAAAGTGATTGCCAAGGTGGTTGCAAGAAGACTCAAAGGCATTCTGTCTACTCATATCTTTGGTGAACAATTTGGCTTCCTGGAAGGTCGTCAAATTCATGAAGCAATCGGGACTACACAAGAGGCTCTCCACAGCATGAAGACCAAGAACCTCAAAGGGATAGTGTTGAAAATAGATCTATCCAAAGCATATGATCGGGTAAGCTGGTTATATATTCGTATGCTCCTGACTCACCTTGGTTTTGGCATCGGTTTCATTAGATGGATTATGAGCTGTATTACAACTGTCTCTTTTTCTGTTCTGCTCAATGGGGCTGCATCTCCCTTTTTTCATGCTGAAAGGGGGCTGCGCTAGGGCTGCCCCCTTTCTCCCCTATTATTTTTACTGGTTGCTGAGGGTTTGAGTAGAGCTCTTCATGAGGCAAAGAGACAGGGTTCCTTGAAGGGCATTCAGGTTGCTCCAAACCTTTTCATCACTCATCTACTTTTTGTTGATGATGTTTTAATTTTCTGTTCTGGGTTGGTTCGTGATGCTAACTCTATTGGTGAGATTTTGGATTTGTTTGGCAAAGCATCGGGAATGGAAGTGAATGCTGGGAAGTCTTCCATCTCTACACATTTTTTGAGGGATGAGGAAAGGCGTGAGTTCATGAGGATCTTTCCCTATAATTCTGTTGGTTTGGATGCTGGTCTGAATTATTTGGGGTTCCATTTAAAACCCAATGATTATAGGAAAAATGATTGGAACTGGTTGCTGGAAAAGCTGGAAAAACGTTTAAAAGTTTGGTTTCATAAATGGCTGTCTAGAGCTGGGCGGTTGACTTTAGTTAAGTCTGTTTTGGAGGCTGTCCCGGTCTATTGGTTGTCCCTGTCTTGGATTCCTAAGGGAATTTTGGAGGCTGCCAGGAGGATTTGCTTTAGATTCCTGTGGAGTGGGAAACAGGATTCTTTGGTGACCCCTTGGGTTCGGTGGGAGAAAATTGCTGTCCCTAAAGGGATGGGAGGATGGGGTTTGAAAAATATCTTTCTATTTGCTCAGGCTCTTGCTGCTAAGGGTGGGTGGAGGCTCATCAATGTTGATAGCCTTTGGACTCAAGTGATCTCTCAGAAATATATTGCTCCTTTTTCTATTGTTGATTGGATAAGGATTCCAAGGAAAACATTTGCAGGGGGATCGGTGATTTGGAAGGCTCTAGTTAAATCTTTTCACATTCTGGAAACAAGTCTGGCTTGGGATGTGGGTAATGGCAGGAAGATTCGGGTTGGTGAGGATCCTTGGATGGGAAGTATTCTTTAACACCTCCTTCCCAGGCATACGGTTGAGGCCTTAAGGCAGCAGGGGATTACTTTTCTCTCCCAACTCGCTAATCCGGTTCGGAGAAGGTTGGGCATTCAGTCTTGGTTACTGGCCTCTTCTTTGGGGCTTGAGGATTATGATGAGAGGGCTCTGGCTGTATATATTCGTGCTTTATAACAGTCTCATCTTGTGCTCTTGGATAGGGATGATAAGATTGCCTGGGATTTTGATCCTTCAGGGATCTATTCTCCCTGGGCTGGCTACACAAAACTTAGTGCTGGGGTTGTCTTGGGTGAGGAGCGGTGGTGGTGGAAGAGACTCTGGAAACTGAATTGTCCTCCTAAGACTCGCCTTTTTATGTGGTGTGTCCTTGAAAATAAAGTCCCTACCTGGGATGTGTTGCAAAACAGATGTTTTCAGGGTCCCGGATGGTGCTGCTTGTGCAAATCTGATGTTGAATCAGTTAACCATCTTTTCCTCGCTTGCCCTTTCATTAAAGGTATTTGGCTGGAGTGTTCCAGATTATTGGGTATCCAGTGTAGATGGGAGGGCATTTCTGTATCTCATGCTTGGGATTCGTGGTGGGTGTCTAATGCTGAGCAGAATCTAAAAGCTCTGCCGCTCCTCGTTATTTGGGGCTGTTGGTTGGCTCGTAACCGTCTACTTTTTGATGGTTCTGTTAGTACTCCTGAGATCGTTGGTGCCATGATTGTTGGTTTGCACTTTGCTTTTCCTATTCATATCCGTGCTGCCAATCAGAGGGAGGTCCTCCTGTTGGATATTGATAGGAGGAACCCTTGGGGATTTTTTGATGGAGCCATGCAGCAAAATATTTGTGGGGGTGGAGCTCTGCTGTTTCTCTCGGAATCTCATTGGTACGAGATCTCTGTTGGGCTTGGGGAAGGGACAAATAATTATGCTGAACTGCTGAGCCTCAAGATTCTTCTGTTGTTCGCTGTGGAGAAAGGTTGCAGGCAGTTAAATGTTTTTGGGGATTCCTTGAATGTGATAAATTGGATAAAAGGAATTCAGATTTGCAGAGTTCATCACTTACAAAACCTGTTTTGCTCTATTGGGGAGATCCTCCGTTCATTTGTTTCTTTCTCCTGTCAGCATATCTATCGTGAAAATAATGACGAGGCTGATCGAGCTTCAAAGAGGGGGATTTTGCAGGACGAAGGTATCTGGAGGATCAGAGAACATTTGGATGGTGTTATTTCTGAATACATCCATCCATCTTTATTTGACTAAGTGGCTATAGGTTTATGTGTTGGCCTGTCAACAATTTGCCAACAGTTTTCAAACACATAGTTTGCTGTCTCTACAGATTGATGAGGGTGGATGGGAATTATCTCTCGTTTGTTTGGTAGGTCAATAAAATGCCAATTGTTCACTTTCAAATGGTGTGCTGTCTCAACAGGAATGAATTCTGAGGGCTACTTACTTTGCTCGAACTTCTAAGAGGGGGATCCAGCTAGAAGTGGTTTTCAGGGGGTCCACAGAACATCTAAATGGCGATATCTATGAATATTTACATCCTTCTTTAATTGACTGAGAGGCTTCAGCGTTCTTTGGTTGGCCGGACAACATTTTGCCAACTGGTAGCATACTCATGGTGTGCGTCTTTTCTCTACAATTTATGCTGAAGATGGTCAAAAATTAAAACTGTTATTATGTGGGCTTTTGGCTCGGTGGACAGTTTGCAATGGGCTGAAACTGTCTATTCGGTTTGATTGGTATCGCTCTTCACTCTTGGTGAAGCGCTTTCCCTGTTTCTTTAGCTGTTGAAGATTGCGTATCCACTGGTTTTTTTCTTCGGTATTTCTCATTGGTAGGGCTACAATAGTAGGCTGGACACAGTGAAAACAGTGACATCGATTCCCCTGGGTGGTGTTTTTTTAACAGATTCTTGCATATTATCAGTTGGGTGCTTCCAGCTGGCTCGTTTTTTTGAATGACTGAGCGATGTCTGGAATCATGATGAACAGTTAAAATCCTTTATACTAGGCAGAGGTTCTTGATGGACTATTTATAGTAGAGCAGAGTATCTGTTTTTAGGATCAGCCTGTTCTCCAAAGGGTCTTTATGAACAGCTTGTATTTTTTATGAACAGTTTGTTTTTTGCCAGCTATTGTTTATGCATAGGTTTCACTATGTATCTGTCTTTGTAAACAAACTTCTGGGTTTGTCTCATATGAACACACAACTATGTGTTTCTCATTGTAATTTTATACTCACCTGCAGTAATAAAATTACGCTTTTTTCTTGAGGAAAAAAAAAAAAAGCTGAGTTTGTTGGTGGAAACAATTCGAATTTGCTGCAAGAATTTCTTGGTGCGACAGTTGAGTAAACATCGAAATAGATTTCAATGGTTTGCAGCTAGAGTATTCACTCCAGGGCAACTAGAACGACATTGCATGGAAGGACAGGATGGAGGCGGTGCTTGAAGATAATGGCTTGAAGGAATTCATTGACAATGATGTTCCTAAGTCCACTTCGACAAATGCTGCATTACTTGATGCATGGAAAAAGAAAGTAGCAAGGGCAAGGAATATTCTGTTGGAAGGTGTACGAGATCACATTATCTCAAGCCTTCATGGGAAATCCACTCCATATGCTATGTGGCAGGCTTTGACAGATATTTTCCAAAGCAACAACGACCATAGGAAATTGGCGCTGAAGGATAAACTCAGAAAAATCAAGATGGAAAAGAACAACACTATTCAGGTATACTTAAAAAAGTTTGTCCAATGCAGGGATGAGCTTGGGAGTGTAGGAGTAAGTGTTGCTGATGATGATTTGGTGAGATTGGATCTCTTGGTACTTCTTAAGAGTTGGCACAGTTATCAAGACTCTGTCAACAGACGGGAAAAACTGGCGGATTGGGAACGACTGTGGTCGGATATAGTGCAGGAGAAGTTCAGGCAGAACACCAGAGATGGATCTTCATCAAAGCATGATGATGAAGAGGATTGTGGTTTGGCTACCTAGGAAAATAAGGGAAAGGGGAAGAAATTCCATTCTAAATCTGAGGTCGGTGAAGATGGAAAGGAGCACAACATGTCCAAAGTGAAGTGTTTTCACTATCACCAATATGGACATATTGGCACAAATTGTCCACATAAGAAGAAGAACAAGATGGGTACTGGAGCTGTAGCTGGTGAGGCTCTTGCCTCACAATTTGAGCTTGAATTCTCATTGATCACATGCATGGTGTCAATTGCATTGGTATCGAGGTGGTACTTGGATAGTGGTGCTTCCTTTCACATGACAGGAGATAAGAAAGTTTTCAGTGACTCGGAGGAGAAAGATCTCCAGATGCATATTGAGTTGGGAGATGATGGATGATACAGTGCGATTGGAATTGGTACCATTAACTTTTAGAGCACGTCAGGTTAAATCTTTCATTTAAAAGATGTTATGCATGTTCCAGGTTTGAAGAAAAAATTAGTCTCAGTCGCAATGTTGGAGGATAGAGGCTATGATGTTGTCTTTAGTGAAGGAAAAGTTTTCCTGTGACACAAAGCAACAAGGCAAGCCAAGAAGGTTGGGATTCAAGTTAAGAATATCTATATACTTGATGCAGATGGGATTTCTACTGAGCTTCCTACTGCTGGGAAGTGTGAGAAAGCCATGAAATTGACGCTTGAGAGGGAGCAGGATTTGCATGTAGGTAAGAGTGAACCTTGGGATGTGGAGCAACCATAATATGAGGATCATGGAGTGGGAGATACCACTCATGCAGAGAAATTTTATGCCAGATGGGCAAAGGGAGTGCATGTAGCTATACCACCAAGTGAGAGGTGGGGTGACATGCATGAGTAATCCCAAGAAGAAGTTTTTGGGAAGGATTCATTGAGATGGTGTGGGTCTCATGAATCGAACCTGGCTACGAGGAGCCCACAGTACAACAGTAGCAGGATCAATTGGTTGATGCAGTCAGATGTCGTGAGGATATGAAATCAAAGTGACAGTGTCGGATACTGGAGCGCAGATCAGAGTTGATAGCAAGTGCAGAGTGCATGGATGCAGACGTCGACAACACAGTGGATCCTGAAGACATGTGCAGTTGGTACAAGTAGAATTCAGAAGACTTTGATGACAGATGCATTATACTAATTCAGTGTTTTGGAGGCTATTCAGTTTTGGAAGTGTTGCATGCAAGTGTTACATGTGCCAGAAACACTAGAGAAGTGTTGCATACAAGAGTTGCAGGGCGCATGCATGGAGTTGCATGGTGCATGCAAAGACATTCCTTTCTTGTTGAGAGGGATTGTTGAAGGTTGAAACAAGAAACAATGAAATTGGCATCCGGAAACAACATCCTTGATCCTAGTGAAAATTAAGCACCTACACTAGGTGGGGCCCACACAGGCTATTTTTATGTGTATGCCTATTTTTAGAATGTTGAGCAAATTATATTTATAGCAGAAGTCTATTTTTAGAATGGTGAGAAAATTCTATTTATAGATGAGTTTCTATTTTTAGATGTATGTGCGAAGTCTATTTATAGATTGCATGTCTAAAAATAGAATGCATGCTGCTTATTATTATCTCTTAATAATAATTGAACAATAAATATTAATATATTATCTTGAAGCACTTGCTTTCAGTTAACTGAAGTTGCAAACCAGTTAACTGAAGGAATTTTGAGTTCTAAGGTTGGTTGGTGAGACATGCAAGTGGACTTGAGTTGTAACAGAGTGATTCTAGTTGTAACAGAGTTGGATATGTAGTTATGTGAGTTGTAAAGTAGTTTAACTCAGTTAAGTGAGTTAAACTTAGCTGTGCTATTTGTAACTAGTTGTAACTAAAGATACACTAGTGAGAGATCAGTGAATTAAATATTAAAATAATTCACATGGAGTAATCTCACATGCAACTAAATATTTACTACTGTTAACTACATACATGTCAGATCCAGTGGAGACCCAGTTGAGAGATAGTGAAAGGGATAGTTTGACTATCAGTTGTGATATTAGTGGGTGCACTCATGCAACCACACACACATTGGAGATGCCTATGAGTATTGTGTAGTCAAGGCAGGCTAGAATTAATCATTCAGAGGTTCTTGACCATCAGGGATTACGTAGTGGAGGCAGGCTGTCAGGAGGTAGTAAATTGGTGCATGTATTTTCCAATTTTTGTATGACAATGTGAGACGATTATATATTGTATTGAGAGCTCTTGGATTAGATTTTTGTATGAGATTGTTTCATGATCCATGATATATACATAATATATGATAGTGGGGTTTTTAGCTTTATGCTTTCCTGGTAAAAGTATCTGTGTTATGTGTGACTGATCTTTCTTCATTTGTTTGCAATTGGCAATTAAATTTCCGCAAAGATTTTAGTAGAAGGATTCTGTATTTAATAGTGGCATATAATTTTTAGATCAGGAGAATCAAATATATACATGCTTTTTGTATAATTTCTACATGCAAGGGAGAAAAACTAGGGTTTTACTTTAAGAAAAACACCAAATTACAACTTCAATTGCAAATTTCAACACATATAACTTTAAGAAGATTTTTTTGATGACAAATGCCTCTTACTGGATTGCTAGAGGTGAATGGCTAAGTGGAGAAGATTTGGAAGTAGTTCTGATCATTTGTATGGTTTTATAAGTTTGCTGGTCATTTGTGCCTTCAACAAGTTATTTGCGCCATCAACAACGTATTTGCGACTTGTTCAACGTATTTGCGCCCTGTTCAACTGATTTGCGCCATATCTACACATTTGCGCCCTCTAGAACACATTTGTGCCATCCAAAGCTAATTTTTTCCCTCTCTGCACATTTGCACCCTACAAAACACATTTGCGCCCTCCAATATTGATTTTCACCCTCCTGAACGTATTTGCGCCCTCAATGTCTGCTCCTTTGCCAATTTCACTCGGAATTTCAAATTTTTGGTCCGTTGGAGTGCTGGCTTGATCTTTAAAAGAGGAAAATGAATATGATTTGATTTCATTTAGTCATAAATAGCAAAGTGAATTTGTATTTGAATTTAAAAACCCACTTTTCTAATGTCTTTTTTCACTTTTTTTGAAACATTTGCTGGCTACCCTTTTCATCTGACTTTTCTCTCTTGCAGGATGATGTTGCTAGAGTTTGTCACTTCTCTCTTTCAGTTTGGCATGTGTGTTTTGAGTTGGAATCTAGGGATTGAAATTATTACATATAGAAAACATAAAATTACATAGAAAATTAAAAATCAATTACATCTCTGTTTTCATATGAAAATGACATTTTGATATGAAAATCATAAAAATTTAAAATTACAAGTTTAAAAATATGATATTTACATGCTGATAATATTCTGTAGATGAAAATAAAATGTTTATTGAGTCACTGTCACACATTTTTCTAACTTCATTGGGATGAAATGGTGCATTTTTGGACCTTGAACCTTGAAACCTAATGACCTAATGGGACCTTGAATGACCTGACTTCCATGATTGACTTTGACTGAGATAAGACATTGTGAAATGAGATTTTCAAAAGTGTTTTTATGCTTAGCAAGACATGAAGGTGAGCCAACAAATGTGAGTTTCTGAGGGAGAGTGAAGTTTTATGACTAGGGCTACCATCAGTGAAATAATTTTTAGCATGACCTAATGGAATGATATAAAAATTTCAGAGTGGGACACCTAAAATGAGAATGAAAAGAGTGATTTTGATCACTGATGGAAGAATGCATATTCTGACACTAACAATACCTACCCTTTCAAACTCAAATTCTTTTTCCTAAGCTAACATTTTTTATTTCTTCTAGGGGTGCATTTAGACTAGCAAACCCTTTTTTTTTGTATGAAAGATTAAAATCTATACTATCCTATCACTTATTTCTCCTATTGATTGAGATTAAACACTTGAACCAATGTCATTTTTACCTAACTATTGATTTACCAATATTAGATAGTTTGAAAAATATTTATTCTCTATTAACCTAATATATGAAAAATTTAAACCTGTTTAACCATGATTGAGTTGTATGGTTTAAAAAAATAGCTAGTAATTGTGGCATTTTAAACAAGCTGCACACAACCTTATTTTATTTGACAGAAAGAAAACTATCTATCAGTAGTGGCATTTTAATTTGTAGCACTTTCAGTGTTATTTTATTTTGTGGGGTTCTGATTTCATTTTTATTCTTTTTCAATGTTTCTTTCTTTTCTTCTCTTCTTTCGTTATTCATTTTTTTTAGATATACCCTCTTTTCATTTTATTTTATATATATTTTTTGGAAATCATTGTTAGATTGAAAATTATCTACAATATAATATTTCTTAGATAAAATACTCAATCACCTTGAGATCCTATAAATTATAGGACCCTAAATGTTAGTATGAATCTTTCGTCGTAAAAGATCACTTTAGCTACGCATAACAAATAGCCCTAACATCGATTATGGCTGCAAAATATCTTTAAGTCTGCTGCACAAATTCAGATCTAAGCACAAAAGACATTAAGCAGATAAAATATAATATGGCTCCATGCATCCAATAGACAAGACAAGAACAATGTGTTTAAAAGAATGTTTTATATTATATTAAAGAATGGGGCACCTGAGAGGAAAAAAAGAAAGGTGTTTTCCGGTTCTCCTCAATGGGATGGGTTCTTGAAAGTCCTCAGCGTTTCAGATCTAAAATTCCTCTCTCTTATTGTGGTAGAAAACCCAGACAAACATAGAACTCAATGGGAGCTCACAAGGAAAAAATGGAAAATGGTGACCAAGAGTAGATCCAGTGTGATCTAATGCAATGAAGGTGACTAATGAATGGGAAAAGCCCTTCTATTTATAACAAAATATTGAGGTGTTCTAGAACTCGGTGCATGAATAAAATATTATTAATCAAATTCTAGCATCACCCTTTAGGAATATTTTATTATATTTGTTGGAGGGAAAAGGTCTTTTGACTTGGGTCAATTCCTTTATTTATAAACAATAAATAAATAAATGATTTATTTATTATTTTAGGGAGATGATGGGGATATAATTAAATGAATAATGATTTATTTAATTATTTAAAAATGATTTAGTCAAATTTAACTGGGAATGTTATTAAATAATGATTTAAATAACTTATTCCTAGGAAATAATTAAATAAATAATGATTTATTTAATTAATTTCCTTGTTTTGGGTTAAATGTGACCAGGAAATATGAACAAATGTTATTTGACATGGTGAAAGCAATTTTACGTAGGGTAAAATTGGTCTTACATGGTGTACTTGGGTTCATCTAATGATAATGAGTTAGATGACCAAAAAAATGGTGTAACATATTGCCCCCCAACGTACGAGCGTTAGGAGAAAATCATATGACCGAAGTACGTTCTAAGAACTCAATCACTAGGTATCAAGGGGGAAGTGAGAGAGAGGAATGTAAGGTAGTCTAATATGCTAAAGGACTAGACCCGGAGGAGACGAGACTTACAGGTGCAACAATTCTCTAGGTGATGAAGTGGTACTAGCATTAAAGGCGGCGGGGGAGGCATACCTATGCCCGCCGATACAATAGTACATATAACAAGACGCCCGGAAAACCACGGAACGCAATAATGAAGCATGTGTTGGCCTAAACATGAGCCAGATAAAAAAAATGATGAATCCCACATACATGCGATGCTTGGAATAATCTTCAGGACTTATACAAGAAGATTTTAGTACATGAGATACAAATACACCCAAATGCCCCCTACACACGGGGAAGGGCTCACAACATTTGACTGATACATGCAAATCGAAGAGGCGCTGCAAGCGGTTGAGGCCGATATCATCAAATGAGAGGAGCTGCATCAAGGGCATAAATGAAGAAGTCATCCGGGCATGTGGGGGGCTACCTGCAGGGCCACCCCCTCATGAGGGTTGAAACATCTCTCACACGCCCGAGAATCACCAATAGCTATTGCTGCATCACTGGACCATCAAGTGTATAGATCACGATCATGCTGAGAAGAGCAGGAACCAAGGTACACTGCCCCCGAGACCTGGCTTCTGGAGTAAATGAGCTGATGTCGACAAAAGTAGGTCTGCCATACGTGAGGAAATAAGGGAACCTCAACTAAGGCACGAGGGAGAATAGTAGAGCGACGAACAAGTAGATACTGATAATGATGATGGAATGAGGGATACGGAGGAGAAGTTGGACGACTTCCCTTGTTAGAGCATAAAGGGCATGAATGGCTTGGTAGCGGCTGACACAATATCATGAGGGATAGGGGAGAAAGGTACTGAAGGCCATAATGTGCGACACGCGAGAGGGACCAAGAAAGAAGGTATGGAGGACTATAGCGGGGTACAAAGGGACTCGGGATAGACTCCATGAATGTGATGATATTTCGACAGACTCGACTCGAATGCTCGAAACATAGAGTGAAGAGGTGACTCAGTAGTGTTTGCCACCTCATATTTGGTTCCATGAGGACCATAAGAGCATGAGTACAATAGGGTAGCTCATGACGAAAATCAACACGAACGAAGACGATTAAGGAGGCAAAGTGGTGCCCCAAGTACAAGTGTCGTAAGTGAAAAAAATCGATTTTAAGAAGAGGTGAATAGACCCTTCATGGATAAAGTGTGTCCTGGTGAAGTATCAAAAGATGAAAAACTGACAGATACCCATTTGAGTGCTCGGTGAGAGCTTTCCAACGATGCAGACGGTATGTCAAACGGGGCTACGGTTTGGTCGCAGCGGGCGAAAGAAAAAATAGGGGTTTTCTTCTAATAAGGCGTTTTCCCTCCAAAATCATTCATTTTCTTGTTTAGCTGTGGTGAATGTGGAGAGGAGAGAAGGCCCTAAATCTTGCAACGATCGTAAGCGAATAGCCAAGCCAGGTGGAATGTGATCCCGCGATTCAGCGGAGTAAGAGGCCTAATCCTACACTTTGTTTTGATGGATTCAAATTAGGATTAGGAGTTTTAAAATCAGATGGCCCTTTCTTCATCATTATGGTCCAGGTCACCTTTTTGAGGCAAAAAGCTGCGACTTTGGGATCTTTGGTTTTGGGCACAGGAAGTCACGGCCTTTGTGTGATTTGCTGCCCAAAAGTGTGACACATTGGATGTGGGAGAGTTTCATTATGTTGTTTAGGTGAGATTCGATTTTGTGGTGTAGTTGGCGGTTTGTTGATCTGAAAATGTGACAAAAATGATGGTTTGTACGAATATGCACAAAGCGAGATATGCGGATCGAGTGGAGAAGACTTAGAGTACATTGCAGACGAAAATCCAAAGCGGATCGGGGTGTAATATAATTACCTTTAGATAAGTATGGGGTTCTTAAATTTTTGAAGAACCCTTTGATGAGGGCTGGAGAGCCCTTGTTGGCCCGGATTATCAGTTACTGGGATCCAAATCATGAGGTGTTTATAGTGCAGGGGCACAGGATCGAGCTGACGGTCCAGGATCTGTATTTCTTGACTGGTCTCCCACCATTAGGGATGGTGGGAAATACGCATCCAGTGTTACCACAGGAGCGTAACATTATGGAGTTTGTTGATCAACATTGTTAACTAGGTGTCCGAGTTAAAGGGACGCGGATATCCATTGGGGATATAGAGAGGTTGGAGACACGGGCAGTGGCCGCAGCAGTGTTGCGGATCTTTGGTAGCCAGGTGTTCCATCACATCACTGGAGGGCAGATGAGGATTGTAGAGAGTGTTTTGGGGGGTACCTACTATGGGTGGGCCCAGATGATGTTGGTGTCGGTGAAACAACAGCGTTCACTATGCAAGCGACAAGTGAATCATGATTGTGCCTATGGGACTGTTTTGTGCTCTTTCTTCTTTGAGAAGATCCCGACCTTGCGACCTCGTATACATTTACCTGATGGAGGTCTGAGAGAGCCCTGGATGCGTCAGTGGGGACGATTACTGTGTAGAGGAGGAGGAGGGGCAGTCGGACGGGTGTTCCGACTAGAGTTGTTCGCCCATTGGGATCAGATGCCACTATACATAGACGACTATCCCTATAGTGGGATGAGTTATTGGGGAGATCCGGACTTGCCGCTGCCGCCTGGTCGAGTGTGGGGGGCCGATGGTAAGTGACAAGCTGCCAATCTGTTATGTGCATTTTAGAGTTTGTGACTAGTATTCATGGTACTAATCGTTATATTGTTTGGAATGCAGATATAGCTCCAGTAAAACCGACCGGATATATGGGACGACCGGCAGCAGCAGGAGCTACAGGTGCAAGTGGATCAAGGACATCACATAATGAGGATATGGCCGCTCTAATGGAGGACATCCGTCGTAGATGTGAGGGGTTGTTGTCCGGTGTGTCGAAGCGTGGTTGGCAGGATTTAGATGACCAGTACATAGAGTTATGTATTGGGCTACCCTCGGAATGGCGAGGTATCATGCGACGCATGGCGATGGCCGGTTAGACTGTGCGTGATCTACGAGCTGCGGGAGAAGAGCCGTTGGCTCGGGACCGTCCAGAGAGTGATTAGATGTAGGGCAAGTGGTGCCCCCCAGCGTTGATGTAGGGGCAAGTGGTGCCCCCCATTTTTTAGTTTTGTTTTTTGTACCATACTATGGGCATGTTGTATGTTTCAGAGCATATGGACTCTAAAAACACATGTTATGTAATATATATATGATTTATGGACATTTTGTTGATGATGTGAAATGTTATTGTCTTTTGTGTGATAAATGCCAGTCTAGAACATGATTTGCGATTTGATCTACGTAGTGATTTTGATGTCGAGGGATATGGGTGAAAGTAATGAATCTAAATTCACGTATCAAAAGTTGCACCCGTAGATATTGTCTAAACAGGATAGGATTATGTACACGATAGACACCGTTAAGTTGTAATACAAGAAGCAGGGAATCTAAATGAACATGGAGATGGAGGATGTGATGAGAGAGAGCATCGGCTAATAGGCCACGTACTGCATCATATTCAGCCTGATTATTGGTGGCATTACCAACGCAGAGCCCATTTGCAAGAACCAGGGTATGCAAGGGGGTAAAGATGGCCCATGCTGCAGAAGCGAGATTCCGGGAAGAGCGACTTGCTCCATCGGCATAGCCAAGATAATGGGTGGAGGAGAGGGGCGATGTAATAGTGTCACAGGACAAAAAATGGGAGGGATGAGAAAAAGGATGGAAACGTGAGTAGAGGATAGACATCCACTGACGGCTATGGGAGGAAGCAGTCTGGGTAGGAAGTCTAAGACTCAGAGATCGATGAGAGGGAGATGAATGAGAACTATGGGATGAAGGGCGGGAACTCAAGCTGCGAAGAACATCGAAGATACGGATGGTGTGATCGTGATTATGGGAGGGAATGGAAAGGTCAAGGGAACCGTACGACGTTGCAAAGTTACCTAAATCAACAGTACGGGAGGAGAGGCGCAGATACGGGTCATCATGGGGAATGACAGAAGAACAGGTAAAAAGATGGTCAAAACATGAAGAGCCCGATAATGTGTCTGAAGGAGGATCAAGCAGAACAAATGGAGTGGATTCGGAGGGAATGTACTTTGATGGTTGCGCAGATGATGATAGGTATAGGAGGGGAGCAGCAGATTTCGACATTTCAACATCAGGGGGAGGAATGTCAATGGTAGCGGGAGGATCCTCAAGTAGACCTGACACATATTGAGCAAGGATGGGAGAGGTGGATTGATTTTGTTCAAGTTCGTACTCGCGAATGACCTATAAAGAGGCTCGGTAATGCGTGAGGTGAGGAAAATGGTGAGAGTAATGGCCATGGACACCGCATAGAGCATAGGGTTTGTTGGTGCAAAGAGCTTTTAAGGTCTTGGCTGTGGATGAGGAAGAAACAGAGGTTTCAGGGACCGTAGATTCAGGGAACGCGACTTTAACCATGGGTTGGATACGGGGAAACTTAGGACAAGTATGGGTGGGATGACCGATACCATCACACAAGGCACAAGGCTTGGCGGGTGGGGGAGGGGGAGGGGTAGGGTCGGGTGCGGTGGCCTTGTCTTTGGATGCTCCCTTTCGAGTTTTTCTTTTCTTGCCTGTAGGGGTTGCAGCATGGGGAGGGTCCTGCGGAGGGGCTAGGGGCACTGTAGCGGTGGAAGGATCGAAGGGAATCGGTTGCACCGGTGTCACAGCTATGTATGGTTTTAGGTGGCTTGGTGGGGTCTCGGCTGGAGGAGTAAGATACCATACTGGAATTCCCAAGTTTAAATTAGGTAGGGAAAGGGTGGCCATGATAGGGACTGAATAAACGCTAGGGGGGGACCAAGGAATGTATCTGAATGGCGGGGTAATGACCAGGAGGGACGGCTCCCATATGGTGGGGACTTAAGGGAACCAAATTAGGAGGGAAGGGAGGTTCCTGAGTGGGAGGTGGATGGGAAGGACCAGGAAAAAAAGGTTCGGTCGACTTAAGCGAAGAGCTAGGAGCAGGTTGCGGTGGGTGAGAGGGAGGTTGCTGACTAGCCAGAGCAGGCTGTGGAAGGCCAGCCTGAGACGATTGCATCATGCAAACATTCGCTAAATTGGGGTCAAAAACAGGAGGAGGGGGAGGACCAGGAAAATTTCCAAGAAAAGAGGAGTCTTTGTAGACGCCGGGGGAAACACTGGTCAAAGAATCAACAGTGGGTTTATTGGTAACGGTAGAGATGGTGGACTCAGGGGGGGTCTGAGATGTTGGTTCATGGTAGGTCAATTGGTCAATGGTGACAATCTTGCCATTATGAGGAAATAACATCTTGCGGTAGACTGCGGATGGGACAGCAGACATGGCATAGGTGTAACTACACCCCAAGAGAATGTTGTAATCAAGAGGGGCGTCAATAACTTCAATGTCGACACAAACATTCTTGCCGGCAAGGGTGATAGGACAATTACGGAATAAGCCAATGGGCTGGGAGGCATGGCCATCCCAAGCACGAAGGGTGATTGTGTAAGGGGCCAGCTCAGGGGATCCGAGTTTTTTCCAAACCAAAGCGGACATTACGCAGGTAGATGCCCCCTCGTCAATAATACACCGAGCGACATTGGCATTGCAGATTTTGACGGGGATTTGGAAAGCAACGGAAGGAGGAAGAGGGGGATGTTCTGACTGATGGGCGTCGAAAACAATCAATTGGTCATCAGTAGGATCTACAGAGCCCACGACAGATAGTAGAGCCTTCTTTTGGAAAGGACACGACTGGAGGAGTTCCAGTGTTGAAATGGCAGCAGTAGATTGTTACACTAAAAACTATCATCTTGACATTTTACTATGAGTATGAGCTCATTATAACTCATACTTCCTCCTTTTGCAAGTCTAACATATCAGCTCCTCATGTCAAGCTTTCAAAATCAGAGAAAAGTTCCTAAAAATCCCCTAAACATTGGTATCGCACTTTCTCTATTCATTTCCTGCGGTCCCGCACCTAAAGTTCAGCCTTCCTGCGGAACCATGCCGCACTTTATTTGTGTTATGGGTGCGGACCTCTGTAAAACTCAAAAAGGCGAGAAAGTAAAGATAAAAAGTTGATTTCAGATGAATTCTAGAAGATTCTAGATGGGAATTTTCGGGAATGGATACGCTTTGAGAAGGTTCATACATCCCTCACTTGATGGAGCTAACCCCTTGATCTAAGGAGCTAATCCCTTTGAAGGAGGATTCTATCCCTTCATATTTGGAACAGAAAACCTCCTCTTTTCCACTATAAAAAGAGGCCTTGGGTAGCCTCAAAGGGAGTTCAAGCTTTAAGATATTTGAAGTTAAATGTTGTTGAGATTCAGACTTAGTTAACTAAGACTTTCTTTGAGGTTAAATCACTCATTTCTATCCGTCTTGGTTCAAAGAGTGCAGTGCTTGTCAAAGTAGAAGAGATTCCTACTTCGGAACCCAGGAGGACCCGCACGACATCAAGGCACAGGTTGTAAAGGTTTTCTTTTATTTGAAGTTAATACAAATATACTCATTTCTCTCATTAAACTGTCTATTCATGGTTTATTTCATAAATTCCTTGATCATTATGATGAGTATGATTTATAATAATGTCTATACAGGTGCTGTGTAATCTTTTTGCTTGTTTGTGACTGCAGATTCACGAGGAACGTTCTTTCAAGTGCACGGGAAGGACTTCAACGAGATCAAGCAAGCGCTGGACATAAGGTAGGCCTTACACCTATATAGCATTTTTATGAATCTTGTATGCTTAGAGAGAGATTAGTATAATTGGCTATTTTTTGCTAGTTACTTTTAGTACTAGAGAGATCGGTCTTGTCCGCAAGACGGATTAATCTACACAACAAAATGGCGACTCCACTGGGATCGAACCCGTAATCTTTGGTTTCGTTACATCTACGGGCATTCTATTATCTAGTAAAGAGATTATTTGCTAAATGGGCCGAGGTGATGTTTGTATTTTCAAATTTCTATCGGCACATCGCTGCAACTTTCGTATTTAATCACATAATTGCTAGGTTCGGTGTTCCTCAAGCTATTATTACAGATCATAGAAGTCACTTTTGGAATCGTCATGATGACTGAACTGACAGAACAGCTTGGCTTGCGCCACGATAGTTCCACTCCGTATTATCCGCAAGCCAATGGTCTGGTTGAAGCCATTAACAAAGTTTTAGTCACCATGATCAAACGAATCATTGGTATTCACAAGACGAATTGGCATTCCATGTTATTTTCAGCGCTTTGGGCATATCGAACCTCAGTCAAAACATCAACAGGTTTCACTCCTTTTCAACTGGTTTACGGTTTGGAAGCTGTGTTGCCGATTGAATGTGAAATACCGTCACTAAAATTAGCCGTATAATTACTTCCAGCTACGTCTGAAGAGGAGAAACGTTTCTTGTACTTAGCCCAATTAGATGAGAATCGACGAAATGTTGCAATAGCAAACGAGGCTCATGTTAAAAGGATAAAAGCTCAGTATGATAGAAGTGTGACCCCTCGAAATGTTTCAGAAGGAGACCTAATTTTACTTTATGATCAAGCTAATGACAAGCTAGGAGCTGGGAAATTCGTGCCTATGTGGCATGGTCCTTACATTGTTAAACGAAAGTTAGTAAAAGGGGCCTATGAGTTGATAGATTTTGACGGTGTCCCTTTGGATAAACCCAGAAATGGGCTCTATCTAAAGCGATATTATGCTTAAATGTGGTGTGGAGTTTTTGTTAGTTTAGATTTCTTTACTGCTGGTGTGTTTTAGATTAGAAAAGTGTGCCTAGTTTAGAGAGTGTGTTTTTATCACTATCCCTGCTTATCTGAGTTTTACTCTTGATATTGCAGATGTCGACGTCTCTTCAAACCTACATTGGTTTTGCTAATGGTGCTTGTCGTAGTACACGGAATATTTCTTCCGCAGCCTAGGTTATCTATTCACCCTTTGACGAGTTAGTATCCATGCATGGGGTAAGCCTTGGTCAAACAACGAATAACATTGCCGATTATAGTGCAGTGATTGAGTTATTATCTCAATCCATATCATTTGGAATTCGGAGTTTGATTGTAAGGTTGGATTCTGAACTTGTTGTATTACAGCTTAACAGGGTTTATACCATTAGAAATCCAGTATTATTACGGTTATTTTTAAGAGTTCGTCTTTTGGAACGTGAATTTGATTACATTGAATATCAGCATATTCCAAGACATTTAAATACATTAGCAGATTCAATTGCTTCTAGTATGATAAATAGACATTTGCAATAATCAAAACAGTAAATCAAACGCATTCATATATGTACACAGATAGCCAGAAAATAGTGATATATCATAGTATAGGAGTGTTTTCAAAAAATATACATCGTCTTCGATCATAGGTTGGAAACACCTTATGATCGGCAAAAATGATAACTCAAAAGTCAAAATATGAGTCTACACGATCATCCCATCACTGATGATGATCATGATAAGAAACCACTGCTCGGGCTACCCTGCATAGGAACCTCCTAAAAGGTCCTGGAACTCCAATCACATATCTCTGCAACCTGAGAGGAATGTCATCTATGCTCGTCTCTGGAATATCTAGAGTCAAACGCTCTAGATGATGCTCTAAATCAGTCAAAATCTCCGCTGATTGGCCTGCTGGGGCTGGTGCGGCCGCAACTGGTTGTCTTCTCTCATAAGGTTGGAGATGGGCTGGTCTTTGTGGACCCACATCTGTATTCAAAAAAATTTTGGTTATTAGTTTTCAAAGACGATAAAAAATTAAAAAAATTAGAATTTAGCAAACGTTGAAAAATGATTGTACCTGACTCATCCCACTGTTCCCCTGCTGGGAGAACCATCTCTCGGTCGCCGCGGAAATCTATCCCGGCGTATGGAAAGTCCTCTATCACAAAAATTTGGCGATCCAGCCAACGAAAATATGAAGGAGGAAATCGGACAATTTCAGTTCCCTCGATAGCATGACGAGCCATCAATGCGGACCAACGAACCATCCTCGGTTCTCGAAGTCGACCGGCATCAACAGCAATACTCTGTGGAGCTAACATGGGGATCCTCTCTAGAGAAAAAGAAACAACAATGGATCCATATCCAAAGTTATTCAGTTTCCCATTTTTTTCTCTGGTTAGTTGGCCTTTTACATTAGCCAACACAGCTTCACACCAGTTAAAGATGGTGCCGCGAAAACAGTCCACGGCAATACGCATTTGGGAACCAGTAGCTACATGAAGCACAGCACTCCCACATAGTTTGGTAATAGTAAAAGCAATAACTTTCAATTCAGGACGGATGATGTGTTTTATGTCAATCCGTTTGTCCCGAGGATTTGCCTGATCATTGCAGAATTCTAGTTGGAGATTAGCGACAGACTGGCCACCTGGCCTAGTCCCAAACAAAGAAACTTGTTCGCCCCTCTTGGACAAACCAGTTAAGAAATATATATCCTCCAGCTCAATTTCGAGCCGGTGGCCACCAATAAAGAAGCACTGGTCCTGCACATTCCATCTGTTCACCAACCATGTCAGGAGTTCTACTTGTGCCCTCATGCCTGAGATGGCCCAAAATTTGTACAAGCCACATGCTCTTAATGCCTGTTGTGTGGGAAAATGGAGTATTGCGGCTTCATCCACGTCCTCGTGCTCACGTTCTCTCCAAATCAGCATCTTGTCAATCCTACAATGCATAAAAAGGCAAGTTAGAACAATCTTATTTGAAATTTTTTGGGAAACAAATGAGAAATGAGTGTTTTAAATTCAACCGCGCGGGTACCGTACCTATGCTTTGTAAACAGTGCGTAGATACACACGCGTACTGTGTGCCAGGTGCGGAACCCACGAATTTTTCCTTGTAGAAAAAAGTCGGGGTCCGCAGGTAATATGTGTCGCACCTGCGGACCCCGCGGGCGAACTTTTAAACCATTTTTTGCCCTAAAAATACAAACTAAAGCCTAAAAATGAATTTGAAATGGATGAAAAACAAGATTAAGAGGTCATGGATTACCTGGGACTGACGGTTCTCGATTTCAACGGACGGATTTTCAAGAATCTTCACAGGAACTTTCTTACCCAAAAGCTTTTTACTTTTCACTCTGAAATTGAACGGTAAAAATGAAATTGAAAAAGTCCTTTTTATAAGTTTTTTCGAATGGATGAATTTTTAATTTATTTATTTTTCACTTTAAAAAGGGTATTTTTGAAAGCATTTTTACTTATCTTAAACAAGTATGTGTAATGTTTCAAGTTTTTGTGCAGAAACTGGATTTTTCAGGAAAGCTGATCATTTTTCAACAAAGAGCATACTTTTATCACTTTTTTGGACTCTTTCAAAAATTTTACGAAAAAGCGAAACATTGGAGTCAATTTTGGTTATTTTCAAGACTCCTTAAACTCATGAAAATCCCGAGATCATTTTGCTATTTTTCATTCTCGTAAAACATATAAAAATGCCGAGTTCTTTCCGTCTTTTCCTGCTCGTAAATTAAATTGAAAGTCGGCCATATGAGTACATTTTTATCCCTTTTTCGAACTCGTTCAAACTTACAGAAAAAGCGAAACCATGGAGTTCTCTTTTAAGCCCTTTTCAGACTCTCTAAATATGAAAAGATTGCCGAGTACTTGACTATTCGAACTCGTTAAAGTAAATGAACAATCGTCCCTTCAGTATAAGTTTACCCCTTTTACGGACTGAAATGGACTATTTACGAAAAAGGTATACGTTGACTAAATACGGTCAATAGAGTTCTCTCCCGCATTATTTTATCCTTTTTCGGGCTCGAGAGACTAAATTTACGAAAAAGAACACCAATGGAGTCTTCTTAAGTTTTTCTTCTGACTCCCT
Source organism: Pinus albicaulis (assembly GCA_034641835.2). Taxonomy (NCBI): domain Eukaryota; kingdom Viridiplantae; phylum Streptophyta; class Pinopsida; order Pinales; family Pinaceae; genus Pinus; species Pinus albicaulis. The sequence continues at coordinate 179,122,449 of CM076583.1, forward strand.
AAAACTGAAAAACACCGAGTTTCTCCTATACTGGACTCGTTAAAACTTAACAGTAAAGGACCTGTTTAATTTTCAACAGGAACGAACCACTCCTTCTTAGGGTTCGAATATTAAACTAAGATGGACTCATCCGAAGGATGAGCTTATAATCAAGAAAATGTTATCCTCCTCAAGCTTGTCAAAAATAAAGAGGTACTTGCCAGAAATGGTGGGGGAAAAAGAGAGAAAAATGGGCGTGTTTGTTATATTTTAAATTTTTCGAAAATTCAGTCAACCACTCTTGAACACGACACTTTCATTCACCTGGGTTGGGAAATCATTTACCTAACAGTTAATCAAACCACTTGAAAGTCTTCAACCGGTTTCTGGGTATTAGCTTTGGGTCAATTATCACTAAACCATCTGCAGTGTCGTTATGTGTTCAAGAGGACAGTTCAAAAACCATTCATCTGCAAAATATCTGTCATCCATTATTGACCATCCCTGAGTCAGTCCTTGCCAATATATTTTCAAAACTTGATCTATAATTTCGTGTTGTGGGCTTGCCTACAATAGATCACTTTCTATCGACATCAACACATTATCTAGGAAGTTGATCCAGAAATTGTCAGTACCTTGAAATCTGCATGCCTCAATGGCAGGTTTCTCGCCTTCGACGACAGGTTGCATCATTGACCTTCGATCGAATGATTCCGTGACATGTTCGACTTCAGCTTATTCATTCACATTTCATGGATTGTACTGAGTACTTTGAGAGCCATTGACATTACTGGTGGTTTCTCTCACACTTGTTAACAGTTCACATCATTGACTGGTAATCAAGTGGTTTCTACCATGTTCGACTTCAACACATTTATTCACATGGATAGAATCGTACTAGTTCGAGATGCGGAAATCAAGACCTTGGATCTAGTTTCCACCATCCAGGCTGCGAGGAATTTTATTATTATACAGTAGACTATTCATTACAGATGGTTGCGCCCATGCTGTGTCTACACTATTGATGTAATATTAAAATCATTCCTGTATCAGAACAATTTGAGTTAGTTTCTAGTTAGTTTTAATCTGAGTATGGGAATGCCTACCTCAGTGATGACATATATATGTATATATTTTGCATTGAATGTTTTTACAGGTTCCGACTGGGGTGTCCACAGGATAATCTTTGAAATGATAAAGTACTGCACTCTTCATATATGACAGACTTCAGCTTCATCTATTCCAGACTTTGCACTTTAGGGGGCAATTTGTTACACTAAAAACTGTCATCTTGACATTTTACTATGAGTATGAGCTCATTATTACTCATACTTCCTCCTTTTGCAAGTCTAACATATCAGCTCCTCATGTCAAGCTTTCAAAATCAGAGAAAAGTTCCTAAAAATCCCCTAAACATTGGTATCGCACTTTCTCTATTCATTGCCTGCGGTCCCGCACCTAAAGTTCAGCTCTCCTGCGGAACCATACCGCACGTTCTTTGTGTTATGGGTGCGGACCTCTGTAAAACTAAAAAAGGCAAGAAAGTAAAGATAAAAAGTTGATTTCAGATGAATTCTAGAAGATTCTAGATGGGAATTTTCGGGAATGGATACGCTTTGAGAAGGTTCATGCATCCCTCACTTGATGGAGCTAACCCCTTGATGTAAGGAGATAATCCCTTTGAAGGAGGATTCTATCCCTTCATATTTGGAACAGAAAACCTCCTCTTTTCCACTATAAAAAGAGGCCTTGGGTAGCCTCAAAGGGAGTTCAAGCTTTAATATATTTGAAGTTAAATGCTGTTGAGATTCAGACTTAGTTAACTAAGACTTTCTGTGAGGTTAAATCACTCACCTCTATCCGTCTTGGTTCAAAGAGTGCAATGCTTGTCAAAGTAGAAGAGATTCCTGCTTCGGACCCCAAGAGGACCTGCACGACATCAAGGCACAGGTTGTAAAAGTTTTCTTTTATTTGAAGTTAATACAAATATACTCATTTCTCTCATTAAACTGTCTATTCATGGTTTATTTCATAAATTCCTTGATCATTATGATGAGTATGGTTTATAATAATGTCTATACAGGTGCTATGTAATATTTGTGCTTGTTTGTGACTGCAGATTTATTGAGGAACATTCCTTCAGTGCACGAGGGACTTCAACAAGATCAAGCAAGCGCTGGACATAAGGTAGGCCTTACACCTATATAGCATTTTTTATGAATCTTATATACTTAGAGAGAGATTAGTATAATTGGTTGTTTGTTGCTAGTTACTTTTAGTACTAGAGAGATCGGTCTTGTCCGCAAGACGGATTAATCTACACAACAGAGATTGTGCTGTATCATCTACTATGTTGTAGGAGTGGGCAGCCCGACCAAAGGCAGCATTTCGGCGTAATGGTCCCTTAGGAGTCTTGGGATGAACCTCAGCGTTGGGCGGAGGGAGTTGCAAGGGACCATTAGGTGTCGATAGAGGCTCTGTAAGACCTAGAGATGGGGACTCGGAGACAAACGGAACGGGAGGCGTGGAATACTAACAGGACCGAGTTTGAAGGTTAAGGTCGACGGTGAGTGGGTGGTCAGAGGCCATCATGAGAATCTGGTAATCGGAGGAACCAGAAGGGGAAGGTTGAGTGGTTATTGGGCCATGAGGTGGTTGAGTGGCCATGAATCCTTGTTGAGGGAAAGGATAAGTAAACACAGCAGGTTGAGAAGTAGCTGGATTGGGAGGGACAGTAGGGGAGGAGTGTTGTCCTCGTACGGTGGCCTAGGACTCCCACATCCGCCGCATTTGTGGTAATAAGGGACAATCATGAGTGTAATGACCATAAACACCGCAACACAAACAGGGCTTATTGGTGTGAAGCGGCCTGTCCGGCTTGGGCTGGGAGCCCTATGGCTGGTTGGCAGTGGTAGGTTCAATACTGGAAGGATTGGATCCATGATTACCAGAAGCGGATTGATTGCCTTTTCTCTTTCTTTGAGAAGGAAGAAAATTAGGTGCCCCCTGCTGTGCAAATACTTGCCCTGGAGGGGGTAGTAGGTGCGGTTGCAGGGGTGGAGAAGGAAAATGAGTAGGAGGTCCAAATGTTGGAGGAGCTGGGACACCAGGTTGTACGTACGGATATGGGGTAGGGTGGGCAACATTGAGGTAAGCAGGAGGGTGGGCAAAAGGAGGAGGCATGTCGTATCCTGGATACATGTTACCTGGAGGGGGGAACGTGCTGGAGGGGCTGGCCCCTCCTAGAGGGAAACCATAGCCCACAAGAGCTTGAGGAGAGGTATGTGATAGTGCTCCAACGATACCGTCAGCAGAGTGAGATGCCCCCGAGGCATTAGGACCACCGGGCTTGGGGAGGTCAGGAAGGATGGTATAAACATAACCGAATTGGGCGTATATGAGGTCATATTTCAAGGCGATTTGGAGGGCAGCTTCTTCGGTTTGGGGAAAATGGGATGCGACATCTTTTCCAATGGAAGGTAACAGAGAGCGAAGGAACCAGTCCATTTAAACCCGATCTTCAAAGGGGGGGGGCGCGACACAGGCTCCGTCTTCGTCGCCATTCTTGGACATGAGCAGAAAGGCGGGTTGAAGAGGATTGATGAAAAGAGGTTAAGAGTTCAGTTCCAGTGTCGTATCAGAGAGGAAGCTGGAAATAGGATAAAAAGGCTTGGGCAATGGTCACAAAGGTGGTATGGGAAGAGGTGGCTTGATCAACATACCATTTAGAAGCTTCGCCGGTAAGTGTGCGTTGGAACAAACGAAGACGGATGGAGTCATCGGTGATGGAATTGGAGGAACACCACATGTGGAAGGATCGGATATGGTTGGAGGGATCTTCGCTAGCAAGGCCTTCGAACTTGGGAATGTCGGAGGGAAGCTTGGTTGGCATAGCAGGCTAACTAACATCGTGGCGAATAGGGTCATTAATGAGCTGATTGAAGTCGGGGAGACTGAGGCCGGCCATATAAGGGAGAAATGGGGCAGTCGAGGTAGGTCCCGTAGTGGTTCCACTGGAAATGGACCCAGCGGTAGAACTGGGGTTAGGGCTAGGTCTTGAACTAGACATGGTGAAGGTAAGAGAGGGAGAACCAGAAGTAGGGGGAGAACCCGAACAATCAGACGAAGAGTCAGAGTGCGGACTCGGGGGAGGACTTACTCGAGGATGACGGGAAAGAGGAAGTCGACCGACCAGAAACTGAGGGTGAAGGCCAAGAAGTCTCCAGGAGAAGCGCCTTGGGGGTGCAATGATGACGGGAAGAAGAAAAACCGACAAGGGCAGGGAGGGACAAAATCAAGTGAGGTCAAGGGCGGAGGGGTGCAGTGAAAATTGATTTTAAAGTCTTTGCCAGGCGGTGTTAACCAGGCTCTTCTTCACTTAGGGTCAGTGTGTGGCGTGCGTTAATTTTAATTGTTGAAACCCAGACGTTTTGAGAGTAAAAGAAAAAGTGTGCTGCGTAACTGAAAATAAATCTGCAGGAAATCAGTCTAAAAGAACAGAAAATTAACAGCTACCAATGCATCAATCTAA